>JAJHZJ010000036.1:1200000-1813753 GCA_023548195.1 Bettongia penicillata ogilbyi | reverse complement strand
ATAATACTGAGTATATTTTTACATTTTTATTTTTAAATGTAAAAAATTCAGTATTATAAAGAAAACTGTATTAAAATACAATGATCAAAATATTAAAACAAAAACAAATTAACATATCTAAAGTTAGGGATCCCCTAAACCTTTTAGATTGCCATCTTAAGTGGCTGTAACCTTGAGCAAATTGTACATAATATTGCTTCTGCTATGTCAGTTGTACGTTTAAAGATAATTTTTAAACAGTTTGTTCTCTTTGTTCTATAGAAACTACTTTAATCTGTGACTTTTTTTAAAAAAGGGATGATTCAAAATAGCCCAACATTAAGAATCACATATGGAAGCAAAGGAGAGAGCACTGTAACTTTGCATAAGGTTTTAAAAATCAGAATCCAATTGACTATTGTTGACAAAATTTAAGAGCAGCAAATAATTTTATTTCTAATTAAGATTTCTCAGTTTACTTTCCTGTGAATGTGCCTAACTTATACTTAGAACCATGGCCTGTTAGAGCTGCAATGAATGGACTCCACAGGTTATGCCACCCAATGCAGGAAACCTTTGAAGATATTCCTTCCTCATATTCTCATGCTACTTAGTCTCTTTTTGAACTTATTCTGAAAATAATGAATCTTCCGCTAATCATTACAAATTCTGCTGCTTTGTTTATTACATTTATAGATGATTCATTGCTTTCGTTCTAGTTCTGTGAGGTGCTTAGAAAGGTCATCCATTAATGGATTCAGCTGGCCTTTTGACTCTGCACCTGCATTCCAGGACAGTGGTACTACCACTACATTTGTTTTGAAGTAACAATATAATGGGCAGAACTGTGGTACCATATACCTTGGTATAATTCTCAAGCAAAATAGAAATAATTACTCAATAAAACTCAGTAAACTCCAGTTGGTCTTTATTGCATCATGATCATGTACAAAATGCTCCATTTGGCATTCACAGCTCTTCATCACCCAGCTCCCTCCTTCTTTTCCAGTATCCAGCCTTACTCCTTGCCAGGCACTCTTTGAACCAGTGACATTAGCCTTCTGACTATTCTACGAACAAGATGCTCCAAATCTCTTCTCCTAGTATTTTTTTCTGGCTATCTTCCATGTCTGGAATGTTTGCCCTTCTCAACTGTGTCTACTGAATGCCATGGCTTCCTTTAAGTGTCAATTAACATCCCATATTTTATTAGAAGTCTTTTCCCAACTCTCCTTAATTCCAGTATCTTCATTCTGTTAATTATTTCCTGTATATAGTTTGCTTTATATATTTTTGTTTGTATGTTTTCTCTCCCTTAAGATTGGTGACTATCTTTTGCTTCTTTTTGTATACTCAGCACTTAGCAGAGTGCCTGGCATATAGCAGGTGCTTAATAAATATTTGTTGATTTTTTAAGAATAGAGATAAAGTGATAGAAAAAAATCAGAGCATGTATGCATATATTTACTAAGTAATATTTTAAATAACTCTTCATACTTTCTCCACTATGCACTGACAATGGGTAACCACTGTGTGTTGTTTTCCTTGAGTAAAATGGAAGCTTTTTGAGGGCAAGGAACTGTTTTCTTTTCTTGGTTCTTAGTAGGGTGTTGGGCACATAGTAGATGCTGAATAATGCATGCTGACTTGACTTTTCTAATTTTAAAAATGTTTGTCCTATAAGTGAAATAAAAGAAGCTCAAGACTTCTTTATTAATCAGTTGATTGGACAATCTATAGAAACAATTTTCATTTCATTTGAAAGACCAAGATATTTAAAAATAGAAATCGACAAGGAATCTATTCACTACAAAACGATGCGACACATATGGTTTTAGTCCATTTAAATGAGAATAGTTAATATATTTATCTTGTGATAATATGTTGAAACAAATATTTAAACCTGCAATTTTTATTAAACGTTAGCTGAATTTTCTGGTGTACAAAGTGATACAAATTTTACTTTGTGAAACAAGCTACTGTAACTGTTATAGAGATAAAATACTTCTCTCTCTTGATGATTGAAATAGAGGAGTTTATCAGTGATAGAACATTTTGAGAATTAAAAACATCAAAAACTAAAACCAACCCATGATATTAATAGTATCATTAAAGTTTATTATTTATAAAAGGCATAAGTAGGAAAAAGGCAAAGGAATTTATCAATAGATATCTGTGAATGCTGACTTAAGTTTTACATTTAAGGTTTTTGTATTATAAAGACAGAGAATAAACATTTATTTGTGCTTGCTATGTTCCAGACATGGTGCTGAAATTTTATAACTATCATCTCAATACATTCTTAATTTTATTTGAATAAAGAAATAAAATTATTTACATAAATTGTTTTTATGAAGTGATTATGTGACAATTTTTAAAAAAGTAATCAACAATGTATAAAGTTTGGAAGCCACTGCTTAACCTATTCTGTTCTTTCTAAGTAAGCCATAATATTTCCAGAGCCATATTCTAATCATAGCAATTCTCACGTAAACCTATGGGATCAACTTTGTTTTCTTTCCATGAGATCTTTGATACACCTTGCTTGCTGTCCATGGTTTATGGGTAAATGGAGCCTTCATAAAAACATTGAAAGGTATACATAGTGGTTACTTCTTTGAAGTATATCAACCAGCTAGGTGTTGATTAAATTAAACTGACACCCTTTCAGCTGTCCTTACTAAACCTACAGAGATTCAGGATTGCCTCTCCTGACAGCTACTGACTGCTAGGGGGAAATTACCCTGAGATAAGTAATCTTGCATTTATTCTACATATCTAGAATTGGGTAGAGAAAGAAAAGGACTATTCAAGGAGGAGTAAAACTGTGAAAAGGCATAATCATATGAATATTCAGAATACGTAGGTATATAATGTGACTTGGCCAATGTCACACTGGTAGAATTAGAGTTCTCTGAATCTCATGCTAGCATTCCTTTCCCAGTTACAAGTATTCTTTCCATAGTCCCATGCTGTCTTTTTAAAATTGGGCATTTCATTGGAATAGTATTTGCTAGAATAAGATTTAACCCAGCGAAGTTCAATTGTCAGGTTAGTTGGGAGTCTTAATATGATATTCTCAAACTACATATCATCCTTGATGGGGAAAGCCCAAGCCCTCCCTCCTTACAACATTATCTCTCTTCTTTCACTGGAGCTCTACCATGTAGGAAGGAGTCAAACCAGGAGAAGGGGTGGGGTCTGGATGACGAATGCTTTGGCAGAACTAAACAAACAAGGGGGCAAGTGAAGCTTTTCTCATGAGAGAGGAAGTACATGTGTTCTTTCTATGACCACTGCTGTCCCAACATCTCATCGTCCTCAGTCTGTTTCAGAAGTCCCACCAAGTACATTGAAATGATTCATAGACTACTTTCTAGAGGAACTGGAGGGATAAAACAGGACCAACCAAGTGTGTGTCAAAACATTTTGAGGTATTTAGAGACAAAGCCTTATTTAAATCCCAGGCATTATTAGTGTCTGGCAGATATACCATCATCACAGAAAGATACATTGAGTCTACATAGCACAGTTAGCCTCACTTAAAGCTAGACTTTTTGGTTTGCCAAGAGTAGCTACTATAACCTTAAAAATTAAAGAGCAATTGGGGACTTCAAAAATTTACATTTGGCACACATAATTTCCTAATATTCCCAAGGCTTTGTATGGAGGGGAACATTCCATTTCCCTAACAAGATGGAGATGTTCTTAGTTGTGCATATTGTAATACAATTATTTCCATGAACAAAATGCAACCCATGTAATTTTATATTATTAGATAATTAAAAATAAACCTTGAAATACTTTGCAATTCTTTTCCTTTGGCTGATTCAGGGACAGAGTCTTATTCCTAACACTCACTGCACATGTTGGAAACCATCATCCATGAATGCATGAAAAACATAGAGATTCTTTTCTGAGTTTTAAGTCAGTTCAAATTCAATCCAAGCCCAGAGAAGGGAAATTTATTCAATTGAGTTATGATTATTTGATATTGGGAAAATATCTCTTCAAGATTAATGTGGACAACATATTTTCTGTAGACTTGTTATGCCAAAGTCCCTGGGTCAGAAAAGTTACAGCAAGATTATTCAGTAGACAGTAGCGGAACTTCACAATTAAAATAATGGTCTGACCACCAGTGTGAGGGCAAATAGCTGACCAAATGTGATGGCAATCAAATTAGGATCCTTTGCTGTTTTTGTTTTACTATAAGTGCCTCTGATTGAACAATGTGATTGAAGATCTTTCCCATTCATTGATGGGCCTGCCTATTATGGGAAGCTTGATTAGGAGAATTGTTTTGTAGGAGGGTCCCAAGTACCTTTTGATTTTTTTCTATTGAGGGTTCAAAAGGTTGTGATGCCCTTTGGCTCTAAAAAGTGTATAAATACTCTGAGTTGAGGCTTTACTTTGGGACTTAGTTTTTGGTAAGAAGGTTTGAGTGCCAGATGAGGACTCTGGAAGCTGCTAAGGAGCCCCCAGTTTTGAGAACCCAGATGTTGTGTTTCCCTCTCTGGTAATGATAGTCAGACAGCTGTTGGATTATGTTTAGGTGGAAGAAGTCATGTTTGTTGATTACTTTGGGGCTTACTGACTAGAAGGGTTTGTTTGGCCAGATGAGGACTCTGGGAAGCCATTAAGGCTCTCCTACCGCTTTGAGAAACTAGGTATCATGATTCCCTCTCTGGTAACTATGTTTAGACAATTGGGGTCCAATTGTCTGTTGAATTCAGACAGAGGAAGCCATGTCTGTTGATCTGTTGATTTCTCTATTTTCTTTGAAGTTCAGGGTGCTGCGTCCCCTGAACTAACTGAATGATATATATACTTGGTTAAAGAAATGATACATGTGCTTGATTAAAGTGATTTCTAACCCCTTGAGAGTTGCTTTCTTTTTATGAATGCAGATCTAAGAACCTGTGGTAGCAGGTCCCCCCATGTATGCCGGGGTGCTTAATGATACATCAAAAAAGGGGAAAAAGAGAAAGTCAAGAAAAAAGGGACGCACACTCCCTGATCCACTCATTCATATCAACATTGTCAGGCTAAATGAGATTATACATGTGGAATTTCTTATAATATAAAAGCACTATATATATAAGGAGAATCCTAGGCTCTTAAAATCTTAATATTTCCTGCAGTAAATCTGCCCAGAAGACAGTATAGAAATCCTGTTCTCAAGATGGCTCAGGAAATGATTTGCCTGAAGGCGTTATTTTTAACTTGAGTGACAGCATTCAGAGGATGGTGCAATATTCTTCCCATTATTCTCTATGCACTAAAAATACATTTACATTTTCCTTTGTAGAGCCCATCAAAGTAACATAAAACACTACAGTAAATTAAGTCAGTCTCTTGCCATCCTTCATGTCCACACTTAGTTTCCTTGCTCATCCTTGCTTCTCCAATTGTGTTGTCCGACAGAATTGGAATGCCTGTTTGCCTCCTTTTCCCTTAGTTATATTCTCTCTTTTTGGCCTCCTCCTCCACAAAAATTTCTCAGTGATGCCAGCCTACATTGATGGACCTCTTTCACTTTTCTGAATTCTTACAATGCTTATTACTCTGACCAGATGTAGCTAGTTGCTTTGCTTTTACTTTCCCAGAGTAAGTCTAGCCACATCTCCCTTTCTGGATTCTAAAGGTACCCTTGAAGGATTGGGGCACCCCTCATGCCATGAGTTTGAACCCACATTCTGATGTGTTTTCACCTCACCCTACTGTCAGCTGCCAACCCAGATCCATTTAACCAAGTAACATCACTTAGTGTTTATAAAGGGATATTTGTCTTCAAGATTCAGTAACAACAGAAGTACAAGTATTTCTACCCAATACCTTTGGGACACACTCCTTTCTCCATTACCTTGGGCTCTAGGGAGAGTGACCTCAGACTTAATGCAGTTTCTACATAGAACTGTACCCATTAAATTCACATCCAAATGTAGCATTGTTGCTACTGCTGGACTAAGTTGAGAAGGTCTCTCCTTGCTCCTAGGAACTCCAGTACTGGTCTATTGGCTACAGACCCTAGCATGGACTCCATTCCTGGACCTCCTAGTAGACTGAAATACTCAAAATGTTATTTCTCTCAAAATGCTATCACACTGGATCACTACCATGTAGAAAGAAGTCAAACCAAAAGAAAGGACAAGCTTTGGATAGCTAATGTCTTTTGAATCCCTCCCTCCTCCCTAAATCCAGCTACACAGCCAGTCAAAGAGGTTCCTACTCACAATGTGGCTAGCAAGCTGGAACCAGTTACAGGATATCTATTAATGTTCCATTATTTATGTGGCAATTGAGTAAGCTGTGAACACCGCACATCCTGTTGAGGGTTGGCTCACTACTCAGGCCCCTGTAACACTCACCACGTACTCTTGGCTTCAGATGGCCCAGAGTGAGAAAGAGAAAACCCTCTGTTATACAGATAATTTATCACCAAATTATCTGCTGACAGTAACTGTTCACTGTTTCATGAATTTAAATCTTATTAAAGGACAGTTCACATTTCCTCTGGTCCCTTTCTGTGTCCTACAGTGCTTAGCATCATGTTGGGCATGAGAGGTGGTATTTTGTAGTGTCTTGGAGAGCTGTCCTTGGAGTCAGGAAAAGCTGGGTTTAAATCTCACTTCTCTCAAGTTAGTCTGATGCTTACTCTCTGTGTGATTATGGCTGTCATTTAACCTTGAGGAGTCTCAGTTTCCTCATGTCTGAAACCGAGATAATTATTCTGTTAGTTACTACCACACAAGGCTTTTGTGAGGTTCAAATGAGATGATGTATATAAAGCATTTTTTTTTTTGGCAAACTTAAAGCCACTCTATGTCAATTATTCTTGCTAGTAAGTGCTCGATAAATACAGGGTATCCTAAAAGTCTTAGTACTGTTTTAAGCTATTAAAGCTTAAAAGAAAAGTGTTAAGCTTTAATAGCTTAAAACTACTATCCGGCTTTTAGTAGCTTAGGATGCACTAAGACTTTTGGGACACCCTGTATTTATCATGAAAGAAATCTTGGATGAATCAAGTGATATTATGAAACATAAGGGGAGAATAAAGTAAGGAAACAGAGTCCTTATACAGAAGTAAAGCTAAGGTAGCTTGGTGAAGTATGAATCTGACACCTTCCAATTTGGCTGGTTCTACCCCGTTAGGCTGCCAATCTTTGAATGTGGATTGATATTTTGGACCATGGTGGGTCGTTTAGATTAGTTATCTTTTCTCCCAATTGTTTGAGAACGCTAAGCTCTTCTCCTAGACAGAGATTCTCTCTCAGTTAAGAGTATTGGTCAGTAGAATTTAAATTCCCTAGACAGGTAAGTAGGCAATAAACATTTTATTTTATTTTTCAAATTTATTTATCTGTTTGATTTCAATTTTCAACAATCACTTCCATAAGTTTTAAATTTTCTCACCCTCCCTGTTGTCTCCCTCCCAAAGATGGCATGCAAACTTATATGGACTCTATACATACATTTTCATTAAGCACATTTTCACATTAGTCACAACAAACATTTTAAAGTGTTTATTATATACCAGACACTGTGCTAAACACTGGGATACAAATGAAAAATGAAAAGAAAGACAGTCCCTGCTTTAAATGAGGGAAAAGAACAATTAAAGGGAACTGAAAAAAGATGGGGGTGGGTGAGGAAAGCAGAATATGTTCATGGCAAGGCATAGTGGTGAAGTCCAGAGGATCAGAAGCATGACCAGGAAGGGATCAAAACATGGCCGGTCCATCCCCAAAATGAAGGTTCCCAGGAAGAGAAGGCCTTAGGCACTAAGGGAATCTCCAGGGCAAGATGCAGAATTTCACTTATGTCATTGTAATCCCCTGTAGCCAGCACAGGACCTTGCCCATAGTCAGTGCTTATTAAATGTTGACTGATCATCTGTGTACATGATTTAGCTGTAGTTTTCCTTTTCTGATTGCTCTTGGGTTGAGTATATTTAGTATTAGTTTGTGGCTAGATAGTGCTGTCGATAGAATGCTGGACTTAGAGGCAGGAAGACCCGTCTTCATGAATTCAAATCCGGCCTCAGATGATTAATAGCTGGGTGACCCTGGACAAGTCACTTTTCCAAGTTTGTCTCAGTTTCTCAGTAAAATGAGCTGGAGAAGGAAATGGCAAACCATTCTAGTACCTTTGCCAAGACCACTTCAAATGGATTCATGAAGAGGGGGCCCTAACTAAACAACAGTAAATAACCTCCTTTCAATACCAGTATTGATTAGTATGCTAGTAGGAGTATTTGTGGGTTTAAAAAATGGAACTTTTTTTTTGTTTGGGGGGATGCTACTTATGGAAAATATTTATTTTGTTTTTAAAATTGATTGGAAACATGTTTCTTACCCAAGGGCCTCTGCAGTGTTTGCATTGAACCATAAATACCACAAGCAAATGAAATTAGTCCCGTGACTAACAACTAAAGGTATACATAAGAGAGAAGAAAAGGACAGAATTGTTTATAACATTGATCTCTTTATGTCTTTATGAGGGGAGAGGACTTGGTAGGGATGGTGAGAATACTAGGAGTATAAAATAAGAAAACAGCTTAACATTTATTGAACCTATTGTCAATTTTGTAATTCATTGTTTTGGGAAGATGAAAATACACAGCATATTTCAAACACAGTAGCCACAATATGGTTTTCTTATTAAATAACTCTCTGGGCCAATTAAATAGAGGACAAAGTAACTTCCGATGCCTTCAAAATTTTTCCATTTGGATTTTTCTCAGTAAAGTATTGTATAATATCCTCATGGCTTCATCATAGGGGGATGTGGTGCAGTAGATTGCCATATGCTCTTGTAATTGCCATATTGCCAGCTTGTATAACTTGATAGTTGGTTTTTTTCTGGCTCTTGTGGTTAAATTTTACTTTTGAGGAAAAGGAGTATAGCAAGGCAAAACACCCCAGACTTTTAAGATGAACTGTCTCTTAAGCAATCTTCAGCAACCTATTGATTGCAGTAAATCAATTGACTTCTTGATTGGTTCTGTTTATGAATTCATCTCAGTCTCATTTGAAACCTTAAATTTATAGATGCTATTAATGGATTTGCTTGGTTCTGAACCTTTTAGGGAGGTTATTTCCAGGTCTTTCCATTCTTTCTCTCTTGTTGGATTAAATTAGCCTCAATTTTTTCTACATCAGGAGAGTTATCCCCATTCTATGATAGTATTGGGAGACTGAGTTCTGGAACTCAGTGACTTTCACATGATCCTTGGGACCTCAGGATGACTTGATATATAGTTCCCTATATATCTGAGAAGTGAGATCTTTATGAGAGAAACTTGCAGTACCATTTTTTTCTATTTCCTGATTTCCTTCTAATTTTGCCTACATTGGTTTTATGTGTGCAACCCCCTTTTAACTCCATGTAATTAAAATTATCCATTTACCTTCCGTGATCTTCTTTGTCTTTCCTTTGGTCATAAACACTTCTCTTGTCCATAGATATGACAGAAAAAATTTTCATGTTCCCCCAATCTGCTTATGATATCACACTTCATGTCTAAATCATGTACTCATTTTGACCTTATCTTGGTATATTATATGAGATACTGTTCTATACCTAGTTTCTAACAGACTACTTTATAGTTTACCCAGAAAGTTTTTATCAAATAGTGAGTTCTTGTCCCCAAATCATGTATTTTTGGGGTTTATTAAAGACTAGACTACTGTGAGTCATTATTTCTTCATACTCAGTATCTAATATATTCGACTGATCCACCAGTCTGTTTCTTAGCCAGTAGCAGATTGTTTTGATGATTGCCACTGTGTAATACAGTTTTGAATTTGCTACTGGTAGACCACCTTTCTCACTTTTTTCATTGATTCACTTTATATTCTTCACCGTCTCTTCCAGGTGAATTTTGTTATTATTATTTTCTAGCCCTATAAATTAATCCTTTGGTAGTTTCATTGGTATGGTATTATTGAATAAGTAAATTAATTGAGATAGAATTTTCATTTTTAATATATTGGTTTGACCTATCCATGAGCAATGAATATTTTTCCAGCTGTTTAGATCTGACTTTATTTGTGTGAAAAATATTTTGTATTTGTAAATTATCTTAGAAAGATTCTGAAGATCATCTGGCAGGGTAATGTGCCAGACACTGAGGTCCTTACTTGAACTAAAGTACTAAGCACTTAAACTCTGCTTCAGAGAATGCAACTCCAATGTGCTGGCCATGTTGTTTGAATGCAAAATGTAAGCTTGTCAAAAAGGTCCATCTTTTTATGGAGAACTCACACAGGGCTAGTGCTCACATGGTGGGCAGAAGAAACAATACAAGGACACTCTCAAGGTCTCTTTCAAGAACTTTGGAATTGATTGTGTGATGTGGGAGACACTGACACAGGATCACTCAACATGGCATGCCCACATCAGAAAAGGTTCTGTGCTCTATGAGCAAAACAGAATTAAAACAGCTCAAAGGAAACACAAGATGCTCAAATTTAGGGAATTCACCACAAATGTTCACGCACTGTATGTGTCCAGCCTGTGGTAGAACATTCTGAGCTCATATTGATCTGATCAGTCACAACTGAATATGTCGGAACTTGACTAGCACAGTGATGTCATTTTGGTCCTCTTGGAGAACGAAGGACAGTAACCAATCACATGACTCCTATGTGTATGTCTTGCAAGGTAGAGTCTCAAGAATTTTATATTGTTTGCATGTATTTTAAATGGAATTTCTCTTTGTCTTCCTACTAGGTCTTGTTAGTAATGTGCAGAAGTGGTGATGGTTTAATTGGGTTTATTTTCTATCCTGCAACTTTGATAAACCTGTTCATTGTTTCACCTAGTTTTTTTAGTTGATTCTCTATCATCATCATCTGCATAGTGATAGTTTTGTTTCCTTATTGCCTATTCTTCTTCCTTTAATTTCTTTTGTTTGTCTTATTGCTATAGTTAGTATTTCTAGTACAATACTGAATGATAGTATTGGTAATGGACATTCTTTCCTCACTCCTGATCTTATTGGAAATGTTTCTAGTTTATTCCCATTTTAGATAATGCTTTAGATTTAGATAATCTCATTCTTGGTTTGAAATAGGTATTATTTATCATTTTAAGAAAAACTTCATTTGTTTTACTTTCTGGTGCTTTAAATAGGGAATGGGTGTTGTATTTTATTGCATGCTTTTCCTGCATCTATTGATAGAATCATTTGATTTTGAACCTTTCTTTGAGAAAGTGAGAAATGTATATTACCACAGAACCTGGAGGGGGCTAGAGATAGTGGTATGTGAAGTTGTATTACAAAGAGAAATCTACATTTTAAGATATTTTAAACATTAATTTTGAAAATACTAATTGAAGGGTGCAGCCAAGATGGCAGAGTAGAAAGATGGACCTGCTCTAACTCTCCCCTGTAAAATACCTGTAAAAATGATTCTAAACAAATTCTGGAGGAACAGAAGCCACAAAATGACAGAGTGAAACAGATTTCCAGCCCAAGACTGCCTGGAACACCAACCAGAAGGGTCTATTGCGCTGGACTTGGAGCAGAGCTAAGCAGCAGCCCAGTACAGGCCTCATGGAACAGACAGAACTGGAGCAGACTTCAGAGCATGGAATCATGGGCAGTTGTTGTGGTTCCCAGATTTCTCAACCCACAGATATCAAAGACAACCTCAAAGGTCAGTAAGAAAGCTCTTTCACCTGGCTGAGAGGGGAGCACAGTCCAGCCCCAGTTCTGGGCCTAGAGCAGAGACAGTCACTGCCCCAACTAGGTCCACTTTTGGAACCCTTGGTCTAAATAGCCTGGGGGAATCGAGCATCTGATATGGGTCTCAGTCCTGAGTGATGTTCCTGGGGTGAGGAAGAGCACTGGAATGGCAAGCAGGTAGCAGCTGTGGAAAGGAAATTCTACTCTCAGTTCCAGGGTAGAAAAGAGTGCTTTTAGTTACTCATAGACCAGAGCTCAGGGCAGGAGAGGAGTAAACTCCTCTCCCTTGATTGTGCTAGCTTGGAGCAACTGAGAACGTACAGGTCCCTAGAGATATCACAGAGAACAGTTGCACAAAACCTGAAGCCTAGGGTAGTGTACCCTCTCCTTGACAAAGGACTCAAAAGTCAAGTAACTGACTGTGAAAATGCCCCCAAAGGGGAAAAACTAAGACTATAGAAGGTTGCTTTCTTGGTGAAAAGGTATTTTCTTCCATCCTTTCCAATGAGGAAGAGCAAAGCATACACTTAGAGGAAGATAGTAAGATAAAGGCTTCCCCAAAAAATGAAATGGCCTCAGGCCATGGAAGAGCTAAAAAAAGATTTTGAAAATCAAGTAAGAGAGGTGGAGGAAAAATTGGGAAAAGAAATGAGAGTGATGCAAGAAAACCATGAAAAGCAAGTCAATAGCTTGTTAATGAGACTCAAAAAGTGCTGAAGAAAATAACATCCTTAAAAGTAGACTCACTCAAATGGCAGAAGAGGTCCAAAAAGTCAATGAGGAGAAGAATGCCTTAAAAAGTAGAATTGGCCTAATGGAAAAGGAGGTTCAAAAGTTCACAGAAGAAAACAGTTCTTTAAAAATTAGAATGGAGCAGATGGAAGCTATTGACTTTATGAGAAACCAAGAAATTATAAAACAAAACCAAAACAATGAAAAAAATAGAAGACAATGTGAAATATCTCACTGGAAAAATAACTGACCTGGAAAATAGATCCAAGAGAGATAAATTAAAAAGTATTGGTCTCCCAGAAAACAATGATAAAAAAAAGCCTAGACATCATCTTCCAAGAAATTATCAAGGAAAACTGCCCTGAGAACCAGGGGACAAAATAGAAATACAAAGAATTCACTGATCATCTTCTGAAAGAAATCCCAAAAGAAAAACTTCTAGGAATGTTGTAGCCAAAATCCCGAGTTCCCAGGTCAAGAAGAAAATACTGCAAGCAGCCAGAAAGAAACAATTCAATACACTGAAAATACAAAACATTGAAATACATTGGGGAAATACAATAGGATGACACAAGATTTAGAAGCTTCTACACTAAGAGATCAAAGAATCACCTACCCAGCAAAACCGGGCATAATACTTCAGGGGGAAAATAGAATTTCAATGTACACATCTATATGTAGGTGTGTATGGATATGCATGTATGTATATATTATATATGTGTAGCTATGTATATGTACTTGGGAGTATGTGTGTATGTGTATATATACATAGACAGATGGCTCAGGGTAAGCTGAATATGAAGGGAGAATGCCTAAGGAAACAAAGTTTACTGTTGAGTGAAATGTACTTGGAGTAAGAGAAAGGGAGAGGTGGAATGTAGCAAATCATCTCACATAAAAGAGACAAGAAAGAGCTTTTACAATGGAGGGGAAGAAGGGGGAGATGAAAGGGAATAAGTGAGCCTTACTCTCATGGGATTTTGATTAAGGAGGGAATAACACGCACTCAATTGGATATGGAAATCTATTTTACCTTACTGGAAAGCAAGGGGGAAGGTTATAGGAGAGGGAAGATAATAGATAGCAAATTGGGGAAAGGGATAAGGAGGACAGGTCAAGGGAGAGAATAGAATAAATGGAGGGCAGGCTAGGACAGAGGGAAATGTGGTTAGTCTTTCACAGCATAACTATTATGGAAGTGTTTTGCAGTGTTTCACCAGTATGACTTATAATGAGTTGCTTATTTACTCAATGAGTACAAGTGGGGAGAGAGGAAGGAAGAGAATGTGGAACTCAAAGTTTTAATAATGAATGTTAAAAATTGTTTTAGCATGCAACTGGAAAATAAAATATACTGGTGATGGGGTATAGAAATATATTTTTCCTTACAAGAAAATAGAGGGGAGAGGGATGGAAGAGGGGAGGGGGATGGAAGAAAGAGAGGTAATAGAAGGGAGGACAGACTAGAGGAGAGGGTAGATGAGGTGCATGTGCTCCTGAGGTGGGGATGGGGAGAGATGGGGAGAAAATTTTCAATCCAAATTCTTGTAGAAGTGAACATTGAGAATTGAAAAACAAATAAATTATATAATAATTTTTTTTAAAAAGACAATACTAATCAAATTTTGGTATTGGGGGTACAATCATTAGTTAGCTGCATAATTGAGTATAATCTTGAACAGAAACTTGCATTGATTCATCTCTTTTTAATATCATTCCATCCAATCAAAATAAAGCTAATGACAATTAGATTGGGTCCAATGGGAGATACTTCTTGCTATATTCATGATGGTCTGAACAATGTGTTTCAAAAAATGATAGTTTTGTTTTGGGCCTAGATTATGTCTCAGTCATTTAAGTTTAGGGAATATTGACTATATTTAAATTTACTTTGTAACTTCCTTTTCAATCTGTCTCTTCTATCTATTCTGCAGTGTTGGGGGTAGGGAGAGGGGAGAGATATGGAATTGATTACACATTGGAAGAGTGAGAAAGTGTGTGCAACCTGAAGTGACATAATTTGGTAACAGCAAAGAGGAAGAAAGATGTGAAGATGGAATGGTCACAGTCTCTCTCATCTTGGCTTGTCACTGTGTTCACTCCCTTTGCTCCACAATGAGCTAGCCCAGGTAAGAAACTGTGGGGAAACTTTCTCAATGACAGGACACTGAAGGGAAAACTTCAGCCTCCAGAAGTTCCATTTGGCACCAGATCCTAAGGCTGTACTTCATGTTATGGTCTTATCAAAACCTGAATTCCTGAGTCTTTCTATAAAGATACATCCTGTGGGATCATATCAGTCAGTCAAAAACATTTATTAAGCACATACTATATGCCAGGCATTATGCTAAATGCTGAGAATACAAATATGAAAAAGAAAGACAAACTTTTCCCCAAGGAGCTTATGATATAACAGGAAAAGACAATACAAAAGTAAGGGGAAGGTACCTAACTCAAGTGCATGATGGAGTCTCAACCAAAGGATTGTAGTTGGGTGGAAAATGAAGAGATAACTGTCCTTGGAGCCCTTTTTAAATGAAGTCTCTGGGAGGAATTCTTTGCTCTACCCTGGAGCTCATGAATCAGAGATGTAGAGGATATTGAGGGTATTAATGAAGTGTGAATACTATGGCTGATGTAATCTCACACCAGTGATGACTTCTTGATGAGTTTTCTGGGGGTATGATGGAATCCAGTCTAAAGAAGTTCAATAATTGGTTGCAAACACTGGAATATTGTGTATAGTCCTTTGTTCTCTGGCAAGAGGATTGGGTAGAGTGACTGATCTATGTATTTCCTAGAGCTTTTAGGACTTGGGCAGACTTATTTCTGTTTGGGAACCACCTGGCCTGTGAAAGACACCACAGGTGTGCAATTGAGTGCTAGATTTTTCATGTGTATTTTTTTAATTAATATAATCTCTATACTAGATATATAACTCTGTATGTAACTGAACATGTTTTATCTGTTCTTGTGGAAAAGTTATTCCATTATTGCCAAGGTATATGGTGAATCAAAGATAACAAGTTCAGAGCGGGAGAGGTGAGGTTAACCATAGGTTGGGACTTAAGAGCTGAATGTAATAGGGAAAAAATCCACACTAATCTTAACTCCATAGATAGGAAGTAAACATGGACAGCAAGAGAAAGAGACAGAGGTGCATGACAGAAGTTTGTTCACATCTTTAAGAAATGAAGAGATTGGCTTTTCCTCAGTACTTTTACTCATTGGATGACATAACCATCATGACTAATTTCCTGTTGAATAGGTAGGACAAGCAAAACTGTCTTAAATGAAGTTAAAATTTCACTTTCATCCAACCAACAGGAGTTTAATGAGTTAAGGGAGAAGAGAATGGCCAGTGAGGGTCCCATCCTTAGCGAATGCTCAGTATGTTTGATATAAATCTGTATAGAGAGTGGGTGAGCTCCTACTTTTGGCACTAAGTAATGAAGGTCTATCCTTTTACTTCCAAATCTTAGGGCATGGGCATTGCTGGCTTATTATGTGGTGATGAAAAGTCTTTTCATTGGCTATTGAGCCAGAATTGAGTGTGTATATAAAAGTGCAAACATAAAACCTCTTTCTCTCTCTCCCTTGTGCTTCCCAGCAAGAGAGAAAATATGCTTTAAGCATAAGGTGTGAAAACCCATTCCCAACCTGGTCACCATGTGACTGTGAACACAGGGTGCCTCTTCTCTCTTCTGTCTCCGTTGAATTTCTTCTTTCCAGATCTTAGGGAACTGGGCATCAGATATGGAAGAGAACAGGTCATGACCTGTGAGCTTTGAAAAGTCAGAAGAATCATTAAAAATCCAGCAATTGGAGTCCTGGCAGTGTGTTGGTAGCTACAGCAGCCAAACAGCCCTTAAAAGTATACCTGTCCAATTCAGCCCAGCAGTGAATCCATGTCACCAACAAGACATTCTGTTCTAAAAGTAAGGGACCAACTCATCCATCAGCTATGTTGAGCACAAAAGTAAAACTGGTGGGGCAAAATGTAGCAACCATGTTAAGTTTGAGCCCACGCTTTCCAGGGACCAAATGATGGTAAAGAAGAGTGTGCTGCCAGTTTGGGAAGATTTTTGTACTTTGAGTTTTTCTGTATTTTCTTTGTTAACATCTCTGTGCTAATTACTATTAACTATTACTATTAACTGGCTAGTAATTGAAAAGACAGATAGTCAAATTGATGTTGGAGAGTTATTAACTGGCAATTTATATTGGAGAACACATCAGATGGAGGGCTTGTGAGCACTGGTAATAGAAAAATACTCTTAATCCCTCAAGATCTCCTAGAATCTGAGGGGAGCAATAATGCTCTTGGGACTCAACTTGATATTTGGAGTCTAGGTTAAAAGAATGAGCCCAGAGTCCTAGATGGGTTATCTTTGAGAGCCTCTCCCCTCTCCCAAATAAAATGAAACAACACCCAACCAAGCCATTATTTAACTGACATATTTACATTGGCACTCAAAGAACTCCATAGAATGTTGGAATTGAGATTATTTAATTCATCACTTATTCTACAGATAATGAAATTAAGGCCTGGAGATTTCAGTGATTTGCTCTAGATTACAAATCTGGTAAATGGCAAAACAAGGGCTTGAAACCAAATCTTCTGATTCTGAGTTCAGAGCTCATTACAATTCATACACCTCTCTATTCCCATATGGCACAAGGCAGGGGAAACTGATTTATGCTCATTCTTTTCTGAATCTGTCCCCCAAATAAACATTTCTTTTGTCTAACATGTCAAGGCACTATACTAGAATTACTGAGAATACAAAGACAAAAATGATAGACAATGCCCGACCTCAGTGAGCTTACATTCTGCTAGTATCCAAATTGACCTTGGACTTCTTTGAAGAAAAATACTTCTACTTAATACATGGTCTATTGTAACAGACTCCTGTTCACAACACTTTTTTCTTCTTAGCATTTTCAAGTTGACAAAGCATTTCACATGATCTCATGGAAGTCTCACAACAACCTTACAAGGAAGGTACCGTTATTATCCTCATTTTGTAGGGGGAGAAGCTGAGATAGGTTGGCACAATTAACAAACATCTGAACCCAGATTTGAACTAAGCTCTTTCTGATGAGATCTCTGTCCACAACTCTATGCACTATCCTATGTAATCAGTAATCATGATGAGCAACACCCTTCTGATCAATCAAAAGAGTAAAAATCACAGGGTGGTAGAATGGAAAAAGCGTTGCCCTTGGAATCTGGTTCAGATTCTGTTCCTGTCTCCCACTACTTAATAATATTAACTTGTACTTCTTTTTATTCCATATGTTTTAAAGAATTTAGAACTGAGAGGGGACATTTGAGACTAGCACAACCCTCTCAATTAGGAAATTGAAGCCCAATGATACATGTCACATGGATAGTAAGTAGAAGAACCAGGACTTGAACTCAGGACCTTTGACTCCAAAACCAGTAATTTTTTCATTAGTTTATATTTTGTGATTTCATGTGTGAACAACTAGAAGGGAAATTTATTAAGAACAAGAGACATCTCCTTCTGTAACCTTCCTCTTTTCTCTCCCAATACTGCCTACAATGCTTTGCACACCATGGTTTCACAGTAGATATTGAATAACTCAATGTAAATATGACTACTGTTACTTTTTATAAGAGTGTTATAGAAAGACTCCTAGTAGGTCTCTTCTCTGAGGTCCAATTTTATCATTATAAAATGGGATCCTTGGACCACTTACCTTAAAGTGATGTTGTAAGGAAATCTTAAAATACTACACAAATATAAGTTGCTAATATTCAGATCCGCTCCTATCCCCATAGTCTTTCTGATTAGAATGTGCTACTAATACATTAGTAAGAATTGGACTAATCCTGACTTTTTCCCTCTGCAGCTTAAGTGAATTTCCATGCTTCCTTTCATATTATATTGCTTTTGCAGGCTAAAATACCTTCTTACACTGTTACATTTATCTTTTCCCTCTTCTTTCTAAACTAAGAGAAAGAGATAGTAATTATTTACAAACTTCTTTCATTTGTTTTCTTCTCAAATTACTATTTGTGATTTAAAAACATTTCAGTCTTTGTTATCAATACATACTAATAAATGCATTTAGAGTTGAGAGTCATAAACTTGGTTAAATAGTAAGGCAAGCCTGATGGTAATTGAAACAGCAAAGGTTGGAACTTTATACTCTGAAGAAGCTCTAGTGTTTAATGACCAGAGGACATTGCTAACCACTGGCATGGTCCTAGTCACCAAAAAGTCAGGCTCTGGCAAATTACATTCTCACTTTGGTGGTTTTGTTTTCTACCTCACTCTGGAGGAAGTTATGAGGAAATACTAACCTGCCAATGATTCTCAGAGACAATTTTTTTCAAATCTATCTCACTCTTTGAGTAGCCATGTCTGTCTTGAGAGTCTAACAACTGTGATAGTCCTATGGTAGTTGGTTTATCCAATCAGAATTTGCTCTTGTGTATCCCCTTGAAACCCCATCTCTACCCTAACACCCTATATTTGAATGTCAGAATTCAAAATGGTACCCCTATTGTGTTTTCCAAAAACATGTTGGAAGCCAGATGTTCTTATTGCTAATGATTGTAGGACTGGGTACATAGACTGCATAAAGCACATTTTGGTGTGTCCTGTGCACCCTGAGGGAAACATTCGCACTGGCCTGGGCTCCAGTGAGGAAGGGAAATGTTCCTTTAATATGTGCCATCACACTGACATACATACTATGTTAATTTATAGTTTCGTTGCTCATTTGTAGAATAGAGGTGTTCAAAAACAGTTTTCTAAATAAAAGCATGGGTAAGTTATACCTATGTTTTTGTATTGAACAAAAATTGCTCCAATCTAAAAGGAGCAGAATGGGTTAACATAAGGATTTTTACTTAAGAAAATGTGCCAAACACTTTAATATAAACAACTTTAGCAAAATATCCCTCCAAGGAGGTAGAACTAGGGAAAATAACTGTAAGCTATATTGTTAGGTGCTTCCAAGGAGGCCATGAATTAGTGGAGGAACTGTTTTACTAGGCAAGAAAAACAAAATAATTATCCATTCCTGGCAAAAGATTTGTCAGCTGACACAGATTGCAAGCCTCAGACAGTTGGAGAATCAGAGATGTACCCCAAAGGAAATTAGAATAAATGATTTTATTTTTAAAATGATGAAAATTGAACACAAATTAAAAGGAAAAAAAGTAATGGTAAGAGGCTTCTGCATTGTTATACATTTTTACTCTTAGACTCTAAAAGGAAATGTGAAGGGTCCATTCCAAACCACATTTCAAATCTGCCAAATGTTCCATCTTGAACGTCTTTAAACCGAGAAATCTCAATACTTTAATGATGGAGAAATAGTTTATAGTCTTATACATCCTACTGGAATTATTTTCCTCATAATTTAGGTACTGACTATCTTTTACTTTTATGTCAACAGATTCCTACTTCCCTGTCTCCTGCACTCCAGCTCACTATTGCTTTTGGAAAAGACTTTATTCCTTAATCAAGTCCTTATTAAACCCACAACCTTTCTTAATCTCAATTTCTCTTTTCTGGGTAAATGTAGGAAGAGACAAATTGGTTTCATTGCTAGAAATCATTCAAAAATATTAGCAGGAGAAATCAGGTCAGGTACAGAAAATAAAATTAAATGAAGCTAAGTTTAATTAGATCTGATCTGCCAATTAATATAATTTCTTCTCTTTCTCAACCTCTAGTATGCATTCTTATTTACCAAGCAAATTTGGGGGCCCCACTTTTTAAGAATAAAAAAGTAGCTGTTCTTTTATGATTGGGAGACTGCTTTCTCTCTCCTCAGTACAGTTGAAGACTTTAGGAATTCTCTTGGAAACAGTGTTAGCCAATACTCGAGATAGAAACTGAGGTTTACTGGTTCTCTCCCATGGCCCAAAGAGTTTGAACTAACAATTCTTTAACGATGCCTTAAGCACCAAATAATCACTGTATATTACGAATATATAGTTTCCCTTGGTGACAACAAACATGTGCATGTTTGAAACATTCTAGTTTTGTTTCTGTCATGATTTGAAACTATAATGATGATGGGTACAGCGATTTTGGTGTTTATAGCATGATTATATCAAATTCTGACCACTTCTAATTAAATGCATTTTGTTGCTGAAATGGAATATCGGAACCAAAAATATCAGGAACCACTGCGGTAGAGGAGGCAGAACATGTTCCATAAGCTGCTGGATTTAAGATTTTTTTTTCTTTTCTCTCTTGTTCCAGAGCATCAAAGCTCTTATTATTTATGACAGAGTTTAGGGTTTGTCTCATGAGTCAAACTTGTCCTTGAATTAGGGAAAGGAGTTCACAGATCAACTGAAATGTTCAGTCAAATGTCAATGTTTATGGTGTCTTCAAACCAAACCAAACCAAATGTTCAGAAGAAATAGCACTGAATTTGAGAGTTGTAAAGGACCTCAACAGCTTTCTAGTCTAAGCTCTGTTGAATGGTATAAGGGGCAGCTAGTTGGTGCCCAGCAAAAATGCTGGGCCTGAACTGAGTAAAATTCCTCTTTCTGATTCAAATCTGGCCTCAGATACTTACTAGCTGTGTGATCCTGGGCAAGTCATTTAACTCAACTTGCCTTAGTTTCCTCATCTGTAAAATGAACTGGAGAAGGAAATGGCATAACACATACCATAAGGATAAGTGATTATTCATCCTATGCTTGAAGACCCCCTATTCCTTGAGGCAACCAATTCTGCTCAAGGTTTCAAATTCTGAGGAAGTTATTCCTTATTTTAAGTTTAAAGTTGTCTTTTTGAATCAATTCAATAAGCATTTATTAAAAACCTACTATGTTCTACTGGTTGGGGATGTATAGACAAAAACCCCAAACCAAAGTCCTTCCACTCAAGAAAGGACTCCCACATTCTATTGGGCATAAATTATTTTTGTACTTCCATCTAACGTCAGATAGACACAGATCTCCTGACTTATAATGAGTGCACAAATTGCTCCTGGCAGCTGGATGTGTTAGTAGAAATCTGTATTTAGGAACGAGTCCTTGTTATTTTGTAGTGGGTAGAGAGAAGCTTAGAGTAGGATCACAAATTTAGAATTTGGGACAGAGAATTCTTGCTATCTTTTCCTTTGTATTCAGTGTTTATTCCATATTCTTTTGTTTTAGAGTGTTAGGAAAAAAACTTTATGGGGGTTAGCATGGAGGGGGTGGTGAGCGGAAACAGCACGGCTGTTAAGGGAGCATAGATCTGATTCATTCATTCCTTTTCAACAGGGGACTGACAAACCCAATTAGCTGATAGGAGCCATGGATTTATGGGGCTTAAAAAGCCACTCAGCCTAGGAAGCTGAGAGAATGCCAAGGGCTAGAGTCAAAGAACTTAGGGAACAAAGCTCCCCTGGGAAGGAACAGTGAACGGAACAACGGAGATTTGGCATCTCTGCTGTTCCCTAGTAGTTCATTAATACCAGTCTCTGGGGTGAATAGTGCTCTGACACATTTACCTGGAAAAAAAGACAAATTCTTATCATGCCGGGAAATAAGTGAACCAACCCTCTATCCTGGACAATTTAACATTTTTGTCAAGACCTTGGATCATAGACTAAAAAAAAGATGGACAGTTATATTTCAATCTCTAGGCTATTGTGGAGAAGAGTTTGATAGTGGGCTAAAAAGGATTATAGGGTCAGAGATTTAGAATTTGAAACACCCTTATACGTGATTGAATCCAACTCCATTATTTTACAGATGAGGAAACTGAGGTATAATGAAGTCAAGTGATTTACCCAAGGGAATACAACTAATAAGTTTCAGAGGCAAGATTTAAATTCAGATCTTCTAGATTCAAAGTTTATATCTCTATCTCCTATTCCATTTATCTTTGATAGATAGCTGAGTTATTCTCCCATTATATTTCTGCCAGTTCAAACATTTACTGCAATACTAGGCCTTCTATTTCTTTCCAAATTAATATGTTCTGAAGAACTAAGTTGGAAAGATGCAGGGGAAGACAATGGAGAAGGTGAAAAGGTCATAAATAAATGTAGAGCTACAAGGGACCTTGTCCAACTTCCTCATTTTGTGAATGAATAAATTGAGAGATGAAGGGTTAAGTGACTTGCCAAAAGTCACATGTATATAAGGTAACAGGGGTGGGATTTGAACTGAGGTCATCTGCCTCCAAACTCAGCACATATTCTGCAATACCAATGGTTCTCAAAGTGTGGTCGAAGGATCTTAGAAGGTCCTTGGGGACCTAAACCCTTTCAGGATATCTACAAGGTCAAATATATGAGATATATAAGATCTACTTCTCTTCAGATTTTTTACAATATGATTTTTAATATTAGGGTCACATAGCCATTTAAAATATATTGTAGAATATGTTTGGTTTAAGCCTAATTTGTGCTCTATTGCTATCTAGCTGTCTCAGCCATTGCTATCAAGTAATATATCAAATAAATATTTTTTTTGGATTCTTGACACTAGGTGTTCAATTCCAGTGCTCAAATTTCAGTGTTTGTTTTTCCCTTGTCTAATTTATTACTTCTCTATTTTTTAACCAATGAAAGAAGGTTTTGATGACTGCTAATTTATAACATAGTTTTTCTCAACTTTTATCATATTTGTTTCAATACTTTTAAGGAAAAGCTAAATTATCCAGTTTGGGTATTGCTGGTCTCACATTCCACCCCTTCATGGCAAGTTCTTAAAAGTCTTCAGCGGACCTTCCAGCCAGTTAAATGGATTTAGGAGTTTTACTAGAAAACCCTATCATCAGGGATTCAAAAAACCTGGCATGGGCATCACTGGAGAAGGAAACCTTAAATGTAGAGAATGTAAACAAACAACAAAAATGGACAATAAGTCATATAACAACTCCCTGAAGTAGAGAATGAATATTGTGGAAAGTGAAGACAAGGAAATCTGAAGTTTCACCTCCACCTATTTGGAAACATTAAATCTTGGCTGTTAACCATCTGGTCTATGTGGTAAATGATTCCAGATTTTTTTCAGTATCTAGAGGGTTGCCATATGTAATATGGTGATGAGCTCTATCTCAAATAATGATACTTCCTACATGGTCATTGAGTGTCATCACAGGTGACAGTCATCTATAATAAGGTACCTCAGAGGTTATTACCTTTTTGCATGGAGCCTGTCCCAGTGTCAAAGCCAATACAAAAAAAAATCTCCCTGTACCGTCATCCCACTTAGTGTTTGCTGGCCCACCAGCCAGGATCTCTCCAACAATGATAGCCTTATGATGGGAGGAGGGACATACAAAATCTTTGCTCCTTCATAAGCTTTTGTTGAGGGATTGCCTCCTTTCCTCCTTATGGGCTGTCTAGACAGTTTTACATTACCCCTGTTGCTAAATGCAAGTCATCTCTCAATAGCTACCCCTTGACTCTCCAAGCCCTCCCTGGGAAGGATTTTTACTGGCAGCAACATGAAGGGGCCTCATCAGTTTCATATGATGGTAAGCAAAGTTCCAAGAAGTTCCTTCCACAATTCTTAGATTTAAAATTATCTTGTTGGGTTAGAATGGACAGGCCTTCTACAGTTGTTGGGTCTGTGGTTGTTGTGTTTGTCCTTCATTATCAAAGAGGATCATGACATTAGGGAATGATGACATGACTTGCAGTTGACTTGGATTTGAATGAGGGAGGGCTGTGCAGGGTCAGTGACCTCACTTTCTCCTCCAGAGCCATCTGGGTCCAGTGGCCAGATATACATCCGTAGATAACTGTCATCTTCCCCTCCACTCAATGAAAAATTAGGCAAATTCAACAAATGACGGTTAATAGCCTCTCTCTCTCTCTCTCTCTCTCTCTCTCTCTCTCTCTCTCTCTCTCTCTCTCTCTCTCTCATTACTAAACAGCTACAGATAGTTTTCTGTGAAACAATGAAGGAAACCTGGTGGTAAGCAATCAGCAATACTAGAACCTCTACCACAAGTGTCCAAAGCAAAGAGGCCCTGGGAACTCTCCTTCCTTGGCACCATCCTTTTCCCTTGTTATTGAGACCATTACAAAACAATCCTGACAAAGATGTCAAATGTAATAGGCCAGATCTGATTCAGGCTGGTCTGGTAACTCAAGTTTGAGATTGGAATGAAGCAAGATACTTGAAGTCCATTTAAGAGTTAACAAAAGGAAAAAAGCAAGTTTACTTAACCATAACAGGGAAAAGATATCCACAGAGGACATGGTACAGCCTTAACTCAAATGGGTTATTTTCCATCATTCATTCATTCTGTTCTATACACCAGACACCTGAAAGGGGAACAGGTGACTTTTTGTGCCCTGACTTTTTGGTATTTAAGTCACTAGGAAGCTACATCCCTGGAACTAATTAAGTCTTTGGAATGATTTCATCCTTTTTAGGAAAATACTAGACAAGCCTGCTTGGGCTAGGACCTTAGAAACCTATCACACCAATTATTTTCTTTCTTCCTTGAGAGCAAATCAGAGAAAAAACTTCAAGTCACAAGTGAGAAAGAAGTTTTTGATGCTAAAGGTTGTTAAATGGTAAGATGAGTTTATTAGAGCATTTCTAGAATCTCCTTCCTAGGGAATCTTTCAGCAGAGGAAAAATACTGGGCTTATTTAGGTGAAAGCAGCCTGTAGTCAGAGATAATTAGATGACTTTCAGAGATCAGATTAAGCCCTTTTCATGCGTGATTTTATGATCCTATATCCCAATTTGCATGAGTACTTGAAGTCCATGAATATCTGATTGAAGAGAGGTCCTGAATGCATGGAAAAAAGTAATTTTAATCACTAATAATAACTTAATTCTGTAGCCATTTTCTATTAGCTCATTTTATCCTCCTAACACCCTGGGCAGTAAGAGCTGTACTTATCACTATCCTCATTATACAGAGGAAGAAACCAAGGAAGAGTTAGTGAAGTTAAATAGTCTACTCAAGGTCACACAGCTATTAAGCATATCAAGGTCACACAGCTATTAAGCATTTGAAATAGGATTTGAACCCAGGTTTACTTAACTACATCTCCATCACTTAACCCCTGCACTGTTTCCTATTTCTTCTTCATTATCTCCACACTCCTACCTTAGTGTATTTCCTATGAAACACTAATCAGGTTTAGGGACAAAAGATAAATCGGTTTCCTGATAGTGACTTGGATCGGTTAATCAACAGTCATTTTTTAAGTGCCTACTTTCTGCCAGGGCTCTGCTAAGAGCTAGGGATATTAATAGTAAGAATGAAACATTTCCTCCCTCAAAGCTGCCCCCTTTGCTAGCAATTAATATGATCTTTTTAATCTCATTTTTTTGTTGTCAGTGTTCCTAGAGTTATGCCTTTGTTGATCGTTAGCTGGATTTGTCTTTCCTATTCTTTATGAATGGTGACCTTTACTAATTAGGGCTAATTGTTGGATAGGCTAGATAGTGAAAAGTCTGAAATAGAGAACATTTGGAGATAAATGCTGTATCACAATTTTTGAGCACATCAAATATAAAAAAGATCTAAATGTTAACAAAGTCTTGTGACATAGAAGTCCTCTTGGATCTGCTTTAAAGAACTAATTTGTAATAAGTATGTCAGGTTTGGGGGGGAGGTTATAGGCAGTGCTGTGCTGGAGCTTAGAGTCAATGGTTAAATTTTTAGTATGAGTATTTATACTTTAGAAATCAGCAAAAGCTACGGATCAGGACTTGATTTACTGTTCTGTTGATTGTCCAGACTTAAGAAAGTGATGGAAAAAGTGCTGAGAATGCAAGTTAAAGTTTTAAAAATGTTTTTTGCATATATATTTACATAGATATGTATAAATATGGAGAGAGAGAGAGAGTCAGTCGATCATTAAACATTTATTAGTGTACTCCTGGTCAGATGGTAATAGAATTTATAGCTATAAGGTCCCTTAGAGATCATTTGGTATAAGACCCTTATTATGCAGACGATGAAAGTGACATCCTCTACATTTGAGAGATGCACCCATTGTTGTGTAGGTAGTTAAGTAGTTGAGTGGTGTTTTGAACTCAGGTCCTCTGACTTTCAGCCCCATTGTTGCTTCTGCTATGTTGCTGTACAGCCCTTCAGTCATGTCCAACTCTTCATGACCCCATCATCAGGTTTTCTTGGCAAAGATACTGGAGTGGTTTGCCATTTCCTTCTCCAGTAGACGAAAACAAACAGAGGTTAAGTGACTTGCCCTGGGTTATGCAGCTAGTAAGAGTCTGAGGCTGCATTTGAATTCAGGTCTTCCTGACTTTAGGCTTGGTAATCTATCCAGTGCCCCACCTAGCTGCCCCATCACTTCTGTATGCCACGTGGCTCTTTGTTTTTTATGGAAATATACACTACGAAAGTGCTCTAAAGGAATGAATTTTGCAAGTAAATTAAATATGACTTCCTGAGATCTTATTTGCACTATGAATTTCCTTAATGAAGCACTTGGTTAGAGAAAACATGGAGGTAAACTTCTTCTTGTCCCCAGCGAGAACAGGATGTATAGACATCTCTCCCAAAGTGGGTTTATTTCATGGTCAATGATGGCATTTGGATAAGGAAGGGAAGAAGGGATCTCAAAGGGAACAGATATTTAATGAACTGAAAATTCTCATCTCCATGATATATTCCCATATACCTCGATGTTACTTGCTAAATTCCATATTGAATAAGAAAGTACATTTGTGCCAGAATCCTTAGTCTGTTTGAAGAAAAACAAACACGCGGTTATTCCCTGAATCTTTCTCTTCTCTTAGAGTACCCTTCTCCTCTCTCTTTATAAAGAATGCCTTGAAAAGCATTCATCTGGCTAAATTTCCTTTGAGACTCTACCTAGTGACCAGAGACAGGCAATGGTACCTCAGACCGTTATGTCATCTTGTATCATCTTTGCCCCTACTAGAAGTGGTGTGTGTCTGTTTGTGTTAACAATTGAAGGCCTAAGCTCAGGGAAACTCATGTGCTAATGGTGAGTGGCAGTTTTATAAACAGGATCTGTTGGAGTTAGGCTTGGATTGCTTGCTGACATAGAAACTCTTGGGGGACTATCAGAGCATTCAGGGATGATGTTGACTCCAAAGAATGTGGATGGTCATTATTGTGTCAGTTTTATAATTCATCTTTTAATAAACAGCAACTGAAGACCAGAGTGTGGGATTCATCAAATTTCGTGTTGTGTTTCAGTGGGGAGTGTTGTGCATTTTGTTACAGAGCCAAAGCTAAACGCAGCTGTTTGAATGTCCTTAGTGTTCCACTTTTACCAAAATATTGACAATAATTATTCTTATTTTACATATCCAATGAAGGTCATTCCAAGTGGACCCTGGTCAGAGTTGCCTTTCCTGGTTCCAGAGATAGGTAGGAAGTGCAGTAGAAAGAGTGCTGGGTCTAGAGTCAGGAAGACCCAAGGTCAGATTTGGTCACAGGTCAAACTTGACCTCTGTTTGCCTCAGTTTCCTCACCTGTAAAATGGGAGTAATGACAGCACTTACTTCTAAGAGTTGTTGGAATAATAATTGTAAAGTGTTTAGCATAGTACCTAATATAGTAAGCTGTATGGAAATATCCTTTCCTTTCTACTTCCTGGTCACAAACAAATGCTTTCTAAATAAAATATCATTCCATATCCAGTGTCAAGTTCTTATTTAAAGACAAATGTAAAGAAATTAGTGAAGGGAATAGGTGAAAATATTTATTTTTAAGTCTATAAAATTTGAATAACTACCTTTCCTTACAAACATGGTATGGGGATGCCTGGGTAGCAAAGTTGAAAGCACAGAGGCCCTGGCAAGTCACTTAACCTCTGTCTGCCTCAGTTTCCCTAACATCATTTACCTTGCAGGGATTTTGTGAGAATCAAGTGAGATAATATTTATAAAGCACTTAGCACAATGCCTGGCACATAGTAGGTGTTTAATAAATGATTATTCTCTTTCTTTCCTTTCCCCTTCCCTTCCTATGAGGGAGTTTTGAAGTGTGCTTCTGGCCTTGTTGTGACTCATCACTTAAAGCTTGGCATTTTGGAAGTAATGTTGCAAATCCTGAGTCATCCTTTGGTCCTTCCAACTGTGACAGCAACAAGGGTAGTTTAAAACGGTACTTTTAGCAATGGTAGTTAAAAAAAAGCAGCTTCTGGCTTGGCTCCTGACTCTAACTTTTCTGTATGGCAGGTATGTGTCTGTCTCTAGACTTCCTATGAGGGGAGTAGGGGAATGGTCTTTCTCTACACCCCACTGAAGAATGAACTTAACTGGGCACATTTGTCCGTGGGCCTCTGACTTGGGCCTATTCCCTTTGTATTTTCTTTCTTGGGTAGGCAAACAAGTATCAGTCTTGAGGTGAAGAATGTCCAAGCTTGGAGGTGATTTTTTGAAGCTGAGGTTTGGAGTCCTGGTTGCAATGAAAGGTAGTTGGTAGTAGGGGGAGTTGTTTCAATTGGAAGACAGTTACTGAAAAGAGGAGTGGCCCAGACATGAACTGGAATTTATTTGGACAGTTGGGAGCCAAGGTAAAATGTAAGTGCTAAACCAGAAATCCCACAAACTGCTTTCTGTTTAGATTGTTTTCAATTATCAACCTCTCAGTCAGGCATAACAGTAGTTAGCACTGTTGGTTTAATTTTTCCTACTAACTGTGGGTGCTTATGAGACTCGTCTTTCATGTTTTTAACTTTTCTTTTAGAAATAAATATCTGTCCCATATCTGATTCATGTGGTACATTGAGTACCTTTTTAACTCCACTTTTGGGGGAAATTCTAGATGTGAGCCTAAACCTACGCCTGTCCATGGAGTGTAGGGGTGAGTTCAATAGCATGAGGAACAAAGGGAGTCTAGTTTTGCTGTCATGAGAGCTCAGTAGACAACCACCCTGCTACTCAACCCAGTCAGATTATATGCCTGAGTCTTTTAATGGAGAAGGAAGGAAGGAAATAAATAAACATTTATGAAGCACCTATTACATGCCAGGCACAATGCTAAGCTCTTTGCAAATATTATCTCATCTCAAGAAGGGAATGGGCATAGTACCCTACTCTGTAGAACTAGAAGTGATTACTCATTGTTATACATGGAAAGTATTCATTTATATATCCGCAATAAAAATCATGTTTATGTATGTTAAAACTTTATAGTGTTGACATCAAATTGAATCTCAAATTTACATACTAGTTTTGAAAAATATTGCTTTAATGAAAATAAAACCTAGGTCTCTGGGGTATTCTTTTTGATCAATAATTCTTCATAGAGATGGAAATAAACTATTATGAGAGAATAATTATACCTTCACATTCATGAATGCTCTGGTGGGCTGACTTTACTGACACTAGATAGCAGCTTGTTATAATCAGAAGAGTTAAACGACTTATACTTTGTGTATAAAGGGGTAAAATTCTAAAATAGATTTTCTTTCCTCTTACTGTGTGACCCTGAACAAGTCACTTAACTTTGTTCTACCTCAGTTTCCTCATATGTAAAATGAAGATAACAATAGCAAATAATTCCCAAGGTTGTTGTGAGAACAAAATGAAATGATATTTTTAGAGAGTTTTGAAAATCTAAAAGTACTATATAAATGTTAGCTGTTTTAACACTTGTCTTTGCTTTCCTGGATTGTGGTATGACCCAAGCTGTGTGATTTTTGTGCAGTCTATGCTTTTCTTTGCTCAACTGCTAAGTGAGCTCACAACTGAACCCTGAAATGATTAGGGATGACTTATTCACCTCATCTTAATGATAGGTGATGGGGAGCTGCTTTCCTACACTTGGCAAAGGGATATATTATGAAGCTTTCTGCCTTCATCAATCTGGTTATTCCACTATTTATTTTACATATTTTTATATATTTTATATATTTATTTATTCTTCATTTATATTTATAATAATATATTTATATAATATTTACATATCATTTATTTATATATTTATTTATTTTTCCTTCATCTACTCTCCTTATCTTCTTGAACTTAGCTTCTTGTAGCTTAAGGTTTTTATTGGTCTTTATCATCTGTGTCTCCAGTGATCCTGGATTCTTAAAGATGATACTTCTGGAGCAAAAACTCTGGCAAGCCAAACCAAGTTTAGAAGCCTGGCAATGCACATGACTTCCGTACTTCAAGGACAGATTAGTTAAGTCCAAAGAATTTTATTACCGAAAGTTAGTGATCACATGGTGATTTGACATCAGCCTCAACCACTAACAAAATGATCTACATCGATGGAGGGGAATATTCATGTTGGTTATTTTAAAAATATTTTCCTTTAATTTAAGCAACTAAAAAAATTAGTCATCTAAAATCTGCCTTCTTGCTTCCCCCAACTCCATCGAGAATGGAAGAAAAAAACCTATTATAAATATATCTAATCAATTAAAACAAATTTCCATGGCGTTCATATTTTTAAGAAAACTAATTTTTATTCTGCACTTTGAGTCGTCCTCTCTATCAAGAGTTGGGTAGTATGTTTTATCATTAATCCACAGGAATCTTGGTCTCTTGGTTAGTCATTCACTATTGTGCTGCTTTCAGCATATTATATTCCATCACATTTATACACCACAACTTGTTCATCCATCCCCCAAATTATGGCTATCCCCTCAGATTGCCATCCTTTGTGACCTCACAAAGAGCTAAAATTACTTTTGTGTACCCTTAGAGTTTGTTTTGCTGAGGAATAATTCCTTCTTTAGAGAATCTAGGTGACACAGTGGAGAGAATACCACACCTGTAGTCAATAAGACCTAATTTCAAATTCAGGCTGGATACTTACTAGCTGTGTGACCCTGGGCAAGTCACTCAGTCCTGTTTGCCTCAGTTCCCCCATCCGTAAAAATGATCTGGAGTAAGAAATGGCAAACCACTCTAGTATCTTTGCCAAGAAAACCCCAAATGGGGTCACAGAGTTAAAGACAACTGAAAATGATTAAGCAACAGCAATCCCTCTCAATTTATTCTTCTAATTTCCCCTTTTCCTCTCTTTAAATTCCCCATTTTCCTGTATAGTGAAATGTATTTCTGTATCTAACTGTGTGTGTATTTTTCCTTGTATCAGGTTTCAGGTAAGAGTCAGATTCAAGTGTTAGCTGTTCTCTTCCCCCACCCCTTGTTTGTATAGATATTTATTTTGCACCTTGATTATGTGAAAAAATTTTCCTAAACTTCCTTTCCCTTCTCCCACCATCAGTGTGCTCTTCTTCCCCTCTCTTTCCATTCTTTTAAAATCATCAAAACATAACATAACTCCCTCTATTGGACTCCCTCTATAAACCTTGAGGACTGTAGGGTTTGTACAGGACACAGGTATCCTTTTCCATATTTGAATGTTAGCAATTTATCCTTGTTTAGTTCTTTTATCATTGTTCATCACGTTTTTCTTTTTATGTTTTTCTTCATTCCTGCATTTGAACATCAAAGTTTCTCTGCAGCTCAGATCTTTTCATCAAAATCAATAGTCCTCTATTTCGTTAAAGATCGATATACCCCCTATTTCACTCTTCCCCCCACCATGCAGCATTATATTTGGCTTTGCTGTAAATTATTCTCGATTGTAAGGCAATATCTTTTGCATTTTAGAATATTATAGTCCAAGTTTTCTGTTCCTTTATAGTGGTGGCTGCTGAGTCATGTGTGATCCTGAGATGGTTCCTTGGAACTTGAATTCTTCTAACTGCTTGCAACTTTTTTTTTAAGCTGGAAGTTCTGCATTTTGACCATGAAGTTCCTGAGAATTTTCATTTTGGGATACCTTTCAGGCTAGATTCTTTCTATTTCCATGGGGCAGCTAAGTGGTGCAGTGGATAGAGCAGGAGTCAGGAGGACCTGAGTTCAAATCTCACCTTAGACACTTTACACACACTAGCTGTGTGACCTTGAGCAAGTCATTTAACCCCAATTGCCTCATCCTGTGTCATCTCCAGTCATTCTGATGAATATCTGGTCACTGGATTCAGATGGCTCTGGAGGAGAAGTGAAGCTGGTGACCTGCACAGCCCTCCCTCACTCAAAGCAAAGTCTAGTGCAAGTCATGTAATCATTTCTCTGATGGCATGGTCTTCTTTGATATTGAAGGATGAACACACTTTCTGTTTCTTTTCTGTCCTTTGGTTCTAAGAGAGCTGAGCAGTGTTCTTTTATTATTTCTTGAAATACGATGTCATGGCTCTTTTTTTCCACAGCATTCAAATAATCCAATGATTCTTAATTTTTTTCTCCTTGTTCTGTTTTCCAGGCCACTTGTTTTCACTGAGATACCTATATTTTCTTCTTTTTTCCATCCTTTTGACTTTGTTTTTAATATTTCTTGTTGCCTCATGAAGTAATTGACTTCTATTTGGTCCATTTTAATTTTCATGGAATTTGTTGCTTGGGCAAGGTTTTGTACAACTTGTGCCAAACTATTAATTTCCTTTCTGATTCTTTTTTCTATAGCTCTCATTTCTTTTCCACTTTTTCCCTCAAGTGCTCCTATTCCATTTATCTAAATCTTTTTTAGTTCTTCCCTTCTAGGATTTCTAGCTGAGTTTGTACTCAAGCTGATGGTTGATATTTTAGAATTGTTCTTTTCTTCTGCACTTGTGTCTTGAGCATCTCTGCCACTATTATAACTCATTATGGTGGAGTCCTTCTTTTGTTTGCCCATTCTTCCAGCCTCATTTCAGATTAGAGGTTAGGGCTGAGTTCTGCCATACTTCTGGATGGAAGGTCTAGACTGGTTCTGTTGCCACTCTCTTGGGGTATCAAGTGTTGTGTTACTCCAGGATCTCATAAATAGACTGCGAACCTTCAAGTTGTCAGTGTTCCCAACATGGTCCTATCCAGGGAAAACTCTGATTGCTGCCCCCAGTTCTGAGCTCTGCAAGTTCCTGACTGAAGTTTGGGTCTGGGAAGGAGTAGACTGCTGCTGGACTTGGCCGTGGAAAGCTCTGTTTATCCTGAATAGTTCAGAGTGGCAGAATTGTAGACTCTCCTTTGGTCCAGTTCCAGCCTTAGTTATTCCTCTGCAGGCTGGGCTAGATGCTAGTGAGCTTGGGGTCTGAGCTATACCACTGCTCCTACTGATTTTTGAACTTCCTTTTCTCTTGATATCGGCTTATGGCCTCACTACCTGGGAATACCACTCTCCCTTCTCAGTCTACCCTGGCTCTGTTATCCAGAGCTGGGTAGTGAGTAACAAAGCTGCCAGTTGGCACCTGCCACTTCTGTGCTGTTCCAGTATGAGATTGGTGGTGTTCCAGTATGTATCTGCCCTTTCTCCTGGTCTGGTATACATCCTCTACCTGGGCACTGGAGAGCTCCCATATTCCCAGTCCCCAGTGGCCAGAGACCTCTCTGTCTGTCTCCCTATGCTGAGGTGGGCTGGAAAAATGACTCTCTGTGACTTTTTATGGATTTCTCCATTAGAATTTGGTCTAGTGCATTTACTAGAACTGTGTCAAGGACTTTGCAGAAGAGATCCTACTGCACTGCTTCCTACAGGCAGTTGTTACTAGACTATAGCAGTAGGTAGGTGGCACCATAGTGCACAGAGTGCTGGGCCTAGAGTCAGGAAAACCTAGGTTAAAATGCAGCCTCAAACACTTTCTAGCTGTGTGACACTGGACAAGTCATTAAATGTCTGCCTCAGTTTCCTCACCTGCAAAATGAGTATGTGATAATACCTTCCCTTTAGAGTTGTTATGACAATCAAATTCACATAGTTGTTGCTTGTATTTTTTTTTTTTATTGAGGGGGGAAGGCAAGGCAATTGGGGTTAAGTGACTTGCCCAAGGTCACACAGCTAGTTAAGTATCAAGAGGCTGATGCCGCATTTGAATTCAAGTCCTGTGCTCTATTCACTGAACCACCTCGCTGTCCCTTGTCCTTTGTTCTTGAAAAGGACTGATGGCATCACAGAGTAGTGTCTTGACTCATGAGTGAATTAGATATAAATTAGGCAGAATTGATCAGCCTCACCCTCTCTTCCATCATCATCAAAGTCCAGTGCAAGACAAAAATCATCCTGATAGCCCAGAATGCAATGGATGCAATGCATCTTTGATGTCTGACCAAGTTCTGGGTGACACATGGGGCCTGCTTCAGTCGCCTTTATGACTGTTGGAACAAATTGATCTCATCTGCTCATTCTACTGGGGAAAGTCTTCACATGCTTGAGGTAGACATCCCCCTAACTCACAACAGGTTTGAAGCCCATCAGTTACCCTTAACCTGCTTTAGCCCATCTGCCAAGAAGTTTACCAGGGTGTGGCTGCTATAAAGCTACAGCTTCTAGGAACCACAGGTGAGAGCTGGGTGACAGGTGGACAACAAAGGTGGATGAGCAGCTTTGAAAAGGACTCATACCGGAGGTGCTAGTTAGTCCCCCTGAGCATTTCATATACCCCATAGTAGGTGCCTAATAAATATATGTCCTCTTTCTTCCTAGACTAGAAGAAAGCCTCTGATGTTAACCTTTGGTCTATTGAGTGTATGAAAATATATGATGGGGTCAGTACACTATAGAAAAAAAGAGCCTGAATGTATGTTGGAATCTGTAGTCTTTAAGCAGAATTTATTTTAGAAGTAAATTACAGGAAATAAATTGGATGATGGGTGAATACATACTTAGAAGAAAAAAGACTTGCCTAATACTATCTGTTAGCTAGATATACTCATAATACCGCAAACATACCCAGAAATTGCTAAATCTGAGCTTATCTTGTTCACTGGGAAGAAGGTTGCAATTGTTTTAAGATCAAAGGGAGTGCTATGCCAGGGAGTCATATTTTCCTTTTTATCCTTACGTCAATTTCTAACATTTGGGAGTAGGTGTTTTTTTAAGAGTGTTTTAACATCATTATTCCAGGAAAAGTAAATGGATACAGTTGAGGAATTGGTAAATGAGGTGTATGAGAAAAGTGAGCCAATTCCAGGACACAGTTAGTGTCTGAGCTTTCTCTCCATGATGGCTTTTCTCAAGTGAACTGTTAAAAAATATGGTTGTGTACCTAAGAACAATGTACTGCAGCTGTCATTTCGTGGTGGGGGAGGGGAGAGGATCTATGCCAGGTGTGAAATGGCACTTTGGTTTCTGGCTGATGATTTATGAGCTTTCAGGCTCATGTGGTGTGTTTGATGGAGATGTAATTTGTCATTGTTTTAGGAACTGCAGCACCAAGTGCCTTGAAACCTCAGCTTTTAGCATTTTATTTTAAAGGGGCTTTTGCTTTATTCAAAGAAAATATACAATCTCCTGCTGCCATGGGTCTTGATGTAAAAAGTATCAGAAGGAACTTCATGATTAAGCCAATAGCTGTCTTGGTTTTTCATATGTGAATAGGCCTTTGTATGTTCTAAATGATTTAACTTTACATAATAATAAGCACTTCCATATAATATATATCTAAGACTACTAAGGACAAACTGTTACCTTCTATAAGAGTGAATGATCTTGGATCAAAGATTTTGCTTAATTTTGTGTTACTGTTTATTTGGGGCAGGTATAGGGATGAAGATTTTGGAAAAGTTATGGTAGCATGAAAAATACATTAATAAAACTGAAAATTTCTAAAATATACCCAGCTATGGGATTGATCTTATTCCATAGGTAGAGTAAGTGGTCAGACCAGACAGTTACAGAATATTAGAGTTGGAAGGTATGTTGAAGGTTATCCACCCCCAACATTTTCGTTTGAGGTAGACATCCCCCTAACTCACAACAGGTTTGAAGCCCATCAGTTACCCGACTTTCCCCACATGACACAACTAAGAAATAACAGGACTGAATTTGTTTGTTTTCCAATTCTAACATTTTTATTGATTTTAAATATAACACAGAAATCCAATCCGGACTACATATAAAGTACAGCGTACACTTTTTTACCATAAAGTGGTTCATAGTGAGCATTTTGTCTGTATCACAGTAATTCAAGTTGGATCATAATGTAGTATCCAGTATTCATCCCCCAATTTCAAAGTAGATTGCACATTTTCTTTAACAAAACATTAAGTAAATATTTGTGCTTTTGAAAGAACTCACCAAAATAAATATTGAAAATTAGGGGAGAGAAACTCAATAAATGTTAGGGAAGGGAGGCAAAGAAATGAACTGCATTTGAACAAGAACTCTGCTCCTATCAAGATTGAAGTGGATATTAGACCCATTTTTCAGGGTGAGAATGGAGGTTCAGCAGGATAAAATGATTTGCCCTTGGTTGCAAATCTGGAAAGTGGTAGAGGGGTAATTTTTAAAATAAATTTTATTTAATATTTATTTCTTCCCAATTACACATAAAGACAATTTTAATATTCCTTTTTTTTTCAGATTTTGATTCCCAAATTCTCTCCCTCCCTCCCTTCTTTCCCCTCATTGAGAGGGCAAGCAATGTTACACACACACACACACACACACACACACACACACACACACACACACACATATATATTATATATATATATATATATATATACACACGATGTTATACACGTTATACTTGTGCAGTCATGCAATATACATTTCCATGTAAGTCATTCTGTGAACAAAAACACAGACAGAAAAGCCCCAAGAAAAATAAAGAAAAAGTATTTTTGACCTGCATTCAGGCTCTACTGGTTCTTTCTCTGGAGATGGATAGCACCTTTCATCCTAAGTTCTATAGAACTGTCTTGGATCATTGTACTGGTGAGAATAGCTAAATTATTCGTGGTAGATCATCATCCAGTATTGCTGTTACTGTGTACAATTTTCTTTTGCTTCCGCTCATTTCACTTTGCATCAGTTCATGTAAATCCATATTTTTTTTGAGAGTGGATCCTGCTTATCATTTCTTAAAGCACAACAGTATTCCATCAAAGTCATATACAACAGTTTGTGCAGTCATTCTCCAATTGATGGACATCCCCTCAATTTCCAATTATCTGCCACCAATAAAAGAACTGCTATAAATATTTTCATACTTGTATGTCCCTTTTATTTGGTTTTTAAATATTTTGGGATACAGATCTAGTAGTGGTATTACTTGGTCAAAGGGAATGCATGATTTTATAGCCCCTTGGACATAATTCCAAATTGCTACCCAGCATGTTTGAATCAGCATACAACTTCATCAACTGTGCAATAGTGTTTTAATTTTTGTAGAAGGGGGGGGTGTTGAACTCAATTAATCTTGACTTTAAGACTCTATCTCACTCAATCTGTGATGCTACAGTCTCCCAAGTGGTATGATTTCAATGACTAGGGCAAGGATTCTTGCTTTCACCCTCCTCCTAACATCTCTCTCATTGACTTGAAATCACAGTGACTTAGTTGGGGAGAAAGTCTTTCATTCTAAAATTATGTAGGAGTCTTAAACTGATACTCCTTGGGAAAAGTAACAGATACTTTGATTCAGACTAATATGTAAATGATTGATATGAAAATTTGCTTTAGGGAAATGATTTTATAAGGATGGAAGTGTCCTGCGACCTGAAGACGATTGAAAGATCAAGTGAGAGGTTCCATGAGTAAGGGAAAAAGCCCTTCACCGAGACTGCCTATTTCTAAAATCTTGACCACGGCCATCTCTGCTCCGGTGCTTAGATATTTTTGAAGCAGACACTGCTAAGGCACATTGTTCTTGTTATGATTCAATTGTCTTTCTGTTGTGTCTGATTCTTTGTGATTTCATTTGGGGTTTTCTTAACAAAGATATTAGAGTGGTTCACCATTTCCTTCTCCAGCTCATTTTACAAATGAGGAAACTAAGGCAAACAGGGTTAAGTAACTTTACTAGGATCACATAGTAAATGTCAGGAGTCAGATCTGAACTCAGAGAACTGAGTCTTCTTGATTCCAGATCTTGCACTGTAAGTCACCACCTAGCTGCATACTGAACCTCCACTAAAGTGCCTCTTATAAAATTCTTCTACTCCTAGGAACTTCTCATCTTTTCCCCTCTGAGTCATCTTCTCCCACCCTCGTAGGACCTAGCTAACATTTCAGCCAGTAATGACTTGTTCAATGTGTCTTTCAGGGATGCTGCCCAAGTCAATGAATGCATTTGGGAGATAGATATTCTTCTGTATTTTATGGTGCAAAAAGGGATAATATGATTTAGGAGAGATAAACAGCAAATCATCTTTCATTATCAGGACCACCCACTTGGAGGAATATTATATTGACAGCTGTGAGAATGGAAAACAATGGCCCCAAACCATCTGGTGGGCTCAAAGGATGTTTTCTGACTTTGAAAAGATGTTTTTGAAATTATAGGAGCTGTTTTCCGTGATCAGTCTTACAGTGAGTGCTGTGGATTTGTAGAAGACAAGAATAAAATCTTGATGTATACTTTCCACAAGATGTTATTTAAAATGACATTTTGCTTATTGGAATGGCAATAATTAATTTTTTTTCATCTTTCTGAATTCTTTGTAGATTTGTTTTCATTGTGTCAAAGTGATGCGGTACAGTGGATAGAGAGGTGGTCTTAGAACCAGTACTATTTGGGTTCAAGTACCACCTCTGACACATACTGGCTATGTGACCTTAGTGGAGGTCACAACCTTCCAGTTCTCAAGGCAGCTTCCTGAAACTAGAGGTTGCAGACAAGGTGCAGACTTAGGTTGAGAGAGGAAATTCCTCACCAGGAAGGAGCTCCTTATATAGATGAAAGCACAGATCTGGCTTATCTCTCTCTATTAATGTGTATGTTCCCATGACAGCTTAACTACAAACCCTCATTCTGACATAGAATTGACCCTGGGGTCTCAGTGGCTGGTCAGTTCAATTCAATGAATATTTATTAAGTGCCTACTATGTGCCAGGCACCATGCCAGGTGCTAGGGATAAAAATAAGAAAAAGAGATGGTTCCTGCCCTCAAGGAACACCACCATCATGTGCCACCAGAGAAGAGGACACACAAAAGAAAGCAAAAGGTGGGGATACTACATGGGGACACTTGATTGAGTGGTATTCTATGAAGTCAAAGCTAAACAGAGATGTTGACTGAAAATGAAACTGCCAGGAACTTGGTAAGCTCTCTATAAAGGAAGGCAGCTGAGGGTGAATTGAGAAGGTGATAAGTATCAAAATCCAAATCAATGTGCAAATGATGAGATTTCAAGTGATTATCTTATCCTAGGGGAGTGTAAGGGATGCCATGTTGCTCTGTGAAATCAAAGTCAAGCAGAACTGCCTATGAACACAATATACCAAGTCATGCCCAGATGAAGATACTTTGATAGTGACTTATATTGCTGTCATTTAAAGACTAGTCCTAGTTAAATTCAACGAAGTTCATTATTAGAAAAGTGACGACCATGTGACTTTCTTGTCTGTTTTGTGTTTTGGTCATAGCACTATTCATTCAATATTTACTAATGTGGCACATGATGGTGGTGTTGGACTGAGTAACCACAGGATGAAATGATGAATCTTTGAAGTTATAGGTGTAGGAGCCATACAATTTAGCTTCCTTCTAGTTGATGATTAGTAGTTATATAAACCAAAAATGTTTCCAGTGGTTCCTTTTGATGTTTTCAACTAAAGTCTTTATGTCATTTTTGGAAAAACCTTTGATGGCTATTTTTTTTTCCTAAATATATGTCTACTTTCCACTTTTAGCTCTGCTTGGTTTCAACTCCACGGAATAAGATGCTCTCCAAATTAGGTACCCCCTTGTGTCTCTCCTCTTCCCACCCATGCTTTCCAGATTTCTTTTATGTGCTGTCTTCCCTCACTAGATCGTTGTAAGCTCCCTGAGTGCAGGGATTGTGTTTTTCTTATTTGTATCTCCTGAACTTAGCATAATGCCTGACATATAGTAAGCAATCAATAAATATTTTTGAATTGAATTGGAGATTGAGGGAGTTAAGAGAAGTAAAGATAATTAGTTCTGTCTTGTCCTTGAGTTTGGTGTGATAACAAGTGGGCAGCCATGACTTTTCTGCTATTAAAAAAGTTAGAATCAGAAACATTTCTTCTTAGAAGGAAAAGAGGCTAATGTCTAAAGAAACCAACTTGGATGAAGAGGGAATTCAACAACTAACCTAGGGGAAAGTATTAGAGGAAGAATATAGAAGTGTGTCATATTCCTATAACAATAACATCAAAAATGTCAAAATTTAGAATGAGCTAAGGCTGATGAGATGAGCTAAAGGCAATTAAAAATGTTTTAAACTATATTAGGTAAAAGAGGAAGATCAAAGAAGGGATAGAACTGATGCTGGTGGCAGGTGGAATGATAATTTTTAGTGACAGAGAAGGCAACCTGGCTTAACTGTTTTTTGAATATATTTTCCTTGCCAAGGAGAATAATTTTTGGATTGGGAGTACAGAACAGAAATGGCTAAGAGGAAGCTGAGAATCAAGATAAAAGAGAATGTTGGAGGAGAACACTTAGATGCCTTTGAGAGATACATAGAGATGACAGATAGATGGAAAGGGAAATGATTAAATGTTTTTATATGGTAGACACTATGAAAAGCATTGGGAATACCAAATACAAATGAAAAGAAAGACAGACCCTTCCCCTAAGGAGCTTACTTTCTAATATAATAAATTCTAGTAAAAAGGAGCTGGAAATTAAGGGGGAAAGTAAGTTTGTATGGATTGGTGGTAGAAGGTGGGGAAGTCCAGAGAGTCAGGATAGGAACCAGGAGAGGCTGGTTTGGGCATTTCCTCAAATGAGGGTTCAGGGGAGGAACATGATGAATTCAAGGCATCAGATCCAAATGGACAACATCCCAGGGTGTTGAAAGAAATGGAGGAACATGATTGCTAAGAAACTGTCAATTATGGAAAGAGTATGGAGAATGTGAGAAATACCACAAGCCTGGAGAAAGCAGAATAAATGGAATAAAAAAAGGAAGAGTCTGAAAACTATAGGCTGAGGAGATTGATTACTAGAAGGATTCTGAAATGGATTATTAAAAGAGTGGTTATTGAAGTTCTAAAAAAGGAAGTGATTTCATCAGACAGCACATGCCATTTCTGTTCTGATAGAGAGAGGAGAGAATGTAATGAGTTCCATCATCATTTCTCCAGGTCCAAAAAGGGGCATTGCAATTAATCTGGGCTCAGCTGCCTTATCTTATTATAATCTCATTATATTAATAATGTTAATATTTAATATACCAATATATTATAAAATAATATATTAATATTAATCTTATTATAATCTTTTCTAATTCTATTTTCTTTGTTCTAGATTAATTCATAATTTCTTCAGATGTTTTTGTGAATCCTTTGTATTGTCTCTTTTTAATGACCCAATGCCAATTTAAGGAATTTTTTAAAAACTTTAAAAAATTTTTAAATTCTGAATTCTTTCCTTTCCTTCAGTTCCTCCCCCAACTCATTGAGGTAGCAAACAATAGGGCACCCATTATACATGTGAAGTCATGCAAAATACATTTCCATATTAGCCATGTTGCAAAAAAAAAGCAAGAAAAGTCAAGTGAAAAAATATGCTCTGGCCTTTCTTCTTCTCTAGTCATCTTTTCATTTAACCTGAATAGATTGATCCTTTCTAGGTTCTTTTTGGCATCTCTGCTCTCTATTTTCTCTCAAGTAGTTTGCTGCTGCAAAATATTTATTTGCTTCAAGATATATTACTTTGTATTTTTCCTAAGCTGACTCTTGCAAGTGCTTTATCATTCATTAAATCTAACCTTTTAAAATGTAGACATGTTTATGTTTAGTCCTTGCCTTTTCTGATAGAAACTCCCAATTTAGTGTCAGTTACAAATAAGAAAAACAAGACAAAACTGCACCCTCTTTAGTCCAAATCATTAATAAAAATCTAAATGAATTCTGAATGAATAGATATTCTTGGGTCAGATGGACAGATAAGCCTTCTCCAATGAGTACAAATCCATCAATCATTTCCCCTTGTTCAAATGGTTTAGTCAATTTTAAATTTAATTTATTGATATATTGGCAATGCTTACATCCAAATCTATTTAAATTTATTGTTAATAGCTTTTTTAAATGAAATACTATATCATGTATAGCATGCATTTTATTAAAAAGTACAGAGCTATTTTATTTTACACACTCTTTTTATTATTCAGGCAAGATCAGTTATTTTGTCCCTATAGAATGTGTCTTTCTTAGAATTTTCTTTATTATCTCTCCACTTGGTAGTGTTTTCAAAACTTAGTATTTTTACTTATTTCTATTTGAATTCAAATGAGGTTATTATAATTTTCCTTCCTCTTTTCTTCTTCTGAAAATAAGCCTCATATTTCTCTTTAAGTAGGTACCTACTGTTTTGCAGTAATCTTTATTTTTCCAGTGTGCAAGAATTCAAGAGGTACAATCAGAAAATCCTTTTTTGGTAATCCTTGGGGTAATGCTTGGCTTTCAAATCATGTATATGTGATTTTCAGATTCCCTGTTTTTCAGGAACAATTTTTGCAAAATCTTCCTAATGCTGTAATTCTCTAAATTTTTCCCATTTTCCCCAAAGACAGATTTTTAAAGAATTAATCCAATTTTCCAGTGGAGGACAACTCAGTTCCATGCATTCTCCATGAAATTGTGCCTGCTTCAATAACTTTAAATATGGCCTCACTAGCATAACTGTTGTTCAAGCACCAGTATAGCTGAGTTTAGATGGGCTCATCCCAGAATGTTGGCTACCAGGAGGTCAATATGTATGTGTGTGTATGTATGCATGTATATGTGTATATATAAAATATACATATGATATATGTATATATACACACATACATATTATCACTATACTATTCGTTGGTGTTCTATGTCAGTGGTGGGAGTATAGATGAAATAATGAAAACTTTGAGGTCTCCAAATACCATTTATATAGTCTGATTTAAATAACCCTAAGCAGTTTGTTAAAATCAAGCACCCTTTTTATCAAACCATATCTTATTGGCACTGAAAATTCCTTTCCTGTACATGGTGCCATAATGCTTTCTTTTCCTTCTATTGTTCTTAAAAGCATTTGTAGCAGAGGTTATATTTCTCATGGACCTAAACACTTGAGTGGGACATGTCCTCTGACCCCTTGTTCAAGGACCTGTATGAACAGTGGCATCCACTCCGTCTATGCAAGGAACTAAGAAGCAACAACTGCTCCTCTCTTCCAACCTTTTGAGAACATTGTTTGCAAGTCTGCTAGTTTTCCTTTGGATTTCCAGCCTGGGATGGGGGAAGGGAAGGGATTTCTCTCTTCTCCCTTTCTCTTGGTTCCCTCAACACAGTGTGATTATGTGAAAACGAGAAGGTGTCTTTGCTTAGCTGAGTCTAAGGCTGGACTTCATATTAGGCTGCATCTTCTGCTCTGTGTTTCTGTGATACTAACCTGGGATCCTGAGAAATGTGTGTTTTCAACCTTGGTTCCTACCTTCTGAATTCAAGAGGCTAGGAATATCTGAGTTTGTGCTAGCTGTTGAGAAGGAATCATTTCTTGGAGAAGATATACAATTTCCAGCTGTTTTTGTTCATAGAGGACCAGCAACATACCAATGTTGGGGTAAAATAGTAGATTATGGGTAATGTTGTGTTGCCTGTGAGTTGGATTTAAGTAAGGCAGAATTACACAAAGTCATCAGCCTCACTTTATTCCAGAGTCATTAATGTTGGGTGGCAAGAGAAAAATCAAGATGACTGGCAATGGACTGGGATGCAGTGGATGACCTTGGCATCTTCAATGTCTGATCAAGCTCTAAGCTCTCTACAGAGCCTGCTACAGTCATCTTCATGGTTGTGGGAACAAATTTGTTCTTATCTACAGAACACTAGCAGTGCTGGTGTGAGAACTTGCAAAGTCTTTTTCAGGGCTGTTCAGCCACCTTTGGTGTCCATCTTTTACCCAACTCTCACTTATGGCTTCAAGAAGCTGAAACATGCGTGGTGGGCACAGCAAACAGGCTAAACCAGGTAGTTGACAGACCTCAAACTTATTGTTGAATTAGAAGGATGTCTACCACGAGCACGGGAAGACTTCCTCTAGAAGAATGGGCAGACCACTTCTAGTAGAAACCACCAAGAGGGTGGTATAGCTACAAGGACTAAGAAAGTCTGAGCCATACTTTGGTTTGCTGGGAGATAGGGCCTTGTGAGTTGCCCAACAGTGCAGGTTGGAGAGGAAAGTGAAATATCTCTTCTGTACTTTCACAAAGAATCTTTACATTTCAGGTGAATATAATAGTTGTAACAAGTTATTATTTTATATTTTAAGTTTTTTAATGTGCACTTGTGAGTCTTTCATGTTTTAAGCATTTTATTTGGGGTTCATGAAATAAGTAGCTGTCCTATAGTTGATAATCTATTTCATATATTCAATATCTTTTATGGATTGTATATGCTTTTAAGGGAGTTCTAGGGAAATCTAAACTTTGTTGAGATTTTTCTCTGCAGCTCTAGGATGGGAACATAAGCCACAGATAGATGAGAAAAAAAACTGAATTCTCCATCTTTTGGAATTGAATTTAATCCATAATGTATAAAACTGGAACTTATTTTCTTGGTGTTCCCCACACCCCTAACTGCAGTCACTGGTAGCATGTTCAGTATAAGTACATGACATTCTACTTAGAAATTTAATGTAAATTCAATTTTGACCAAGACAAGGCTGGGTAGTTAGCTGATAGGTGTTACTAAAAATGATTTTTCAAGCTGACAATCATGAACTGATGGAAGTGAAAGAGCATTTTCTAATCCCAAATCTAAGAGAGTTGGGACAGAAATACTGCTCTTAAGCAGAAGCAGGAGAAGAGCAGGAGCAGGAGGAAATTCAAAGAAAGAAAATGCTTGAAGACTCTATTTTACCTTGATGCCTTGTCTGTTCCAGAAGAGCTTGTTCTCTGGAGGCTGAAAATCCTTCTGCAGTAGAACCGAGCTCTCACTCATTCAAAGTGAGTTTCGTCTCCATCATCATTCTCTTCATTTCCACCCAGAGAAGAAGAAAATTTCAATTCAGGACCAACTCAACTCAGGATTAAATCCAGAACTGGCCAATGCAGGTTTTCATCTATCTATTTCATTCCTTAATAAAAGTCATAACATTTCTGAATCATGCCTTTCCCTCCTTGCTCAGTGCTTAGTTTTATCACTGATTTTCTATCTTTTTTCCAGGAATGCAAGAAAATTTACATCCCAATTGGACATGTTGCTCAGACAGTTTTTCCCAAGCTAAGATGACAGTATTTATAATCTGCCTAAAATTCTTAACTAGGTAATTTTCAAGAGTCTCTAAAGTCTAGACTATCCCTAAGAGCTATTTGTACTTTAGGTCACACAAAACTCTTTAAACAAGTGGTCTAAATCCTTATCCAGATAATGTTATATTAGAGAATAGACAAATAATTTTTTTTATTATTTAGATTTAGCATAGTTTTTTTTTCTAATTCAATCAACCATTTTCCTATTTGGTTTCTAGCTTTGGCTATTGAAATTTTATCTGAAAATTTCACAACTGATCTTTCATTATTCTTCATGAGCGTTACATCTGATGTTCTAATGAATTCTATACTAGCAATTCTTTCAAACATTTTTTTTTTCACATGAGGTTTTCCTGATGGTAAAACCATCACCAATGGTGCACCAAGGGTCACATGACCATTTCTTTTTTCTTCTCGGTTTCTATCCACATGGTCTCTAAGATTAAACTCTTCTTTCAGTCACCCAGAAACCAACCAACTCTGAAGCTTCTCTGGGTATTGATGTACAACATAGCTCACTGGTCCTCAGCCACTTTCATGACATTGTCCTTTGGGGAGGGATGACCTGAAAGAAGCTATATGCTATTGGGGAAAATACAATGACTTGAGAGTCAGAGGAGTTCAAATCCTGCTTTACCTTGGACAAGGCAACTAACTTTCCTGACTTTCTGATTCTCATCTATAAAACAAAGGGATTGGACTAGATCGCTTATGCAGTCTCTTTTTAGCTCCTGATCTCTGGTCCTAAGCCAGATTATTCCTCCCCATGACCAAAAATTTTGCTGTTTATAAAAAAATCACTTGTGGCATACTTAACATCTGAAAATATACACTACAAGTATCAAGATAAACACCAACACTCAAAGCACTAAGAATGATTATCTCAGCCTTTTAAGTAATCATCCCATGAAGCCATTCACTTCAGATTGACAATGTTGGTACATGGAATATAGTACAATTAAAAGCACCACTTACCAGGCTTTTCAATGACAAAAATTGCATGAATTGCATTCAGGACATACTATATACAGAAATTAGGTAAGCAAATACATAGTCAAAGTCCATAAGCAAATAATCATACACAGAAAAAAATAGCAACAAGTTCTCAATAGACCTACATGTAACAATACATCCATAATTATTAATGTCTTTGTATGACAGCACGCAAGCAATAAGTGTAAAAAGCAAAATAACAAAATGGAAGCATGACTAAGAAATATGTAACATTTAGCACATATACCAATATATGCCACCAGATGCAATTACATGCAAGATAGACATTAGTATTATCATCTAGCTACATGGATAACCACTTTTCCTGTTTCTCCTGCAACATCATAAGTTAGTTTGGTCACTGGCTGGATGGTTCCAGCTCTTTTGTTACCTATTGACTTTCCTATACCTATATTTAGCTAGTGTTTATATGGGTTTATCATCATGAAAAAAAGAAAAAGAAGGAAGGGGAAGGAGGGAAGAAAGAAAGAAAAGGAAGGAAAAAAGGAAGGATGGAAAGAAGGAAAGGAAAGAAGAATTGATAATATGACGTGCACTGGGACTACAATAGAAGTGAAAGACAGTTTGTACTCTCAAGAAGCTTGCTTTCTAATGGGAGAGGCAACACAACACATGTTAGTCAGATGGAAAGGTCTCAACATCCTGAGGATAGTGGCAATATAGATGTTAATGTTGCTTCTTTAACATCATTTCCACTGATAAAGTCATATCAGTTCTAATACTGAGTCATATATACTTGATCATGCCAAGGATTTTGATGGCAAGAACTTTCATTTTGGGGTCTTCAGAAGCTGTGAATATAGCATGTTCTGGAGCACTTGCCTGGCTTCCGATGATGGTGACTATAAACTTGCATTGGAAGCACTGCTGTTCTCAAGGCTCTTGGCTTTAGGGTCCTGGGCTATCTTCATCAGAGTCTGAGGACAGGTGGTGGTCAAGACGGTGATGGTAGTTTGACTCTCTTGACACATGTTATTTCCTCTCTCTACTTTAGGGTGCCTGGATATTTCAGCTAGTGTGGCAGTTGGAAGATGGCTACTTTCTTCACAGGAGTTACTTCTCTGGATGATGCTGTTAGGAGTAGACTGGAAGTGGTCTAGGGGGTGCTGCCATTCTTTGGATTCTTGTGCTTATCTTCCTCTTGGTGGCAATTGGTGAGCAGTTGTTGCTGGTGATGATAAGGAAGGTGGATTCTTTCACTGCAATGATTTCTTCCCTCAATGATACCTACAAGGGTTGGGCTGGAAGTATGTCTTGTGGTTTGTTAGACACTGCTATTTCCAAGGCTCTTGGCTTAACTTCTTTGCAATCAGATACCACATGATGATCCAAGGTCAAATGTGAATCTGAAGAATTCTTTTCCTTATGGGATCTCTCTAAATCATAGATTATAGAGGGTCATCTTGGCTGGGAGGAGCTGATTTAAAATCATCCCCAAGGGCTTAACTCCTTTTTGGAACCCATAATAACTTTAGAGTTCATCTGAGGTTTTAATATTTCTTTTTGAGCTAGGTTGCTTGTTCTGAAGTAGAAGGAATTCAGACTTCCCTGTGGATATCCTATGTTTTATAGGTTAAGAAATTTGGAATGCCCTATGCATTTTTAAGGACTTACTGGAGAAAGTCTTTGTCCAGAATTCTTATTGGAATGCCCTATTTTGAGGGATCAATTTGAGAAATTTATGAGGTGTCTTCTGTCTCTGAAGTTGCTTATATGACCCATGGATATTTTCATCCAGGACAGTTTGGGTTTTCACCTGATGAGGATATAACTTTTAGCCTATTTCAGGTTCCCAGTCTCTGTTGGGATAATCTTCTGAAAGAAGAAACTGGTATTTACTTTCCTTTTTCTCCCTTTTCTTTTTTTTTTCTAGTTTGAGTTGTTGGTTTAATTTTAATCTTCTTTCATGATTTTTGGTTTGGGCAGCCTCTACAATCAGCAAGGTAGGTGATGGCCTATGTGAATTTTCTAAAATATTTCTTTCCTTCTCTGATCACATCCTACTATCATTTTACCTTTTTTTTATGCCTTATCCTTCCTGAACACAAACTTTTCCCTAATGGTGAGCCTCAACATTTTCACCTCTTTGTACTTTTCTGGTACATTATTTCTGCTCTCACTTAATTTTCTTTCCTTCCCAATCTTGTTTCACTAGTTTAAAACCTTTACTATCTTTTTTATTGAAACCTTTTTTCCTATTGCCATTGACCATTCATACCTTACCAAACCTCATTTCTTTCACTAGTTTAAAACCTTTACTATCTTTTTTAATGAAACCTTTTTTCCTATTGCCAATGGCCATTCATACCTTGCCAAACCTCATTTCTTGCTTACTCCCACCATCTACCTTCTTTGTTCTACTCATGTGCTCTTGAACAGAGGTGCAGAAAGTCACACAATCAGGCTGACTTGTCCCCCTACAAATGCAGGTTATATCACAAGTGGATGCATAAAACAACAAAGTGATTCTTTTACATCTCCTGAGATGATTATCTACCAAGCTCCCCACAATAACTCTTCCAAATATTCTCTTGTCACCTTATGCTACTCACTTTTATAGCTGATTACCTTGCTCCAAATCTTTTGCAGTCTTTTGCTTCCATTCTTCCTACTCAACTGAAACTCATATCTTCAAAGTTATCAAGGATCTTTCAGTTGTTATATTTAATGACCTTTTTCTTTTTGACTCTGAAGCCATCTTTCTAGGTATCATGCCCTGATTCTTCTCCATAAATGTGCAGTGTTTGAAGCTCATTTTCACCCAGAGATGCCTAGCAGTTAAGATCAAGAACAGAGAGGTAAGATTGTGGAATCCCATTCTACCAGTGGGATGCTGTCTAAGGTCTTTGAGGCCAAGAATTGTTGGACTTTTCTAACATTTCTACCCCCAGAGCCTAGCACAGTGCTTGGCACGTGGAGGTGCTTGATAAATGCTTGTTGCTTGCATACTTGATTGGGTCAGGTAGGCTTAGTAGCTCATGGAAACCCAGATCTCCAGACAGGGTATTCCACCTACCCCAAACAATAATCTTAACCCATTTTTCAATCTTTTATAAGGTCTCCAACATAACAATAATAAGAATAATATTTTAAGCCATTTTTGACCTTTCTTGATCTCTGTTTAACATTTACTACTACTACTACAATGATGATGACGACAAGCTGACTATTATTATTATTTTATGTAGCTTGCGTTTAAGATTTGCAAAGTGTTTTACAAGCAATTGGACATGATGTGCGACAGACTAAGTATCTCTCTTCATATACATACAAAAGCACACACATATGCATATGTGTGTATATATATATATGTAGGCATATATAGAAACAGACATAGGTATGTGACTTATTTGCATAGATAATTATGCTCATGGAAATTGGTGATCTAAGTGTGTAGAAAGAAAGAGAGGGAAGAGGGCCCAGGACAGAACACTGATACCACCCACAGGACAGGTTGATGAGCAATAGTTTCAAATGTCATAAAGACATCAGAAAAGATGAAGATTGAGAAAGAGCCATGGAATTTGGTAATTAAAAGATCACTGGTAACTTTGGAGAGTATTTTTTCTGTGTGTGCCTTTGAGATATTTTCTGTGGTGAAGGAAGTAAAATGCTAGCCTATACCTGATATTCAGATTGCACATGAAATATCTATTCTAGAAGAGATCCACAAGCACGAGGTTTACCTAAGCTGTGTTTTAGAGATTCCCTGAGTATAGGGAGGCTGAGAGAGAGACAGAGAGAGACTGAGACAGAGACAGCGAGAGACAGAGAGACAGATAGAGACAGAGAGAAAGGGAGAGAGAGAGAGAGAGACAGAGAGACAGAAAGAGAGAGCAAAGTCTGACCCCACCCTTCTTTGAGGTCAGGGCTTTTCAGGATGAAATCCCATCCATGTGTTAGCTCAGAGCCAGAGCCCCTCATGGGAGGGGCCTCCTGGGCCACAGGTCACACTTTCAAGTCCAAAAAGCACAGATTTTCAGAGTTGTTCATGGGAAAAAAAAAAGAGACTAGACCAAAAAAATAAAAGGAGTGAACTAATTTCCTGCCCCTGTACCAAATGTCCAAGTAAATGTGTCTTAGACATCTGGTGAGGCATGAATGAGGTAGCTATCCCGTGACTGACCACGCCTGTTGGTAAGGGTGGGGCTTTCCAAGTATTAAGCCCATATTTGAAGAAAGCATGGATTATTATCAGGGGTGAACATAAAATAGGTTTTCTACTTTTCTTTAAGATGATTGCTTCCTTCTGGAACACTTTTTTCTCTTTTTAAGCAGAAAATGTCTTTATTCCCTCTTTAAACTTTTGTGTTAGTTTTTAGTAGTCACACGAACTCATATATTTATGATTTACCAACCTAGGAAAACTGGTATAAAATCAACCTTTGCAAAATTACAGAAACTGTTTCATTCAGGTCACAGTCATAGGTTAGCTGATGGTCTAAAAACCTCTGTCCATATAATACAACACGAATATTTCTTTCTTTCTCAGTCATTATAAAATTATTTTTATCCCTTAACTCATTGTAAATTAGTAAAAATTTAAATTTTCCTGAAAATTTAAAGCTATTTATAAAATACATAAATGACATCTCTGAGGAAATGCTATTTCAGTTGAAAGAATGTTAATGTTAACTTAGCATCTGAGTTCCAATATTGACTCTAATATCTTATACTCTTAGGTATCTAGGTGGTACAGTGTGTGAAATATTGAACTTGGAATCAGAAAGACAGGAGTTCCAATCCTTCTTCTGACACTTTTAATTCTGTGACCCTGGGTATGTGGTTGGACATATCATTCAATCTCTCAGCCCCAGTTTCCTCATCTATATAATGGGGATAATAGTACCTACCTTGAGGAGTTGTTGAGAGCATCAAACGAGATAATGTTTGCAAAGTGCTTTGTGAACCTCAAAGTACTATATAAATGTTAAGTATCTTCATCATCATCATCATCATCTATGTGACCTTGGTCAAGTCACTTCCCTCTCTGGATCTCAGTTTCTGCATCTGGAAAATGAACATACTGGACTAAATCTCCCTGGGCCTTTTTCAGCTCTAAATCCATGATCCTATTATTTTCCAGGTCCAAGACCTGGAACATAACAATAGCTAACATTTATATTGTGCCCGCTATATGCCAGATGGTTTCCAAATATTCTCATTTGATCCTTACAACAACACTGGGAGATAGGCGCTACTACTATTCCCATTTTACAGATGAGAAAACTGAGCCAAACAGAGAGTTGAACAATTTGCCCGGGTTCACACAGATATTAAGTGTCTAAGGTTAGATTTGAACTCAGACTTCCTTGATTTCAGGTCCAGTACATTGTGTGGTATGATGCCCCCTAGCTGCCCCCTAATATGATCCTGTAAGTACAGACATATTCAGTTCAGACATTCATTAAGGACCTAGTGTGGGGATGGGGATGCAGAGACAAAAAAGGAAACAATCACTGCCCGCAACATGCCTGCACTCCTGCTGACGTAAGAACAGCAAGTTTCCTCAGCTGTTAAACACAGAGAATAACACCGACAGCGTAAGGTTACTGAGATGATATATGGAACATGCTTTGCAAACTTTAAAGTCCTATAGGCATATGAACTGTTCATTAGTACATAGTATTTTAGATCTAGAAAGACCCATAGATTATGTTCAGTCCATTTTACAGAGGAGGAAACTGAGGCATAGAAAGAGAACTGTTCCTGAACACTCTCTCCATCTTGAAATGATTTTATATCACTTGTATTTGTTTGACATTTCTTGACTTTTAGATACTTTCTTTTCCTCTAGAAGAATGTGAGTCCCTTTGAGGACCACTGACTTTCAGTTCTGTCTTTGTATTCTCACTGCTGAGTACAGTGTGTGGCATTCGGTGGGTGCTTAATAAATGTTTGTTGAGTTGAATTAAATGAAATCCTCTTCCTGACAATACAGACTTGCAAAACAATAAGATTTCATTGAGAGTGATGACCCCAGTGATGGCAATATTGTTGTCATTGGTGGTGATAATTTTTTTACTTTATCAGGGAAATCTTTCTTACAAACACATTTTGTTAGAAGTAGTGACTGCAGCGGCAGTGGTAATTCTTTGTTTTATTAAAGAAATCTTTGTTAGCTAGAGAGTTTCCCCAAAAGTTTCCTTTATTGGCTGTCCTGATGCATTAAACACATTATGCGATTTTCATACAATTTTCCAAGAACAAATCTATTGCCAGTTATTTCTGTCTATCCAGTGAAATCTCATTAGTTTGTATTCAAGTAATTTGGAATTTGTGATAATTTGGACAAGGGTCATACTGTTTTTGAATATTATTATTCAAAATAGAATAAAAATGGATTCAGTTAGAAAATAAAGGGAGAGAGCAAATCACAAAGGAGATCTCTGGGGAGGTTATTGACTTAAGAGGATCAAGAGTTTTCAAATTTAGAAATTTCTGTTTAGGCATAAGCAACATAGCTGTGACATCATTAAAGGTGCTTTGATATGCTAATTAAGATCATTTTTATCTATTAATGCTTTAATAGGACTTCTATTTGACAAGATTCTGCTGGCCTGCCTATTACACACCCTTGAAAGTAATGCAATTGCATTTGTTTTAATATAGTGTAATATATAGTCTAAATTCCAGGCCAACCCTGCCAGTCAAAATTAGTGTGTTTGACTATAGCTTGGTCTCTATTTCTCTAGTTCAGTGCATTTTCTACCAAACCAGTCTCTTTGATAAAGAGAACTGGCAGTGGGGGTGTGGTCGGGGAGCAGAAGGTGGAAGGAAACGAAGGATAATTTTCTTGGTGAATATTTTCATATGTACTATTCCCTGGTTTGCTCTTTTCTGATTCGTGGAAGTAAAACTTTTGCCTACTGAGAGAAATTGTGGACATAACCCTGTTGGGGTCAAGGGTACGACTGGAGTGATTGGGGTTCCAGAGTAGGTCTTACACTACTACTCTGCCTGAATTGTCATATGGTGGAGATACTGCCTTAAAAATATCTGATTTATAACTCTACATCAGTTATTTCCCATTGCACCTCCAGACCCAACAATGAAACAAAAATATCCCATATAGAGGCCAGGTCTGCCAATGTATATAACATTCTATTATATGATGGTATTCAGCCACCACTGCTGTGAGGGAGAACATGTATTTCATTATCGTTTCTCAGAGATCTTCACTGGTCTTTTCCATTATTTGGAGTTCAACTTCCTTTTAGTGATCTCATTTACATTGATGTTGCCATAGGCATTGGCATTGGTATCTTGGTTCTTTTCATTTTCCCTCAATTTGTTTATGCAATTTTCTCATCTTTCCGTGAATTTTTTGCTTTTGTCAGAGGAAGTATCTGAGGTTGCTCAAAAGGGATGCCAGATTTGTCAATCTTGGTGTTGACACAACCTCAGAAATCTTCCTGGCATTCAAGGCCTTTCCCCGTCTGCTATAATAACCCTCTCATTCTACAGCTAGCTCACATTGCAATGTTGAGATAACAAAAATGTGCTGGAGCCGTTTTCAAATTTGACCTCTGACACTTGTTGACTGTTCAGTTTGTCTCAACCTCCTTATTTGTAGAATGGGGATAATAAAAACTTCTACCTCCCAGAATTGTTGTAAGAATAAAATGAGGTAATATTTGTAAAGCACTTTCCAAACCTTAAAGTATTATATAAATGCTATCTATTATACCACATATTCTATCTATGCCATCTGGACGATTTTCTTTCCCCTCAATGAACCAAGTTTCCTTTGTTCACACTATTCTCAGTGCCTAGAATTTTCTTCCCTGGACTTATCCTATCCTTTAAAATCTAAAGCAAATACTTCCCCATCCATGAAGCCTCCCTTGATTCCTCTTTACAATAATAATTTTGCATGAAGACCACTTTGTATCCTTCTAATTCAGTGGTGGCAAAACATGTAGAGAGCTATCCTTGAACCCAGGAAGTCCTGGGTTTAAGTTCTGTATCTACCACATACATGTCAATGTGCATTTATGGGTATTTTATTTTTTAAGCATTTCTTTTGTGATGGAGGAAAAAAGGTTGTCCTGAGAAAGTTGTCTTCATCCTTCTTTGCTGAAGAAGACCATGACATCAGAGAAATGATTGCAATTGATTTTTTTTTTTAGTGAGGGAGAGCTGTGCAGGTCACCAGCCTCACTTCTCTGGAGCCATCTGGCTCCAGAGACCGGATATTCATCAGGATGACTAGAGATAGTCCAGGATGCGATGGGAGACCTTTGCCCCTTTAGGTCAAGGTCTTTGCAGGTACTCACTTAGGGTGAGGTAACACCCATTGAATGAATAGACCTGTTTAAGAGGTAGTCAAGGGATGGCCCCTTTAATGAGGCAAAGAAAAATAACTGAATCAGGCTGGGAGAGAAACAGCAACAGTTTCTGTTGATGATCACTCTTAAGCCAGGAGGGTCCAGAAAACAGCACTTAAGTGGAGCTTGGGCAGGTGTGTAGTGTGGTACAATCAATGGGCTTCATAGTACAGTAGGTTTGAAGGTTTTGGAAAAGGAAAGGAAAGGAAGGAAAGGGAAAGGAAGGGAACGGAAGGGAATGGAAGGGAATGGAAGGAAAGGGAAGGATCTGGCTAGTAAACCCCAAGTTAACTGGGCATCCTCTGGCCATCCTTTGGATTTACTTTCCTTTGAATAGGAGAAGGAAGGGGAGGGGGAGACAGAAAGGAGAGGAGGAGCTGTGTTACCTAGCTAGCTGGGTCCCCATTCAGGCAGCTGGATCTACTCACAGATTGTTGTGTTCATCCTTTGTTGCCGAAGAAGACCATGCCATCAGAGAAATGATGACATGACTTACACTTGACTTCATTTGAGTGAGGGAGGGCTATGCAGGTCACCAGCCTCACTTCTCCTCTGGAGCCATAACCATTCAATGCTTTAGGCAACTCTCTAGGACTATAAATTGTAGAGAAGGTGTCAACTTGCATTGATGGAGGGAGTTTTCTCATCTGAGAGTTCTCTTAAGGCAAGTGTTGGTGCAATGGATAGAGTGCTAGACCTGGAGTCAGGAAGAACTTAGTTCAAATAGGGCCCCAATACTTACTAGCTGTGACCCCAGGCAAAGACTTAATGTTTGTCAGTCTCAGTTTCCTCATCTATAAAAAGGGGATCATAGTATCACTTACTTTCAAGATTTAAATGAGGATCAAATGAGATGTTTGTAAAAAGTGTTTAGCAGAGTGTCTGGCCTGTAGTGGGCCCCATATAAATGTTTATTCTTTTCCATTCCTCCCCCTTTATACAGCTGAAATCACAGGTCCCCTTCATATTCTTAACCTAAACCTAATGGACTTATCCTGCAGTGGTATGGATTATAGCTCTCTGTCTCTTGTCCTTTCTCTTTTTCCATGATTGTTAAACAGATGATGTTTCATTGGTTTTATAGCTCTCTCGGTCGCTAGCAAATTAGTGTGCATAATAAATATCTCTTAATAAATGAACTACTTTAATTGTTGTTGGGTTCAGATGTTTCTACTGTGTCTGACTCTTGGTGGTCCCATTTGAGGTGTTCTTGGCAAAGATATTGGAGGGTTTTGCCATTTCCTTCTCCAGCTCATTTTACAGATGAGGAAAATGAGGGAAACGGTTAAATGACTTGTCCAGGGTCACACAGCTAGTAACTGTCTGAGGACAGACTTGAACTCAGTAAGTTAAGTCTTCCTGGTTCCAAGCCCAATGTTCCATTCACTGTGCCACCTAACTGCCCCCACTCTAATCTATACATACCCCTAAATCCATCTATTGAAAGTCATCATGGATCACTAAAACTTGCATTGAGGAAGATACCATTACCTCTTAAGGTGACCCATTCCACTTTGGCACAGTTCTAGCTGTTGGGGTTTTTCTTATCCCAGTTTTTGCCCCTCTGTAATTCTTTGACCTCCTCCTGCCTCCCTTAATGCCCAAATTTAGAATTCCTACATCTTCCCTCTGAAGCAAACAAAACAAATTTAATGACAGACCTATAAATACCTGGGCAGCTAAGTTTTCCTTTTTTAAAGCTAAGAATCTTTAGTTCAATATATAGCATGATTTCCAGGCCTTATAGAATGTCCTGGTTGTTGTCCTCTGGACACACTCCAATTTTTCAATGCCCCTCTGAAAATGTGGCATTCAGAACTGAACACAATACTCTTGGTGTGGTCTGGTATGCTGTGACTGTCACATCCTTAGTCTTGGATGACTCTGTTAATGGAGGCTACTATCACATTTGTTAGTGTTTGTTTGTCAGCTGCCATATCATACTGTTGATTCCTATTGACCTTTTAATCCACTAAAATATCCAGGTCTTTTTTCACACAAAGTGTTATATAATCATGCCTGTCCCCCATCTATAATTATGCAGTTGACTACTTGAATAAAAGTATAAGACTAATTTATATTCATCTTTAATAAGTGTCAGTTTACTTGATTCATTTCATCATATTAGCCTGCCAAGATGATTTTGGATACTGTCTGTTATCCAACATGTTAGCTTTCCATCCTTGCTTTGTGTCATTTGCAAATTTAGTAAGTATATCATCTATATCTTTATCTAAGTCACTGGCAAAAATGTTAAATGGAACAGAGTCAAGGATATAGATCCCTAGGCCTTTTTTTATTAGAAAACTTCCTTTAGATTGACTTTAATCCATTAATTCTCACTCTTTCAGTCTGGGAATTCAATATGTTGTGAATTCATCTAAATGGGCTATTATGTCTATGTGTCTCCATCTTGTCCATAAAAATATTGTTAAGAGACTATCAAATGCTTTCTAGAAATCCAGACCTTCTGTATATCTGCCATATCCTCCAACTTACCATTTTTGTAAGCCTGGAAAAAAACCAAGAAATTATGATCATAAGCTCATGGATCTCAGTTGCAAAGAACCTTAGAGACCATCTAGTTCAACTTCCTCTTTTTAGAGATAAGAAAAATTAGGCCCAGTAACTTTCTTAAGGACCTATAAAGCTTAACAGCTAGAGGTGGGATAAGGTTACTACGTATGATTTATTCTTGCTGTATATATATATATTTTGTTGTAGCCTGCAGACCAAGGGATGCTCCCTCTCATAAGGGCTCTGTATCTTGGCTTGGTCCTGGGAGACCATGACACCAAAGAGAAGGAATCAGAGTTTTCTTACATGGTTTGGTTGAACATGCTTTTACTCCAGAGTTCTACAGAAAATTTTTACACTATAGCTGAGGTGTCTCTTATGTACAGCATTTGCTCAGATGAATTGACTAAGTCCTTTCTAGAAAAGCTTTTAAATGTAAAAAAAAATAGCAGCTGTCACTTTTAAGGACAGCTATTTATTTCCTCCACCAGAAAAGAAATATTTAAAACAAATATCCATTGCCAAATATTTGAAACATAAGTTATAACCCTTCACTCCTATTATATTCTCAGAATGAAGAAAAGATTCCCCTAAGACTTGTAGAACTGTAGAACAAGTAGTTCACATTCATGTCAACCCAAGATTCTTACGGGGGTGTTATACGGCTCAAACGAGATTATGAATGTAAAACACTTTGCAAATCTTAAAGCATTACATGAGTGATGATGAAGAAGAATGTTTACTATTAGCCTCCAATCATCAGGTACCAATGTAGTGAGGACTTTGTTCTCTGAGTCTTCTACTGCACTCTGGCTGAGCTCAAGCAATATCTATAGAGCAATAAATGGGTGTGCTGGTAAATGTTTAACAACCAGGCTCTCTGGATTAAGAAAAAAATTTAAGTTTAATCAGAATCATTAATACCCTTTTAAGTCTAGACCAGGGGTGGACAACCTCCAGTCTTGAGGTCACATGAGGCCTTTTAGGTCTCCTGGTGCAGTCTTTTGATGTTCTACAGAACAAATCCTTTTATTAAGGAGATTTGTTCTGTGAAGTTTGGATTCAGTCAAAGGGCCACACTTGAGGATCTGGAGGGCCATAAGTAGCCTTCAGGCTGAAGGCTCCCCACCCCTGGACTCTAGACAATAAACAAAGCAATTAAGCCCTGATTTTTGCTGATTTCTGAGGTCTAAGTGCCCCCACTGGAAGGGCTTTCAGGAGCTGGTAATCTGACTCCAGCAAGTCCTTGGATCCATAAGGCCTGACCAGCCAGACACATATCGTTCATCCTTCTAGAAGTGCTCATCTTGTCTTTCAAGAAGAGTATATTTGTGGGGAGCCTCTCCAGCTGGAAAATAAACATGTACGTGTAAAACTCTGAACCTCAGAAAGAAGCTACAAAAGCTAAAAACATCAACCTCAGGATTGCTTTCTATTCACCTATGCTTAGGAAGAAACAGTGGGAGACTTGAGATTCAATTTCAGGTTCACCTAGAGAGGCACATGAACATACTACCATATAAGTGCCATGGAGCAACTCTACCATGTAGCTGCCAGGGCTGCTACTGGGGAGGATCCTGGAGAGGAGAGAAATTCCCTCCCTCTTATTTGGGAAGACCAAGGGAGAATTGTTAGAGTATTAAGAGACCTGATTAAAAGAGGAGAAGAAAGCAAGAGGGGAAGTTTTCTCCTATGAAAGCCAATTGAGTGAGAGGCACTTCCTACTTAATCACTTAACCCGGTCTCCAGTGACCAACATGTGCTTTACCAAGGCACCTGAACATGGTACCCACTAGAAGTGACAAATCCCAATCTCAATTGCTGGGGAGTGCTCCAGTTCATCAAGGAAGATTCCTCTGATGTTGTATTAAACTGAGTGGTTCTTACTGATTCCTGCTTCACTTTCTGAGTACTCACAAGTCATTATCATCACCATCATCATCATCATCATCATCATCATCATCATCATCATCATCATCATCTATTCTAGAATTTTTCCATGAATTAAAGTCAAGTTTAGTGGCTAGAGCTCAAAGAATTGTCCTTTTACTACTATTTATTGTAATAGTCTTCAAAGGGAAATACAACCTAAAATAGAAGGCAGTATCAGAAATAAAATAAAGAGGAATGAGAGAAGATATCATCCATTACTATGCTGAAGGAAAGAGTTCTTAACCAATTGAAAGGTAGAATTGATCATAAAAGATAAAACAGAAATTTCAATTATATAAAGTAAACAAAAAGCTTTTGAATGAACAAAATCTTAATTAAGAAGGGAAACTCTTGATTGCGGAGCTTCTCATCAAAAAACTTCAGTAAAAGGCAAATATCTTAGAAGACCAACAGCCATTTCCTAATCAATAACTGGTCAAAGGATATAAATAGGAATATTTATATTCCTGTATAACTAGCAATATAAAGAAGAAAGGCAAGCTATCAGGAACCATATAAAAAACGCTCCAAATTATCACAAACAAATGCAAATTAAAATCACTCTGAGATTTCAACTCACACCTTTCAAATTGGTGAAGATAAAAAAGGAAAATGATAATTTTTGGAAGGGAAGAGGAAAAACAGGAACAATTATGCACTGTTGCTAGAACTGTGAATCAATCCAACCATTCTGGAAAGCAATTTGGAACTATATTTTAAAAGTTACTAAACTTCATACTCTTTGACCTAGCAATACTATTTATTAGATTCAACAAATTGTGGCACATGAACGTACCAGAATATTGTTGCTTTTTAATAATGAACAAGAAAGATGGATTTAGGGAAGCCTGGAAGGACTTGCACAAACTTATGCAGAATAAAATTAGTAGAAGGAAGAGAATAATTTATGTGATAACATGATATTGTAAAGGAAAAGAGCTGTGAGATACTTCAGAACTCTGGTCAGCAGGATGACTAATCAAAGCTCCAGAAGGATGATGACATGTGCTTTCTACTTTGTTGAAAGGTTGATGGACTAGAGCACAGAATGAGGCATATATTTTTCAGACATGATCAACATGTAACTTTGCTTGGCTAATTACACTTACTTTATACAAGGGAGATAATCTATTCCTTGCAGGGGATGGGGAGGGAAGAGAAAGAGAGGAATCAGGTATAGCAATACTTATACTGAAAAAAAAGGGAAGGAAATAAAGACAGGAGCATCAATGACTCATTAACACAACACATATAAAAGAGCAGAAAGAATTTCAGAGGGAATACAAATAATAATAGCTAATATTCATATAGTACTTTTCCGTCGTTGTTCAGTTGTTTCTGTTGTGTTCAATTTTTCATGACCCCATTCGGGGTTTTCTTGGTGAAGATTCTAGAGTGGCTTGTTTTTTTCTTTCTCCAATTCATTTTACATGAGAAAACTGAGGCAAACAAGGTTAAGTGACTTGCCCAAGGTCACACAGCTGGTAAGTTTCTGAGGCCAAATTTGAACTTAGATTTATCAGGTCCAGTGCTTTGTCCACTGTGCCACTTGGCTGCTCGAGTGCTTGCTAAACACTTTATCATAATATATTTATAATAAGAGAATGTTCATAAAGTGCTAAACGTAGTTGTTGGCACATAGAAGGTGTTATATGGATGCTGGCTATTATCATCATTATTATTATATCTTATTCAATCCTGGCAATGCCCCTGGGAGACAGATACTCTTTTTATACTCATTTTACAGATGACAGAACAAAGACAGACAGAAATTAAGTGAATTTCCCAGGGTTAAACAGAAAATCTTGAACTCAATTCTTCCTGATTCCAAATCCAGGGAATCAGAGCAATGTTGTAAATAAGAAGTAAAATGTGAAACATTTTTAAAAAGTCTTATGTAGCAGCAATATTATTTTAAGAACAACTTTGATTGAATAATTTTGACTATTATAAATACTCAAATACAAAGGACATAAGAAGGAAATGACATCTGCCTCCAGAGAAAGAACTCATTAAAAGAACTATGTATAGAAAATATGTAGGTATATTGGTGTCTCATTGTAGCCATCTGCAGTGGATGGGGGGAGGTTGGAGAGAAGAAAAAGAAAAGGGAAAAAAAGAAATATACACAATAACTTTACTATATATTTAAAAGAAATAGCAAGTTGCACACAATAGGTTTGCTGTTTCACATGCAATCATCTTTTTTATATACTATATTTTGGAAATGCTCATTTTATTCCATAAATTAAAAATTAAACAAATAAAAATTGAAAGACTTATGTAGGGGATTTCATGGTTTCATACATAGTTCTCTTTTTGTGTTCTACGAGGACAAATGTTCATATTTGATTTTTTTCAAGAACTATTTTCTTTTTTTTAAATATAAATTTGTTTATTTAACTTTCTACATTGATTTCCACAAAATTTTGGGTTCCAGATTTTCTCCCCTTTTCTCCCCTCCCCCCACCCCAATACACCGAGCATTCTAATTTTCCCTATCACCAATCTGCCCTCTCTTCTATCACCCCTCCCTTCTCTTGTCCCCATCTTCTGTTTTGTCCTGTAGGGCCAGATAACTTTCTATTCCTCATTAACTGTATTTCTTATTTCCTAGTAGCAAGAACAATACTCAACAGTTGTTCCTAAAACTTTGACTTCCAACTTCTCCCCATCCCTCCCTCCCCACCCATTCCCTTTGGGAAGGCATGCAATTCAATATAGGCCATATCTGTGTACTTTTGCAAATGACTGCTATAGCAGTCATGTTGTGTAAGACTAACTGTATTTCCCTCCATCCTATCCTGCCCCCCCATTGTTTCTATTCTGTCTTTTGATCCTGTCCCTCTCTGAGTGTTGACTTCAAATTGCTCCCTCCTCCCATTGCCCTCCCTTCCATCATCCCCCCACCTTGCTTATCTCCTTCTCCCCTACTTTCCTGTATTGTAAGATAGGTTTTCATACCAAAATGAGTGTGCATTTTATTCCTTCCTTTAGTCGAATGTGATGAGGGTAAACTTCATGTTTTTTTCACAGCTCTCCTCTTTTTCCCTCCACTAAAAAGTCTCCTGCTTGCCTCTTGAATGAGAGATAATTTACCCCATTCCATTTCATCCTCTCTCCTCCCACTACATTTCTCTCTCACCATTTACCTTAATTTCTTTTAAGATATGGTCCCATCCTATTCAGTTCACTCTGTGCTCTCTGTCTCTGTATGTGCGTGCATGTGTGTATGTGTGCATGCACATGTGTACGTGTGTGTGTGTATGTGTGTGTGTGGTCCCACCAACTACCTAGATACTGAAAAGTTTTAAGAGTTACAAATATTGTCTTTCCATGTAGGAATGTAAACAGTTCACCTTTGGTAAGTCCCTTATGTCTTCTCTTTGCTGTTTACTTTTTCATGCTTCTTCTCATTCTTGTGTTTGAAAGTCAAATTTTCTTTTCAGCTCTGGTCTTTTCATCAAGAGTGCTTAAAAGTCCTATGTTTCATTGAAAGACCGTGTTTTCCCCTGATGTATTATACTCAGTTTTGCTGGGTAGGTGATTCTTGGTTTGAGTCCTAGTTCCTTTGACTTCTGGAATATCCTATTCCACGCCCTTCCATCTCTTAATGTAGAAGCTGCTAGATCTTGAGTTATCCTGATTGTATTTCCACAATACTGAAATTGTTTCTTTCTAGCTGCTTGCAATATTTTCTCCTTGACCTGGGAACTCTGGAATTTGGCCACAATGTTCCTAAGAGTTTCTCTTTTTGGATTTCTTTCAGGCAGTGATCAATGGATTCCTTCAATACTTATTTTGCCCTCTGGTTGTAGAATATCAGGGCAGTTTTCCTTGATAATTTCATGAAAGATGATGTCTAGGCTCTTTTTTTGATCATGGCTTTCAGGTAGTCCCATAATTTTTAAAATGTCTCTCCTGGATCTATTTTCCAGGTCAGTTGCTTTTCCAGTGAGATATTTCACATTATCTTCTATTTGTTTCATTCTTTTGGTTTTGTTTGGTGATTTCTTGGTTTCTCAGAAAGTCATTAGACTCCATGTGTTCCATTCTAATTTTGAGAGAACTATTTCCTTCAGTGAGCTTTTGAACCTCTTTTTCCATTTGGCTCATTCTGCTTTTGAAAGCATTCTTCTCTTCATTGGCTTTTGAACCTCTTTTGCCAATTGAGTGAGCCTATTTTTCAAGGTGTTATTTTCTTCAGCATTTAGCAAGGTATTGACCCATTTTTCATGCTCTTCTTGCATCTCTTTCATTTCTCTTCCCAGTTTTTCCTCCACCAGTCTAACTTGATTTTCAAAATCCTTTTTGAGCTCTTCCATGGCCCGAGCCCACCAGACATCCACCTCGGATGTCTGGGATACAGAGCCCCTGACCTCCACATCTTTCCCTGATGGCAAGCATTGTTCCTCCCCATCGGAAATGAAAGGAGGAAATATCATCTCTTCCCCAAGAAAGTAGCTTTCTATGGTCTTATTTTTCTTCTCTTTTCTGGGCATTTTCCCAGCCAGTTACTTGACTTCTGAGATTCCTCTCCACCCCTGCCTAGATCTGCCCAGCTAGTGCTTGGGGTCTGAGATTCAAATGCTGCTCCCCAGCCTCAGGGCCTTCCATGGTGGGTGGGGCTGCTATTCAATGTGAGCTTAAGTTCTGGTGCTCAGGTGGGGGCAGGGCCACCTCCCAGGCTCAATTCCCTCAGGAGGTTTATGCGGAGAACTTCAGTAATGGAGCGGAGCTCCTGCCTGCTTGGGGAGCCCGGGCCTGCTGCTGTCCCTATCTCTGTGGCTGCCTCCTGAGGGGGCCTGAGTTATGAAGACACTCTGCTCCCCTCTCTGCCAGCCCAAAAGTCTCTCTCACTGACCTGTAGCACCTGTGGGTGGAGGGACCTTCACGGCAGCTGGAGGTTCCATCCCTGAAGCCTGCTTGGATATGCTCCTCTCAGGGCCGCATGGCCAGGGCAGCACAGGGCTGGGCTCTGCATCCGGTGCACGACGAATCTTTGGGGTCAGTTTTTCAGGGCTCTCTGGAACGGAAATCTCCTCCCCTTCGTTGCTGCGCAGGTTCCACTGCTCCAGAATTTGTGGGGAGTTCTTTTTACAGAAAATTTATGGGCTGTGGGTTCCGGAGCTAGCACACGTGAGTCTTTCTACTCCACCATCTTGGCTCCTCCCCCAAGAACTATTTTCTTCAGGGCACTTTTGAACCTCCTTTTCCATTTGGCTAATTTTGCTTTTTAAAGCATTCTTCTCCTCATTGGCTTTTTGAACCTCTTTTGCCGATTGAGTTAGCGTATTTTTAAAGGTGATATTTTCTTCAGCATTTTTTGGGGTTTCCTTTAGCAAGGTGTTGACCTGTTTTTCATGCTTTTCTTGCATCTCTCTCATTTCTCTTCCCAGTTTTTCCTCTACCTCTCTTACTTGATTTTCAAAATCCTTTTTAAACTCTTCCATGGCCTGAGATCATTGGATATTTATTTTGGATGTTTGGGATACAGAAGCCTTGACTTTTATGTCTTTCCCTGATGTTAAGCATTGTTCTTCCTCACCTGAAAGGATGGGAGAGGATATCTGTTCACCAAGAAAGTAACCTATAAGTCTTATTTTTTTTCCCTTTTTTGGGCATTTTCCCAACCAGTAACTTGACTCTTGGGTCCTTTGTCATGAGCAGGGTGTACTCTGGGAATCTGTAAAAATCTCAGTTCCTCCAAGGTGGCACAATGAAGTGTGTACACTGGTCTGGGAGATTTTTGTGCCCAGAATCTTAGCAGTTACCTCTCCACAGCCACCTGGCCTCCAGTTCTGCCAAGCCAGCACTGAGGGGCTGGGATTCAATCAAGCTGTGGGGGCAGGGCCACCATTCAGTGTGAGACAAAGACCAGCTCCCTCAGGCCCTCTACACAGGGCTGAGGCAATATTCAGCTCCTCAGTGCCCCCAAGGGTTTTACGATCTGACAATGGAACAGATGTTTCCAGTGGGCCTTTCAGGTCACCCTGGGCTGGAAATCTCCTCCACTCTGTTGTTCTCCACTTCTGCTGCTCCAGAATTTGTTGAGAGTCCCTCTCTACAGGAATTTTATGGGCTGTGTGGGGAGAGCCTGCAGATCTGTGTCTTTCTGCTCTGCCATCTTGGCTCCACTCCCCATATTTGTTGATGCTTGTTAAATTGATAATAATAAATGAAACAAAAAACCTAAAAAAAAAAGAATTCTACCACTGATGCTACCTGCCTTTGAATAATTGGATCCTACAGTCTTTGTAGAATCAAAATTTCTTGTAACCTAAGAGGCAACACCGAATAGCATGGTGAGCATAACAAGGTTGCAGTACATTATCAATAATGAGAGTTATGTAAGGAGTATAAAATAGCTAATAATAGCTAACATTTAGATGGTGTTTTATAACAACCCTGGGACATAAATGACATTATTATCCCCATTTTACAAATGAGAAAACTGAGGTACACAGAAATTAACTGACTTACCCAGAGTCACACACTTAGTGAGAATCTGAGGTCCAGTGTTCTATCCATTGCACCACCTGTAACCTATATAACATTTGTAAAAAAAAAAAGATTACATATGACTGAAAAAGGAAGGCAACCAGTAGATTTATGAGAGCATGAGATAATAGATGGGTAGCCACAATGTTTAAAAAGCAATATTTAAAACAAGGAGGGACTTTAAGATCATCTGATCTAATTCCCTCATTTTACATGCAGCAAAACCAGAAACTCCTTTACTATAACTCTGGAGGTAAGTAACAAAACTGGGATTTGGCCACAGGTCCTTTGACTTCAAATCCAGGGATATTTACATTGTCCTTGCCTGTCTTCCAAAGTGGTAGGTAGATAAATGATGGGTAAAAGAGAGAACACAAGTAAAAGTTATATAAGATGAACTGAAGAGTTCATTATACTTATTTTTTACAAGGGAGAAAATTTATTCCTTGTGGGGGTCAGGGAGGGATGAGAAAGAGAGGAATCAGGTATAGTGATATTGAAAACAATAAAGGGAAGAAAATAAAGACAGGAGCATAAACGATTTAAAAGAAACTCATACAAAGGAGGCAGAAAGAATTTCAGAAGGGATACAAATAACAATAACTAGTACTTATATAGTACTCTCTGTTTCTATTCAGTTGTTTCTGTCATGTTCAATTTTTCATGACCCCATTTGGAGTTTTCTTGGTGAAGATTTTAGAGTGGTTTGCCTTTTCTTTCTCCAGTTCATTTTACATATGAGGAAACTGAGGCAAACAAGGTTAAGTGATTTTCCCAGCATCTAACCCTAAACCCTTCTTTTTTTTTATTTGGAGGAGGGATGCATCATTAGAATGACACACATTGACAAGATCACAGATCCAGTCAGTCAGCTGATAAATGTTGATTAAGTACATGCTTAATCAGCAGTGGTTGATGGTGGTGGTGCAGTGGATAGAGTGTCATGCCAGGAGTCAGAAAGACTTATCTTCCCGAGTTCAAATTTGGTCTCAGACATTTCCTAGTTGTGTGACGCCAGGCAAGTCACTTAACTCTGTTAGCCTCAGTTTCCTCATCTGTAAAATGAGCTGGAGAAGGAAATGGCAAACCACTCCAGTATCTTTGTCAAGAAAACCCCAGATGGGGTCATGAAGAGTAGGAAATGACTGAAAACAACTGAGCATCAAGAGCAGCATATGCCAGGCATGGTGGTAAGTGCAGAGGATGCAAAGAAAGGTCTCTGCTCTCAAGCAGCTCACAGACAAATGGAGGAAACAACATGCAAGCAATTACTTACAAAGAAACTGTAAACAGGATAATTGGATGTAACCAATAGGGGGAAGGTGTTAGAATTTAGGAGGCTTGGAAGTTTTCCTCTAGAGGTGAGATTTTAGCTGAGATTTGAAGAAAGTCAGGGAAACCAGGCGATGAAGGTGAGGAAAGAGAGAATTCGAAGCATGGGAGACAGACAGTGAAAAAATGCCCAGAACTGAGAGATGGGCTGATGAAATATGATGGAGTGTGTATGTTTGACTAGCCCTCCCATCTTGATGTCTGTAACAAGACACCATCATGTAAGGCTTTTATATATCTGTATCCTCTTAATGGGAGGCAGACACTGCCTTAGAAACTGTGGTGGACCGTTATTGTATCTGATGTGATGACAAGAAGCTCCTCCATCAATGGAAAAATAGCATTTTCACATTATTTCTTCCATTTTTTCATATCTGTGGATCATAGGGTTGGAGGTTAGATATAGAGTTTTAAGACCAAGAATGGAAAAGGCAGATAATATAAAATTTCAAGAGGAGGGAGAAGCCAGTTGAATTTCCTATAATTCTAGTGGGAGGGCAGGGAGAGACAGAGATTTAGCAACATCTGTTTTAAGAGGAAAAACAGAAGCCCACCCGAGAAGTTTGAGGGTCATCAGAAAATAGTACAAACATCAGGATAGTATATTAAAGCACATCTGTCTCTATTTTGGCATGGTGAGTATGCTTTCAGACATTATTTTAAGAGCTACATTTAAAAATGCTGATAAAGTAGATTCCACCCTCATATTTTAGACCAGTGTTTTCTTTTTCTTTTTCATAGGCAATCACTCTCAGTGCCACATGCTACATTAACCTTCTGCAAAAGAATTACACAACCCCCCTCCCCCAAAAAAGGTTGGTTTTTCTTGTCTGTATCTTACCCAGTAAATCTAAAAGCATACCTTAAGTGCTAAGGTGTTAGGGAGAAGGAAAATATCAACTTCTCACCATTTTCCTATATTTATGTATGTATGAGCATTTTACAATCTTGGCTGATGTTTAACTGGTGTTGATCAGTTGGTATCATAGGCCTAAGGACATTTGTGACCTCTGGTTTAATTGAATCACCTGGATAAGAAGTGACATTTAAGATTTCAGCTTCATTCATTTTGCTGCTCTTTAAATGTTGACGTCTCATGGAATGGAAAAAAATTAAGCTGAGCTTTTCTCCTGTACTATCTTTGCCTGCATTTTATGTACACGTTTATATGGGCTCTGGAAGTGGTCAGTGTTTAATTTCAGATCCAAAAACACTGCTTTGGACAATCACGCATTTACTGGAAACACTGTGTTAGGATCTGAAGATACAGAGACAAAACTGAATCACGTGGTATGGGTGATGTCTTGTAGCTTGCACATAAAATGGATTTAAGTGAGGTAGAGTTGCTTGAAGTTATTGACCTCACTCTCTTCCGGTATCATCAAAGTCCAACAGCAAGACACAAGTCAGGATGACTGGTGATGACCCAAGATGCAGTGGATGACTTGGGAATCTTCCATGTCTGACGAAGCTCTAAGCACTCCATAGTTTCTGCTTTCATCACCAAGGTCATTGGAAGAAATTGTTCTTATCTGCCCATTCCAACTGGAGGAAGTCTTCACTAACTTGAGTTAGACTAAAGGGTTTAAGATCTCTCATTTTACCCTCAACCTATTTTAGCCCATCTGCCAAGGCAGTTTTACTGGGATGTGGCTGCTGTGCATACTACTTCTTGGAGCCACAGTTGAGAGGGTGATGGCTGAGCACTATGCCCCTCCACCAGAGTAAGTACAGAGTGGACATACTTAGATACTCACATTGACCCATGCTACTATTTGTTGAAGAATTCTTGCCAATAGTGCAGATCACAACTATCCAAGCCCACCCATTGGTGTGACTTTGGTCCACATTCTCCCCCAGATTCATGCGGGAAGTCCACCCAACAAGCTGGGGGTCTTTCTTGCTTTCTCCTGACATTGCAAGGGTACCGTTGAAGCACTCTGGTGTTTCCTTTATTCTTTATTTCTTGTTATTCTTCATTCTTGACGTGTTGCCAGTCCTTCTTTACTATCATACAATTCCTTGACCACATCTGCTCCTGTTTTCCTCTGGAGTTCCTTTTTGCTTATATTACAGGCTGTTCGTATCTCACAACAACTCTGGCACACGTTAGGTGCTATCATTATCCCTGTTTTATAGATGAGCAAACTAAACCATGGAGAAAATAAGTGACTTGCTCAGGATCATATAGGTAGTAAGTGTTTCTGGACTTTGAACTCAGGATTTGAATTCAGGATGTACCGATGCCAAGTTCAGTGCTTTAACTATTGTGCCGTCAATCTACCACCAAAAAAACCAAAGTATCATTTAAAAATATTTATTTGGCATTTTGTTTTTTCCTCAGTTACATGTAAAAAACATTTTAACTTTGTTTTTAAAACTCTGAGATCCAAATCTCTTCCTTCCTCCCAGGCAAGCAATTTGATATAGGTTACATGTGTTTAGTGGTGCTAAATGCTTCCATAATAGTCCTGTTGTGAAAAAAAGTTATCATTTATATAGTACTTTTAAGGTTTGCAAATTGTAATGCGCAGGTGACCTCTATTGACATGGTACTTTTTTGGGGGGTGCACACCAGATCAGTAAAAACAATTCCTTTTAAAATTTCTACTAAGCATCTGCATAATCAATGCTCTCCTCCACCCAGTCAGTCCCTTATCAGGGGTGTGGAAACTGTGGCCTTGTAGCCACTTGTGGCCCTCTCCTCCTCAAATGCAGCCCTTTGACTGAATCCATGGATCCTCAAACCTAAGGATGGCCTCAAGGCCGTAGATTTCCCAGCCCTGCTAAGATAGTAGAGAAATTGCTTTGAACCTAGGAGTTCTAAGAAATGGCTAGCTCAGTCCTCTTTCAAAGAGTAAGAGTGGAGTTTGAAACTATTGCTCCATCCACCCATCCAACAGGCCAGCAGCTATGTCATCATATGAAGACTGAAGTCCTCCTTAGGAATTATGGGTCTGGTTCTATCTTATACTCCTTCAGCACAAAGGTATGGATTCAGAAGACAGGAGTTGAAGAGATACCCTATTATTTCTTATGATAAATGTTTCCTATCATCCCCTACCATAATTTCTCATAGTACTGGATGGACAGTAAGGCGGGGCAGTGGACAAAGTGCAGGGCCTGGAGTGAGGAAGACTCATCTTTCTGAGTTAAAATCTGGCCTCAGATATTTACTAGCTGTGTGACCCTGGGCAAGTCACAAACCCTATTTGCCTCAGTTTCCCCATCTGTAAAATGAGCTGGAGAAGGAAATGACACACCACTCCAATATCTCTGCCAAGGAAACCCCAAATGGGGTCATGAAGAGTCAGACACAACTGAAAAACGACTGAACAACGATAGAAGTTTCCTGAAGCTAGGTGCTGAAGTACACAGAATGTTGGACTTGGAGTCAGGAAATGTGAGTTTAAATCCAGCCTCTATCACTTAATAGATGTGTGACACTGGGTAAGTCCTTAATTGCTGTCTGCCACAGATTCTTCATCTGTAAAATGGGGCTAATGATAGCACCTACCTCCTAGGGTTGTTATGTGGATCAAATGAAAGTGAAGGTAAAACATTCTGCAAACCTTAAAGAGCTATTTAAATAATAGTTATTATTTACCTTTAGTTCCAACAGTATTTCTTTCACTTGTAAAGATTCCTGAACAATGTAGGTAACCCTGTGCCTCAGGAACACCCAGAGCATATGCTTCTTTTGCTCAAGGAAATGTTGGGAAGATTGTGGCCCTCAAGTTATATAGAAAGGGGAGGAAAATATGAATGCTTCATGTTATAGGTTAAATACATTACTGGGATAGAGATGCAAGGAAAATAATTCATCCTAACAGACCACAGGAGACTGGGTGTGTGCATTTGTGGCAACCTGGAAAGCTTATAAGCTTGTATTTCCTGGAAGCTGAGCAGTGTCTTCAGTCTGTCCCACTGACAAAGCTATATCCACAAACTATTCAATTAATTTATTGTAGGTAGAGCAGCTTTTGCCCTTGGGTATTGCTGCATTCAACTAGGACCTTTGCCAAAACAACCCACACTTCCTTAGCTTCTTCTTTCCACATTAAACTCACAGTTTATGACACAGATATTGTCGAATTTGGCTACATTTTCTGATCTACATGGAGCTGCAATATGACAGTATGGTCTAAACACCAGATGGTGTTCAGCAGAGTCAGACTACTGCTCCAAATCTAATAGCTTACCATTAGCTTAACAGCTGGCCCAAGCCTGCTGATGACATGATAACCTCTATTTTATAGGTTGTATAAATAGGGATGGACAGGGGTGGGAATGGGGCTTGGAAAGGCTAACAGACAGAGAGACAAATGAGAAAAATGGATGGGGTATGCATGTTTCAAATGGGAAAGAATCATGTGTCATTCTGAGTAAAATATGTCAGGTTGAAGGAAGTCTTTTCCCTGAATTAATTTCCTTCTAAGGATAAAGGAATTTTACTTGGACCTAGAAGAAAGAGCCTAACTACATCTGATATCACTTAGCATTTTTAAAAACATAGGTGTAGTTTTAAAATTATTATGATTTTATAGCTTTAGTTAATATTTAGGGAAGACTGAAATCTTTTTTTCTATTTCATACTTATTTATTTTGAAATTGACAAATGTTAAACATGAATATACTGCATTTAAAGAAATAAAAGGGTATTGTTTATGAAACTATGTCTCTATTAGATAAAATGTTTTCGTTTTTTTGGGAAAGTGTATATTGCTGTGTGATTGTGCGAGCCTCCAGGAAAAAAGGCCCTCAACTGCCTAAGGAGGGACAGATTGGGGGGTCAGAAACTGAGCAAATAAAAGCTCCCACATAGACCAGTAATGGACGGCTCTTGAGTGGCCATTGACTTTCCAGTCTGAGTGAGATAGGGAGACAGTCTCAAAAAAAATCTGATATTGAATTTAACATAATAGTACTGATTGATACTGCCTTGCTTGACTAAGTCCCTTTCTGAACTTTTTTCTGCCCTTTTATGTGTATTTTAAAAATGTTTCAATGAACCTCCTCTCTCTCCCCTTCCTTCCTTCCTTCCTTCCTTCCTTCCTTCCTTCCTTCCTTCCTTCCTTCCTTCCTTCCTTCCTTCCTTCCTTCCTTCCTTCCCTCCTTCCCTCCTTCCCTCCTTCCCTCCTTCCTTCCTTCCTTCCCTCCTTCCCTCCTTCCTTCCTTCCTTCCTTCCTTCCTTCCTTCCTTCCTTCCTTCCTTCCTTCCTTCCTCCTTCCCTCCTTCCCTCCTTCCCTCCTTCCTTCCTTCCTTCCTTCCTTCCTTCCTTCCTTCCTTCCTTCCTTCCTTCCTTCCCTCCTTCCTTCCCTCCTTCCTTCCCTCCTTCCTTTCCTCCCTCCTTCCTTCCTTCCTTCCTTCCTTCCTTCCTTCCTTCCTTCCTTCCTTCCTTCCTTCCTTCCTTCCTCCCTTCTTTCTTTCCTTTCTTATCATTGTTGTTTAGTCACTTCAGTAGCATCCAACAATGAGTGACCCTATTTGGGGTTTTCTTGGCAAAGATACTGGAGTGGTTTGCCATTTTGTATCACTCTCACTAGAAAACCTCTTGCCTTCTACAATTTTAATTGAACTTCTACAATTTTAAATTGTATTTCAAAGCATTTACTTTCAAATGGTTGTTAGAAAGCTAACATGTTGTCTTTTGCAAATTACTTGCTCATATTATTTGACCATTTACTGTATCTATTGAGGAGTGGATCTTACTATTATTTACATAAATTTTCTCTATGGCTTATATATTATCCCTTACTGGAGAAATTTGCTGCAAAGATTTTTTGGCATGATATCTTATGAAACGTGACATAGGTCTGTAAGCTGGAATTCAAATGACTGTATCCCTGAAGATAGTCAGAGGTGGGGGAGGTAAGTTTGATTTTATACACATTCTGTTTTCCAGATCTCACTAAGTGCTGAGCATCCTTGGTATATAAATCCATTCCAACACATAATGAATATTTTGCAGTGTTAAAGGAGAAAAAGATAAAAGTAGGGTAGGAATAGCCAAAGTCCATCCCCATTGAATTTTAATTAACAGAGTTAGAACCTAGAAGTAAGTTTCAATCTTTCCCATTAAATGCATATGAGTGTGTATGTATTTATATAGGTATACACACATTCATAAACACATACATATACACACACATAATCTAAAAGCTTGAGTCACAGCCTCTTAACCCTGCCACCATAGCCTCCTTTGCCTCTTTCATCTCTACCTCTTGGAACTGCCCCTGAACCCTACCTTAATTCTGCGCTCATCCAGCACTCTGTCTGCTGCACCACTTAGCTATCCTTTCTATTTTTGTAGTCATTTTAGACTTTACCCCTTCCATACACTTCATGATTTAGTCATATTTATCTCTGCTGGTCCTCACATAGGAAGGAAGGAAGGAAGGAAGGAAGGAAGGAAGGAAGGAAGGAAGGAAGGAAGGAAGGAAGGAAGGAAGGAAGGAAGGAAGGAAGAAAGAGGAAGGGAAGGAAGGAAGGAAGGAAGGAAGAAAACAAGTATTTATTAAGCACTTACCATGTAGCAGCCATTATGAATATTATTTTATTTTATCCTCATGATAAATTGGATGTAAATTATGATAGAAGAAACAGGAAGACAGAAGTTAAGTGACTTGCCCAAGGGCACATGGCTAGTACACAAGTGATAGATAAAAAATATAAGACCCAAAATCAAAGAAATAAAGGAGCATACTGCTCAGCAAATACAAACACCCCAACTACTACTTCAAAATATTTGAACTCAGTTCTTTCTGACTCTGAGCCCAGATACTCCCAATGCTACTTAGCTTCCACTGGATGCTTCATCTGCTTTTATTTGGTGCCTTTGCACTAGCTGTCCGTCCTGCATTTCTTCAATGCTAAGCCAACTGATCTCTGACTCTTCGTTTCCCTGGCTTTTTTTTTAAAGACTCTTAAAAGAAAATATTGCCTTCAGCAAGAGGCTTTTCCCAGTCTGCCCAGAGGCTGGAGACTTTCCCTCAAAGACTACCTTCCATCTACTCTATATGTATCTTTTATGTGACTAATTATTTATCTACAGCCTCCAATATTAGAAGTAACTCCTTTGAGAGTGAGGACAGTTTTTACTCTTCTTTGTATTTTCATTTCTTAGGGTAGTGCATTAAATATGACTGACTGATTGGTTGATTTCTGTCTCTAATGAAAACCAACTCAAAAATATTCATTAGAAAATTACTAAAAAGGAGGCAGAAATAATTTAAAAGATTATACTATATGAATAAGTTGTATTTATCTGAGACATTCAGGGTTAGTTTAACATTAAGAAAACTATAAACATAATAGATCTTATTAGTAACAAAACAAAATGTGATTCTATGAATAGATGTAGAAAAAACTTTTGATAAAGTATAGCACTAGTTTCTATTAACATATTTTAAAACTATAGCAATAAATAGACTATGCCTTCTATTAAATAATATTTATTTTCATTGAAGAGCCAGCATTATATGTAACGGAGAAATATTGGATGCCTTTCCATTTGAAATCAGAGTTAAAGCAAGGCTGTCCATTATCGTTATAGTGGTAAACACTGAAACTATTTTGTATTGCTTAAATTTTTTTTTAAAATTTGTACTGCCTTTGTACTAAAAAAAAAAAAAAAGCTGATCAGTTTGATGGATTGGGGCAGCTAGGTGGCACAATCGATAGAATGCTGGTCTTGGAATCAGGAAGACTCATCCTCCTGAGTTTAAATATGGCTTCAACAACTTAACTAGCTATGTGATTCTGGGTAAGTCATTTAATTCTAACTCAGTTTCCTTATCTGTAAAATGAGCTGGAGGAGGAATGGCAAACCACTCCAGTGTGTTTGCTAAAGCAACAACAAAAACCCAAATGGGGTCATCAAGTCAGACATGAATGAAATGACTGAACAGCTTCAGCAACAAGTGATAGATTAAAAATATAAGACCCAGAATTGAAGAAATAAAGGAGCATACTGCTCAGCAAATACAAACACCCCAACTACTACTAGGGTAAAAACTCTACACCCAACAAAAATGCTAGGAAATCCAGAAAGCAGTCTAATGGAAAGTAAGGTTAGATCAACATTGCATACTTATACTATATACTACTGTATTGTATAGTATATACAATGTAGATACAGATGTAGATACAGACATACTATATATGCATAGTATATACGTATAGTATATGTATTTATAGTATAAACACACTATATATATTAAGCATAGATATACTGAATTCAATTGTGTGCATATGTATATATTATGTGTGTGTATATGTGTGTGTATATTATTGTATATTATATACAACAAGCTCCAAATGGTGATATGACCTAGAAGGTCATATCATAAATAATTTATGGGGCAAGTAAGGAGATACCTTTCAAAACTACAGAAAAAAAAGAAAATTATTCACCAGATAATAGATCAAAAGGATCATAAACTACAAAATGGACAAAAAAAGAAAAATGACATTTGTTGAAGGGGTTATGGGAGAACAGGCACATTAATACAGTCCCTGGCTCACAGTCTTTCTCTCCTCTCTACTTTCCACCCTCATAAAAAGGAATTTCAAGATACATTTTGATGATGCCTCAAGAATTGTAACTTCTCATTTCTTCAGTTTTTAAACAGATGATTACCAGATCTATATCTCCAGTCCTAGTCTCTGTCCTGAGCTATAGTCATGCATAATCAACCTGAACTGGTTGCCCCACAGTTATCTCAAACACAAAATATCTAAACTCCCAAACCTCTCCCTTTTCAAATGTTCTTATCAATGTTTAGGGCACCATCCTCTTTGCAAGGCTCACAACCTTATTGGCATCCTTTTCTCTTCAATTTCACTTACTCCACATTCTTCAATTTGTTGTCAAATTCTATATTTTTTCTTCACAACATCTCTTGTATATGCCCTTTTCTTTCCATTCATAGAGCCACATAACTGTATAGGTTCTCATCATCTCTTACCTATATGCGTGTGTATGTGTGAGTATATGTATATATGTGTGTATATATATTTACGGTAAACACACACACACACATATATATATATATATATATATATATATATATATATATATATATACACACACATACATACATGATTTGTTCGTGATATTTGACCCATTGGAAGGCAGCAGCACATTTCAAAGCAATTTAAAAGAGTCTAGAGAATAAAATTTTTCTGCTTTGGAGGAGATGGAGGAGAGGAGATGGCACGCTGGGAGAAGCAGTTAACGACAGAAATTTTTTTGAAAAGATAATAGAATATTAGTAAAGCATTTTAAAAAGTATACAGAGCAGAACAAAAAAGGTTCAGAGGGAAACACAAACAAGCAGAATAGCTTTGGGACTAATATGATAATATATACTCATATTCTGTATTAAAAAACAATCTGTACATAACTATGATTTGCAGTATTATGTAGAAACCTTTCTCCTCCATTCTTTCTTGTTTATGGAAATGTTTGTGCTGGTGTTTTTAAAATTCAGAATAACTGAAAATTGGGAAATTATCAAAAAATAACAATAACAGATTTAGTGTCATGGTGATAATTTGGGAGGTTGTACAGTTTTTAGAAAGATCTTGGAATCTTACAAGTATTATCAAAGTTTTTCTCTTACAGATCCTATTGGCTTCATAGGAGGGCTTTTTTCATTTTTCATTTTCTCTCTCTCTCTCTCTCTCTCTCTCTCTCTCTCTCTCTCTCTCTCTCTCTGTCCCTCTTACCCTGGTTCAGTTATTGGTCTCCACAGCAACTGGATATGGGATTCATGCAATGACCAGTTGCCATAGCAACGTCTTCAAGTCAAGGTGATGATGGATGACCATTTCTCAGTGAGTGCTAATTGTGGCATAAATCTATCTGCTCCTTATTTCTAAGCAGACACTCTCCCACTATTTTCCTGATTATGATGGATCCAGGGTGATTGGGAATTAAGTCAGCTACTTGATATGACCACATAATCCAAAATTTATGTTGAATCTGCTTTGAAGAAAAATAATTAAAAGGAACGCATTGGGATATCTTTTTGAAAATTTGAGAATTGTTATCATTAAGGGGCAATTTCCTGGTATCTTAGTTCCTTCTTTGAGTAGAAGGAAAAGTCATTTTTTACCTCTCTAATTCTCAGTTTTCTTGTCTATACATTTAGCGACAGACTGGCATTAACCCAGGGTGCTGGATGGGAGGTAGCGGTGGAGGAACCCTCTCACACTGAGAAATTCTATCTCTGTGGTCTCATGGATCAAGTTCAGTCCTGGGGGAACCTGGTCCATAAAGAGAGGAGTAAATGTTTTTTTCTTGCACTTTCTGGATCTTTATGCCCTTATTCTGAAGCCCTGAGCAAAACAGCTTGAAACTTAAGTTTGTTTCAAATCTGTGCTCTCTCCAAAAGGCACTGGGACTATATTACATGTACAAAGTAGATTACATATATAGAACAGCAATTTATTTTTTCCATGCAAAAGAAATGCTTTGAACACCAAAGAATATGTGTACCTATATAAATATCCATACACCATATTATTATATGTATATTATATATATATTACATATACATAGTCCACTTTAATTAGACTTGTGAGACATAGACAGATAGTGTATATATGTATGTATACCATATGATTTGTTTATGTATTTTTATATTTGACCTGTTATAAGTTTGCATGTCAATCAAATAGCATATAATTGTCTGTACTCTTTCAACTTTGCTACCATGAATCAAGAGAAAAATGGGTAGGGTTAGGTCACTTGTCTAACAAATATCAGACTGAGACTTGACTCCAGGTCTTCTAATACCCATTCTAATACTCTTCTAATACACATTCCCTCCTGAGAAGGCATAATCCTTAACCCTGAGGAATTTCTTTTTTGAGCCATCTATTATAATGTATATGTATATTTGTATGTGTCTGCACACTCCAATATGTGTGTACATAATACACATATACACATATCTGTGTGTGTATGTAAGGCTTACAGCCATGGTGCTCCCCCTCCCACAAGGGGCTCTGGCTCTGGATTCATATGAACCAGTTTCATTCCTAGAGACATTAATCCTCAAAAGCCCAGTCAAGCTATCTTGAACTCTCATTTCCTTACCCGCATTCAGGCATTTCAGGGAAAATCTCTTAAGTATTTCTTTGAGATGGCTTATATCCATCAGTAATAGTATGGCTATTTATTTCCTTCACCACAAAGGACATGTTTAAAACGCAAAAGGCTCATAAGCATTCATTGATAAATGCTTAAAACATAAAACAATAACTCATCACCTTCGCTATGTACTCACTGAAATGTAAGGATACTGTGAGACCACAGACATTTTATTTTTGCTTTCACCTGAGATCTGCATTGTCATATTATCTCACAAGGTCCAGATGTTTTAGCCAGGTTCTATTGGTGGTAATCTCCTCTGAAAAGTTACATTAAATGTAAATGGAATTTCTCTTTTTATCTCTTGCTGTTGGACCTTGTAACATACAGAAATGTCGATGGTTTGTATGGGTTTATTTTATATCCTGCAATTTTGCTGAATTTGTTTATTATTTCAAGTAGTTTTTTACTTGATTCTCTAGGATTCTCTAAGTATTATCATTATATCATCTGCCAAGAATGATAGTTTTGTTTCTTCTTTGCCTATTCTAATTCCTACAATTTCTTTTTTCTTCTCTTATTGCTAAAGCTAACACTTCTAATACAATATTGAATAACAGTGGTGATAATAGACATACTTATTTCACCCCAGATCTTATTGGAAATGTTTCTAGCTTATCCCTGTTGCAACCAATGCTTGCTGATGGTTTTTGATAGACACTACTTATTTTAAGGAAAAGCCCATTTATTCCTATGCTTTCTAGTGTTTTTTTAATAGGAATGGGTGTTGTATTTTGTCAAAAAGCTTTTTCTGCATCTATTGAGATAATCACATGATTTATGTTAGTTTCATTGTTGATATAGTCAGTTTTGCTGATAGTTTTCCTAATATTGAATCAGTCCTGCATTCCTTGTATAAATTCTATCTGGTAATAGTGTACTATCCTTGCGATAAGTTGTTGTAATCTCTTTGCTAATATTTTATTTATAATTTTTGTAATTCATTAGGGAAATTGGTCTATAATTTTCTTTCTGTTTTAACTTTTCCTGGTTCAGGAATCAGTATATCCTTACTTTTCTTATTGCTTATAGAGAAGAAAGGTTGCTCTACAAATGTCAGCCCTTCATGATGATTAGTGACCAATCTTCTTTGACACAATTCCTAGACACAGAGACCAGTAAGGAGTTCTTACGTCATCAGTGAAAAGGGTAGTACCTGTGACTTAGCAAGAGGACACTATATATGTCTGTCCTAATGGGTAGCTAGGTGACTCAGTGAATAGAATGCTGGGTCTGAAGTCAGAAAGACTCATTTTTCTGAGTTCAAATCTGACCTCAGACACTTACTATCTGTGTGACCCCCAGACAAGTCACTTAACTCTGTTTGCCTCAGTTTTCTCATCTGTAAAATGAGCTGGAGAAGAAAATGGCAAACCACTTCAGTATTTTTATCAAGAAAACCCCAAAGGGACTCGTGAAGGGTTTGCCATGCCTGAAAAACGACTGAACACAACACCAATCCCCATAGGGTCACCCCTGCTGCATATATGTACATGCATGTACACAAATGTATATGCATACATTTAAGTGTGTGTCTATATACATATGTATGTATGTATGTATGTATAGGTATATATGGATATGTGTTTATAAAGTCCCAAAGAGTATTAGTTCAGTTTAAAGAATAAGACTCTTGGAATGTGTGTGTACATAAATATTTGAAAAGTGTTTAAGAATCTCCTACACTAGTTTCCCTAGATCCTTTTAAAGAAATTAATCCTTCTTTTGGTACCGGGAGCTTGAGTAACTGACATAGGAGTAGGATGCTGAAGTACTGATATGGATGCAGATATGTAGCTCTCAACACTTCCTGTCCCCTAGAAACTCTCCACAGAGTTACTTCCTAGAAGAAGGAGGGTAGGTGTGACAGTCTGTACCTCTGTCCAGGTACCACCACTCCATGCCCTGGTTGAAAGCGATCGTACTCTCTACAAATTTCTAGGCATGTGGCCTGGAACTCTACACTCATTAGAATCTGTCTTGCTTCAAAGCTGGTTGTGTCTATATATGTCTTATTCCCATTAATAAGATCAAAGATCTTGAAGGGAAGGCACTCTCTTATTTTAATGTAGTGGGTCAAAACCCATGGAGCATATATGGAGATGGACCTATAGGAGTCTTCTCATGAGGTATATGCACCAGAACTCCTCTGGCAACCTGTAAGGATATGTGTGACTGAACATTGAAAGAGCTTGGTGATCGGAGATGACAAAGAAGTCAATCATCTTACTCTTTCTTGATGGACACTGATCAGAAAGAGCCATGGACTCAGTGAACCTTAAAAAGGGAGTGACTCTCTCTTTCTGTCTTTCTCTTTCTCTATCTCTGTGTCTCTATCTGTTTTTCTCTGTCTTTCTATCTTGTTTTTCCCTCTCCTCCTCTTTTATCTGTCTATCTATTATCTGTCTAAATATCTATCATTTATCTATCTATCATCTATCTATCTATCTATCTATCTATCTATCTATCTATCTATCTATCTATCTATCTATCTATCATCTTTCTCTGCCTCTGTGTCTCTCTCTGTGTCTTTCTCTGCCTTTCTTTTCTCTCCTCCTCTCCCCTCCTTTTGTCCCTCCCCTCTTTTCTCCTCCTCTTCTTCTTCTTCCTTTCTCTATCTCTCTCTCTGTCTCTGTCTCTCTCCTATCTGGTGAACATACAGGAACACTACAGCTTTCCTCTTGGGCACTCCATAAGGGATGGGTAAGGACCAGCTCCCTTTCCCTCACCCCCTGCCCCAGAAAAAACAGCAGTATTTCAATATGTGATAGTATGGACAGGGGACTTATCTAGGTCTTGCCTTGCCCTTTTGGTTTGGTGTTTCTTTCCTGAATCAGCTTTATGAATAAAGAGATTAGAACTCCTGGGCCTGCAGTCAGGGCTGACTGGCAGAAGGAGGGATTTCTTAGCTCACAGAAACAGGCAGTGCACCTGCTTTGGCTTTCAGCTGAAGTTTGCTGACCCCTGGTCTAATCAACTGAAGACTTGCACTTATGTGTGATCCTCTCCTGGTCTGGCTATAATGTGATAGGAGGCTTTTCTTTTCATTATTCTACTCATTCAACATGATAGCTATATTTCTTCTTTTACATTTCAAGCAATTTACATGTTTTATTTTATCACATGGTACACAGCATATGGTAGAAACTCATAAATATTCAGGTGTGATATTGGCAAAAATTTAGAAAATACACGGCACTTATGAAACAGTCAGCATGCGGTCTGCGAGCAAGACGCTGGAGTCAAGAGCAATTTGTTTGCAATGCTTCCGATTTTACCCCTAATGCTATAGCTTGAATTATAGAGTCTATTTTACTTTAATTGAGTTGCTAAGAAACCATTTCTGTTTTTCCATACTGAGAGCGTTGTGTGATTTTGTGAGTAATTTGTCTCCGCTGCTGGTACCTTCTGTTACATGTACCACTTGAGGGACTATAAGAACGTATGCAATCCAAGGCTCAGAATTGCAGCTCTGGGCATTGTTTGGTTGTTGTCCGTTGCTCTCAAAGAGGACCAAATGATATCACTACGTTGGGGTCAAGGTATTTTGTGCCTGACCATGGCTAATCAGACCAATACCAGCTCAGAAGGCTCTACTATTTGAACATTTGGAGAGCAGATGTCTGAGCACATAAAGATTGGGTTAAATCCTTAGGACTTCTCCATAATTGATTGGTGCTATGATATGGTAAAGAGCGGACCTTGGAATTCAGAAGACCTAAGTTTTGCCTCTCATATGCACTGAGATCGTATGAGAGTCCTTTCTCTGTCTGTCTCTCTATCTGTCTCTCTGTCTGTTTCTCTCTCTCTCTCTCTCTCTCACACACACACACACACACACACACACACACACACACACACAAATTCTGTGACTCAGCAAGATTTGCTTAATGTTTTGGTGACCCAGCTAATTCTCTAAGAGTATAAGTTTCATTTTTTTCTTTCTTTTTTTGTTCTGATTCTTCTTTCTTTCACAACATGACTATTGTGGAAATAGGAGGAGCTAGGTTGTGCACTGGATAGAGCACCAGTGCAGGAGTCAGGAGGACCTGAGTTCAAATCTCACCTCAGACACTTGACACTCACTAGCTGTGTGACCTTGGGCAAGTCACTTAACCCCAACTGCCTCATCCTGGGTCATCTCCGGTCATCCTGGTGAATATCTGGTCACTGGATTCATATGGCTCTGGAGGAGAAGTGAGGCTGGTGACCTGCACAGCCCTCCGTGACTCAAAAACAAAGTCAAGTGCAAGTCATGTCATCATTTCTCTGATGACATGGTCTTCTTCGGCAATGAAGGACGAGCACACATGCATGCAATGTGGAAATATGTTTAATATAATTGTACATGTATAGCCTATATCAGATTGCTTGATATCTTGGGGAGGGGAGGGAGGGGAAAAATTTAGAACTCAAAAAAAAGTGAATGTTGAAAACTAAAAAATTAATTAGCTAATTAATTTTAAAAAAACTATGTTTCAACATAGAAATTTCTCTCTAAGGAATTCTGCATAAAAATAAAATCATAACCAAAGAAAAGTTGTGAAATAATGCATGTAAAGCATTTTGGAATCTAAAGGAAAAAAATATGCTAATATGAAGAACCAAAGTATTATCTATATCATAGGATGGGCATGAGGAAAATATTTTTACAAACCTCAAAATGCTAAAGAAATGTGGGGTCTTTACTATTATTGTACTTGATAACATGGGAGTGACAATAACTTTCTTATCTTTTGGTTACTCAAATTCCAGGGGAACACTGGATAGAATGCTGGACTTGGAGTCAGGAAAACCTGAGTTCAAATCCTTCCTCAAGCTGTGTGATCCAGGTAAGTCACAACTTCTTTCAACCTTAGTTTTCTCATATATAAAATGAAGACAATAATAGCACTTACCTCTCAGGATAGTTGTGAGGAGCAAACGAGATGGTGTTTATAAAGTGCCTTGCAAAAGTTTAAGTGTTGTAGAAAGACGATATAGTACAATAAAATATTTGAATTGGAGTTAGAAAGGCCAGCATTCAAATTCTGTCTCAAACGCCACCTGTGTAATCCTTTGCATTTAACTTCTGCTAGCCTCAGTTTCCTCATTTCTAAAATACAATAATAATATCCAATCCTCATTTATTATAAAAATCAAATCAGGTTACATATATAAAGTTCTTTACAAATCATAAATTGCTCTACAAATACTACAACTACTATTACTATTTTTCACCAGGGTCATTTAGAATTGCAGCTGCCACTTTGGCACATAGATGGGTAGATGTGAATATTTCTTCTACCAAAGTCCTCTAGCCCATATAAGGATGAGAGAAGAAAGTTAAATAATGTTCTTAGATGGTAAGACTAGTATCTTAATTCCCTCTTAATTATCTCAAGTGAAAAAAAGTGAAAAGAAAGGGAGTCTATCAATACTGGATCTCTAAAAAGAAGTCCTCCAGCACTAAAGAGATATAGAGAGTTGAACAAATAAATTCATTTCGAGCCAAACTCTGTTCCCTTCCTATTTCAGGGAACTGTATTTCTGAGTCCCTGAAGATGATTAGACGAACGAAGATCCAGGGTTTGGTTTGGTAGTGTTAGTGTTTGGCTGGTTGATTTGTTTTGGGGTTTTCTCTTCATGCTTACTTTAAACCCAGGGACTGAGCAGTATGCTTCTTTTGAGAAATATTGGATCACTAAGCCCCTCTTCTGACCCTTCATTGAGTCAACTGAATCATTAATTCAGTGAATCAAGATCAGTGATAGGGAGATAATTTGGGCTTTGGCTCATGCTTTCTCAGTTCCTATTGATTGGAATTATTACTTAACATCTCTGGAAAACATCATCTGATTAATGGGTTGGCATGAAAGAAAACAGAAAGTCCCAAGTTTTAGATCAGAGTAGAAAATAATTTTGTCTAATATACAAGCCTTGTAAAAAGCCTTTGAAATGTACTCAGTCTAAGGAAACAGACACTAGTTCTGGACTCTGTCTGAACTGAAGACTGGTGCAAGGATGCTTCTTGTACAGAATGCTATGGTGAGAAGATCAATCTGTAAGCAGCAGTTTTGCCTCGACTAATACCTTTAGGAGTAAATACTTGGAATTTAATTGGAACTCTCAGCAGAATTTACATTGTTACATATTTATTTTCCTATTATTATTAACTCACACCTCATGGATATGGAGTGGAAAAAAATACTTTAGAATGAAAAAGCCACTTTGGAGTGGCCACGTTTGATGTCTCGTTTGGAGTATTTTTAGTGGAATTTCTTTACTTCTGAGTCCCAAGAAAATGGCAGTCTATTAATATCTTTGCCCTTGGGATCCATGCCAGGGAATTGCATCACTGGTGTACCCATGGCATCATGAAGTGCTTCCTGGGATCCCCTTTTTGGATGGTGCTTATGATAAATCAATGTATTGTAAATCCCGATGTTATAGGAGTTCAAGTAGCATAGAAGATACAGGGTAGGACATAGAATCAGGAAAGCTTAAGTTCAAATCTTGTCTCAGACACTTGCTGGCTGTCTGACCCTGAGCAAATCATTTAACTTCTCTTACATCAGTTTCCTTAGCTGTGAAACAGGACCAATAATAGCACCTGCTTCACAGAAGTGTTGTGAGGATGATATTTAAAGCACTTAGCTAACCTTGAAGTGCTATATAAATGCTGGCTATTATTATCATATATGGTCGCTAACCATAGACTCTGAGATCTCAAGTGGGAATTTTCAGTAGTATAACTCAGCAGTGTATATGGAGCCAGTGAGGCATCAGGAACAAAGAAAGGGTCTTTGAGTTGCAGCAATTTTCTCCCTCCCATCTCCTTCCTGGGGTCAGCACATATTCTGTGGGGACTAACTGAAAGCATTTAGGTAAAAGCAATGTTCTTATTTTCAGTGACACCACTGGAAATAACAATAGGTTACCTTTCTAAAGTCACACATGGGTTTCCTGTGTTCAAATCCAATTATTGCCTGCTACTGACCTACACCCAATACACCACAGAGAGCTCTGAAGCTAGACTCCAGTGGGGGCCAATTTCTGTTTTGCTTTTGTAAAGGTGAGGAAGCCTGGAGTTTGGAGCCAGAAAGGCTTCTAATGAGACTTGGACTGCCCTCCTCATTTTGTTCTTTAGAAAATATCCTGGCCCAATGTCATGGGTTAGAATTTATTTTTTAAATAAACGTAAGTTACTATTATTTTATACTACCTTATACTGAAAAAACCTGAACATATCAATTTGCATTTAATTGGCAGTCACAGGCAAAATGTGACAATTTTAATATTTGGGTAAGTTATAGCAAAGTCCCATTAGATGAAAAAAGCAGTTTCATTTCATCTATTTAATGGAGTTTTTTAAAGCCTTCTAAAATTATGTGTGAACTTTCCTTTTAATACTGTTAAAATTATATATTTTCAATTAGTAAGCATTTGTTTATCTCCCTTCCACCTCCTCAGTTCCTATTTGATAGAAATAAAAGACAGAAAAACAAAACCCTTCTAATGAATACTCATAGTCAAGCAAAACAAATTCCCTCTCTGGCCAAGTTCAGAAATGTATGGCTCCCTCTGCATATTTATCTCCTGTTCCTTTGATGAAAAAAAAAAATCATTGCCTTGTAATTTGGGGCTTCCTATATGGAGAAATTATATATTTGTTATTAATGAAAGCCTTTTTTCTTAAGGAAATATGCTTTTATGAATAATTTTTGGAAAATAATCATTAGACATCATAATTTGGTTAATAAAATTCTAATTTCCTCTAAATACTATGTTCATGACACGGTGCTGTACATTTGGGTGTTATTTGATCAGCATTCTCTCTATAACTATTCATTGAATGGCTAATTGGAGCAATGTACTGTAATTAATGCTACAGAGACACAAGACCAGCATAAATCAGACAAAGGCTTTGTCCTTAAGGACTCTAAAATCTAACAAGAAGCATGCAAATTAAACTGAATGCCCAAGTGTCTATAAAAATGTAATATATCCAATATAATATAATAAGATGTGATACAAAATGAGTTATGCAAACTGAGAAAAATTTGCATCTATTTGGGGGGTATCAGAAAAGTCTTCATGGAAGAATTTCAGCTGGTCCTTGAAAGATGAAGAATTTATCAGCAGGTAAAGATGGGAAGGAGATAGCAGGGTATGTTCAATTAATCCTATTTATCAGCTGTGTCCTCTGCATAGTAGGGGTTTAGTAATTCTTGGATTAAATTGAATTGAATTTAGGTTAAAGGTAGTCCAGACACAGGGGCAGGAAGTCTTCAGATCTGTAGAGGGGATAGTAGCTAGGGAATCCAGTTTGGCCAGAGCATGAGTTAAATACAGGTGATAAGTGAAAGGCACAGTAATAGTAGTAATATTAATAATAACATTTATATAGTGTTTTAAAGTTTGCAAAACACTGTACAAATATTATCTCATTTTATTCTTACAACAGCCCTGAGAGGTAGGTGCTATTATTTCCCCCATTTTACAGGTGAGGGAACTGAGGCAAAAACAGGTTAGGTGACTTGCCCAATATCATACAACTAGTAAGTGTTTGAGACCTGATTTGAACTAAGGTCTTCCTGACTGCAGATTCAACAGTCTATCCATTGTACTATATTATATAACTACCTGAAAAGGCAATTTTTGACTATACCATGAAGGTTTTTGGTTAACAAACCTATGAAATTTAGACTTAGTTTGATAGTCAGTGGGAAGTCATTGAAAAATATTGGGATGGTGTGATACTATCAGAAATGATTTTTGAAGTTATGGGAATGAATGAACTCATCAAAGAAGATTCTGCACAGACATGAGTTGGACCAAGAAAGAATCTTGGGGAATATCTATATTTAGTCTATGGGAGGGAGGGGGAAGAGGGGTCGCAGGGATATAAGAACCAGTAGAGTGCAATTTCAAGAAGAGGCTGGTCAATAGTATTAGAGAGGGTGAAAACTAAGTAAAAACTAGTGAATTTACTCATTAGTAAATCTTTGGTGACCTTTAACCCTGCCGCTCTTTCCTAATTTCCCTGTTGCTCTCAAAGGTACTACCATCTTCCCAATCACCCAGGATGACAGCTAAGTATCGATATTGAGTTCTCACTCAATCCACTTCTTTGCAAAGTCTTGTAGTTTATATCTTCATAGTCTCTCATAAACAAGCTCCTTCTCTCCTCTAACACTGCTACTGCTCTAAAGTAGGGGAAAGTATAGCTACATTACACAGATTAAGGAATTAGGAAGTGATAAGAAAGAAAATGAAGCACAGAAGATCAGTAGAGAGGCAGTATCTACTCTTTCAAGAATTTTGTTGGCAAAGAGAAAGAAAGACAACAGTAGCTTAAGAGGTTAGTAGATTGTATGAAGGATTTTTGTTTTTGCTTTGGTTAGCAGAGATATGAGAGGAGAAGTGGTATAGTTTAAAAAAAAAAAGAAGGAATTTGGAATCAGAAGACCTAGGCTTGAACTCAGAAGATGTGTATTTGAGTCCTAGTTTCAATACTTACTAACTATATAACCATGGATGGGCTAATTAAGATTTCAGAATCTTAGTTTTCTCATCTGTAATACAATATGTCCCCAAATATTTAGTACAATTCTTAGAACTGCTCTAAGACTTTTGGGATACCTTGAATAGGAATAATAATTGCATCACCTCATCACATGGCTGTTAATACACTTAAAAGATACATTTAAATGAGAGCTATTAGAAATTTTTATTTGTAGGCATAGGAGAAGAGGCAAGTAGGCGGAAGAGAAAGTGGTCTATCTAATCTCAAGTGGACCCTCACTGCTGTACGGCAGTATTTAAATAATACTCTTCAGAACAATTGTTCTAGACTTTCTCTTTTCTTCTCATTCTCTCTACATTCCCCTCTGCCTTGCCTCCTACTTTACTGAAAGGCAGTATGGCAGTGGATAGACTGCTAGACCTGGAGCTGGGAAAACTATATTCAAATCCAACCTTAACATCTGGGTGACTGACCCTGGCTACATAAGAAACTCAGTTTTCTCTTTTGCAAAATGAAGATAATAATATTTACACTACTTACCTCACACTATGGTGCTTTGCAAACCTGACTGTTGACTACAAGTTGATCCAGCTTTCCCTTAGGAACCTTCACTTGATTTCACTATTCCTTCACACTATTGTTCTAGATCTCTTTTCCTTTTCACTGCCAAATTCCTAGAAAGAGTTGCCTATATTGGTTGCTTCTACTTTCTCACCACCTATGTACTTTTTAACCCCTTGCAATATGATTTTCAATTTCCCCACATTTCTGAAATCAATCTCTCCAAGGCCACTAGAGAATTCTGCTCAATTGAGGACTTTTTCTCAGCTCTCAACTTTCTTGGCTTCTCTGCAGCCTTTCACACTGTTGACCTCTCCTCTCTTTGGGGTATTCTGTTTTCTCTTGGCTTTGATGACGCTGCTTTTTCCTGGCTGTTCCACCTGTGGTGTGTCTGTTTCTTCTTGATCTCCTCTGGTTGATTTTCTTCATCCCACTAAACAAGAATGTTCCACAAGGACCCATCCAAGGCACTCTTCTCTTTCTTGAGGTCATTGATCCTTATGGATTTAACGACCAGTTCTACCTAGATGACTTTTAGCTCTACATATTCAGCCCTAGTCTCTCCTCTAACCTCCCACTCCACATTCCCAAACACTTCCTAGACATCTTTCATGGGACTTTCCACTGGTATATCAACCTTATCACCTCTAAAATAGCACTAAAACAACAATCTTTCCCAAACCCAACCTGTAGGAATAGTCCCTTCTCCTTGTTCCCATATTTCTGTGAATGCTACACATCATCCTCTCAATCACCAAGACTTGAAACATCAGAATCATGTTTATCTCCTACTTCCTTCATATCCCACATTCAATTAGTTGCTTAATAATGTCACTTCTACCCCTACAACTCTCACATTCCAGGCACAGAAAACAGTGTGAATAAGGGATAAGGTCAGAGAAACATTAGGATTGTTTAAGGAATGGCAAGTAATATCTATCTGTATAAGATACTGTGGTTGCCAAAATATAGGATAATATACAATTCAAGATTTATTGTTGATGTAATGGGAGAAATGGACAGTGAAGTCTTTAAGAGTATGGGAATATGCTATTCCTTATCAATCGAGATTGAGGTTTGCTGAGCCTACTAGAAATGCATACCAATGGGCTTTTTCCCTCTTCACTTCAGAGTGGGAACAAGTATTCTACATCACTGCCCATTTCTTGACTTCTTGTTGCTGTTTGTCCTTCATGTTTGAAAATAACCAGTGATATCACAGGGTGATGCCTTGATTTGTGGGTGAATTGGATTTAAATGAGTCAGAGTTGCACAAAGTTGTCAACCTCACTTTCTCTTCCAGAGTCATCAAAGTCCAGTGGCAAGACAAAAGTCAGGATGATTGGTGATGGTCTCGGATGCAGTGGATGGCCTTGGCATCTTCAATCACTGACCAAGCTCTAAGCACTCCATAGCACCTGCTTCAGCTGCCTTCATGGCCACTGGAACAAATTATTCTCATCTACCCATTCTGCCAGGGGAAGTTTTCACATGCTTGGAGTAGACGTTCCCTTAACTCATGGCTCATCAGTTACCCTCAACCTGATTTAGCCCAACTTCAAGACAGGTCTACCTGGGTGTGACCACTGTGCATGCTATAGCTTCTTGGAAACACAGGGGAGAGCTGAGTGCCAGACAGACACCAAAAGTAGATGAGCAGTTTATTATATGGTGATAAAAAATTTTTAATTGATTTCTGAGTTAGAACTGAGTGTACTTAGAAAAATGTCAACCTCCTTCTCTCCCTGGTGGTGATCAAGGCCTTTGGGTGGGAGTAGAAGTGGTGTTACCAGTTGCGGCATCTCCCCATCTGGCCACAATGTGCATGTTAAAGATGTTTAACATAACTCTCAGTAAATAATTGCTAAGACTGTTGAAACTATCAAATGAAAAATAATGAGAAGGGAGGTCTAGGTCCTTAGAATAGCATCCCATGAATGGAAGAGTAGGGGAATCCTAAATAATCAGAGGTGAGTTTTGTCTATGTTTTGTTCTAAGTAGGAAGAAAGAATGACAAAGCCATAGTGCCATGTATATTGTGTTCCCTCCCTCCGTTCTCTCCCCAAGTTCCCACCCCCAGAAGCTGTTATGTTTTCAGTTCTTCTTTATAAATGCAAAGATTGAAAATTTTATAGAGTTCTCCCAGAACTGAAAGACAGGAATCTGATTCTGTTGGTTTATCTTGATAAGCCTTGGAATTTACACAAGGAACTGGGCCACAACCTGGTCTTTGGTATAAACTAGGTCAGGGGCTTTATACCTAGTAGGTGCTTACTAAATGCTTATTGATTGAAAGGTTAGACAGAAAGAATAAAAAGGTGAAAGGTGAGGAATAAAATGTGGAAAGACCTTTGAAGATGTAACAAGGAAAAAAACAAAGATTAATCTTAAAATGTAATCTTAAAAATCATCATTGCATTTAAAAGTTTTTTTTTTTTCTATTGGAATAGATTTCTGATGTGCCTTCATGTAAGTAATATTCTGAAAACAGATTAAGGGCTTTGTGGGAACATTTGGCATGTGCTCCATTAACAAAGACATACTAGTTCTCACAAATGCTAAATTGAAAGACAGATTCTTTCTGAATTGCCAACAATGCTTTTTCAGAATGCTTCTAATTTTCAGATGTCATCAACTAAAATGAGAGACAATTACTGCAAATCATATCTCTAACATTTTGAGAAACTAAGATGTGAAACTCTTAGCTAACTAAGCTAAACTGACTCCCTATGAATTCTATTTGGCACTAAGCAAATAATCAGAATACATTCTGCACTGCATATGCTTTATCCAAAGTTGCTGGCTACTGCATTTTCATTATTTTAGATTGGGGGTGGGGGTAAAGGATTGAGTTTGCACTTCCTTTAAGAGGTAGTGTTTTCAATATCTAGCATACTAGACATTTAAATACACCTGTGGCCTTGGGGATTGCTAAGCTATCCTATTTTCTCTCATCATTCATGCCTCAATGAAAAGTGGAAGTAATTGGAAGTCAGTGAAGAAATAAAAATGCATGGAAATAAAAAGTGGAACTTAGGAGAAGTCTTGTTCAGGAAGGACAGAGGGTCATGAAACTCCACCTTAGCAAACCTGTGATGTCTGAATAATTGCAGACTGTTTAAAACAAAGCACATAGAGAAGCTTAAGAAGTTGTGGAGAGAGTCAGGAAATCAGAGGCTTTACTGTAGTCACTCAGCTCAGGATTGTGACTCGAGCGTAGAAAAGCTATAAATTTGAGAAATGGTGCCATGACTAGTAGGGTTAAAAACTTACTCTGTTCATAGCTTTCTGTCTGGAGGATTTACGAAGTCCAAGGAAGGATCACTGAAGCTGTAGAACAGAATTACCTTATTGTTATGCAGGTGAAAAGTTAGATGTGCCAAATTGAATAAAGTGGTATTTCTTTGAATAATCCAGTAATTTTGTGTACTAGGATGCAGAAGTATTTGCTGTCAGACAAAAATCCCTAGTGTTTAGCCACTTGAGCCCCTAGATAAAATGTTGAGACTTGGGTGAAATGCAAGCTTCTATCCCATCCTTCTAAGGGAGGGAAGAGGGCAGAGAACAGAAGCCTCTTCAGAGGGGTGAGATCTGAGAGTGGAAGAGATTGGTTCAGGGAGGTTGGAGGCATGGACAGTGGTAAGCATTGTCCACTGAACCATGTGAGACAGTGGGAGGTGATTACCTAGCAGCAGCCTTGAAGGAGATTGGGACTGTGAAGGAGTAAGAGACCCAGAGAGCGGATGCTTCAGTGAGCAGTAACCATGGAATTGGAATGAGAGCTCCAGTTGCCGGACTCTGAGATCAGCACATATCTGTACAGATCCTGCTTTAGGGGAACTCAACCAGGGGAACAAATCCAAGACAGTGATTTCATTTTTCTTCTCTCCTCTTCCTCCTCCAAAGGACATATGCTTGCACCAAAAGCTTATCTCTGTAACTAAAGTCTATATTAACATTTCCATTCATCTTGAAAGTGTGCACAAAAATGAAACCATTTCTGGCCACTGAATTACTGATCTATAAGCATTTCATTGCTCAAAGGCAGTTGAGGAAAAACAATAGCTGATGGAAGAGAAAGAGATGGATGTATTATTACTGGGAGCTTTCCTGGAAAAATTCATGATCAGAAATTAACAAAAGAAATTTTGTGGATTCAAATTGTTATACCTTCTCAAAGGCATGGGACAGTGTAGATTTAGCAGTAGACAAAAAAAGTTTTGGAGTGGTTGGGAGAATGTTGGGAGTGAGCTGACAGCTAGAAATGCTGAAGTGTCCGTCCACCTCCCTCATCTTTATTTTCCCATTGTCTAACCATAGTATGTCTGAATGGAAACCCATTTTGATAATTTTAAATTTATCCTGTATATAGCTTGTTTGTATGTAGTGCTTTGCATGTTGTCTCCCACATTAGTCTGTAAATTCCTTGAGAGCAGGGGCTGTCTTTTAGCTTTCTTAATATCTCCCAAGGTTTAGCACAATGTCTGGCACATAATAGGCACTTAATACATCTTTATTGACTGACTGAAGTCAAAAGCATTGATTATAGAGAAAGTCAGGACTAAAGGGAGGAGCTGAGAGAGTAGTATGACAGTAAAGGCCAGCAAGAGACAGCAACTAACCCTCTCCTTCTCAACCCAATAGTACATCCCAGCACATAACTCATCCCACTGCTAGATCTGAATTAGCTTTTTGTTTTGTTTTTGGTAATTATGGAAGAAAAAGTGTTTTGATGATAGGGAAGTACACATCTATGACTTCTTATTTTTGCCTGTCTAAAATAGAGAAAAGTTTTGTTTGTCAGTGACTATTTTTAAAAAGACAGAAAGGAAGGGAGGGAGGAAGGAAAGTGAGAAGGAAAGTATGAAGGAAGGAAGAATGGAAGAACAGAGAAAGGAAAGAAGAAAAGGAAAGAAAGGAGGGAGGGAAGGAGGAAGGAAGGAAAGAAGGAAGGAGGGAAGGAAGGAACTTATAAGATAATAAGGGCTTACCATGTATTAGGCACTGTTCTAAAGTGCTGTGGACACAAATGTGAGCTAACCTGCCCTCAGGGAGCTTCCATTCTAATGGGGGAAGACGAGATGTATAGGGAGTAGGAAGAGGGAAAACACACGATACAGACATATGGTGGCTTGGTTTGGAAGTAGTCTGGAACTGCTGGAGGCCAGAATCCTTACCAGACTCACCTATCAGAGTCCAAGCTGGCTCCAAGGAGTTCAGTATATGATGAGGAAGAGATAGGGATAATGGCACAGATAGGGGCAAGGAATAAGCCTATGGTGTGCCAGGTATTGTACTAGGCATTTTAAATGGAAATATTATCTAATTTGATCCTCACCACAACCCTATGTGGTAGATGTTGGTATTCCCATTTTATAGTTGAGGAAAATGAGGCAAACAGAGGTTAAGTGACTTGCGCAAGATCATACAACCAAATATTGAAGGCCAGATGTATATGGCCTGGCCCAGTGCTCTCTCCACTATATCACTGGGTGGGGGCGGAGAGGGCATGGAAATGGCATGGAAATCTTATTCCAAACAAGATAAGATAAATACTCACTCCAAGGTAGAGTTAGAATTCTCTATTTTTAATTGCTTGAGTTTGCATGGTGCTCTGTGAGGCATGCTAGAATGGGAGTCAGGAGAATCAGTTCACAGCTTTACCTGCAGTAGATTAGCATCAGGGCACTTTCAATTATTCTAATCTGAACTGATGCAAACAGAAGGGAGCAGAATAAGAATAATTTATATGACATTATTTAAAAAACAACTTTGAAATATTTTAGAACTGAAAAATATGATGATAAATTACATGTCCAGAGAACTGAAGATGAAATATGTTACCTACCACCCAAAGAGCTGATGGAATTAAAATGCAGAAAGAGACATACTTTTTAGATGTGGCCTATAGATTGTTTGTATAGATTTGTACATATTTGTATGAGGGTTTTCTTTTCCTCTTAATAAAGTGTAGAGGAAGGGCCCAGAGAAGGGAGAGATGATACATGCTTGAAAAATATAAATGAAAAAATATATCAATACAAATAGGCTACCAATAGAAATAGTCTGATGTTGCAAGCAATGCGCCACACTCCGCTGGTCCTCCACTGTTGCAAGTAGGGAAGATGGGTCTTCTCAGACTTCTTTGGGGTCAGTCTTGGTCACTATAATTTCTCAGCATTATGTTTCTATTATTTTGTGGTTATCTCTTCCATTTATATTGTGTTAGTGTTTATGTAAATTTTTTCTTGGTTCTATTTAGTTCATTTTTCATAAATCCCTATATTTGCCTGTATTTCTTGTATTCATTATTTCTTATATGAGAGTGTGAGAGGAACATTATTTTGTAGACTTACTACTTCACTACTGGAACATGAATTTGGCTAATTTTCCCTGAAAGGTGACAAAAAGGGGACTTGACTTGAGTGAGAGTGGGGCAAGGCAAGACTCAAGCTTCCTTAGATGCAGTTTTCTGCCCTGGACATGTTGATGTGACTTTCTGGTCACCCACAGGAGTAAAAAGGCCTATCCACATGGGGTCAGTGTCCTTCAGATTTGAAAGGTATCTTAAAACTGTCATCACACCTTGTCTTGCTGACCAGATACATTTCGTATCAAGATGAGGGGAGTTGCATCTATCTAAGTTAAATCAATTATGTCCTTATTGAATATTGTTTTTATGTTAGTGCTAAGAAAGCTTCCTTTTGTTAATTGTTCATTCATAAGAAGTGCTTTATTTCAGCCCAACTTCAAACCTGAATTAAAGATTCCTATTGGTTCATCCTGATTTTTCATTACTTTCATATGCCACAATTTGTTTAGTCAGCCAATTAGTCAGTTGATGGGCGCCTATATCTTTAGTTCTTTGTTACTACAAAAAGTATTATTGTAAAGATTTTGGTCTACATAGTACCTCCTAAGTACCTATTCCTGACAGGAGAATCTCTGAGTCAAAGTCAATGGACATTTTAGTCACTTTAATCAGTTAATTCCAAGTTGCTTCCCACAGTGATTGGATGAATTCATAGCTTTACCAAAATGAATCGGTAAGCCATCTTTCCACAATCTCCCCAACCATTCCCAATTTCCATCTTTTATCTCTTTACCAATTGACTTTATGAGAGGCATATCCTCAAGCTTATTTTAATATACATTTCTCTTATTATTAGGGATTTGGAGCATTCTTTCACAAAAGAAAAAAAAAATCAGCCAAGTCATTCAGTATATTGAAGAAACTGGAAAATATATCCACTGTAACCACTAGATTTGGGGCAATCATGTCAGCATTGGCCTGGGGGGAAATGGAATAATTTTTTCATGAGCTTTGGTTTGCCTGTGACTGGGTAACCATCTTTGTTTTGGTGCTGGAGGAGTCTTGAACTCTCTTAAGTATTCCCTGATCTACTTACCTATTTGCATACATACATGTTGTATCTTACTCCTCTCCCCCCATAGTGTGTTCGTCCTTCGTTGCCAAAGAAGACCATGCCATCAGAGAAGTGATGACATGACTTGCCCCTATGCAGGTCACCAGCCTCACTTCTCCTCCAGAGCTATCTGAACCCAGTGACCAGATATTCATCAGGATGACTGGAGATGATCCAGGATGAGGCAATTGGGGTTAAGTGACCTAAGATCACACAGCTAGTGAGTGTCAAGTGTCTGACGTGAGATTTGAACTCAGGCCCTCCTGACTCCTACACTGGTGCTCTATCCGCTGCACCACCTAGCTGCATCGCCCCCGCCCTCAGTAGTATGTAAGTAGTAAAGAGCAGGGATTATTTTGTTTTTATTTTTGTGTACCCAGCAACTGGCTCAATAGATGATCAACAAATGTTCATTAAATTGAATTGAAAAGACAGAACTCCATCCCAACTAACACTTCCATTTCACACTTCCCTAATAATTCTCCTTCCACACAAAGGTGATCATATTTTATGGTATTTCTATAAAGCTTAGTTGATGTTTCAGGAAATTTGAGTGGAATGAATCATCTTTACTTTTCTACTGCCTAGGTGACATTTGCTTACCATATTACTTTTCTGAGGCAGTAAATGAGCTTAGCAAATAGAAGAGAAATCAAGCTATTTCCAGGCACTCAACAGAGAAGCCTGATATTCCAGGAAGAGAGCATTTAGCAGACATAGCAGACTCTTTTGCTGTCAAGTTCCATATAACACCTAGATAGAAGTTCCAGAGATCTGATTGCCTAAGAGAGTACAAGTTGTTTTGCAGACTCTACAGAGTCTCTAAATATGCCCTTCTTGACCACTAGGACCCACCACAAGAAGAGATTTTCTATTTCCGAATATTCTCCCTTTCAGAGAGCATTGGTATAATGGATTCATCAGTGTCAATTGTTGACTACGGGATAGCTCAAACTTAATAGTTCATATACATGTTCTGAAAGAATCTGTTTCCTCTTCCATTACTGCTGGTGTGAAAGAACTGCGCCATAACTGAAGCCTGAATTCCAAATGAATTTGCAAAACCCTGATTCACATTCACATTTGAATATCAGGCAAAGGAATGATAAAGCATGATAAAGAAAAGGTGTCTGTCTTTGAGAGGTCAAGAGAGAATATGATATCAGGGGGCACTCAATATAAATAAAAGAAAAAATGCTTATTGAATACTTATTATGTGCAAAGCACTTGGTTAGATGCTAGGGATGTGGAAAAGAAAAATAAGTCAGACCCTGCTCTCCAGAAGGTCACATTCTGATGGATTAGACAACACAAATAGGTTTCAGTAAATGGAAAAGTTGCATGGTCCTTTAGGTACAGGTGACAAAGCAAATAATGATGAGTCACCTTTAATGTCATTTCCATTGATGAAATCACATCAATTTCTAATGTTGAACCACATGACAATGTCAAGGACTATGGTGGAATATCTTTTCTGGGTCTTCGATGTCTGTGTCTACAGCATCCATAGAAGAAATTATCAAGTCACATTGCTTCAGAGGATGAAGACTGGGAGGGCTGAGTTAAAAGCCAGTCGTAGACTGGAAGGTGTGGTCATTTCCAGGATTTTGGAGCTTACCTGCCCATTGTTGTGAGCTGGTTGGCAGTCGATATTGGTAATGGCAATTGGTGGGCCCCTTCTCCACAGTGATTTCTCACCTCCATGATGCCTGAAGAGCCAGAGCTGGGAGCAAAGCTATTTCATCATCTTGTAGTATCTCCATTGGAGTCAGAGGGGAGGTGGCACAGATTGCCTCCTATCTCTCCCTCAAGGTGCCTTGATGTTTTATTCACTTAGTCTGATTTGCCTACACATGGAAACTAAGGGCAGCTAGGTGTCACAGTAGATAAACCGTTGAACCTGGAGTTAGGAAGACCTGGGATCAAATCCAACCTCAGGTACTTACTAGTTGTGCAAGTCATTTAATCTGTTTGCCTCAGTTTCTTTATATGTAAAATGGAGATAATAGTAACATCTACTTTTCAAGGTTGTTGTGAGGATCCAATGAGATAACATTTGTAAAGTATTTTTTCAAACCTTAAGATACTATATAATTCAGACCTGCACATTTGGCAGTAGCTAGGGGTCAAAATTGAAATAGGCTAAAATTCTTCAGGCCACAGCTAGGTTAGGCTAGCGACAGACTGACAATTGTTGATTGCCATGGGTCCTGTGACAAACAGCAGAATGTGCAATTCTTTTTTTCTCTGTAGGCTACCCAAAATCCCTTGGTGGGCTACAAGAAGCCTTTGGGCTGTATTTTTGTGCAGGCCTGATATAACGGTTAGCTATTATAACTAGTAAGTAGAGGTATTCAATTCCAAACAATTTATTAAGTGCCTACTATGTGCAAGGCACTTTGGATACAAAGACAAAATAATACAATCCTCTCCCTCAAGGAGCTTATATCCTATTGATTAGATATTACCTCATCTGTCTCATGACTGAGTCTTAGATTTTTCGCAGATGTTACAGTTAATGTTTTTTAATTTTAATTTTGTTCATGTTCTGTAATAAAAAAGAGCTGACAATTATGTAGTACTTTAAGGTTTTAGAAATACTTTATGTACATTCTTTCATTTAATCCTGTGGATTAGGTGCTATTATATTGTACCGATTTTATAGATTTCATTATCATTTCCTACCAACACTCCTCCTTCTTAAACCTTTGTTTCTACTATGTACATCACCATTCTTCCAGTCACTCAGGTTCCCAACCTTGTAGTCCTTCTTGATTCATCCTTCTCCCCTCCATATCTCACTAGTCACTATGCCTTATTTTTTTCATTTAAAAAAATACTTATTTATAACATTTAAAATTTTTTGAGTTCCAAATTTCTCCCTTCCTTAAGCCCCTCCCCATCCAATGAGAAAGCAAGCAACTTGATACTCATACATGTGAAGTCATGTAAAACATATTTCTACTTTAACCATGTCACAAGAAAAAACAAGAAAAATGAAGTGAAAAAATTATTCTTCAATTTATAGTCAGTTCATCAGTTCTCTCTCTCTCTCTCTCTCTCTCTCTCTGGAGGTGGATAGCAATTTTCATTATGAGTCCTTCTGAATTGTCTTGGATTGTTGTATTGATCAGAATAAGTTGCTATGTCTTATGGAGTCTATCTCCATAACATTTGATATCTGTCCCTTTCCTTACGCTCACATAGCCAACATCCTAGCCAAGTCCCTCTACCTCTTGCCTAGGCTCTTACAATTGTGTTCCTACCTTTGGGTCAGTATCTGACTCCAAATCCAAGGTTATATCCCTTTTGCTGCACTGCAAACTTATCGTGATCATCAATATCATGATGAGGTCACTGACAATGACATCTTGTCACTCTTTGAGTTCATCAGAAGTAGTCTTTACTTATCTCTCAGCTCATCCTAGCATGATATATTAGGATAGAGGAAAATCAGATTTTTAAGCTACCTATGGTAGCTTAGCCATGAGAAAATGGTGAGAAAAAAATTCTTCAAGAAAATGCCTTGGCATAGCCATGAGTCACATGGCATAAACATTGGCAGTTCATACTTTCCAGACCCAGCCTAAGTGTCATGATGCAATCAGATGTATATGCACAATTGAAACAAAAGCAGCATATGCCCCACAGGACCCAGAATCAGAGTCACAAAGGACAAAAACCCAATAAAAGGCAGTCAGGCACAAAGCACAGACTGCATGGTGCCCGATATGTAAAGTACCCTGGGGATATTTGCAGTCACACTTTAACATAAGAGGGTTAACAACTCTCAATATGTTTCTAAAATGAGACAAAATGACATGCAAATGATGACTTTAACTTAGCTGAAGGAATATATAACAGAGTATCTGAGAGTTGGAAGAGATCTCAGAAATCATCTAGTCTAGCATGTACATGAATAGGAATTTCTTCTCTGTTGTGTCCAAAAAAATGATCTTACAACCTCCACTGGAGGATTTCCAAAAGAAGGGGACAGTGGGCGGGGCAGTTAGGTGGTGCAGTGGATAGAGATCCAAGCCTGGAGTCAGGAAGACCTAAGTTCAAATCTAGCCTTAGACACTTACTAGTTACACAATCCTAGGTAAGTTACTTAACTTTGTTTGCCTCAGTTTCCTCATCTGTAAAATGAGGTGGAGAACGAAATGGCAAACCACTCCAGTATCTCTTTCAAGAAAATCCCAAAAGGGGTGACAGAGAATTAGACAAGACTGAAAATCAACGGGGACTTAGGGGGAGTATTATTTCCTGAGAGCCCATTCCAGTTTTAAATAATTCTAATTGTTAGGAAGGTTTCTATTAAATAAAAATGAATTATATTTTCTGTAGTTTCTTCCCATTGCTCACTCTGTCCTCTTAGGCCAAGTAGAATAACTTTAAGATAGTTATCAAGACTTCCTTAAGAGCCTTCTCTTTGCCAGGCTAAACATTACCAGTTCCTTCAGCCAAACTCAACAAGGGAGGGTCTTGAGGCCCTTCACTATACTGGTTACTTGTCTCTGGATATGTTTTAGCATGTATATATTCTTTTTAAAACATGGCACCTGGAACTGAACACAATGCCTCAAATGTGACCTGACAATGGCAGAATGCAATAGGATTGAACCTCCTTCATTCTGGACATAGCACATTTTTTTTTTAGTAGAATCTAAGATTGTGTTATGTTTCTTGTCTTTTTTAAGGTACTGAAGTCAACATAAACCAAATCCCTCAGAATTTTTGCATATTAAAAATAGTTCTCTGACAGCTTCCCAAGGCCCAGATGATGATGGATTTTTCAGGTGTTTTATTTCCTCCCATAATTCTTATGACCACCTACCTTCTGTAAGATTATAAGAAGAGAATGCTACACTACACTTTTACCATTCTACAGATGAATAGTGAAGTATTTTTTTAAGAACCAAATTCAGTAGTTGGCAAGATTTCATAACTTTTGCTTATTTCTTGGCTGCTTTTTATTCCCTAGCCATTTGTCCCCAATTCTGACCCATTTCTAGCTGCTTCTGTGTAAGGGGCATTTCTGAAAAATACACAGTCTCCAAGAATCTCTGAGTTGGATTTTCAAGCAGCTGCCATTAGTGGGTAGTTTTGGCCCTCCTCCAGTGCCCATATATCACAGGATCAGCCATCTGGGCTGATGGAAACTCATACAAGAAGACATGAGAGCAAGACACATAAAGATTAAGACTCAGACTTAGAAGACAGACGTGAAAAGAAAAGAATGGTGACCTTAATAGGGATATTATATGAGCCATGTCCTATACTACCAGAGTTGTAAATAGTGAAATTTTCACATTTCTGCCAACAGTGGGCAAGAGATGACACATCAGCACCATGGCAGACCAGAGCAACTTCTAGATTTGACAGTGCCAGGCTTGAGAACTGATTCAGCCATTTGGTACTTGAGACCTCACTTTTCAGGTGTTTGTCCTTACATTGCTGAAAAAGACCATCCCATCAGAGAAATGATGACATGACTTGCACTTGACTTTGTTTGAGTGAGGGAGGGCTATGCAAGGCCACCAGCCTCACAAAATGCAGAGGAACCACTTGTTTCTTGGTAAGAGACTTTTGTATTATGATGCAACACTGTTATATGATTGCCTATGGAAAACCTGGCTGCATCTAACTCCAGAGAATGTTTCTAGAACAATCACACAACTAGAGATTCTGGACTTGAACCTTAATTACCCAAGAACTGGGAGCTGGGAAGATGTGATGAAGGTCAGTCAGTCAGTCAGTTAACAGGTATTAGTACCTACTACTGGGAAAGTGAATGTATGGAAGGAATTTTATACTATTTGTCTTTTTCTTATTCTTAGTACAATATGAATTCTTAGAAGAAACTCTGATTAATTTAAAGAGGGTGATATTGTAGGTGAAGGGCCTAATCATTAATATGGATAATTTTGAAGCCCAAACCAAGTGGGTTCCTGGGACAGCAGTTAAATACAGTCATCAAAAGGTTCTTAGGCCTTTCCTAGTTCAATCTCTCATTTATCACCTATTATTATTCAATGCCATGCAACCAGTGTTTATTAAGCACCTCTAGTACAAGGCAGAGTACGAGATACCAGTGATACAGAGACAAAAACTAAAGTCTCTTCACATTATACTGGGGGAATACAGCATTTGTACAAACAAGTACATTTCAAAGACAACTAATGGAAGGTAGAAAGGCTTCATGGAGAAGGTGGTACCTGAGCTAAATCTGAAAGGAAAACAAGAATTCTGACTTAATAGAAACGAATAAAGTGCATTGTAGACACTGTAAATAGTTTTTGCGGATGCTAAGTTGAGAAAGCATCTATGCATCCATTTCGGCTGAAAAATAGAACTCAGGACTGGGCGGGGTGTGAAATCAGGCTAAGAACGGAGGTGGTAGCCCAATTGCGGAGGGTCTTACCTGTCACGTTAAAGATTTTAAAATAGTGGGGAGTCACCGAAGGTATTGAGGAAGTTAAATGACATGCTCAGAACTGTAGCCTGGGAAGATTATTTTGACATCATTGTGGAAGGTAGATTAGAAAGTGGGCAGAATGGAATTGGTTGTCGTCGTTCAGTCATGTCTGACATGACCTCATTTGGGGTTTTCTTGGCAAAGATAATGGAATAGTTTGCCATTTCCTTTTCCAGTTCATTTAATAGATGAAGAAACTGAGGCAAACAGAGTTAAGTGATTTGCTCAGGGTCACACTGTTAGTGTCTGAGGTTGGATTTGAATTCACAAAGATGAATCTTGTTAACTTCAGGGCCCGCACTTTATCCACTTTGCTACTTAGCTGCTCCAGAGGATGGAATAAGGGAGATGGATCTGGAAGGTGTTAGGGACAGGGATATGCTGATAAATGTTGACCAAGACTAATGTGGTAATGTGTTTAATAAGAATGTATGTGTAGAATCCATGTAAGATTGCATGCTGTCTTGGGGAGGTAGGGGAGAGGGAGAGGGAGAAAATTTAAAACTTAGGGAAGTGATTGTTGAAAACTGAAAACAAATTAATTAATAAAAAAAAGTTTAATGGCTGGCTGAAAAAAAGTATTCATGACACACTTTTAAATTTAATTTTCATCTTTTTCTCCATCACTGTTAGACGACCAACTAAATAATCGATCAAAACCTAATCTGAAGTGATTGCCAATTTCCAAGGTGAAAGTACTTACACTGAAATGTTAACATTTGGCGTTCTCTAGCCAAGTATGAGCAAACTCCAGCAATCTCTGTTTGGGAAACGTGAGAAAAGGAGCAACCACAGTTGGAGACATTGGCTGGGGATAAGGCATCTTCTGGAGAGAACCAGATTTGAGGGAACAGTAATAAGATGGAAGGAATGGGAAAAACAGAATGAGGATAAAGCAGTTTTTTAATAATTGGAGTTCCAGAAAGCATAATGGAAAGGGGGTCCAAAGGAGTAAAGAGACTGAAGAAAGATTGTATTCAGCTGAGTAGGGGTTATGGAATTGGAGGGACATTAGGGAAATTTTCACTGTGGGAAATAATTGACTTTAAATTGCTAAGAATCAGAGAAGCGAGTGTTGCAAATTTGCTCCCCATACCAGTTGTGTTTGGATTTCTACCTTCCAGAATCTTATGATACACAAACCTACACTGGTATGCTTCCTTTTAACAACTGACCAGTAGATACAATTAGTTCTTATTAAAGGAATTTAGTAAGATAGAATAAGAACAGATGGTACAAAATTTTTCTTCCTCTCCCTAAACCTGGAGCACATTTCCCACAAATACACCCAGTGTTCATGGAAGAGTGGTTTTCAAAGATACTGCAAGTGAGGCACACAGGTTGGATATGTGTCCTTTCTCACCTCAGAGAATCTTCTGCCGAGTCTCTAAGTTCTGTTTCCCTCCATAATCTCACTTCCAACTACCAGGCATCAAACTGACTACCTCTCTGTATCTATGCTTCTTTATAGTGTACATCTCTGTTCCTCAATGAATGCTGTGTCTCCTGTTTCAGTAATTCTGTTGACATAGCTGATGTTGGGGGAAGAGAGAGAAATTTCCTTCTCCTCCCTACCCCCACCAAAGAGTCTCTTCTACAAGTTGGTCCCAGCTTACAATATCTCCTATTCTCAGAATAAAGCTCCTTAACCCTTTCTTTATATTTCATAATTACTGAATCCTGTGTGAGTCCATGACCTGAGATAGGGGTAGAGTGACAACATTGCCCTTACACTTGAAGAATAGTAGGTTGTGGGGAAGGGGCAGCTTTGAAATCGGATCACCCACCTGGGTTCAAATTCTGCCTCTGATGCTCAATATCTGGATGACCTTCCAAGTCACTGACCTTCCCTGGTTTCCTCATCTAGAAAATGAGGGAGCTGGACTAGATAGCCTCAGAGGTTTCTAATTCTCAATCAATGATCCCATAAAATATGAAATTTTACCTCCGGACTCCCAACCCCCTCTCTTCTCTCTACCACTGCAACTCCCCCATGTTTAATACATTGCAACCTTCCTATTTGTTAAACATAATGAAAATGGACATTGAAAGTTGTTCAGTTGTTTTCAATCATATCTGACCCTTTCTGACCCCATTTGAGGTTTTCTTGGCAGAGAGAGTGGAATGGTTTGCTTTTTCATTCTCTAACTCATTTTAAAGATGAAGAAATTGAGGCAAACAGGTTTAAATGACTTGCTCAGGGTCAGACAGCTAGTAACTGAGGCTGGATTTGAACTCATGAAGAGGAGTCTTCCTAACTTCAGGCCCAGCACTCTATCTATTATGCCACCTAAATGCCCCTTGAAAGGTTAAAAGTTCCTAACTAGAGGCATTTACCTCTTACCATGGACTATCTCTCACCAAGTCATCTTGAGTCCAGGAATTTAGATGGTACCAGTGATGGACCCAACACAAGCAAAAATGGGCTTACTTTAACTCCTGAGGATACAGTTGTTGAATACGGAACAAGGATACATGTTGAATTTTCTGATTTGAACAAATGCCAAGACCTTCACTTGTATCTCTTTTTCTTTGCGGCGATGATAGTTGGGTGGTGGCAACTACTGTGAGTACAGAGTGAAGAATTCTCCAGATTTGTGAAGGCCTTGGGCCCTGAGCTGAGTAGTTTTCTATGTATGATGGGGCCTGGGGGAGCAGTAAGAAGGGGGCTACCAGATACCGTGTCACCAGGGCAAAACCTTCTGTTCTGCAATGAAACAAAGAAACCTTTATGTTCTAGCTGCCCATGAGGGAGGGAGCTACTGTCCATCAGCATCCCCCAACCTTCAGTGGCTTGTAATCCTAGCTGTCTAACAGGCTATGGACTTCCCCTTTGAAATTCTATCCCCACCACAGTCTAGAAGTTTCCCCCTTGAAATCTTAGCTTCTCCCCTGGAATTGCTTCCTCCCTTAAAATGTCTATAGTTTGCCCATATCTTACCACACCCCATCTCCCCAAACCTCTGTTTAGATGCTCTCCAAGGACTTTGGGTATGAAGAGGAATTTTGCAATCACTTTTATTTGCAGCTGGCAGAAGGGGAATGGGGAGGAACTGTGTGTCTAGCTCTGAATTAGAGGTTCTACTAAGGGAAAAGAAGGGGAAAACAATGGAAGAAAGTGATCCTCCCTGCCTTTCATCAGTCAGTAGACATTTAAGTGCGTACTATGTGCTAATCACTGGGCTAAGTACTGATCATACAATAAAGGCAAAAGACAGTTCCTGCCCTCTCAAAGAATTCATAATTGAGTAAAGACAGCCCATAAAGAGAAGAGGGTGGGGAGAGGGTACCCAGGAGTATGAAGAAATTCAGAGCAGTACACCTTGGGGGTGGGGGTGGGGAATGAAGAATTGACTGCCTTGGGCTCGCTTCTTAAATGGAGGGTCTGGGAAGGAGGTTCTACCCTTTCCTATGAGAGAGAAGTCCAACACAGTTCTAAATAGTCCTCTCTCTTTATCCTCCAGTCCCTGCCTATACTCCATGCTGGGATTCTTCAATGGCTACAGTTATCAGGGATTGAGTCTTTAGATGTAGCAGCAGCAAAAACTCTTTCCCAGGCTAATAGTAACTGCCACTCTTTTGCAAATACCTAGGTTGTTGAGTCATTTCAGTCCTGTTTGACTCTTCATGACCCATTTGGGGTTTTCTTCACAGATACTGGAGTGGTTTGGGTTTGCCATTTTCTTCTCCAGCTCATTTTAAGAATGAGGAAACTGAGGCAAACAGGGTTAAATGACTTGCCCAGGGATACACAGCTAGTTTCTGAGACTAGATTTCAAGTCAGAAAGATGAATTTTCATGATTCCAAGCCTGATGCTCTATCCACTGGGTCACCTAGCTACCCTAATATCCAGACAAAAGAAGTCGGGATGCTCATCACCCCTATTTCTTACCAGGTGATTAAGAAGTCTGCCATCAGAAGTTTACTGTTGAAATAAAATAACTCCAAGCCTATTTTCCAGCCAACAGCTTTTGGAGAAAGAGTGCATAGAAATTTACCATTTTCTTTCTCCCCAGATTGAGCAGCTAAGTGGTACAGTGGACAAAGTACTGCACCTGGAGTTAGAAAGATCTGAGTTCAAAGACACTAGGTGTGTGATTGTCTGTCTCACTTACCCCACTGACAAAATGAGGCTCATAACAGCACCTGCCTCACTGCATTGTTATGGGTTGGAACAAATGAAATGATAATCATAAAGCATGTAGCACAGTACCTGGCATATTTGTTGTTCAATAGTTTCTCAGTAGAGTTTGACTCTATGTGACCCTATTTTGGGTTTCCTTGGCAAAGATACTGGGGTGGCTTACCATTTCTGTCTCCAGTTCATTTTACAGATACAGAAACTGAGACAAATACGGTTAAGTGACTTGCCCAGGGTCACATTGCTAATAAATATCTGAGAGCAGATTTGAACTCAGGAAGGTGAGTTGCACTCTATCCATTGTGCCTGGCACATAGTAAGTACAAAATAAATGTTAGCTGTTATTATTATTTTCACCACTTTCAGGCTCAGAGTTAAATATGAGCCCAGGTTACGATCTATTCTAGAATTTGGCCATTGTCTAAATGCTAAGCTTGCTAAGTCTGTGTTTCTGGAGTCTTATTTCTCCCTGTTTAGAAAACCACTAGAGCGCTTATCTGTCTCCAGTCTTCTGGCTTCTCTGTCTTTTCCCCAATTCCTCAAGGATTACAGACAGTTCTTATGGGATCCAATCTGCAAGTTCTTTCAGTTCCCTGGTATGTAATTTGTCTAGGCCTAGAGCCTGGAACTCATTGAAAGCAGCTCTGTGCTTTATTATCTCCCCGCCCAAACTGGGCTCAGATTCCATCTTCACTGTGATTACTCCTCCTTTTCCAGTTTGAAAATCATGCTCCTTAAGAGAGAAGATGAATGTAAAATTACCAGCGGAGTAGTTCTGCTTTGGTATCTTCTCTGTTAGCGCCATGCTACCCGCTCTAATCAGAGGGTTTAGCTTTTTTTGTTCTTCTTATCCAAACATAATTTTAAAAGACCTTTATGCAGTCCTTAGTATTTTCCCCAAGCCTTTTCTTTCATCTTATGCACTTAAAAAAATGGGCACAGCCTCCTTTAGATGCTTCCTCTCATTTCTCACCAGAATCTTTGTGATTTACTGTGAGATTTCTTTCTCATTTCTCATCCATCTGGAGTCATCTTTGGTCATTGGAACAAATCTGTGTCTCTCCCTCCAAAGTAATAGTAATAGCTATTATTTATAAAGCAGTTACTATACGCCAGGTAATGCACTAAGCACTTAACAATTGTATCATTTATGCCTTGTAATAAAGCTAGGAAGTAGGTGCTTTTATTGTCCCCATTTTACAGAGAAGGAAACTGAGGCTGAGATTACGTGACTTGCCTAGGATCAGAATCTGGATTTGAACTCAGGTCTTTTTGACTCTAGGCCCAAGCTCCACTTTAGCAACTACTGTGTAGAGATTGTTTTCTGTTTTTAAATTTTTCTCTGATTCTCTCTCTTCGACTCTGTGCCTTTCTATCTGTCTGTCTGCCTGTCCCCATTCAATAGTCTTTATTTTACAGAGTGCTATCATTATTAACTTTAGTCAATAATAGTAAATACAGGAGAAGGATGAGAGACAGAAATGTTAAAAAATGACTGCCTCAAGGTCCTTAGCAACCCTACCTTTCTAGCCTGACCTCAAATAATTCCTCTTCACATATTTTGTTGTCTAGTTAAGTCAGATTACTCTTTCATTTTACTTTCTTTTAGGTTTCTAATATATACAGCCTTTGATCTTAGTGATTCCTGTACCTAGAATGCCTTTGTTCCCATTCTAATGTTGAATTCTTCCTAGTCATAAGATCATATAATCAGAGATATAGAGTTGAAAAGGACTTTATTAAAGGTCAATGAGTTCAATCCCATCATTTTACAGATAAACAAAATAGAGGCAAAGAGAAGTTAAGTGACTTTCCAAGGGTCACACATGTCTGAAAGCTGGATTTGAACCTGGGTCTTCCTGGTTCTAGCCTGTTAGTCTCACCATTGTACCACGTAGGTGCCCTCTTATCCTGTTACCAGACTATCGGCCCCATGAGAGCAGGTATATATTGGAATGCAGGCAATTTGCATTATTTCATTCTCTGTTATGTTATGAGGTGCCTGTGAACTTTCTGGAAACAAGAATCGGTTCTTATTTATATAACATGAAAAATTTGATCAATCATTACTGTTATTTGTGAATAAGAAGTTTTAAAAGAGGAGAACAGTAACTGGCTTGACATATAAATGAAAGTGAAAAGAAAAGAAAGTAGGGATACTGGGTTGTCAGGAGGGGAGGAGAGTTAAAATCCATGGCTGGGATTCAGAAGGTAAATGTGAAAGAAGCTTATTGCTATTGACTTCCTTTTAATTTTTAAAGAATTATCAATATATATCATCTAAATTTTGTACCACTCACCACCCAGTATTCAGCATGATATGCTGTACACAGTAAATAATCCATAAAAATTTGTTGAATGAATAGAAGTCGAATGGATCTCTAGCAACCAAACTCAAAATGTGTCAACATTTATGTGATCTTTCTACATACCATGATGAGGTTGCTGGGGAAAACCTAATAGTAACCAATTATTTACCAACGTCCATGTAAGTAAGAACATAGGGAGGAAGAGATAAGTGGGAAAATAGTAACTGATTCTTGAATCCAGAAGTTTCATAGGCAAGTTAGGAGCGAAACAGGCACTTCAGTGTTCATATTAGGAACTACATTAGCCCTAAGAGCAAATTGACCAAGACTTCAATTTCTGTGAAACTTCTTGCTTGGAAAAGGAAAAGAACTTATATGTTCTAAAATATTTACAGCAGCTCTCTTTGTGCTAGGAAAGAGCTGGAAATTGAAGGGCTATCCATCAGTTGGGGAATGGCTAAACAAGTTGTGGTATGTGATTATGATGGAATATTTTTGTGTTATAAGAAATGATGAACTGGTTGATTTTAGAAAAAACACGGAAAAGTTTGCATCAAATAATGACATGAGCAAAACCAAGAGAAGATTATACATAGTAACAGCAAATATTGGTCGAAGAACAATTTTGAATAACTAAGTCATTTGGTTTATTATGAATATTCAAATCTACTACAAAGGACCTATGAAGGAAAAACCTATCCAAAGAATTGGTAAATCCAAAGAATTGGTAAATAGAAGCATATAAAGTATATGCATATTTGTGTCTAATTGTAATTTGGGTTTCACAAGTGAAGATTACAGGGGGAGGTTTGAAGGATTATAGGTAGAGATAACAGTACAAGAAATTGGAGCAAGTTGTCAAGATGACGACTTGTGCCCACTGCAGTTAGATGGGACACGCTTAGGGCAGGTCTGATTGTATTGAACTTTCCCCTTTTGAGAGAACTTATGCATAAAGCAAAACAATTGTCTCCCTTTCCACCTCTATCTGAGAGAAGAATTTGATTCCAAAGGGTTAATAACATTATCACAAAATAATGACAATAATATTAACTGGCATGTGTACAATGCTTACTATGTGCCAGGCACTTTGCTAATCACTTTCCAATTATGTCTCATTTGATCCTCACAGTAACCCTGGGAAGTTTATTATCCCCATTTTACAGACAAGAAAACTGAGAAAAACATGGGTTAAGTGACTTATATAGGTTTATACAGGTAGTACTTGTCTGAGAACAGATTTGAATTTAGCTCTTCTTGATTCCAGGAACCTTCACTTTATCCACTGGACTACATAGCTATTTTAATTAATACTAATAGCTAGATCAAGGATTTCAAACTCAAATTGAAAGGGATGGGGCACTGAACTTCACATAAAGATCCTTGCCAACTGCGTATTGACTTAGAAAACCACATATTAACATTATCTATATTCTATTGTATTTTATGTTTTATATAATTTATTATAACAAAATAATTATATTTTAATTTAGTGCTGCTGTTTGACACCTCTGCTCTAGATAAAATTCTGAGGTGTCATCGAGGTATTTGTGAATAGGAAGTTACAAAAGAGAGGAACAGTAAAAGGAACAGCTGGAGCGGAAGGTTAGGGATACTCTGGGATGTCAAGAAATGAGGAGAGTTAAAAATCCATGACCAGAAGTTCAGGAAATAAATGTAAAGAACCTTATTGCTATCAACTTTTAAAATTTTTTTAAAAACTTCCCAAAGTAAGGCATGCTTGGATCCAGGTCTTTACTAGTAGGAGTTAAAAGTAGCAGTTGACTTTTGGCTTTGGGTGGATTGATGGGGCTAGGCTATCAGATCATTCTGTTTCCCCCTATATTTTCCTTCATGGATGTTCATGGGTTAGATTGACTCTGCTATATTCCAAGAATAGGAGCCAGAGGAAAGAGAGTGAGGATTTTGCTCCTTTTTCCTGTAGCATTTCAGCAGATAATTTTTCCCACCTTGAACAAACAACCGTCATGGACACCCTGACTTGTTTCTTGTATATTGTGTTAGTGTGGTGCAGACTGAGCTTAGCTGGTGCTCCCAAATGAACAAGGATGGGTGCTTGAACCAGCTGAGGAACATTTGTCATCTGAAATACCCTATGCTGGACCCAGTAATCCATGTGAATCCAGGGCTAAATGGCATTTGCATTAGAGAGAGGTAACAGAATGAACATGTGAAAAGGAACTGTGAAATTGCAATCCTTTTCTCCATTCCTTGACCCAGGGGAAAAACTAATTGATAGTAGAAAAAAAGGGACTAGATTTTTAGTCTTCTCTTCTTCCACTCATCTTCCAGCCCCTCAGATAGTACTTTTTACTCAGCTGCCACACATTCATTACATTGTAAACTTGGATAGAGATATGCATTTTGCAGGCTATTGGAACTAATAAATTCTAGCTGTGTATTCCCTTAGGTTATACAGAAGGTGTGAAGAACCAGAAAAATGAATACAGAGGGAACAATTAAATTTATACTTTTAAATGAGGCATATGAAAGAGCTTGTAAAAGCCTTTCTAGGAAAAGTTTTGCTAGAAAAAGGTGGAAAATGCTTTAAAAGGGGGGGGGAGGTATCACCTAATTAGATTATATTGATTATCCCTTTTTTAAAGGTATTAAGTGTTTATGGGGTTGGGGTAGCCCTGTGATCCCTTTAAATAAAATGACTGGGCATGGAAAAAGGCGGGGAAGGACAAGAGGCTTTGGGATCATCTTGTTCAAAATACTGTTGGTATGTTGGGAGTAGTGGGTGGGAAGTATAAGAGCAAACTATAGGACATCTTTTGTTCATTAATGCATTCAACAAATATTTGTGCTTTGCTAGTTATCTGTAGAGCACTGATCGAGGTACCTAGGTACCTTGAAAACAGGGAATTACTCACCATAGTTGTGTTTCCTCAAATACATTTCATATATGTGTGTATATTATTATGAACACTTGATTCAATATATATTTCTTGCACAGCAAAGATTATCATGAAATAGCCACTTTCAGTATGTTGTTCTGTATCCACAGGAACTGTATTTCCTTTCCAGTTCAGATTTCTCTCCTTTTATCCTTTCTACTCAGCCCATTGGACTAGTCAAGGAGAAGATTGCTCCCCCCTTTCTTCACCACTTCCACTTTTTCCTAGTCCTAGTGATGGACAAGTTCTGATCTACTCCCATACTGTCTGCTATCCCTGGGAGGTCTCAGAAGCCTTCATTTATGCACCAGTCCCTACTAGCTATCATCCTATTTCTCTTCTTCCCCTTGTAGCTAAACTCAAAAAAGACATTTACAATAGATGTCTCTACCTTCTCTCCTCTCCCTCTCTGGCTTCTGACTTTATCATTCCATTGAAAATGCACTCTCCAAAGTTACCAATGATCTCTTAGCTGCCAAATCTCAACCCTCATTCCCCTTGACCATGGCCTTTGACACAATTGATCACTCCCTCCTCTTTGACACGCTCTTCTCTCTAGGTCTCTGGATAACACTGACTCCTGGTTTTCCTCCTATCTATCTGACTCCTCCTCCTCTGTCTCCTTTGCTGAATCCTTCTCCAGATCATACCCTCTAACCGTAGATGTCCCTCAGGGTTCTGTCCTGGGCCCTCTTCTCTTCCCTCTCTTTACTATTTCACTTGGTGATCTCATCAGCTCCAATGGATTTAATTAATATGCTTTGCTGATAATTCTCAGACTTATCTGCACCACTTCTCTCTGCTCACCTTCTGTCTTGCATCTCCAACTGCCTTTCAGACACTTCAGACTGGATTACAGTAGACATCTGAAATGCATCATCTTTCCTCATACATTCTTTTCCTTTCCCTTGCCCCTACCTTCCCTATTATTGTAGAGGGCACGCCATTCTGGATTCCTTACTATCTCATCCATGCCCTCAAACACCTCCCCCACCCCATTCAAATAACACCTTGCCAAGGTTTGTTGATTTCACCTCTGAAACACCTCCCAAATACACTGCCTTCTCTCTTCCACTCTAATGCAGGCCTTCATCACCTCACTCCTTGATTGCTGCAGTAGCTGCTGGTGGGTCTGCCTGCCTCAAGTCTCTTCCCATTCCAATCCATTCTCCATTCAACCACTAAAGTGATTGTCCTAAAATGCAGGTCTGATCATGTCAGCCTCCTACTCAATAAACTCCTGTGGCTTCCAGGAACAAATACAAAATGTCCTGTTTGGCTTTCAAAGCCCTTCATAACTTAGTCCCCTCTACTGTTCCGTTCTTCTATCCAGTAACCCTGGCCTCCTGGCTATTCCGCAAACAAAATGATTCATCTCTTGGCTCCAGGCATTTTCTCTGGCTGTCTCCATGTCTGAAGTGTTTTCCCTTCTCCACGATGACAAGGGACCCTCCCTGACTTCCTTTAAGTCTCAACTAAAATCCTACCTTCTTCAGGAAACTTTCCTTAAGCCCTCTTAATTACTGTGCTTTCTCTCTTTTAATTATTTCCTATTTATCCTGTGTATAGCTTCCTTTGTATATATTTGTTTGCATGTTATCTGCCCCTTTGGATCGTAAGATCCTTGAGAGCAGGATCTGTCTTTTCCTTTTTTTTGCACCCAATAGGCCTTATAAATGTTTATTGAATTTAATTATTTGGAAGGGCTCTGGTTGGCTAAACATCCTTCATCTGTGAAATGTAAATGAATACTATTTTGTTACTTTTGTATCCAAAGAATCCCCAAATGCAACTTTCCCTAGAGCAATGAAGTGAGGAAAATAGGGGTTGGGAGGGTGTGGAAGCTGGAGGTATGTGTAAGGGAGTAGTTAATAGTAGTATGAGCTGGAGTATTTTAATTCCCTGTCTGTACAAACCTTCAGAAAAGCTTGGAAAGACTGTGCCCTTTGCTATAAGATCAAAAGGGCAATATAGAGGAGGCACAAAACTGGAACATGAAGGACTTTTGTTGGAAATGAGACATGATGAAAGTTGAGGAAACTGAGGTCCCCAAAAACAAAAAAATAAAGGGTTCCTAGGGAGCTGACCTATGACTACTTTATGGGTTCCCCCTCATACAAATTCTTACTCCCATCTCTCTTTTCCTTTACTCTTACAGTAACCAAGGTTTTCCTTCTACACATTCCATTCCTGGAGAGCCATCCAAATTTCTACCACCAGGAGGTTTGGAGAATCCCTATTCCTTGTTCTATTTGTGTCCTCATTTGCTTTGTAATAAATATGTTGATATTTAAAAAGTTTATTGTTCATATTGCAATTCGACACATCGCCCTATCTTTATTTAGGACAAGAACTCTAGATAAAGATACCTTAAATTCAAGATATTCTGTAGCTACTACACATGTGTAACCTATATTGAATTATTTGCCTTCGCAGTGGGGATGGGTGGGGGTGGGGGGAAGAAGGGAGAGAAGTTGGAACTCAAAGTTTTAAAAATGAATGTTAAAAATTGTTTTTATGTGCAACTGGGAAATAAGATATACAGGCAATGGGGTATGGAACTCTATCTTGCCCTACAAAAAAATAGAGGAGATGGGGATAAGAGAAGGGTGGGGTGTGTTAGAAGGGAGGGCAGATTGGGGGAAGGGTTAATCAGAATGCATTCTGTCTTGGGGTGAGTGGAGGGGAGAGATGGGGAGAAAATTTGGAATTCAAAATTTTGTAGAAGTGAATGTTGAAAACTAAAAATAAATAAATGAATTTTAAAAAATTTAAGGCTTTCAGGTAATCCATGGCCTTCTCTTTGCTACCATGAGAAACAACTAAGTGTCAATTTATTGATTGCCAGCTAGCCTAATGAATAAGTTGATTATTAATTATACAGAAAAAAAGTATTCTATAGATAATCATCCATTAAAAATCTCAATTGATGAGCCCCCAGTGATGTTTACTTTTAAGAGTCAGCCAAAGAACAAAATTAGTTCAGAACAGAAACAGTAATGAAATGATAGAGTAAGAAAAGTGGCAATAAAACATTCCCTTATAAACGTAGGTCACGCTCTGCTACAAATATTAACAATTTTGGTGTGGAGAATGGACAAATACATGTGTGGAGAGGCATGTATACCCAGGTTAAATGCACAGAGGGGAAACTCATACCTCTGACATTGAAAAGATGCTAATACCTTCTAGTGATGTCATTGTCCTGATCCCACTGGGTCTGCTCCCTGCTGGTCTCTGCTGGATAATTAATCTGCAGCAGATGTTGCTTTGCTGGATGATGCTTCACTGCTGGCTTAAGTATAATCTCTGCCAGCCCCAACCAGGTAGGGTTCCCACTGGGCAAATGGTTGCAGTTTCTTTCTGCTTCCAGCCTTAGCTAACATACCTTGGCTATAATACTTTCTTGTGCTCATAAGAAAGACTCAGCCGTATTTATTTTTGTTCAAAAGCTAGAACCTTAAAAAAAAAAAAAAAAGCTCTTTTAGAATAGCAGTTACTTTTGTCATCCATAAGACCAGCAATAATCTTGACAGGAGAGGGGATAGTGGTTTTCCAGGATTTCTTTTCTCCTTTTGTAGAATGACCTGTTCTTTCCCAGAGTCTTCATTAAAAGGTCTTCCTATCCCTAGCAGAGATTTTTTGCCACAGGCACCAATTTTGTTTGGACACAGAGCATGGTCTTCAATAATTTCACATATTTCCCAGTTTTGTTCCCTGAAAGCTGGATTGCACCTAATAGTCATCCATGCAAGAGCTATTTGCTTAATAAGGACCAAATAGTTCTGGGATTCAAGATTTCCATTTTTTTTTCAACTTTGAACCACTTCTGATTTTTCTATGTACATGAGTGGATGGGAGAAAGGTACTGAGACAAAGCTAAAACAAGCCCCAGGTAGAAGTTATTGTCTCCTACCTGGTTAGCCCCATTCCTGACCTTTCATTTTTTACCTAGTCAGCCAAATCCTAAAGTGACTTTGAGCTCACCTTTAGCCCTGATAAGTTTATTGAACATTAGGATATCCCAGGCAAGAGTTCAATTCAGATAGTCCCAGGTTTATCTGAGACAATAGAAGATAAGTCATTGTTTTTCAGTTTCTTCAGTTGTTTTTTAGTCATGTATGACTCTGTGATTCCATTTGGGATTTTCTTGGCAATGATACTGAAGTGGCTTGCCATTTCCTTCTCTAGCTCATTTTATAGATAAGAAACTGAGGCAAACAGGATTAAATGACTTGCCCAGGGTTACAAAGTTAGTAAGTGCCTGAGGCAGGATTTGAACTCAGGAAGATGAATCTTCCTGGCTTCAGGCCCAGTGCTCTATCTAGTGCACCATCTAGCTGCCCATTGAAAAGATAGATTATTAAGTCATTCCCCAATTGATAAATGGTCAAATGATATGAACAGCCAGTTTTCAGAGGAAGAAATTAAAGCTATCTATAGTCATATGAAAAAATGCTCTAAATCATTATTGATTAGAGAGATGCAAATCAAAACAATTCTGAGGTATCATATCACACCTATCAGATTGGCTAACATGACAAAACAGGAAGATGATAAATGTTGGAGAAGATGTCAGAGAGTTGGAATTCATTGCTGATGGAGCTGTGAGCTGATCCAACTATTTTGGAAAGCAATTTGGAACTATGCCCAAAGGGCTACAAAAATGTGCATACCCTTCTAGGACTATACCAGCAATACCACTTCTAGGACTATATCCCAAAGACATCATAGAAATGGGAAAGGGTTCCACATGTACAAAAATATTTATAGCAGCTGTGTTTTTAGTGGCCAAAAACTGAAAATGAAGGGGATGCCTATCAATTGGGGAATGACTGAATAAATTGTGGTATATGAATGTAATGGAATACATTATGCTATAAGAAATGATGAACAGGAAGACTTCAGAGAGGCCTGGAAAGACTTATATGAACTGATGCTGAGTGAAAGGAGCAGAACCAGGAGAACCTTGTACATAGCAACAACTACAATGTGTGAGGAACTTTTCTGGTAGACTTAGTCCTTCCTAGCAATGCAAGGACCTAAAAAATTCCCAATGGACTTTTGAGGCAAAACGCTTTCCACATCCAGAGAAAGAACTATGGAATTGGATTGCAGAATGAAGAAGACCATTTTCTTTGTGTTATGCTTTGTTTTGTTTTATGGTTTCTCTCATTCATTTTAATTCTTCTATTCAACATGACTATGGTGAAATTGTATTTAATAAGAATGTATGTGTAGAACCTATATAAGATTGTAAGCCTTCTCAGGGAGGGAGTGCAGAGGGAGGGGGGAAGGAGAGGGAGGGGAAAACATCTAAGATATATGGAGGTGATTATGGAATGCTGAAAACAAAATCATTATTAAACAAAAAAGAAGAGATAGATTACTGATAAGCCTTCAAGATTGGACCCGGGTCTATATTACCCCAGAATGTTGATTCTGGGCACCATGTTATCTTATCATGAGAAACTGTGTTGGTTATAATTCCACATATAGACATAGTTGGGATATTTCCCTTTCCTTTTTCTTTCAAAGTCTTGGAATCGGGAGAGATCTGAGTGCAAATCCTTCCTGTGATTCTTTTGGTGACCATGGACAATACTTAACTTCTCTGTGTCCCAAGTTTCCTCATCTCTAAAATGAGAATAGCAATACCTAGAGCCTGTATCTCATGGGATTGTTTTGAGGATAAAATAAAATAATATACATATAAAGTGTTTAACAAACATTCAAAGCACCAAATAAATAACAACTGTTTATTGTTGTTATCATTATTAATTGTCCAAAGTTCATCTGTCATCACAATTCCAAGTCTTTCCCCCTAGGGACACCCTCTGGAAATCTACCATCCCCACATCAAGGCTCTGTTAGAGCCACAACCGACAAGGTCAAAGCTGATTTGCTCTCATTCAACGTCTATATATCTCAATATGGCATGGATATTTGGCAGTGATGCAGGAATCTTTCTTGATGAAGACAGCCAAATTTGATATTTCAGGCCAAATCACATTGTCTAGATAATGATTCGATTTCATCTCCACACCCCTTTGTTCTGTCTAGGCATTACTTCAAAAGAAACCTGAAGACTTCAACCCTTTGAGCCTGATACTGTGTTACAGAATGTGTGACAATGTGGTTGATTAACAGCTGCTACCAATTAGTTTCCTTCACAGATATCTGTCTTTCTGCAGTGCCAACTAATACCCGTAAGACATTCTTAACAATTTAAGGACATGAAAGCAGATTTGCATGTTCTAAAAATAGATTTGTTAGGATGTGTTTAATGGAAAGAAGAATATTGCCTCACTGGATAGGACTCAGATACTGTCATCCATGTTTTAGTCTCTCCATCACAAATAAGTGCCTTTTGTTTTAGGAAAGGACATTTTGCTCTGTAATTATTAATTGTATAATAGATTATGAAATAATTTTCATATTTACTTAAACTACAAGTGTGTCATGCTTTAAGAAAACTAGATATACCCCATGCATCAAGGACCAGTGTTGTTGGTATAGGAACTCTCTTTGTTGGCACAGATTACAACCTGTCTACAATTTATAGTCTTAGAGATTTGGCTGAGGTTCAGGGTTACTTGACTTAACATAGTCACCCAACTAGTCATTGTCAGAGATAGAATTTAAAAACAAGGTCTTGCTGGATGCAAGTCTAACTGTCTGCCTACTATGATGTAACTCCAAAGTTCTTTGCACTGGTAAATGGTTCAGCATCAGAAATAGATATGTTTTTATCAGGTTAAATGACATCAAAGAAGATACATAACCATCTGCTTTACTGCTACACCCTAAACACCATGGGACCTTTCTATCTGATTTGTAGCCAAAACTTTCCTTCCCATTAGAAGGTGAGCTCATCGAGAGGGGCCATCTCCATTTTTTTCTTGGTAACCCCCAGCACTTAGCACAATCGTTGGCACATAGTAAGTGCTTGAGAAATATTTCATTCAATCATTCAATCATTCAATATTTTATTCACTTTATAGTAATGTGCATGGCTACAACATTTGAAGATCTTCCTCAAAACAGTGAGTAATTAACCTGAGGTTTAAAAATTTTTGATGACAATTTCAATGTAATTAGTTTCCTTTTCAACTGTATTTTGTGGATTTAAAAACATATTTGTAAGAAGGGGTCCATTGGCTTCATCAGACTGTCAAAGAGGTCAAAGGCTTAAGAAATCCCTGCTCTAGAGCATGTTGGAAATATGATTACATACATAGGTTTTTCAATTCAAAATATAGGGGAAAATAATGTTTTTATCTCAAGTATCATGTCCTGGGCTGTAACGGTCAGGTAGATTCTGGTTGAATCTAACTTCTGTGATCACTGACCCTGTCTCCATATTTCATGGGTACTTGGTTCCCTGACAAGGACCACAAGATTGGAAAATCTGCCTTTAAAAAAGGGCAACTAGGTGATACAGTGGATAGAATGCTGGTCCTGAAGTCAAGAAGACTCATCTTTCTTTTTAAATCTGGCCTTAGACACTAGCTAGCCGTGTGATTTGGAGCAAGTCACTTAATCCTGTTTGCCTCAGTTTCCTTTTCTTGAGCTGGAGAAGGAAATGGCATATCACTCTAGTATTTTTGCCAAGAAAACCTCACATGGGGTCATGAAGAGTTGAATATGACTGAAATGACTGAGCGACATCAACAACTTCTAAAAAGTAATTGGATGTGCTTTACTTCAAGCCTTTGATATACCCTTCTCTGTGGTGGAATTGTCCTTTTTTATAAGAAGGATGGCAATTGGCCCAAGTACAGTTCCTCTTTAGAACTATCCTTTCATGAGACTTCGAAGCAAAGAATGAGCTTTGTATTTATCATGCCAGATCTGCAAAACACTCCAGAAATCACATACTAAAGCCAGAGAGCTTAAAATGTAGAAGACAAAGACTTGAGAAAGGGACATGAGTCATCGTGCTTGTCCCAAGAGCCACTTCAAAGGAAAAACTCTTTGTTCCCAGCTTAAACCGAAGTTCTGGGATTTCTGAATATTGCTGGAAGGGCATTTTACCAAGCAGAGCAAAGAGGACAAAGATGACTGTTTTTTTCTTGTCCTTAAGACTGACATCTCCTTCCTCTTGAAGGGGACAATTGAAATTGAGAGAACAAGAAGGGAGGCTAGCTCATCGCTCCGCTGTGCCCAGCAGCTACAAAACTTGCTTCTCTAAATTCCTAATGAATGGTTTTCAAGCATAGGAGAAGAGATAGAGTTGGAAGGAACCTCAGAGGCCATTTGATCCAACTCTTTCATTTCACAGGTGAAGATTCTTAAGCCCAGGATGGTTGAGACTTACCCAAAGTCATGCAGTTGATAAAACATCAAAAGTGAAATTTTTGCCCATCATCGTTGTTTTCATCATTCCATCAAGTCAGAGACTACTGTTTCACTAGAAAGGGGAGGTGATTTCTCAGACAATTGACTCAAAAGCAGACAAGGTCAGGGTGAAAATATGTAGGTAGCAAGTACTTGGTAAATATTTAACAACCTGCTATCCACCTTCAGAGAAAGACCTGATAAATAAATACAAGTTGCACAGTGTGGTTTTACATATATTTATAAATCTGCATCAAATAATGGTCTTTTCTAGTGTGAAGTGGGGAAGGATTAAGGGAGATGGGAACTTAAGATATACCAAAAAAAAGAAAGAAAAATAATGCTTAACAACCTATTTTCTTCTTTAAAAAATATATGACAGTACCTTTTTAAAATTTAATCTGCATTGTTAACCTTTTCCAATCACTTTCTCACATCTAGACAATCATCAAAACATTAAAACAAACCCTGATTTGTAGTGTTTGCCAATTTCTGAGGTGTAAATACTCACACTGAATATTTGACAATTATCTACTGAGCCAGTAAAAGCTGGCTTCAGCATGTCCCTGTAGGTAGGCCTTTCTCCCATTTTTCTTCTTTCTCTCCAGCAGTCTCCTTCAGCTCTGCTGGAGAACGAACTTAGCATTTACACCACTCTCCCTATGGAATTGACTCATGTAATAGTGTTTCACCTGAAGTCATCACTTTTTAGAACAAATTAAAGTCCATAATTGAGCTATTCTTATGCATGTTTTCTGAATCATTTAGCCAGTATCCATATATCCATGTAACTTGGTGATAATTCAAAGAGAAGAAGTGAAACCCACCCTTTGGGAAAAAGTATAGTCAACTCCATATTTCCCTGGCAAATTTGAGTTAAGGAAATCCTGAGTAATTGAAATCTACAAATAAGCAGAAAATCTCGAGTTAGCCAAGTGCTGTAATTTCTTCTTTCACTTTCTGCAAGAGCATGAACCAACCACAAGAAACCAACTAGACTTTCATGAGATTCTTAACTTTTCACGGTCCACTATGCCTTCTCACATGGAGGTACTAAAGAAGGAACAAAGAAATGAAAATTCAGGCAGAAAAAGAGAGACGCAAAGGATCTAATTCAGAGATGTAATGTAAACGCTGCCCACACAACTAAACCAGATTAAAATGTATTTGAGGAACGTTTAACAAAATAAAAATACAAGAAAACATAGCTAATATTACATTTTCAAGGTAAATCAATATGCTGTCCACAGGGATCTTTAGGTAGGGATTAGCCACCTGGTTTCTATTTGAGTTTGACCCCTCTGGACTAGATAATCTTCATGCTAGCTAAACCATCCCTTGATAATGATGCATTTGGCTGAAATAAACTCCATAGCCCCATTACAATGATTGTCCTGGTGAACAAACATTGACTCCAAATTCCTGAGATTTGGGATATTTGGGAATCTGTTAGCTACCTGATGTTTGCTGCCTTTTTCAAATTGTTTCTTTCCTAGATGGCATAAGGGTTTCTGTTGAAACTCAGTCTATTCACATAAGACTTTCTTCACTGGTGGAGATGATTACTTAATGCTCTGAGCTTGCTATGAGGGTGGCTGGTAGAGTTGGCGAGAGTTTGGGAGAAGAGAGATTCTTAGGTTTTTGGCTTCTGAGAGAGAAGTTCCAGATTCTCTGGCTTTTCCCAGCACAATCAAAGTGCTAGATCTATAAATCTTTTTTTTCTCCTTTAGGAATCTAAATTCTTTCCCTGGTACCTTGTGTTTTCTCTCTCTGAGGTCACATCCTTGAAAATCAAGATCTTTCTTCTCTCAGATTCCTGCCAACTCTGCCTCTCATCCTTACTCAGGTTCAGAGCATTAAGAAGTCAATCTCCACCAATGAAGAGAGTCAAATGGGTTTTGAGCTACCCGTTATTCTGTCAAATAAATTAATCCTAGAAGAAGCTAAGCAATATAATCCTCCAGGGCCTGGCAGCAGCTGGGGCAAAATCTTTCCATTCAACAAGCATTTATTATTTTAATTTATGTCAAGAATGGAATTAATAAAAGGAGCTAGCTACAAGCTATCTTGACGAGAAATGTAAGAGATATTATAAATATTTACATAATCAGAAATAATCTCCTTTATTAAAGCAATTCACATTTTCCCTCAGTTAGGATCTACTAAAAGAGTTTAAGTCATTGAAAAAAGGAATGCTTTGTACTTTATGTAATATAAGTAAACACAAAAACACAATTTATTTTCCAAAAGTCAAATATCTTGAAATAACCTCTAAGTGAGATTGCTAGGATTACTTGTCAATTTCCAATAACTAATTCAATCCTTATTCAGTAAATTATGCTTTCAGGCACTCTTCTGAGTACATTTATAATAAACGTACATGGCAGAAAGAGCAAAATGTAATTGAGTGATGTTTGCTCATGCAATATGCATGTTGGGAAAAGAGAGGAGAAATATGTATGGAGGTTGAGATGGACTCTTTTTCTTCTTGGACTAATTACTTCTTGTTTAAAGTGGGTAGAACTGAGCTATTTGAATCACTGGGCCAAACTGCCCAGAGTCTATAAAAATCTGGGCTGATTTTATCTTATAAATATGAGTTGTGAATGACACCATTGTATATTCAGCTGTGTGTTTGATGTATCTCTGCTAGCACATTATGTCATTTTAATTTCAAAAAGTCTACTCCAGAGAAAGCTGAATAAAATCACCCTTCAGTGCAAAAGAATATGATTAGAAAAGATAGCCTTTTCTGGTTCCATTTGATTGAACGATTCTGGAGAGGCTAACTTTGTGCTTTACATGCTTTCGGAGCCCTGAACAGTTTCGGGCCATAGGAACTAAACTTGAGTGTTAAAGACTAATAATAGTACTTCACATTCCTAAGAAGGAAAAAAAAAGTCATTTGTAATACTCCCAAACGGGGGCTGTATGCAGAATTTTTGCATTCATTGGATCGTAGAAATAGTGATGGGGTGCATAAAAATGAACCAGTTCAGCCAACTGGTCAGTTATTTCTGTATCAGGCATTATACTGAGGATAAAAAGGGGGGAAAAAGACAGTTCCTGTCCTCAAGAGGCTTACAATTTAAGGAGGGAGACAAAACCCAAACAGTTATATACATAAGGGAAACTGGACATCTCAGAGAGAGGCACAGAAATTAAGCGGGACTGGGAAAGGCTTCTTGCAGAAGATGGGCCTGTAGCTGTGATTTGAAGGAAACCAGAGAAACTAGGAGGAAGAGCTGTGAATAATCATGAATCAATGTGGATAGGAGGAAAGGCCAAAGGCTCTGGGTTCAAGTCAATGTATCTAACATTAGCTATATTGCACTGGATATTTTGTAGAACGGATATTTTATAAATGGTTGTGTTCGTCCTTTGTTGCCGAAGAAGACCATGTCATCAGAGAAATGATGACATGACTTGCACTTGACTTTGTTTTGAGTGAGGGAGGGCTGTGCAGGTCACCAGCCTCACTTCCCCTCCAGAGCCATTTATAAGTGGAGAGTTGAGTTAAATACATCAATATTTGCTTTCTAATTTGACTACTTCAGAATCTCATATAACTTTCAGAATATTCTTCCTTATTTTGGAGAGAAAGTTACTTGGTTAATGATTCCTTCAGTTAGTCACAGTTGTGGAATCTAGGTCTTTTAATGTATATTTAATAGAAGAAAGATTCTTTGTCTCATAAATAAAACAGTAGCCTGGGACTGATCACGTTCTTTAAGTGACTGGTCATTTCACCAAGTCACAAGAGCCCAAGGTTTGGAGTCAGAAGACATGACTTCAAATTCTTTCTTTGTTTGTCCTGTGTTTGTCCTTGGGTGAGACACGCTCTCTATTTCCTCCTCTGGAAAAGGAAGGGTTAGGATTATATGATGTCCTAAGTTCCTTCCAATTCTTAAATATTTGATCCTCCTCTGAATTTAAGTTTTTTCTTTGAAGAAATTCATTCACTTGCCTTACAAGGGTACTTGTCATTCAAAAGCTTAAAGAATTGGTTTGTAGCCTTTCCAAATTGAAGAACTTACCATCAGTACAGTAACTGACCTTGATGCCATGTTCATTCTCATTTGTCAACATGGCTGAAAACATCATGATAAAAAGCATGGGAGCCCTGTTTCACTCCACTGGTGACTGGGAAGGCATGAAATCTTTGTCCACTATCCAAAACCTGGGCAAACATGCCATCATGAAATTGATATACAATATTGATGAACTTCAGGCAGCCAAATTTTGATATAATTTTCCATAAGCCCTCGACTAACAGTATCAAAGGCCTTGGTCAGATCCACAAGCATTGTGTACAGACCTCTGTTCTGCTCTTGGCATTTCTCCTGGAGTTATCGGGCAGCAAACACCATATCTACTGTTCCTCGGCCCTTTCTGAAGCCATACTGATTCTCAGGTATATGCCTATCTTCCAGGTGAAGGATCAGCCTATTAAGGGAATAGATTGTCCTGAGACAATCACAGGGGGATCTCTCTCTTATTCTCTTAATTTCCTCATTTATGAACTGTGTAATAACACTTGTAACTCTCTACATCTAAGAATTGTTGTAAAGAGAACACTTTGAAAACTTTAAAGCTCTATATAAATATGAGCTGTTATTATAAATCTAGAAGCAGCATAGCATGGTGGGGAGAGGGTCAGTCTTAGGGTTGAAAAACTTGGGTGTAATGCCTAGCACTGACACCTGCTGGCTAAGTGACCATGAGCAAGTCTGTCTCGGGCAAATTCTCTACTGGAAGAATTGACGATATTAGAGGTGGAAGGAGTTATCCATGGTGATGACATGTTACATATACACATGTGTATATAAGAAAGTATATATAAATTCATATGATATGTAAAATAAATGTAAAAGATAATGTGGATGTGTGTAAATATGTATATATATATATATATATGTCCAGATACACACATATAAAATATGTGTGTGTATGTGTGTATACAAACACATATATACACACTCACATATATATACACACACATACATGTAAAACACCATACTAGTGCAGTTGGTAGAAGTTTTCTCATGTGTGTGTATACATATATACCCACATATACAAAATATAGGTATGTGTATGTGAATATATTGGACCAGTCAGGTGGTGCAATGGATAGAGCACTGAGCCAGGAGTCAAGAAGACCTGAGTTCAAAATCAGCCTCAGATACTTACTAGCTGAGTGACCCTGAGCAATCGCTTAACCCTGTTTGCCTTAGTCTCTTCATCTGTAAAATGTGCTAGAGAAGGAAATGGCAAAATGTTCTAGTATCTGTGTCAAGAAAACACCTAATGGTGTAATGAAGAGTTGGACATGACTGAATAGCAAAAATATGTGTGTACCTATGTAGATATACACACATGTCCACCCGCATATGTGTACATATACACATGTGTAAGCAATTGCAGTGAGTTTTCAACTAGGTCCTAAATAAGGCAACCTCCCCCAGTGTCCCATCATTGCTATATTACACACACACACCCCTCACACACATATGCATATATTCCTATATTTTATGTGTGTTATGTACCTGGGTGCATATATTATATATACCGTGTTATGTATCTGTGTATATATATATATATATATATATATTCATTATATATCTATGTGCTTGTACATATAGAAGCAATTGGAATGAGTTTCCAGTTGGACTTTAAAAAGACCATCTGCCCCCTTGCCCCATGTTTGTTGTAGCCATTTTCCCAAAGTACTTTAACACCTAATATAGCTGCATTAAAAAAAAGCTCTTTTGCTTTGATTGGGGGAATGTTATGTCATACTCCACCTTGTTCTGCACCACCCTTTCCCTACATCAGTAGTAGGAGGAGTATGGGGGAAGGGGAAGAGAAGGAGATATGTTCTTTGCTCTCTCCCTTCCCCACTTAGGTCAGCCCTGACCACAAAACTCTAGTTACCGAGAAACTCAGTAAAAACTAAAGAGACACGTGTTGGGATAAGCGGAGGAGGATTGCTAGGACAAATTATCAATGGACCAAGAGTCCATTTGTCTTGGTAACTGCACTGCTTCCAGTCCAGTGCCCTCAGCCATCATCCTTGAAAGCAGCCCCTGTGGAGCTGCAGTCTGGAAATTACTCCTGTAAGGAATACAGTCACAGCTACTAAAGACCCAGAAAAGACAGTCCTCACCCCTGAAGTCCTTGGCATTGTCAAGAGCTTCAATGTCAAAAGTGGATATAATTTTATCAGTGGAAATGCTGTTAAAGAAAAAGTGCTCTTTTCTGTTTTGGTGCTGAACTCCATGGACCATGGGATTTTTCCATCTGGATTGCAGCTGAAACCATTCCTGTGTGTTGTCTTCTCTATTAACATGTGAACTCCTTGAGAGCAAGAATTGTCTTAATCTTCTTTGGGTCTGGCTTCCTCCCTTTTTCCTTCCTTCATTCCAATTCTGGATCCTATGAAAACTCTCTTAGGATGCTGTTGCATTGCACAATAGAAAGACCATTGGTTTTAGGGTCAAAGGATTTGAATTCAGGCTCTTCTACTTACTACTTACTTGGTCCAGTCTCTTGATGTTAGTCTCTTCATTCATAAAATCAGCAGAGAATGGATTTGGAGACCTGTAAATTATCCTCTAGCTTTCAGTTCCATGATGAAGTAAGATAAGCTGTAGTTGATTTGCAACATGGGGCAGAGATAGGAGATTTGGACTTTCAGCGAGAAGACCTAAGTTCTAATCTTGTCTCTGCTGCTTAGTACCTGTGTGACCTAGGAAAAAAAGGATAACCTCTCTGGGTTTTAGTTTCTTTTCTCTTAAATAGAGAGGTGTAAAATTAGATGATCTCTAATAACAATCCCTGATAGTTCAAAATCTATGATGCAGACAGAATTATTTTAAGTTTTGAATTAGTGCTTTTTGAATTAATGAGTTTGTTTCCAGTTCTTGAGGAACACATTTCTTTTTCTTCAGACTCACCTTTTAATCATCTTTCCTGAAATTCTCTATCTATAGCTCCAAATAATCCTTGAATATGCATAGCAGTAGCTTACCTAAAGGACACACACACACACACACAAATTAAAGTAAGCAGTTGCTTTCTATGAACATTTTATATTGCCTCCTTATTGTGATTTGGAAGATTTCTACATAAGGAACACACAGTGGAAAGGCAGAAAGGTAGATACACCTCATTTCCTGAAAGTATACCGTAGGATGAGCCCATTAGCATTGAAGGAATGATTATCATAAGCTCGCAAAACACATTAGCTATGGCACTAAATCATAGAGAGGAGTAAGAAATGGAAACTTGGGAGCAATATTCAAAAAACATAATTAGTTAACTTTGCCCACTCCAGCAAACAGCTCCACTGGCGATAAGGCTGCTCCTTAAATAAATCCATCAGGAACTGAAATTCAGTTGTAGAGCGGTCACCGAGCTCTCATACCTGGAATGGTCAAACACATCTGGAAGAATCATTCTCACATACAGAGATACAGTTTATTAATGCGACCTCTTGAAGAAGCATGAGCAATAAGTCAAATGCTCCCCATTCAAGGTAATTAAGGAGAATAAGTCTCGGAAAGTACCATATGTGTGTTAAATGATGCCAGTTCATATTACTTAAGCTTCATGAAGTCAGCAGGATGTGTATTAGGGATTTATGAGGTGCAGAGCACATTGAGCCAGCTAGGTGGTCCAGTGCACAGAGCACTAGGTTCAAAATCCAGCCTCAGAGACTTCCTAGCTGTGTGACCCTGGGCAAGTCACTTCACCTCTGTTTGCCTCAGTTTCCTCATTTGTAAAATGGGAATGATGATAATAAGCACCTACCTTCTAGGGTTGTTGTGAGGGTCAAATGATATAATAATTGTAAAGCGCTTAGCATAGTGCCTGGTGCAAAAATCAGCTATTATTAATATTACAGTCACCTGTCTTGTGCTGGCTGTCTAAACTGTCACTGAAAAGATCAGGATTTGGGGCACAGTGAAACCATTAAATGGGTGATAAGTCAGGATAGGATGACTTTCAGCGAGGGGAGGATGATGTTGGGACTTCTGTGCCTAGACTTTCTGGTCCCCTTAACCCTGAAGGGAGAAAATCAATCTAACTTTTATTTGGTCAGAGATCAAACTGATGAAATATGCCTCTCTACGTGGGAATGGGTTTTCACAGATGGTGTATCAGAGCTCAGTGACCTCCATGCAACTGAATTTTAATTTCTAATGTGTTTCTTTGAGGAGTGTTTCCTTGAGCAACTTCATCCCCAACAGAGCAGCCTGATGAAGTGGGCCGTGTTAGCTATTCAGGAGGCTTCGTACACTTTGATTACTGCTCCTGAGGTTTCCATTTCTTCAAGAAGCTTAACGAGGTTTTCTAGGGGGGCAAAAATCATAAATTTCCATTTTTTAGCAGCCCTGCTGATAAGCAGGGAAGAAAATTGCCTATCTTTTTTTTTTTAAGCCAATTCAAGCAATGTCACTCTTCTCTTTTGTTTCTCTTATGAGGCAGCTGTCCATATGCACAGCGGGTCCCACCCAGCACCTCCAAGCCAAATTGAGGAAAAGAGGCAACTAATTTATCCATTTTGATTGATTAATTTTAGGTAAATGATCCTTTTTACATATAATTTCACAAGCTTTTGAAATGCCATATGTTACCTTGTGCTATATATATGTTTAAATTTAAAGACTATTCAAATAAATAATCCCTTTGATTTTTTTTTTTCAGTATAGAATTATTTAATTAGGTTGGGGGAACCTCTAGGAGAAAGGGTTATTTACTTATTAATTATATTTATTTATTTTTTTGTCCTCAGTAGTCTTCAAAAATTTATTTTTCTTTTCCTCTTTCATTTACAAGTAAATCTGCAACAAATGATTTAAACTGGATTCATGGCCAACAGCTGAGTATTTTAATCCCTTTTTCCCCCCAGCTTGACTGCAAATGTATTAATGTGTGCTCAACTGCCTGTCAAATCTCTAACAGTGGCATCCATTTTTCCCGAGGAGGCCCAGGATATGAAAAATATGCCAACAGAAGCACTCTGAATGAAATGACAAATTTAACCAATGTGGTGTGCAGAATACTAATGAGGAGTCTGATGGGCCTATTGTGTATTCAGGCATTTCAGGCAGAGAACAATGACCTTGTTCAAGATTTAGGCAGAAAGAATCCTTCAAGGTGGTAACGAATAGCTCCCTCTGATTAGACTCGAGCCACCTAGCCTCTCCAGGGGCTTCAATATCCAAGCAGTGGAAGAGATTAAATACGGGTGCCAAACACTGTTAGTTCACGTATTGCTCACTTGTTGGCCAAAAAGAGGCAAACAAAACACAGCCTTCCCTTCCTGCCTCGATATCCTTAAATTGGCTTCTTTTGTCTACTGGTTAAGCTTAAGTTTGAGTTCTTATTTGTTGGGTACAGGGTCTTGATATCATCACTATTTGGAACCCCTTCCACCAACATAGATCAATAACCCTTCCGTAATTTAGATTTTCAAAGAGTTGTTTGGAAGCACTGTGGGCATACAGCCAGTTAAACCTAGGCCTTCCTTGATCCAAGACTGGTCCTCCATCCACACTCCACACTGCCTCTTAAATTTTGATATTAGTTTTAAAAAGCAGTGTCACTAGACTACAGCTATTTTGTTTGCTGCACACATCCTTTTAAAATTCAGCCTGAAAATGTCAAAATCACCTCTTAGGAGACATCTGCCACTTATAAGAAGTGTTATATACTAAATCAGTCTTTAAAAAAGGAGTGGGATGTTTTAATAGACAAGTACTAGAGAAATACCATAGCCTGATTTAGTGCACAATTTAGAAAAAATGGTGGTTTTATAAAAAAAAAAAAAATTAATGTCTCTTAAATTAGATTGCAATAGGCAAAAATTAGGGGATCCCCCTGGTTACCTGAACTTGCACATCTCTCATGGAAATTACACATGATTTGTGTCTGCAAGGACAGACATATAATCTGGCCCTTGCCAAAATATTTGAAATAGGTTTTGTTTTTTTCTTGCTTTCTCAGTGGGTAAGGGATGGGAATATGAGAGAGAGAGAATTTAGAACTGAAAATAAAATCAAATTAAAAAAAATAAAGTATTTGTGTGATAAGGACTCCAGATTGATTGCCCCAATGTCCTTCAGCTGAGGGGCTGTGTTGGAAAGGATTGGCAACAGAGCGATGAAGAATCCTCTGAGTCAGCTTCTTTGTTAATCTATTGTCAATGTCAGATTTTCCTGAACTTCCAATGAAGGAGTTAAGGGAGTCCCTCCCTTTCCTTTGCCCCACTAGTAGTAAGTTCATTGATAAGGTTGGGAGAATATGGACTTACTACCTCAGCAGCCTAAATCTCTTTTCTTTTGTGTTTTGTTGTGTTTTATTTTGGTTTCCCCTGAATCTAAGTCATTGGAACAGCAATTCTAAGAGACTGTTTCCAACCCTCTTGCTAACTTCAGAGCCGGGGAGGTCAGGAACCGGTTACCCTATGGGAAGAGATTTCTGCAACTCTGTCTCTCTCAGGAGAAAAAATGATCATCACTGCAGCAGGAGAGACAAGGGAGGCTCCAGTCATGGCTAGGCTTACCAGCAGTTTGGGACCCTGTGAATTCCTGTGTGGATCTGCAGTAAATGTGAATTATCTACTGAGCAATCTTACAAAGTCACCTTTAAATCCTGGAAAACTGTTTGTAGTGGCAAAGAATTGGAAACTGAGGGAGTGCCCATCAATTGGGGAATGGCTGAACAAGTTGTGGTATACGATTGTGATGGAATACTATTGTGCTATAAGAGATAATGAGTAGCAGGGCTTCAGGAAAATCTAGAAAGAGATATAAACTGATGCAAAAAGTGAAGTGAGCAGTACCAAGGGAACATTGTACACAGCAACAGCAATATTGTCTGATGACCAACTGTGTTATTCTCAACAATACATCCAAGACAATTCCAAAGAACACATGATGAAAAATGCTATCTACCTCCAAATAGAGGTGATGGTATCTGAGTATAGATTGAAGTGTTTTTCATTTTCTTTATTTTTCTTTATTTTTTTATATGACTAATTTAGAAATATGTTTGCATGATTTCACATATATAATTGATATTTCTTGCTTTTTCAATGGGTGAGGGAGAAGTGGGAAGGAGGGAGAAACTTAAGAACTTAAAATGTTAAAACTAAATAAGAACTTTTTTTGTTTGTTTTAAACTTTACTAACCTACACAAATCTCAGAGAGCAAGTGGTAGTGTTTATCATCATTTGTGTATTCAAATTGTTGCATGTTAGCTACCTAACTTCAAAGTGATCTACATGATTGCTTCTTCTGTGTATAAGGCAGCAGGAAATTCCCAAGGTATGATTCCTCATCAAATCAGAAGCTGTTCTGACCACTTCAAGAACAGCTGGAGTAGAATGCCATTTCGTTTTTCTACCTACCATGGGTGAGATGTTGTAGAAGAGGAAAATTAGTAAATCAGGGGACGAAAACATCAAAGCATGACTTTTTTTTTTTTCTGTTTCAGAGGCGGCTAGCCAACGAGGTCCCAAGTTGTGAAGATGACAAGGTACTAGACTGTATTAGAAAAATACAGCAATTTTCAGCAAGAATAACCAAAGCTGGAATGTAGACATATATACTGCCTCTTCATGTGGATGTATGTGTGTGTATACATATATATATATATACATTCTTAATATATATTATATAACATATATATGTTCTTACTTTGAAAATAAAATGTTACCTTTTCTTCCTTCATCATCCATTAACTTGAGGAAAAGGATTCTTGTGTCTTCTCTAAAGCTTGAATGACAAGGGTAGTTTCAGGAGCAGAAAGATTTTCCACTCTGTATAAAAATGGGACTGGAAGTAGGGTGACTTGTTTCTTTTTTTCTACTTAACTCCATAGGAGTAGGGACCAAGAAGAGTAAAAAAGTCTTAAGCAAAAAAGAGTGAAACCAAGAGCAGCTAGGTGGCATGGTAGATAGAATGCCCTGCCTGGAGTTAGAAAGACCCAAGTTCAAATCTGACCTCAGACATTTACTATCCGTGTGACCCTGGGCAAGTCACTTAACCCTGTTTGCCTCAGTTTTCTCATTTGTAAAATGAACTGGAGAAGGAAATGGCAAAGTACTGTAGTATCTTTGCCAAGAAAACCTCCAATGAATCACGAAGAATCAGACACCACTAAACAAAAAGAGTGAAACCAAGTAGGAAATGATGATACACCATTTTAAGGCTGCTGGAATGTTTCTGTCTACAAGCCTAACCCCAGCCCGTGAGCCTTCTCCGGCCCAACTGTTATTTTAATAATTTATTTCTCCCATGAAAATACTGATCAAAACTTAAGGTTTTCTCCATGCCTTTACATAGAAGAAAAGTATAAGTATTTGGATGAAAATAGTGCATTTAAAAACAAAGCCCTTAAACACAAAGTGGAAGAGCAAGGACCTTTTAAAACAGACAAATGGGAGTACTCATTCCTACTTCTGTCTCTTTACAAGATACCTGAAGACACTCAAGCAGACTGCTGTTTCTGTCTTCTGCTTATTCTCGAGGCCTTTCAATGGGGCTTTGCCTTCGTGTTTGGCAGTAACAACTTTTTCCTGTTCGCTGGATGACTTCTCCTCCAGATCTTCACTGATGGTTTCTAATTTATCCATATCCTCGAAATCACTGACATCATTCTTTTCCACCTCATCATTTGACAAAATTTCCCTTTCCTTCATCATCATCCTCTTCTTCCACTATCTTTCTCTTCAGTATCTGAAGTGCTACTTTAGACCTTCTGATGTTCCAAAACTTTGTCAAAGGCATTGCATTAACTAGCTGAGCAACTATTAATACTTTTTCCACTCATCTTTTTTCATACCTTCCCACCTTTTTGGCTGAAGGGAACAAGTTTGCTTTGTCGCTGTAAAGTAAGTTTACAGATTTGAATCAGGTACTGGGTAATCTTGGTGAGCCAGTGTTTATATTTGTACTGAAGGAAGCAAGGTCAATAAAGATTTTCCTCTATTTGCTTCAATTTTCTCATAATTCTTACTGAGTTGGACCTCTCCCACAGGCTGAGCTTTCCTATAGGGAAAGCTGCTCATTCTATCATCTTCATATATGAGGAGCACTGACCTTTTTCTTCTTTGATGGTGGCATACAGACTGTTTTCTAATGGACCTGAAAGAAGTTGTACAATCCAGTTGGGTTGTATTCATTTCGACAAAAGTTATGGTCTTGGTTTTCATTTCATAAGAACAGACCTGCTTGTTTCCAAGCATGTCATCTGACTTTATAATGCCGGTGGGTACCATTCCTCCAGACAGATCAGGGGATGGCCATAGAAATAAAAAGTTCTTTTTAATCCTAGTAAACCAAGAATGATAGGTTACTGTTCTATTTTTTGTGTATTTATCAATGCAAGTTTTTGTGTTTTAAGCATTTCTTTTGTAGTAGATGAAATGGCTGTCTCTTTGCACCTGTTATCTGATTTGTACACAGTACCTTTCTTATTCTCTATTTATTTTATTTTGAACTTACAGGAGCATAAAGGAACTTACAGGAGTTTTTAGGGAAGATTCTAGACATAAGCAATACCTAAATTTTATTTAAGAGAATTTCCCTGAACTCTGGGATGGAAGCAGTGAGCCAGAGTTGAGAAAAACCTGACTTTCCTCTTTTAGGGATCAGGATCCTCCAGCACTGAACCTGGTCCATCTGAGTCCAGGGCAGGAGCCCCATGTGGGTAAAGGATCACCCCTTCCCTCACCTCTAACACTCCCCCTCAGGATACATGTTGTTGTAATCAGTCTTCCATTAAGTTTTGCCTCAATGCCTCTATTGAGACACTTGGGTTCTAGAAGACCATGCCAGCTGATTTCAAGCTTTGGTAGAGATGGATTGTCATTAAAAGATCAATCTAGCTAAGCTTAACAAAGGAAGGATGATGAATGAATGTTTTTGGCCAGAGTAACTCATGAAGATTGGCTATCGAGATTTTGAGCAATCGGGATGCGTGTTAGTGGCAGAAGAGGTCACACTCGTGCAATTATAGCTCTTTTTGAAGTATTGCAGTATTACAATAAGTGAAAATTTATTGTGATATTTTCTGATGGACATTAACTTCTGGAGTACATGCATAAATATAATAACGGAAGGCAATGTGAAGTAGCAGAAAGATCAACGGCCTTGGAAACAGGAGCCCTGGATTTGAGTCTTTGCTCTCTTTAATTTTTGTTGCTTGTGTAATTTTTGCTGTCAATTAATCTCTCTGAGCTTCAGCTGCCTAATCTTTTATTTTTTGGGGTGAGGCAATTGGGGTTAAATGATTTGCCCAGAGCCACATAGCTAGTGTCTGAGGCTGGATTTGAACTCAGGTCCTCCTGACTCCAGGGCCAGTGCACTATTCACTGCTCCACTTAGCTGCCCCCTTACTTGTCTAATTTTTGAAATAGGTATAATAATATTACTTACAATTAAAATAATTATGATAATAATAATAGCATTTATAGAATGCTTTAAAATTTGCAGAATGCTTTACAAATATTATCTCCTCTGCTCTTCATAAGAACCTTGAGAGGTATGGGCTATTGTTATACCTGTTGAGGAAACTGAGGTACAAAAAGTGCCTCAGTCACAAAAGTATTACTAAAAGTGTTACAGAAGTGACTTGCCCAAGGTTATACAGCTAGTGTTTGTGACTGGATTTGAACTCAGATCTTCCTGATTACAGTTGGTTGTGAAGAAAATATTTAGTAGATTCTAAATGACATAGTAAATGTAATTAACAAAGATGTCACCATTGTCAGATTTCCCACTGGTGTTTGTTAATTATGATAAATGGTGCCCCCCCCCCCCAAAAAAAAGATGTAAAGGAAGATTCAGAAGTCTTTTTTTATAATTTAGTTTAGGTTTTTAATTTTCCTTTGATGCCATATGAGCAAGAGAGGCAACGTTACACAGAGTGTAGTCTAGGAGTCTGGTCAAGGATTCTGAAATATATGAATTCAAGTTCTGCCTTCAACACATAGGAACTATGTGAACCTGAGCAAGTCATTTAACTTAGTGCCCTAAGCAATTCTCTAAGATAACAGTTTCTGCTTTGCATTAGAAGAGGGAGTTGTTGGTTTTTTTGCTTAGAGGTTTCAGCACCAGTCAAATCATAGATCTGGGTTGGGGGTGGGAGAGCCAATATAAGCACACGAATATTGAATAACATTAATATTTCCATATCATACTTATTTGTAATAATTTCTCTTTGATTATAGTAGGTGGCTCCTCCCTTAGAATATAAGCTCTTGGTGACCAGGAATCATTTCATTCTTTGTTCTTGCATTTCCAGGGACTAGTACAGGGCCTGGCATACAGCAGTTGTTTATAAATACTTGCTAACTAAGAGTCCCAGTGGCATAGCAGATAAAGTGCTGGATTTGGGGTTAGGAAGATCCATGTTCAAATCCTGTCTCTGACAAATACTAACTGTGTGAACATGCTTTGAGCCCCACGCAACCCTTCTAAGATTTATAAATGATTTCATAGTTCTTTCTCTGGATGTGGATGGCCTTTTCCCTCGAGAGTACTTTGGGAATGTTTTAGGTTCTTGCATTGCTGTGAAGGGCTAAGTCTATCAGAAACAGTCCTCAAACACTGTGGCTATTGCTGTGTATAATGTTCTCCTGGTTCTGCTCATTTCACTCAGTATCAGTTCATATAAGTCCTTCTAAGCCTCTCTTGGAATGCACAATGAAGCAGACCATTTTCTCTTGTGTTATGTTTTGTTTCGTTTTGGTTTCTCTCATGGTTTCTTCCACTCATTTTAATTCTTCTATGCAACATGACTAAAAGGAAAATGTATTTAATAAGACTGCATGTACAGAAACCATATAAGATTACATGCTGTCTCGGGGAGGGAGGGGGAGAAAATTTAAGACTTATGGAAGTGATTGTTGAAAATTGAAAACAAATTAATTTATATAAAAATAAAAATTTTGTATAAATATTAAAAAAAAGATTTACAGATAAGTACCACATGACTGAAGGGAGTGCTCACATTCATGGAGGCATAGATTGAGGTAATATATGGTAGACACCCCTTAACACCTTTCCACACAGAACTCAAAGTAATATATGGTAGATTATCTTAATGCTCTTCCACTAAGAACTCAAAGTGCTTTCAAATGAATTACCTGATTTAATAATAACTAACATTTATATATACTATGGACCAGGCACTGTGCTAGGCACATTGTAATTGTTATCTCTTTTGATCCTTACAACAACCCTAGGAGGTAGGTGCTATCATTGTCCTCCATTTTGTAGATGAGGAAACTAAGGCAAACAGGTAAAGTGACTTGCTCAAGGCCGCACAGCTAGTACCTGTCTGAGGTCAGATTTGAACTCAGGTTTTACTGATTCCAGATCCAGCATTCTACCACTATACCCCCTAGTTGCCCCTTCATAGTAACTTTGTGACATAAGAAAGGTATTCATTACTATTCCCATTTTACAGATTGGGAAACCAAGACACAGAGCAGATAACATTCCTATTGTAGCAATTTTGGGACAGGAATTGAGGTCTCAACTCCAGTTCAGACATTTTTTTTACACAAACACCCTGCCAACATGTTTACCACAGATGCTGCAATCATCTTACTTAATTAAGGCAGCAAGCACAGTTAATTTTGGGGGGAAACACCATCCAACTCATTTAGATTACAAATATATAAGAAGTCTTTAAGATCCTTTTCCAGTCCTAAAATCCTATGACTCTATGAAATAACACTTACAACCACAGGGCAGGAAGTCAGAAACCGAGTTCTAATCTTGGCTTTGCCAAACATTTGCTCTGTGTGACCTTTCAGTTTGTTCATGTTTGTTTCTGACAATAATGAAGCTAATAATACTGACCTTACTCTTCTGGGTAGTGTGAAGAATTGCTAATTACTTTTGGCAAAATGCCCTACAATAATAAAGTACCATATAAGTGCTAAATAATACCAATTAACATGATTTCAATTTCATGAAGTCAGTTGCATGCGTTAGTTATTTACGAGGTATAGAGCACATTGCATTCATTGTCGTCTGATACTGAGAGTGTGACTGAAAAGACTATTTTGGTGTCTGATACACTGCGACCATTCAACTCAACAAACATTTATTAAGTTCCTACTACGTGCAAGGGACTCAAGAACTTAGACAATGAAGACATAGTCCCTGGTCTCATTTTGCTTACAGAGAAGCAGGTTATCCTAGCGGCTACAATGTTAGATTTGGAGTCCTGGATTTGAATCTTTTCTTGGGAACTTGCTACTTATTGTCCATGAACAAATGTCTTCTTTGAGTCATAGGCTGGTGCCTACAGTGATTCCCTCAAAAATGATATTTTGTTCTTCATTCATTTCACTCATATCTGACTCTGTGACTTCCTTTGGGGTTTGCTTAGCAAAGACACTGGGTTGGTTTGCATTTCCTTCTCTCGCTCATTTTACAGATGAGGAAAGGGAGGCAAATAGGATTAAGTAACTTGCCCCAAGTCACAGCTAGTAAGAGTCTGAGGCCAGATTTGAACTCAGGAAGATGAATCTTCCTGACTCCACACTCAGCACTCTATTGGCTGGGGTATCTACTAGCTGCCCTTGATTTAACCTAAGTACGTTTAAAGAAGGAGGACAAACACCAGGCTAAAAGTGCAAGTGTTTGTCAAGGATTTTGTAATAAACACTTTTCTCCATCAATGACAGTAAAACTTCCACATGTGGAATATAAAATCACAGTCACTACTATGTGTTACATCAGTGGTGTCAAAATCAAATAGAAACAAGGACTATTAATCCATACATAAGGATCCCTGTGGTCCATTCACTTAGTTTTAAAATGTAATATTATTTATGTTTTATTGTATTTTCATTTATTTTGTTAAATATTTCCCAATTATAATCTGGTTCAGCCTGCACTATATCATATTGTGGGTCACATGGACTCTTGGACCTCAGATTTGACCCTCTTGTTTTGCAGGAAGCAGTAAATAGAAACGTCTCTAAAGAAAACAAAATGGGAGAAACGGCTGGATGAGAACACAAAGGAAGAACACGAAGGGCAGGGGGCTGTTGGATTTGGAGGGTATTTAAAGATCAGTTCTCACAATATCTAAAAGGGGGGAGAATATCAAATGCTTAGAAATGCTCATCAAAAAGTGACTGAGAATATATTAATAACCACCTAATTTTTCATCTTTACAAAAATATCTATGAGAATAACCTTACAAAAATCATTGTAAGCATCCTTGATGATGGTATGTGAAGGGAACATGCAGCCTTTTACAAATCATAATCTATGAGACCATATCTTTGCATCTCACAATTGTCTGAAAGGTTTTAACAATACAAAAGCCTTTATTGTTTATTGAAAACACATTTGATTTGATAGAGCAAAAATACTGTTAGTACTTTTTTCCACAGTATATTTCTCTGCATATACCAAAATCATAAATTGAATGCTGTAGGCACAGTGATCAATTTATTCAGTAGCTCTCTACTAGAATATCTAATTGAACATCAGAATGGATAGCTATCAGAAGAAACTACTTTCAAATACTGTCCCACATACTTAATAGCTTTGTGACCCTGGGGAAAATCCCTTAGTGATCTGTGGTCTCTCTCTTCATTTACATGCCTCATAGGGAAGTTATACAGCTCCAAAGAGTTAATGTCCGTAACCTGAGTTCTAAAGTCCATTGATAGAGAACCCTTGCCTTATGGGACCACTGTCCCATACCTGCATGAAGGGCAGGGGTTGATGGAGGGAGAGAAGAGAGTGACAGTCTTTTCCATTTCTTTGGTCTCTGCAGGTGCTTGGGGAACTTCTGGCTTCTGGCTTTGAGAGAAAAGATGCCAACACCACCTCATGTTGCTTGAAGGAAAAGATTCTGGGCAGAAGCCCATATGAAAGGAGCTGCTAGTCTCTATCAAGTCCTTATGCCTAGCTAGCCACACTAGAAACATCAAGGAACTTCTCCTTGGATAAGGTCTAGGATAGAGGTATGGAACCTGTGAACTCACTTGAGGACCTAGAGGGCCAACATGTGGCCTCAAGGCTCCAAGTTTCCCACCCCTGATCTAGGATGATCTCAGTTGAGCTGAGTTACCTTACTCCAAATGGGAGAGTTCCTTCACTTTCTATTGCCTGGTATATACTTTCCTATGTACAATTTCTCTGATTTTTGTTTTGCTATAAACTTGGATAAATGGATTTCTTTGCTGACATAGCAATGGTTATGTGAAGTGCTATATGTGAGGCATCTAGCTGGTTCAGTGGGTAGGACACTGGGCCTGGAGCCAGGAAGACCTAAGTTCAAATCTGCCTTAGATACTTACTAGCTGTGTGAGCCTGGGTAAATCACTTAACCTCTTTTTGACTTGATCTACTGGAGAAGAAATTAGCAAACCACTCCAAATCTTTGCTAACAAAACCCCATGGACAGTCTCATCTATTGGTTCACAGAACTGGACATGAATGAACGCAAGTGCTTAAAACTTCCCAAGAGAGAACCAGAAACTCTCAGAAAACGTTAGTTTTTGGACTCCACAGTCCTGCAAAAGGAGCTATTTTCTGTTTCCTAAACACAAATTTTGCTTTCTCACCTTTGACCTTTCATTCCTGTTATTCTCTATGCCTAGAATGTCCTTATCCCTTATTTTTTTTGCCTATATAGAGCTCAAGTTGAATGTTACTTCCTCTAGGAAACCTTTCCTTAGTCCTCCAGGTGTTAATGATGTTTTTTTTTTTTTTTCCTGTGACTCACATAGAATATAGATTTGCACCTCTCTAAGGTTAGATTCATCATTTATTATAATTATTTGTGTGTGTCATATTCCTCTAATATACCATAAATTCCATGAAGAATGTCTTATTTAAACTCTGCATCTCTTCCAGTATTTAGAATAGTGATGTATTCAAAGCAGGTGCTTAATAAATGTCTAAATTATATTAATGTGGAAAAAGTTCAACTTCCAGTGGGTAAATTAGTGACTGCTTATAAGTATTGTCTTAGGTATATTATCTAATGGTTAGAAGTATGCTTTGCCCTGCTTATCACAATGATTGTGTCATTAATCTACATATGCACATGCTTTGTCCTAAACAGAAAGCCCATATTTATTTAATCACTATACATTGGGCTGGTCTTATGCATGGTGGATTAGGTAGCAACCTTTTTGTCGCAACTTGAATGATACCAAGAAGTGGACTTAGCTTCAAGATATTTTCTCCCTGGTCTTCTGGCTGGGACCAAGAAAACATGAATGTAATGGAATAAAGAGAGCGAAAGTAGACCAGTGCATGCCGCCATAAAATAACATTGTCAGGGCTGGAGAAGGTGCAGTGACAAGCCATTATTTGGCCAATGTCTATCCTTGCCATAGTAGATTGTCCCTAATTCCATGACTTCCCCTAGCTTTGTACTGTGATTAACAAACTCCTTCAGTCTTCTATCTAACCTCTTGAATTTGGGTGTCCTGTGGCCTCTTGGTTGGTATTATCCTGTATCTGATAGGTAGAATGGAGCTCTCAGAGACAGATGATTTAAACAAACAGTCCTTTTTACTAAAATCATATTCCAGTTACTCTCAGGTAGAAACAATCCTCAGGGGAGTCCAAAGGATAGAGGCAAATATAACCCTTTTGCAAGAAGGGCTTCTTTAAATTTTTATTTTTGTAGGCAGTCAATAAGGATGTTCCCTGAGGTCTCAGGAGCAATCTGCCAAAGTCTCAAAAACTGCTTTTATATTCGTCTTGTGCAAAGGGCCCCAAACTGGGTCCTTGATCAATCCACTTGGAGGCTACACTAACCCCAACTTCTCCATGTCTGCATCAAAATGTCTTTGCTTGCAACAAACAGGTAGTGTAGGAGTATGGGGCAGGTAGGGAGGAAGAGGTTAACTCTCACCTCCCCAGTTCCACCAATATCCTGGCCCACAACAGGATATTTTCTCTGGTCTATCACATCTTGGGCTACAGCCTCTTTCTCCCAAATCCTGTTAATTGGTTCCTAATAGCCACCACACCTGGGCTCAGCCCATTCTCACTGGGGGTGGGTGGGACTTGTAGGTCTTAAGTCCAAACTAAAAAATAAATAAAGCAGCAATTCACTTCCCTCCATTTGACTCACACAGTGGTACAACTGGCTTCTCTCTGAGCAACATCTGCAGTCATCCATAAAGCAAAGAAGCAGTTCTGGAGGTGGGTAGAACCAGCTGCCACTGCTGAGACATGGACAGGCAGGCAGATCTCCCAGAGTTCCTGCACCAATGCAAAAAAGACTTTTGAAGTGCTGATCACAGCCTGAGTGTAAAGGTATCCTTTGGAATGTACCTTGTGGTAGGAAATATTTCCTTTGGGGATGATGTAGAAATCTTCCTTTAAGTTTTAAGGGAGCATTAAACATCTTCCTAGCATTCTTTAACTCAAGGATCAATTTCTTTGATCAGAAATTGCTAGCCACAAAAGTTACTGATTCAGGCTGGGCCATAGCACTCTTTGTTGACTGCTTCTGGATCCCAAATCAGGGTTGTTCCTTTCCTCCCCTCTCCTCCCCTTCTCTCCCTTCCCCTTCCCTACCTTTCCCTTCCCTTCCCTCTCTTCTGGACCCTCCTGGCTTAAGAGTGATTATCAGTACTAACTGTTGCTGTTTCCCTCCCAGCCTGATGTCTTTTTTTCTATGACTTATTAAAGGGGCCATCCCCTGGCTACTTCTTAAAGAGGCCTACTCTCTGAATGGGCATTACCTTACCTAAGTGAGTTGCTGAATAGACCAGGCCAAGATCACCTATCGCATCCTGGGTCATCTCCAGTCATCATGACTCTGAAGGAGAAGTGAGGCTAGTGACCTGCACAGCCCTCCCTCACTCAAAACAAAATCAAGTGCAAGTCAGGTCATCATTTCTCTGATGGCATGGTTTTCTTCGGCAACGAAAGGCAAACACAATTATCTGGGTGAGCTCAAAGCCAGGGAGGTCTTGCTGCTGCATATACATTTGAAAGGCAAGAAAGGAGACAATGACCTCAGTCCCTGAGTTAAGGACATCCTCTCCTATAGCTGGCTCAGGTATCTAACTTGGAGAGTGAGAAAAGTTTTTAGAATTGAAAGCCTTCAACCCCAGAAACCCTGGAAGTTTTGTGTTTTTTTTGGTGGTGGGGAAGAGTAGCTGTTACATGGATAGTGACTAGGTGTACTCTTGTCTTCAGAGATGAAGATTGGGAGCCTGAGAGACTGCTGACCATAAAGTAGGGTGATGTCTCTAATAGAGAGAACCAAGTCCATGGACCACAAACCTCAATTCCAAAGATAGAACTGAATCTTAAGGCCCTAGATATTTAGCTAGGTATGTCTTTGAGCTTTGTTCTAAAGAGCATGGCATCTAAGAGCAAAGAAGCTCTTACTGGAGGTGACAGACCTGAAGCCAAGACTGAAAATAGTAAGGGATCATTCTTTAAGGGAGGGAAAATAGGAAAGCTTTTCCAATGAAGGATTTTGCAGCTTCCATGGCTGAGACAAGGACTGTTACTTTTCTAAGTGATCTATAAAAGCCTTGAGGCTTTGAAATGGAAAAAAAAGACAAAACTTACCCTTCTCATAAGGAAGAGGTAGCCCTATAGCCAAATACTTGAATTGAAGCTAGAAGTTGGAACAGAGAAAATTTCCCAGCCCTGTGCCCAGAGGGCCAAAATGGGAAAAATATGGTAGTCCATATGTGACTAGGGGAGTGGCATCAAGGAAAGACATTTCCAGCAAAACACTGGAGGTGCTTGACTGGACAACCACATGTTCAGTGGAGCAGTGTCCAATGGTAATAATATTTCCATCAATTTTGTGTCCAGCAAAGATCAGATGCCTCTAGGAGAGCAATGAAGGGATATTTGACCTTTGCAACAACTCTCCAATACTCCTCTTTCTCTCTTCTGACACCACCTCCACTCTGATGTAGGCTCTCCCTACCTTATGCTTGGACTATTGCAATAGCCTCTTGGTAGGTCTGTCTGCCTCAAGTCTCTCCCCATTCCAGCCCAAACACCAAAGCAATTTTCCTAAAGTGCTACTATGACTAATACCACTATCAATGTCACCAATGCCTACTCAATCAGTCCCAGTGGCTGATTTCCCTAATCAAATATAAAATCCTCTGTTTGACATTAAAAGCTCTTTATAACTTAGCCCTTTCCTTCCTGGAATGGTCTTCTTACACTTTTTTCTGTACCAGGTACTCTTTGATTCAGTTGTCGTTGATCTCCAAGGTGTTCCACAAACAAGATATTCAACCTCTCAACTCTGAACATTTTCCTCTGACTATCCCTCATGCCTGAAAAGTTCTCTCTCCTCATCTGTGCCTACTGACTTCAAGTTCCACCTAAAATCCCATCTTCTATAAGAAGTCCTTTCCAACCTCTCTTAATTCTAATTCCTTCTCTGCTATAATTATTTCTTATTTATTCCAAATACAGTTTGTTTGTATGCATTTGTTTGCTTGTTATCTCTCCACCTTGGGGTCAGGGACTGTCTTTTGTATTTTTTTTTTTTATTAAGGCTTAGCACAGTGCCTGGTGTGCCAGGTACTTAATAAATGTTCATTAATTGACTTATTAATGACATAACTACCTGTCATTAATCAGATTAATTTAATGTAATTAATTCATTAGACTAGTTGAGTTGCCTCTCCACAGGTGTGCTCTATTTTTTTTGTGTGTGGAACTCACCAGGTGTTAGCTTTTGCCACCCATGTTCACTAAACATGAGCCTCTCCAGGTATCCTACATGTGTCCCCTCTTTGCATTGATTGTGTGTGTATTTGTGGGAGTGGTGTGCCACAGGTTTGTAGGGGAAATGTTTTATTGCCATGTTATTTCATCCAGTACCTTTATTTTGAACAAATTGTGTCTTCTGGGTGACTACTAAAGGCAAATACTGTGGATTTAGTGGATGCAGATCCATAGAGTATCCTGAAGCCTGACCTAGGAGAATCATTCTATGAGTTGGGAGGGGGATGGAGTACTCTCAGGTGCAATGTTAAAAACAAAACAAAACAACTTCAGATCAGAGGAATGCTATAGATATAGTTTATGGGGTTTAGAGAAAATAGGAAGGAATCCATAATCTTAGTAGAAGAATTCAGTCTAGAAGTGATAAAAAGTACTCAAAAATGAATTTCTAAAGACACAATGAAGGCAGCAAGGTGGTACAGTAGATAGAGTATCAACCATGGAGTCAGGGACATCTAAATTCAAATCCCCAGCCTCAGATACTTAATAGCTGTGTGACCCTGGACTAGTCACTTAACGCTAATTGCCTTGAGCACTGCCTGCCCACCCCCAAAAGACACAATGAGAAACAGTTCTGATAAGGAAGAAAAACAAGCTGTCTAAAACTGCTCACATGGGACACAAAGGAAACTCATGAAGTTAGATTTAGAAAATATACATATTGAATGCAGCTCTCATAAATAGTCTCGGGTACAAAAGTTGCATAAGACAAACTGTTACCTTGTCAATACCTACTGTTTGCAGTTGCAATGTGTTCTTATACCAATGACTTCTCCCACTTTAGATGGTAAAAACCACTTTTCTATATCTTTTAACTTGCCTTGGATTTGGTTATCCTGTGAACTCTGGTTTGACTATCACAAATCTCTATTTACTCTCTTAAATCACGATTGGAACCACACCTCCTCTCCCTACTTAGTTTCTCTCCTTAGCTCTGTTAATGGATCCTTAATCACCAGCACATGTCAGCTCCATAACATTCATAGGAGGGTGGGGATTTAACACATCTGAAATTCCCACTCTTATAGTTATTTATTTGCATCAAGGCATTCCATTCCCCAAAGACCTTACTTAAAATGCAAATATGTTGCCTGGGAGAGGTAAAACATTAAACACCCAAGGACTCAGAATTATTTAGTTTATTTGATTAGCTAATCAACTAATTAGCAAGAAATTAGGCTCCAAGGGAAAGAGGCAGAGAATAGATTGAAACTTTTTGTTTGAGAAAGGAAGAACAGGTGTCTGGGAAGGTTTAGCACCTGAAGCTCTCTCAGCCAAAATGAAGACCGAGAACAGGTCTGTACTACTCAGGCCTTTGGGTACAATAAGGTTACCTGGTAGATATAGGAAAGATAAGTGAGTGTCAAGGTGGCATCAAAAGAATCCAAAAGAAAAGTTGGTTAGGGCTCATGCGTGAAGACAAGCTTTGCTTATTTCAGTTTTCCTTGGAGACAACCCTGGCTTCCGACAGGACTGGTTTATCTGTCAATGTCATTTCCCAGAAGTCAACGATTTTGTTATATTACTTGATACTATGCTTTAGAGAACTATTTCTATCTGGTGGTCAATCTTATTTTTACTGTCTTAGTGTGATAAATGCCACCAAAATATCCAAGGATCATGCTTAGCTAGCCAATCTTCTGACCTCAATTCATAGCCCCCACTTTATTATTTAATAAAACCTCTGTCATACTACCACCTCTCTTCCAAGAATGACATCATAAGCATGAATCATTTCTTAAACACTACTCTGCCTGTGGATGTGCTAGGTGCAACGTAAAGCATCACTCAGATGTGGTGGCTGCATCCTGAAATTTTATACTATACTAGGTCCAGCTGTCCTTAAAATAGAATAATTATAGTTTTAATGTTGCAAAGACCATAGGACTCATCTAGTCAGTCCCCTAAGTTTATAGATGAGTTCACTGAAATGCAAAGGAACAAAGAAATACATTTGCAATCATAATAATGTACATGTAGGCATTATGGGATAGTGGATCAAAGGCTCACCTTGAAGTCAAGTCCTCCTTCTGATGCTGAATGATAATGATGAGAACTATTTATTTATCACTTTAAGGTTTGCAAAGTGTTTGCAAAAGTAATCTCATTTGACCCTCAAAACAACCCTGTGAGATAAGTACTATTACTACCCTCCTTTTATAGATGAGGAAACTGCAGCAAACTGTAGCCAGGTCACAGAGCTAGTATCTGAAGATGGATTTGAACTCAGGCTTTCTTGTCATTAGGTGTAGCATTTTAACCATTGCATCACCTTGTTGTTGAGTTGTTTTTTCAGTCACGTGTGACTCTTCACGACTCTATTTGGGCATTTCTTGGCAGAGATAATGGAGTGGTTTGCCGTTTGCTTCCCCAGCTCATTTTATGGATGAGGAACTGTAGCAAAAAGGATTAAATGACTTGCCTAGGCTCTTGGAGCTAAGTGTCTTGAAGGAGGATTTGAACTCATGAACATGAGTCTTCATGATTCTAAGCCCAGTGCACTATCCAGTGTGCCACCTAACTGCCAATTGTACCACCTACCTCCACACTAATGATGCTTTAGTTGTGTGACTGTAGTAATATTTACTCTCACAGTACTTACAAACAACTCTAAAAGACCACAGGTTACAGTTGAGTTACTGACCAACATCAATCACCTCAATTTCCACACTGAAAATTCCATGTACTGAAGATATCAGAGGTGAAGTACAAAAAATAATAACAATATACTATCTAAAAGAAGACATACAGTTAAGGAGGAATAGAAAGTCATCTGGCCCTACAGGAGAAAAGAGAAGATGGAGACAAGAGAAGGGAGAGATGACAGAAGAGAGGGCAGATTGGAGATAGGGAAAATTAGATTGCTTGGGGTATTGGGGTGTGGGGAGGGGATAAAAGGGGAGAAAATTTGGAACCCAAAAATTTGTGAAAATGAATGTAAAAAATTTAAATAAATAAATAAATTTAAAAAAAAAAGAAAAGAAATGGCAAAAAACAAAAAAAAAGCAATATACTATCTATAGAAAATTTGAATACTTTGGAAAGCACATAATATAATGTAAAATAATAAGTAGATATTTTGGAAAGGGGGAAAATTGAGGAGAGTCATGGGAATCAGGGAGGAAGTATGGAGCAGTATAAATACTGAACTTGGAGTTACTGGAAGTAACTGATTCTTGCCACTTACTACCTACCTGGGTGACCTTGGCACCCAACTTCTCTGGGCTTCAATCCCTTTATTTGTAAAATGAGTGGGTTGAATTGGATGACCTTTAAGGTCTCTTTCTTCTGTAAATCTATGATTCTGTAATTATATCTCTCTCTAAAAGTTTTGTGGAGAATTTGGGTTTTGTGTCCCTTCTAATCATGTTATCATTCACCCCCATTTAAAATTTTTGTGTGTGGTTACATGGAAAGTGCAAATAAATAAGCAAATCTACAGGCTAGGAAACTGGCATAGTAACTTGCCTTCCCCTGTGGCCAGATGAATTACAGATCTAAAGTTTCCTGTCTGAATCTACTGTCACTAGTAGCCTCTCTCCCGTTACAGGTATTCTGCACTAGCCCCAACCCCCGCACTCCTCTATCTGTCTCTCCGTCTCTCTCCCTCTCTCTTCTCTCTTTTATTTAAGGCCACTGTGGAATGTCCCTATAATATTCTTCTTTGTGTCTCAGACATCCCTGGTTCCACAAAATTTCTTTATTGTCAGTGTCATCTTCTGTTTACTCACATTTTCAGCCTTTCCTGGATCAGAACTTTTGTTATCTTAATGATTGCTCCTGTTCGTTTTCACAATGTTAAAGCGGTTTTGTAAATGTTGGTTTGTGATAGACCAGTAATTACTTGGGAAGAAACAACATAAGGGATAACAATAAGAGAAAACTTTCTCTTATAAAGAGGGATGGACTAGAAAGACTCAAGGGTGAGTCAGGAAGGAGGGACCTGGGATTTGGTGTTTGTTTTCCCAGCTGTAAAATAAGAGCTAGTTCAGAGTTGATGTGATGTGTATACAGTTATCAATCCCACACAGCCACTTTCCCCAAGATGTTTTTGATATACTGATTGGTATAAGAAATTAAATGGAATTTTGGGGAGAGTTTTGTGGAAGCTGCAGACAACACACGAAAGCTAGCAGATGACAGAAAGCCTATGACCAAACACTTAACCTAAATTTTATGATAAGGTATTGTAAACCCTCCATTATAAAAAGAAAAATAATCACACTTATTTTCTGGTACAAAAGGAGAGCTAAAAAATTTTACATGGATTTTCCAATTGCTGGGGCACCATGCCCCTAAACCCTTCCACCCTCCCTTCCCCATATGGAAGGGATAACTAGTTGGAGTAAGTGAACATAAATATAAGAAGGAAAAATGATCTAAGCAAAAAAAGAATGAGTAAAAGAGACCACAGAGGAGCAACAAAGATGTTAATATAAGTTGGATGGCCATGAAGAATCGCTCAGGAAGACATTTAGTCATCTGGACAAAAAATATTGCTGCTAGCTAAGGGTGTCTAGTAGTTGACCAAAATTGCAGCTGAATCTGAGTCTTGGGATTTTGCCAGAACTAGCTAGAAAAATCTTTGTTTCTGCCAGCACCAGGGAAATGGACATGGATAGTCTTAGATGGTCTTAGGGAAAAACTATGAAACTAAAAGAAGAAACCAGATTTCTTGAATGATAGATGAGAGATGATCTGGGGGCACACTCTCTAATTATATTATGTACCTGCAATCTGTTCCCCTTTACATATTTGTTCCCCAGACTTCCTTACACTGTGGTAAAGTAATATCTTGTAATGCACTGTGTGAGTTTTGGATTCCCTCTTGAGGGAAGATACTAGAAAGGAATTAAGGAAAAGAACTGTACTCCCGAGGTAGAAACCTAAAGAGGAGACTCTGTTTGTTGTAAAACCCTTGAGTGATTCTCTCCATTGACAGAAGCAGAGGGAGCTTCCTGTTTGAGTCAGGCAAGGGCATTTCTTCACACTCTCCTTCCTGAGAAGCCTTGGTCAGTAGGCTTCTCAATACAGGAAGATAACAGAGGCCATTCCCTAAGGGATCCCAAGAGACAGAGACTATTTCCTTTACTGGAAAGACTGCATTGAGAGAGGCAGGGATCACACATAGTGCAAATGGGAGAAAAAACAGCAACAATTTCATTTAGTTAGGCATTTTGCCAGGAATAATTAATAGTCTGGTATTCATAAAGGATTCTTTTTTTTATCAGTCAGCAAATGTTCAGAGATACCTGGAACCCCTCCAGCCTGGCCTCTGTGAAGCAGTCAGTAGGATAATTTTGGAGTTTGGTGCCATGGGGTTGGGAAAACCTTGTAAAGTGTTGCTTGAATAAGGCAAAGCAGGCTTGGTTACTCAGCAGTAAAGAACAAGAGCCGCCATAGAAGCCAGACTCAATTTGATTTTTTTCCCCTTTGCTTCTGAAAGAGGCATTCTCTGTTAGAGGTAAGGATGTGGTTGAGCAGCTATTGAAAATATGTAAAGCCATAGAAAAGAAATTGGGTTATATGTATTAAGTCTCTGTTTAGAATCTTGGAAATCACATAATCATAGAATTTGAAGGTTGAATAGGACCTCAGCAGCCAACCAGTCTGAAGGAAAACCTGCTATAACATACCCCATGAATGATTATCCAGCCTCTGCTTAACTACCTCTAAGGAACAGGAGCCCACTATCTCCTGAGATAATCCGTTCTACTCCCAGACACTTCTTATGCTCAGGAAATTTTACCCTAACATAAAGACTAAATTGGTCTTTTTGAAATGTCCATCCATTGCATTTGGGGCCAAACAATAAGTCAAATTCCTCGTCAGGATGGCAGATATTGGGCTAAAGGTATGATGTTGCCCTCCCAGTCTTTTCTATTGTTGTTGAGGCCTTTCAGTCATGTCTGAGTCTCTGAGACTCCATATGGGGTTTTCTTGGCAAAGGTACCAGAGTGGTTTGCCATTTCCTTCTTCAGTTCATTTTATAGATGAGGAACTGAGGTAAACAGGGTTAAGCAACTTGTCTGGGGTCATACAGCAAGTAAGTGTCTGAAACTGGATTTGAACTCGGGAAGTTGAGTCTTCCTTAATCCAGCCCAGTGTTCTATCCACTGCACCACCTAGCTGCCCCCAAGTCTTTTCTATTCTAGGCTAAATATTATTAGAAGCTTCAAATGATTTTCATACGACAGGAATTCAAAACCCTTCATCATGTTGGGTTGACTTTCTCTGGTTTATCAATATCTGTCTTAAATTTCAATTGCCAGAACTGAAAACAACATTTCTGATGAATCTGATGAGTACAATAGGACTTCTTCCCCTTATTTCTGGAAGCTCAAGGACTACTAACTTCTTTGGCTGCTACCTCACATATTGAACTTGTCATCTAAAACCTTCAGAAGCTTTGCTTCATGCCCATCAGATTAGCAAAGATGACAGAAAAAGGAAAATGAGAAAGGTTGGAGAGGCTGGGGCAAAATAGGCACTTTGATGAAGTATTGGTGGAGCAATAGGTAGAGATAATATAAGGTGTTTCAGAAAAAATCTTGGGAAGATTTGTATGAAATAAAGAGCACCAGTAGAATAATTTATAGAATAAGACGTTTTAAAAATAAATAGCTTAAGAATTCTAACTAATAGAGTGACCAAATGTGATTCAAAACATGGCATGCTAACCACTTCCTGACAGAGTTGATGGACTCAAGGTGCTGAATGAGATATATTTTGGGGCATAACCAATGTGCGTATTTGATTCTCTTGGCTATATTTGATACATATCCTTTTTCCACAATTTTAAAATGGGAGGCAGAGGGGGAAAAGTTTGGTAACTGAAAGAAAAACCAAAAGTTAAAAAGGGATCATTTCAAGAATTTCCCAAGGATTAGAATTCAAGTTAATTGTTCTATAGTTTGTAGACTATTCTCTTCCCCTTTTGAAAACTGAGATATTTACATTTTTGTGGTACTTCTCCTATTTTCCATGATCTTTCAAATGTTACTGATATCTCATCAACCACATCTGTCAGTTATTTCAGAACCCGAGGATGTAGTTAACCTGACCTAGGTGACTTGAATTTATTGAAAGCAACTTGTTGCTGTCTTACCATCTCCTTACTTACCCTGGATATCAATTTGATGTTAGTCATTTTTTCTTCTGTCATTATTAGGACAAATGTCATTCTCTTCAGTAGAGAAAATAAAGCAAGCTAAGAAGCAAGTGCTCTGTCTTCTTTCTGTTGTCAGTTATCGTCACTCCATCCGTTCTGAACGAAGGTCCAATGTCTTTTTCAATTTTCCTTTTTCTTCTAGCATAGCTACAAAAAATACTTCATTTTCACAGGACCAGCTTATCCTCTCATTCATTCACTGTTACTTGACTTTGTTTCCATCTTCTAGATATAGCTTTTTAAAAAAATTAAGGTGCTTCATGAGTTTCCTATGCATCCACATTGGTCTCTGGATAGAACCTATTTTTCTTTTTCATTGCAATGGTTTTCCTTTTGTGTTTTCGGATGTTCATTATTGAGCATCTCTAAGATCTCCTTGGCTGACCTCCCTTATATATAGCATTTTAGTCTATGGGATCCTATCTGTCTTTCCTATGAATACTTAACGAAATCTGCTTTCCCAAACTAAAGTGCATGTAGGGCTATGCCTGGCTAACCTCTTCTCTATCAAATACTCATTTGCATCCCAACAACCATTTCCTCCCTGTTGGTGAGAATTGGATCCAAGGCAAAATTTTTCATTATTGTTTTGTTTCCTTTTTAAAGGATGAATTCGTCACTAAGGGAAGAAAAGAAACATATTCTCCACTTAGTTTTTGTCAAGAAAGAGAACTCTAGCAGATAGCTGAATAATTAAAATCTCCCTTCAGGGGGATAGAAAGTCTGTTTGCTAGACATGATCTATTTCCTGAACTCCTTATCTATTTAAGTAGTCCTGAATATACTCCAATGACAAAATTACTTCTGCTTCTCTTCCCATTGACTTCCACCAAAATACAATCAATTGTACGTGTCCTGGATTTCCTCACATAATTATACTTTCTTCCTATGTAACATCATCCAACACAACTTTGTCTTTTCTTACTGTCTCTTTTGAATAAAGTAGTATCCAGAGTCATGGTCTAGTTAGAGGATGTTTTCCCCATCAAATATAAGTGATATGTATCTGTCCTTCTGTTGCTCTCGTTTTTTGCCTAAACTTTGGGCATTTGTGTACAGACATTTGAGGCTACTGTTTGGTTTTTTTTTTTTAGATTTTTATCTCCTATGAACTTGAGGGTGTATCAATTACTATTCTTTCTTTGTTGTAGCTACAGTGTATGGCAAATAATTTAAAAATATATACATAGGCAGTCTATTCCCTCCCCTATACTTTTAGCTTAAAACTTTTGACTAGATTTGCGAGACATCCAGTAAATTTTTACAAATCTTAATTAAGTGTACTTCATTCCTGGCTAGGAATTTGTCATATAAATATAACCTTGCTTTGTGAGGCACACCAGTCCCAGAACACATAGCAATGGATATTTTGGAACAGAGATTCTGGCAAGGTTGTGTGTGAAGGGGGATGGGATTGGTTTGGGAAGAATTGCAAAAGAGAAGCCAGAAGAAAGAGGAGAAGACCATTACCTATGGTGGAGAGTTTGGTTGCCTCCATCTTGAGTCCATGTGGTCTTCGCAGAACCAAGTAATCAGTTAGCTTGGTATTGGTGCTTTCTCTTCAAAGACTGCAAGAAGTGGCTATTACCCTACACAGAAACCATCTTGGGGAAGATGTAGCTAAAGTAAAGCAAGGTGATAGTGAGCTGAGCCTGGTGATTAGGTTTGTTGAGATAACCCTTCCTGACCCTAGAGAAAATTTCTTCTTCCCATGGCTCTTTGTAGGGAAAGAAGGCAGCTGCCCTTAATCATCTTACTCCTACAGAATTCATGCTTCAGTTTTTCCTGTGAGTGGAAGGATTTAACACAGGAAAGCCCTAGTTCCTTCTAAAGCTAAGCCTACACAGATAATTTAAGTCATGATCCTGTTCCAATCCAGTCACCTCCTTCATAGTCAACCGCCCACTTTTCAAATTGATTTTTCTCTTTTATGTCTCTTGCTTTGAAGAGTAACAGTGGAGAAAATAGAACTGATGCCCTTATGGTTTTCAGATTTTTTCCTTTGTATCTTTTGTTGTTCAATTTTTTTCAGCCACTTCCAACTCTCCATGACCCCATTTGAAGCTTCCTTGGCAGAGACACTAGAATGGTTTGCCATTTTCTTTCACAGATCATTTCACAGGTAAGGAACGTGAGTCAACACAGGCTTAAATGACTTGTTCAGGGTCACACAGCTAGTAGGTCTCTGAAGCTTGATTTGAACTCAATAAAATGAGTCTCCCTCATTCTAAACCCAGTGCCCTTTCAGTTCCAGTTCCATTCACCTAGCTGCCCCGGTTCCTTTGTATCACCAACTGCCTACTAGTCATCTCAAACTATATCTCCCACAGACATTACATTTAATACATCCCAAACTAAACTTGTTATCTTTTTTCCCTAAATCTCCCTCCTTCCAAAATTTCTTATTACTATCTAGGATACCATCATCCTCCTAGTCACCCAGTCTCACAATTCGTTATCACCCTTTGTTCCTTACTCTCTCTCACTTTCTTTTATGCCTTGTCTCCCCTGACACTGGCAAAACTCTGGTGAAGATCCTCATCTCCTCACAGCTAGATGATTGCAGTAGCCTGCTTATTGACCTCCCTGACTCATCTTTACCCTCCCTAGTCCATCTTCTACTTAGCTGTCAAATTAATCTTTCTTGCTTAATCTAACAAATCTAACCAAGTCATCTACTTAGTCAATAAGCTCCAGTGTTCCCGCCCCCCCCATCACTTCCAGAATCAAATATAAAACCCTCTGTTTGGCATTCAAAGCCCTTCACAACTTACCTTACTCCTTTGTTATTTTTTTCTTACAGTCTCACCCCATGCTCTGTGATATAGTGAAACTGGCCTTCTTTCTGCTTCTTCGACAAGATACTATCTCTCAACCACAGCCATTTTCATTGGCTTTCCCCCGTGCCTGAAATATTTTCCCTCCTCATCTGCACCTATTAGTTTCTCTAGCTTCCTTTAAGTCCCAACTAAAACCCCTCTTTCTATAGGAAGCCCTTCTCTATATCTCTTAATTATAGGGCTATCCCTCTCTTGATTATTTCATTTTTATCCTATCTATAACTTGTTTGTAGGGACAGCTAAGTAACATAAGAGAGTACTGGGCCTGGAGTTAGGAAGCTTCATCTTCCTGAGTTCAAATTTGGCCTCAGACACTTACTAGCTGAGTGACCTTGGGCAAGTCACTTAACCTTGTTTGCCTCAGTTTCCTCATCTGTAAAATGAGCTGGAGAAGGAAATGGAAACCCACTCCAGTATCCCTGCCAAGAAAACCCCAAATGGGGTCATGAAGAGTCAAACATGACTGATGACGACAACAAGAAGAAGCTTGTGGGTTCATGTTGTTTCCCCTCATAATAGTGTTAGCTCCTTGATGGCGGGTACTGTTTTCTTTGCATACCCAAAGCTCAACACAATGCTTGGTACGCAGCAGGAATTTAATAAATGTTTGTCGGTTGACTATTACTGTCGGCAACACTTTTTAGATTGCTTCTGACAGTATTATTTGTGTGCTCAGGAGAATCACCAGAATTCAGTTGGTGTCATGCATTTCTATTAGTCTTGAAAAAACTTGCTGATTGATTGACTTATCAATTAAAACATGATATCTCACCCGACAGCTTCTGTAGTTCTACTCTATCATTCTTTGAAGAACAAGCAGCTTTTTCCTCCTTAGAACATCTGTCTCTCTCCTCTTCAATAGCCTGAAATCTGTTTTAAGTTCCAATTGGACAGCTGTCCTTTTCCTTTCTCATCCCCATTGTGCAACTCTCTTCCATTCTTTGACATTCTGACAAAGGTCAACTCTCTCTTCCTCCATCTCATATCCCTTTCTCTGTCTACTGAAGTCTCTCTTTTACTTATTTTGGGAACACTGCATTCTCAATAATACCCTGCAGTTAAAAGAGGCATTCTTCACCTTCCTTCACCTTTTCTTCCAGGAAGGAAGAGAAGTAAAGGGAAAAGAAATATACGTTTATATAGCACCCACTATGTGCTAAGCACAGTCCTGAGTGCTTTATACATATTATCTCACTTAAATATTATTTAAGTATTATCTCATTTAGGTAGGAGATCAACCTACAGTTGAAACACAAATAACAGTCACTTGGCTGTGCCAGAAATACAAACATTACTCACTTGTGCAAGTTACTACATCATCTCTCCTACTTAACATACTGGTTAAGATTTTCAATCTTGTTTTTGAGTCTTGTTTGTGGGTGTTTATATCACAACCTTAAGTACCTGGTTAAAACTTTAGTGGCCAATTATCACATCTTAATAATAGGTTGACAGCACCAATCAATTTCCTTTCCTTAGTTCCACAATTCTAAGGTCACACCCACCTCTCCTTTAGCCTGGCACCAATCTATACCTTGGACCCAACCACTTATATTCTATCAATTTGTGCTTTCCTTTTAAACTCTTTCCTTGCCTTGCTATGCCAACTACTTTCTCTTTTTCTGTCTTAAATCTTCTTCAGCAGAATCTTCTTCAAGTTCTTCCCCCAATTCTTGTTTGTCTTTCTTTATCCTTTTTTATTTATTGGATACTCCCGCCACTTTTCTATCATGGAATGGGTATTAAGAAAGCGAATGATGCTTCAAGTTCTAGAGATAACCTTTTGAGTCTGCACTCCTAATGACACAGTTCTGGGGTCCCAACTGGGATGCTGCCCGTTAACAATCAGTCAATAGCCTTAATTAACTTTCAGCAATGGCATTTACTAAGATGGCATAGTAAGAACAGTGGGTACAACATATTCTCCCCACAACCTGGGTCATACTATTAGTACTACTACTGTTGCTGCTGCTACTACTACTATTACAGTCAGCTAGCTAGCTACATTGATGTTGCACTTTAACATTTGTAAAGCACTTTGCATGTATTATCTCATTTAATTTTTACAATAATCCTAAGAGGTAAGTACTATGATTTTGCCCATTTTACAGTCAAGGAAACTAAGGCAGATAGAAGCTAGGTGACTTGCCCAGGGCCACACCTATAAAGTGGTAAGGATGAATTAGAACTCAGATCTTCTTGACTCCAGATCCAGTGCTCTCTCCACTGTGCAACCTAACTGCCTGTGGAGCTACTTTCCGCAAGTATACATAGTATCCAGTGAACTCAAGATGAGAATATAAGAGATAGTGAAACACAGGTAGGACACATGAATGGTAAAAGATAAATGACAACTCCTGAGTACCTCATGGTCTGAAAATATTCTTTCTCTTTTGTAGAAACTTCATGCACCATTCCTTGGGTGGATTGTCTCTGTTGGGTCAACCGCTTTACTAGGTTGCCAGCATCTGTTCTTTTTTGAGTTGACGGCTAGCACTCTTCTTTGCTAGGCGGGGTCACACTCCTTGAAGCTATTTCTTAGATGTCTATCACTCTGAATCCATATTTCCCGTGGTGTGTGTGTTTTTCTGATCTAGTAGCCCTGATGACAAAGCTGGTTGTTTAGGGAATGGTAGGAGGAGAGAAACTCTTTTTTCCTCTCCTCCCCCTTGCTATCATGTGGTACAGTTGAAGAGGATCTGCCTCCCGAGCCTGGACTCCTCAGCTCTTAAACTTGAACTGCTAAAATTTATGTGGCTAGTTAAAGCCCCCAGAGGTATGACTTTCTCTTTTGCTCAGCCAATCAAGGAGGTTCACACTTCATAAAGGGATCAAAGGGCAAAGACCCATTGTACACGTTAAAATTTCTACTTTGCACACTCCTTATTTATCCATAATTCAGTTCATCTTTCTATCTAGAAATAGAATCTAGGTCTGAAGATTATTCTTTTTCAAGTTCTTCTCTATTTTTCCCAAAATTTCCCCCTCCTCAAATTCAACTCCTGAACGAAATCATTCAAACCCCTCCAAATAACCACATTATTTCCTGTTCTTTATTATTTGACCCAAGGTTTTCTCTCTTCTCCCACTCCTCCTACAATCTTCCCCCTCAGAAACCAGAATTTAGTAGCAACACTTTTTTGATCATGAGACCACGTTGGGAGCATCATTATATTTCTGGTAAGGATCAGATATCAACATCTCCAAGTTATAGAAAGGGATAATTAGTTGGAAAGCCATTTGAGCTAGAGATATGATGTATTTGGGTTCACAGCAATAAACTGAAGACAGCAAAAAAATCCTTCAAATAAATGTTTGCAAGTAGGTATAGAGCATTAAAAAAAGATTACTTACATACATCAAAAGCAAACCCAGAACCTGAAACCTGTCTTTTGTGAAAGTTAATTTCCTGTGGGTTGAGTTGTTTCATTCTCATGATATTGTGAACATAATGGTGCTCTATATTGGTCAAGAGTTCATTGACATGCTATGCTCAGTCCCTTGCACATAGCTGGGCAGTAGATAATCTGAAGTGGAATTGTCAGTTTAAAGAGCTTTAAATGAGGCCAGTTTTCATTTTAATCTTGAGAATTTATAGATATTTTTGGTAACATATCCATTTGTACCAATATTTTTATATACATTCTTTGTCTAGGTTTGTCGCCTTCATCTGGAGAGCCTAACATAGTGTTATAGAATATCAGTAAACACGTAAAGATTGGTCAGGCAAGCCTTTCATAGCTGCAAACTACTCTGAGCCAAACACTTTCCCAGACCATATTGGACCATATATTTATGTTGATTCAAAGGGAACAAAATATTAAGAGGAAGTAAAACATAATAATGGGAACATTCATATTTTACCAGAGTATCCTGGGCATACATCTCCTTTCATGGCTAACATTTTTAATCATTTAGGGAAAACCCTTTCACAAAACTGTCTTTCTTTGTGTCATACTAGCGTCAGCACTTGTGACAAAGAGGTGGCCTTTTCCTCACCAAGGTCAAACCTTTTGCTCTCCCATTCCTCCAGTATATTGTACCCTCATTCTCCTGAATATTATACCTCTCCCTATTAACTGTTTCCTTCCCTACTGACTTAAAACATGCCTCATCCTTTAACAAAAAGTCTTTCCTAGACCTAACCGTCCTTCCATGCTACCATTTTATATTTTTCATTTTGTTCTTGGCAAAAGTCCTTAAAAATCCCATCTCCATTCACTGTATCTACTTCTCTCTATTCATTCACTCTTGAACCCTTTATAATTTGGTTTTGTAACTATTACTCAACCAAAACTGTACTATCCAAAGTTTCCAACTATCTTTTAATTACCAAACATGAAAATCTTTCCCCAGTCATCCTTGATCTAGCTGCTGCATTTGACAGTGTTGACAGCTCTTTCATCTTTTGATAGTCTTTTGTCTCTTGGTTTTCCTGACACTGCTCATAGTTTTTCCCCTAACTTTCTGATAGCTCTTTCTTAGTCTGTTTTGTTGGCTCATCATTCAAATCAGGCTCCCTAACTCTGGGTGTTCCCTAAGGCTCTGTCTTAGGTTCTTTTCTCTTCTCCCCGTACACTCTGTCTTAGTAACCTTATCACCATGTGAGCTCAAACTATTATCTCTATGTAAGAGACCGACAGATCTCTATAAGCTTGAGTTACATTACCACCAATTGTCTGTTGGACATTTCAACCTGAATGTCCTAGAGACACTTCAAGTTCAACAACCTAAAAACTGAATTCATTATCTTCTTCTCTACCTGCCCCCAAACCTCCCAGTATTCCATATTCCTGTTTCTATCAATGGTACTGCCATTCACCCAGTTACCCAGATCCATAACCATAACATTACCCCAACCTTTTTATTTTCCCTTATCAGCATATTCAATCAGTCACCAGATCTTGCCATTTCTGTGTTCAAAACACACCTTTCATTTTGTTCCTCTCTCTGCACAAGCTACCACCTTAGGGGGTATGTATGGAGTGTTTTAAAGGAAAACTAGTACCTCTAGTGTAAGGGCTTGCTCATCCACTTTGATGTCCACCTGACTCACCCAACTGTCACCTATGGCTTGAAAAACCTGTAGCATGCACAGTGGTCATGCACTATTAAAAACTATCCTGGCAGATGGATTAAACCAGGTTGAGGGTGACTAATGGGCCTCAAGCCTGTCATTGAGTTAGATGAATATCTACTCTAAGTATGTGAAAGACATGTGAAGACTATCCCCTCCCCTGACTCCTGGAAAAGAAGGTAGATAAGAACAGTTTGTTCTAAAGGACATTTAAGGCACCTAAAGCAGGCACTGTGGAGTGCTTTGAGCTTGGTCAGACATCAAAGACATCAAGGTCATCCACTGCACCCCAAGCCATCATCAGTTGTCCAGACTTTCGTCTTGCCACTGGACTTTGATGACTATGGAAGAGAGAGTAAGGCTACCAACTTTGTGCAACTCTGCCTCACTTAAATCTAATTCACGTGCAAGTCAAGATATCACCCTGTCATGTCACTGGTCCTCTTTGAAAATGAAGGAAAAACAATATCCATCCTTACCACATTTTGCTTAGATTATTGCAATAGTTCCTAATTAGTCTCCCTGCCTCAAGTCTCTCCCCACTCCATTTCATCCTATACACTGATGCAAAAGTCATTTTCCTTAAGCATCTATCTGACTATATGATTCTTCTGTTCAGTTGCAGGCCATATAACATGGTGATGGTATCCAGAAGAGGAAAGCAGATGAGTGGAGAAGAGCGTAAGTGAGCATATTCATACTGTCCTCAGCTCCAGGGACAGGATAGTTGCTCAAGAGTGCATCAGTATGAATATTCTGATCAAGGCCTCAAAGACACATGGAGCTCAGACTTACATAGAGTTTTGACAAAGAACTGACATGGCACTTTTAAGCAACTTCCCTATCTCTTATTAGTGGCTGCTCCTTTTCCATGAGGCAAGGTAATGAGGGTGGTATGGGCCAATGAAATTAAGGCAATACCTGAGTTGCTTAAGAAAGAATGAGGAGTGAGGGGCAGATATCCAAGAAACTTTACTTTAACCATGATACAGCCAAGAAGTGACTGGAGAAGGCAGATAATGCCTAGTTTCTGTGTCAGTTAAGTCTCACATAGATGCATCTGTGGGGCCAGAGTCATACAGTCAATTCAGTTTTCAATAGCTCACATCAATGAATTCCAGTGGCTTCCTGTTGTCCTTATGACATGTGGCAAGGGGCTCTTCCCCCACGTGTAACATGTCATTGTGTGGCTTGAAGGGAGGCAGAATTAACTACTTTAGACTTTCCTTCCCCCCTTCTCCAAAGGATATTTCTCTCTAGAGAGAAAGCAGGAGGATAGACCCAGAAACTTGGTCAAACCACTCTACTCAGAGAGAGGAGGTAGCAGACTAGAATTATGTCTAACTTTTCCTTTAAGTAATATCAGTCTAGGAGATGTTATTTTCAGGTTCAAGCTAATGTCTGATCGCTATTTCCTTAATTGGGGGAAAGCTTTATATTCAAGACTTGATTCCCTTCCCCCTCAAGTACCACTTTCACAATGAACATGCATAGGAAGCTGTAAATAAACCCATTTATGCCATTTGGTAGCAAAATAAAAGTCAGAGAAAGTATAGATATAAAAATATATAACAGACAATATAGCTGGAAAGAGCTTTCTTATTGGGAGTGAGATAATTCAGTGAGAGAGAGAGAGAGAGAATGAGAATCATTTCAATCAAGAAGCGCTATACACCACAACTGCTCAATAAGAGGATTTTATTGAAACAATAGTACTAAACTGGGCAGCTGGGTAACACAGTGAGTAGAGCTCCAAGCTTAGAATCAGGAAGACCTGAGTTCCAATATGACCTCAAGACACCTACTAGCTGTGTGACGCTGGTAAGTCATTTAACCCTGTTGGTTTCAGTTTCCTCTTCTGTAACATGCACTGGATAAGGAAATGGAAAACCTGTCCAGTATCTCAAGAAAATCCCAAAACAGATCACAAAAAATAAGACACAACTGAAAATAACTAAACAACGATCAAAAGCACTAACACCCAACGGTCTGCGGTTACCTTTGTAGGATTCGGCAAGGTAGCTATAAATCCTGAGAACCTTTTTGAAATTTTAATTTTTTTCAAAAAAAAATTATTTTCTTTCCCTCCCTCAACACTTATAGATATAACATCATCTGGGACTTTCATAATCATAAAATAGAGACTTCCTAATTCTTGTAATCTGCTTGTTCTGGAACTGCCAGCGACAATACTCCCAATGGATGGCAAAAATCATGTAATAGTACACTAATTAAAGATACTGCAAGAGGGAAGTCTTTATATTCCTTCATGATACGATGAACTTCATACAATACTGTGAATCCCATAAGAATGGAAGTTATTTTTCATATAAGTCTAATCTTAGTCTCTACTTACACTCACAGACACCCATACTGAAGGACCATTAATCTCTTAATATCTTTTCTGTGTGTGTGTTTCTCTGTCTCTGTCTGTCTCCGTCTGTCTCTGTCTCTTTCTCTGTCTCTCTCTGTCTCTATGTCTCTCTGTCTCTGTCTCTCTGTCTCTCTCTCCTCCTCCCACCCCTGTCTATATCTCATTTTAATGTGTGCATGCATGGCATCACTTCTTTATCTGGAGAGTGAGGGAAGGGTCAATATTCTCCTGAAGCTAATACAGAGTTCAGTTCATATCAATTAGCAGTTCTCCTTGCCCCAATCCTCCCCTTAGCCCCACAAACGTGAGGCAAATCTGGGTACAAAGAACACCCAGAATGATATTATTTGAATGACAAGTAGAAGAGAAGGAGAAGAAAAAACCCTCCCTATTTATTGAGTGTTCATGGTCTTTTTTGATTTTCTTTGGTGGGAAGTTTTGAGGAGAGTGAGAGGTGATACGAACCTAGAATACAGAATTCTTAGGAGTTTGACACAGTTTACTAAATGCTCACATTTCCCAAGTTAGCACTTTGCAAGGGCAGTGTTCTTAGATTTATCTTTTGGCTGTGTTCCATTGCTTTGGTCTCCTCACCATGAGGAAGCTAGAACAGAAGACAAAGCCTTCACTAAAATGGAAAGGACATCCAACACAGACACTCACTCATTTTCTTATAGGCTCATATCCTGCTTTTTCTTTTTCCTTCTCAGAGGCCTCTTGTTTTTCTTTGCTGTGTTTGACTTCATGCTGTGTGCTCTTTCTCAAAGTCACTAGTATTTCTCATGCCAAGGGACTCAACCTCATTCTTCTTCAAAAGCTGAGTGGATTTTTTTTTCTAAAATAGTTTTAGACAAAGTATTTTGAATTTATTAAATACAAAGGCCCTTTCTCTGAGTTCCCAATAGTTGCATTCCCCTATTCTATTTTATTATCTTAGCTGCCCACTCATATGCCCCCCAAATCATCCTACGATATAACAAAGGTAATATTTAGTTAAAGTTGCTTTTGATTAACTTGTTCTCAAGGTTTTTTTAAACTTGTAGGATAAGGATCTTTAAGGAAACATTACAATTTGCTGATTATTCTTGGTTTGGGAAATCAGGATACCTAGATTCTTTTTCTAATTTCGTCTTCTATTCCTGTTGTATGAGACAATCTCTTCCTCTCCTTTTGTTTCTATACCATTAAAATTGGGACAATGGTACGTAGCTTTCAAAGGATACAAACAAACAGTTCTCAAGAGAAGAATTATAAACTATTAACAACCTTATAAAATAATTCTAATAACATATAAAGAAATGAAAATCAAAACAGCCCTGAGGTTTTACCTCATCTGCTGCGAATTGCAAAGATGAAAAAAGATGGGATTTTGGTAAGGTTGTAAAAATATTGTAACAGGTTCATTGTTCGTGGAGCTGTAAACCAGTACAGTCATTTTGAAAAGCAATTTATTATGCAAATTATGCAAATAAAGTGGCTAAAATGCTTATACCTTTTGACTCAGAGATTTCACTACTAGACTTATGGCTCAGGGAGGTCATTGATAAGAAGAAAGTCCCTATATATATATGAAATATTTATGGTAGCACTTTCTGTGATAGCAAAGAAACAAAGTAGATGCCCATTGATTGGGGGATAACTAAACAAATTGTGGCACATGACTATAATGGATTATATTGGATCAAATATAATGGATAATTACTTTAAGAAAAAAATGAATATGATGAATGCAGAGAAACATGGAAAGATTTACATTAACTGATGCAGAGTTTTGAAATAAGCAGAGTCAAGAAGACAATGATTACACATAATTACATAACATAAATGGGAAAAAAACCAAAAATTACAAAACAACAAATGATGAATGCTACAACATTATAGAGAGCTAGCATGACTTTGGTTGGTTGTTGTCCATCATGCTTGGAAGATGACCCAAATGGCATCACTGTGCTGGGATTGGTACGCAGTGTGTTCAACTGTGGCTGATCAGACCAATACGAGTTTGGAATGCTCTAAAATAGGTTGGGCACAAGTGACTTTTATGACCATTTGTGGGGGCAAGGAGATGGCTCTAAATTTGTTTATCTCATGTTTCTTTTGAGCTATTGCAATTCTGCTTTGCTCATAATGCACAGAACCTTCTTTAATACAAATACAACATACTGGATAGTCTTGTGTCAGGGTCTCCAGTATTTCACAATCAATACTGAAGATCTTCAGAGAGACCTTGAGAGTGTCCTTGTGTCACTTCTAACCTCCGTATGAGTGCTTGCCTTGTGTGAGTTCTCTGTAAAATACTTTTTCCTTTGTTTTGCTTTTAGCAAAAGCACATTTGGCATTTGAATGTTGTGGTCAAGCCATCAGAGTTGCAATCCCTGTAGTAGAGTTTGAATGCTTGGCCATTCAGCTCAAAGAAGGGACCTCAGTGCCTAGAACCTTATCTTGCCTTTGTAAGATCTTCAGAACCTTCCTAAGATAATTCAAATAGAAGCAACTATTTCCTGATATGGCATTTTATACTGTCCAAGTATGACAGGCATTCAACAATGGGGTCATCACAACAGTTCTGTAGATCTTCAGTTTGGTAGGTAGCCTAATACCTCTTCTGTCACATTTTCCTTCAGAGCTTTGAAAACACTGAGCTAGCTCCAGCATCAATTTCAACATCTATTTGTAAATCCCTGGAAAGTACACTGTCAAGGTGAGTAAATTTATCCACAACATTTAACATTTCACCACATATAGATAGTGTGGTGCTGATTGGTGACAAACCTCTGTTTTCTTGCTATTAATTGTCAGATCAAAATTAGCACAAGTGACAAGGAATTGATCCATGCTTTGTTGCATCTCAGCCTCAGTGGCTGCACTGAGAGAACAGTCATCTGAGAACAAAACTTTGCACACCAATTCTCCCTCCATTTTAAGCTTGACTTATAGTCTTTTCAAGTCAAATCATTTCCCTTCAGCGTGGCACGTAATTGGTCTTGATGATATTTTTGGCCTTGTTGAAAATGAAGGAGACTCTTTGACTCACTTTTAGGGCTATATCCCAAAGAGATCATAAAAATGGGGAAAGGACCCACATGTACAAAAATATTTATAGCAACTCTTTTTGTGGTGGCCAAGAATTGGAAATTGAGGGAATGCCTATCAGCTGGGAAATGGCGGAACAAGTTGTGGTATATGAATGTAATGGAATATCGTTGTTCCATAAGAAATGATGAGAAATGGACTTCAGAAAAACCTGGGAAGACTTACATGAGAACCAGGAGAACACTGTGTGACATCTAACTTTGATAGACTTGCCTCTTCTTAGCAATGCAAGGATCTAAGACAACTCCAAAAGACATGATGGAAAATGTTATCCACATCCAGAAAAAGAACTATGGAGTCTGAATGTGGATTGAAGCATGTTATTTGCATGCTCTCTCTCTCTGTCTCTGTCTCTTTCTCTGTCTCTCTCTCTCTCTCTGTCTCTCTCTTGTTTCTTCTTTCTTGTGGTTCCTCCCATTCTTTCTAATTCTTCTTTACAACATGACTAATGTGAATACATGTTTAATATGAATGTCTATATAGAGCCTATATCAGATTGTACACTGTCTGGAGGTCAGGAGAGAGAGAAAATTTGGAACTCAAGATTTATGAAAGTGAATGTTGAAAACTAAAAATGAATATTTTTTAAAAACAAAATGATGGGGAAATTCAGAAACTAGTAAATGAAAAACTGAGAACTCCACAGGGTTTGCCAGCAGTGTAGTTTGTCCATCTCTAAGAATGCAGTGTTCAACTCCAATAATAGTAAGGTGCAAGCAAAATTTAAAGAGATGCAGGATTCTTGGATCAGTAAGGAAGCAGATCAAATTCAGTTTTATACTGATAGTAACAACTCAAAGCACTCCTAGGATTCTTTGAAAGCTATTTATAGGCCAAAGATCTATGGCACATCTCAACTATTCAGTACTGATGGAGCCACATGGATCAGTAATAAGGATATGATCCTGGAGAGATGAGCTGAATACTTTCATAGTGTTTTCAGTAGATCGTCATCAATCAATGCTGAAGCATGGAGATATAAATAGAGATAGGAAGACATTTGGAACTCCACCTTTGCAAAGATGGGAAGTCATAGGTGTTGAGAATTACACACATTTTAAAACTTTTTTGATGTACTACCATTTTACTTTTTTGAGTCTCCTTCCTCTTTTTTTTCCATTAAAACATCAAATAACTCATGGGGAACAGAAAGAGGTAGAATATTGGGAGAAATTCTGATGATGTGAAAAAACAAAAGATATCAATTTTTATTTTGAGAAATGCATGACCTTTTCTATATCCCAGGGATTGTGTGAGGGAAAATTTAATAATGTATATGAAAGTGTTCTGAGTTCTTAGGAGAAAAGACTATAATTAACTTTGTCATTGTGCACACAGCTGCGCTCTGACTGGCAGGCCATCACGCGCAAATTTCACCTGTCATTTGATAAGTTGCTCACATTTAGTATAATTTCATTCAATCAATCAATAAGTATTTATAATGTACGTACTACATTTCAGACAATGTGTTAGGCCTTGAGAATGCATACAAAGACAAAAAAAAAGGATTCAATCCTTGCTCACAAAGAGTATACATATGATTAAAAGAGACATCATGTGAGTCTATAGGTATGTGCTGAATAAATATAAAATAAAGACTAAGGTTGTTACAGGGGGACATTAAGAGGTTAGGGGATCAGGAAAGGCTTCATGTAGAAGGTGAATAACATCTTGAAGGTGAAGAGGGGGTCTATGATTTAGTTCCTATTACTATGTGCCACAAATGCCTTGAATGTATTCCCTCTACCTCATAGAATTCAGTTAAAAAATTTAATTTATTTCAATTTATTATATCATATTATGTCATTAAAATATTACTATATTATAATAGATTACATAGTTGTATATGATATAATTATATTATATAATATTATTAATATTATATATGAAATAACTACCATGTGAAAGTTATTCTATTTGGGAAATGCATGCCCAGAGTAAATAGAAATAAAGTCAACAGCATTTATTGAGGCTCACTATGTGCCAGGCATTGCCCTAAGCACTGGGAATACCTGTACTGTTGGAGGTTTCATTCTGTTCTATTCTGTTCTGCTCATTCTATTCTTATGTATTTCATACATAAAAGCTGAAGCTTAAAAATGGGGGTATTCCCCTGGGGCATGGTGAAGAAAGAAGTCTGAAAAGTTAGGAGCAGAACCCAGAAAGGAATAGAGTGAACATGATTGACCTGGGCACTTGCTTTAAAGTGCCTAAAGGGGCCAAGGTCTCCCAGTGCATCCTGGGTCATTTTCAGTCACCCTGATGAATATCTGGTCACTAGATCCATATGACTCAGGAGGAGAAAGTGAAGCTGGTGACCTGCACAGTCCTCCCTCACTCAAAACAAAGTCAAGTGCAAGTCATGTCATCATTTCTCTGATGGCATTATCTTTTTTGGCAATGAAGGATGAACGTAACAATGTTCTGGGAGGAAGTGGTCAGTCAAAGAAAGGAGCAGAAGAGCAGAGTGATCTTCCAGCATGAGAAAACTTCTGGATATGATGATCTTCCAAAATGAGGAGAATGCTGAGTAACTGTGAAGAAAGACAAGTAGAGAGTCATCAATGAAAGAAGGTGGTCCTTGAAAGCCCAGGATCTGAGTGGTTAAATACAAGGGCATTTATATCCTCAAAGACCAGTTTCTTGCTCATATCTCTATGCTAGGAACCTCAGGAAAATCCACAGTGTAGTTGAGGACACAGATACACACATACACATGCACATTTACACTAGACATCTTCTGCATCTCAGCAAAACATACATGAGGAGCAAAGGCAGCTATGGACCCAGTCATACCACAGACTGGAAGTCATAAGTAATAAATGTTAGGAGACTGTGATCTGGGCTGTGTAATGTACTAAAAGATCGGGGTAGAACCACCATTGCTAAAAACCATTTGAACTCCTGAGACTGGAGCTGGTGATTCCTCATCCTTCTTTATCCCTTTCCTTCCATGGCTCCTAAGGAATTTTGTTTGGTTATTCAAACAACTTGTCTCCATTTCTTAGAGTTGGTTACCCTAACCTATCTTTAAAACTGGATTTTATGATAAATGTATGTGATGTATTGTGAGCCTAGGAGTATCACAAGGTGACTGCCGTGGAAAGAGAACTGATTGGATACTTGGGTGGGGAGACAGAATTTAAATTGTAGCATTCTGTCAAAATGATTCGTTCTGGCTAGGGGATCAGAAGAAAAAAATTAATAATTTTTTCATACTAAAATATTTCAGAACAGGAAGGAAAAAGGAATTACAGTGAAACTTCTCTAAGCAACGAATGAATCAGCAGTTTAGCAGTCTGGAGGCTATGACTACTGTAAGGACCTGGTCCTTAAAAGTCTCTAAAAAAGACCTAAGCAAAGAAACAGGGCCAGCAACAAGGTGTTAAACCAACTGTAAAAAATGTGCCAGGTGATATCTTTATGAAGAGTAAACACCTTTCCCTGATGGAATTAAAGGAAACCTGGTCATTGAACAAGCAAAAGATTGGCCATGCCTCTGAGGCCATTAAATGTTGGAGTTGTTAGCTCAGTGGGTAGCCAAAGCAGAAGCCAGACTTGATAGGAGCTAGGCTCCTGATGATATATGTTGAAGAAACAAGTTGCTGGTGGACAGGAAATTCCTTAAAAAGCCATATGAAGCTGTTAGAGTCCATTATCTGTTAATGGCTTCTTCAGCTTCTGACTTTTCCCCCCAACATCTCCACTTCTTTCTCTTCTTTTCCATCTTGTGTTAACAGGTGATTTTCCTTTTGACAAGGTTTTTTTTTTTCCTTTTATAAATTTTGGCCTTAGAAAAACAGAGTTTATCTTCAGCGTCTTTCTTTTTACTTGTTTGCTCCCAGAAGAGCAAAGATCCTTTACAAACACTTCTTTATCTTTTTGGATTTAGGAAAACAAAGGGCATCTATAGAAGCTCCTTTTTCTTTTGGGATTTAAAATAACTGGTCCATCTACAGAAGTTTCCTCTCTCTTTTTTACCTTTTTGGATTTGTGGAAAATGTCTTCATCCTTAGAAAGTATTTTTTTCCTTCTTCACATTTTTGAGGCTTGGAAAAACTAATTTCTTTGGGAAACCTCCCTTTCCCCCCACCCTTAGATGAATCAAATTCCTCAGTCTCTATCTGTGACTTTTCAAGTTTGTCATTTTTTGACTCATATTTCTTGTGATCTGGGCTTCATTGCCTCTATTGGCTCCTCTGTCCTTGGCCTCAGAAAGTTTCTGGGCATCTTTGTTCTTCCTTGAATTCACTCTCTAACTGATGACTCTGTGGAAGAGAAATGCTTCCTTTTCCACCCTTTCTCTAGCTCCTCCTATTTTCTATATACCTCCTGGTGAGCAGAGTTCCTCCTTGAGTCTGGCTTCTGCCTAGACTGTCCTAAAATTGAGTAACTCAATCTTTTAATGGTCCTCAGAGGCATGGTTGATTTTCTGTTCCCCCGCTTTTTTTTGTACTTATTCAATGGCCAGACTTCCTTTAATTCTGTCTCAGAAAGGTGTCTACACTTTTAAAGGAAGTCTCCTGGTGTGATCTTATTTCTACTGTTAGTTTAACACATTCGATGTTGGCCTCTTTTATGTGATGATATTCTAAACTTCCAAGGACCACTGCCCTTACTCTGGCTAACTGGATTTGAAAGGGAAAAAGAGGTCCCTCATAGTAGTAAAAAGTTGGGAAAAACTAGCCTCCTCTCCAGCCCAGTCTCACAATCAAAATGCTGCCATTACCCTGTTTCATCAATACTATGTCCCCCCAAAAATCCTTGGCCTCCTAGTTCTTTGACCTCTTAACATTTCCATGACTTGTACCATAACTCTCCCTTAGTCACACATAGGATGGTCATAGTCTTAATCTGGTAATCCAGAAGGTTGCATTCCTTTTTATAACCTGCAATTAATCCATTTTTCTATCTACAAAACTCCTCCAAAATCTATTCTGTTCCCTCACTATAACCTATAGTCATTGTTCTCCCAGGCCAATTTCTCTGCTCTGCCTTTGCTTTCCTCCCTTTATAGTCTTGATATTATAATTCAGGTGTTTATAAACTACTTCCCAAGGGCCAAATCTCACCTGCTCCTTTTTTGTGCAGCTCAGAGCTAAGAATTTTTTGTTTTGTTTTCCTATTATGAGAGATGTACAAAAACACACAGCATGATTTGACCTGGCCATAGTTTGTTGACCCTTGTAGATTGTATTGGCTTATTATAATATCATCCCATTTAACCTTATTTTCTCTTCCTGTTGCCACTTACATCTTGAAAAATTCCCTTGAGTTACTTCCAGGAGCATGCTGGAGCCAGTTCTAACCAGTTTGTGAGAGTTGATGGTTAAATTTTCAAAGTGAGTAAACTCTCACATACATCAGAAGTCAGTGATCTATACAAACAAATAATTCCCAAATTAACATATCCAACTCCATTTTTTTCTCTTGAATTCTATTTCTACCTTTGCTACTTACTTGACAGAAATATCTATCTCAGTGTCCGAAAGACATCTCAGACTCAACATATACAAAAATCTAACCCATTTTCTTCCTTTCAAACTTCTCTATTTTCTTTGAGGGCACCACCATCTTTCTAATCACCTAAGGTTTCAACCTATCGTCATCCTTGACTCTTCATTTTTCAGTTCTTACTGATTTTACCTCCACAATGTCTCATATCTATCCCCTTCTCTCCACTCATCAATCACCACTCTGGTTCAGGCCCTCATTGCCTGTTGCCTAAACAATTTAAATACCCCCTTTGCTATTCTCCATGCTTCCAGTCTTTCCTCTTTCTGATTCATCTTCCATTCAGCAGCAAAAATAACCTTCCTAAGACATATATCTGAACATGCCTCTCCAGTGCTCAATAGTCTTCAGTGGTTCCCTAGTTCTTTTAGGAGAAAATATAAATTCCTTTGCCTAATTGAATTTGATGTGCTTTTTAGACATCCAGATGGAGGTGTCTGACAGGCAGCCTTCACAGTCTGGCTTCTGTGCAATGTTTCATGCTTATTTTATATTCCTCTCCATCATGCATCACTGTATTCAAGTCAAATTGACCTGTTATAATGGCAACCTTTGTTGCTGTACCAGCTACCATCTTTGTGCCTTCAAATAGCCTGGCTCTCCTCATTTCTGTCTCCTGGAATCCTTGTTTTCCTTCAAAGCTCAGACCGGGTCTTTTCTCTGATGAAAGCCCTTCCTGATACAGTTAGTTATGAATATGTTTTCTCCCCTCTTCAAATCATCTTGTTATTTTCCAATTTTTTTTACATGATGTTTTCCCTAGTAGAATGTGACCTTCTTGAAAGAAGGGATTATTTTTCATTTGGGGATTTGTGTCCCCAATGCCTTACACAAAGTAAGGATTGAAATGAATTTTAAAAATTGAATTGAATTGAATTGAGATAGAAGGTCTAACTCATGGAAACTGAGTAAGAAGATGAACGCTCAAGGCAAGGACAAGGCTATATTTCTATTCTCTTACCAGGAGATATCAACTGGGTCCATAGTTCAGTTAGTTATGAAGAGAATAGTTTCATCCTGAGGCCAGAGGTAAAAGAGAACTGTGTCAGAGGTGCCAGTAACATAGACGCTGCCCATCAAGAGAAAGGGCAAGGATAAGGGACTTGAGGATACTTCTTCAAGCATAATTAGGCATCTGTGTGGTCAAAGGCAGGGAATTGTCCTTCTTTCCATTAAAAACAATGACTATGGCTACTGTGGTGGAAGCAATATTCTGATTCTCCAATCTCATGGAAGTTAGGTTATTTTTCTTTAAAAGATTTTGAAACTATGCTTGGGTCTTACTTGGGTTAAGGGACTAACAGCTTGGTCTGTTATATCACCACTCATTTGTCTAAATGTTGTTGTTCAGTTACTTCAGTCATGTCCAACTCTTCATGACCCCATTAAAGGTTTTCTTAGCAAAAATACTGAAGTGCTTTGCCATTTCCTTTTCCACTCATTTTACAGATGGGTAAATTGAGGCCAACAAGATTAAGTGACTTGCCTAAGGTCACACAGCTAGTATGTGTCTGAGGTCAGATTTGAACTCAGAAAGTTGAGTCTTCCTGACTCCAGGCTAGTTATTCTATTCACTGAGACAAACTATGACCTACAGGGTCAGATCTAGCCAGCTGACCATTTTTGTATAGCCTAGAATCTAAGAATGGTTTTTAGTGAGCCATATTTTTCCCATAGGCTATTATTTGCTGACCATTGTTTAGATGGAGAGCTCAAGATGTACTAGGAGCTACATAGAACTTGCAAAGTGTTAAACTAGGAACTTCCATCCTCCTTTGGCTTTCTTTAGAGACGGAGATAGATGAAACATCTGTGTTTCATGCATGTAAGTTTAATTTTTAAATTTTTATACATATAAGTTTAATTACTTCTTTCTTTTTGCTTGTAGATACAGGCATCCACTCCCTTTGTTCTCTTACTTGTTAACGATTTTTTATTTACCATAGTATTTTATTTTACAATTTAACTTTTTTTAAACTGAACCTCCTTATCTCTCCTGAGTTAGAAGTACAGTAACCACTTATGTCTTCCTTTTAAAATTTTATTTATTTATTCTTAGTTTTCAACATTCACTTCTGTAAGATTTTCAGTTCCAAAATTTCTCTTCCTCCGTCCTCTTCCCCCACCCCAAGACAGCATGCAATCTGATATAGGCTCTACATATACATCATATGAAACATATTTCACATTAGTCATGTTGGAAAGAAGAATTAGAACCAATGCAAGGAGCCACGAGAAAGAAGAAGCAACAATTTAAAAAAGAGAGAGCAAATAGCGTGCTTCAATCTGCATTCAGACTCCGAAGTTTTTTCTCTGGATGTGGGTAGCATTTTCCATCATGAGTCTTTTGGAGTTGCCTTAGATCCTTGCATTGCTAAGAAGAGGTAAGTCTATCAAAATCAGTCATCACATAATATTGCTGTTACCATGCACAACCTTCTCCTGGTTCTGCTCACTTCATGTAAATCTTTCCAGGTTTTTCTGAAGTCCACTTGCTCACCATTTCTTATAGCACAGCAGTATTCCATCAAAATGATATACCACAACTTGCCCAGCCATTCTCTGATTGATGAAAATCCCCTCATTTTCCAATTCTTGGCCACCACAGAAAGAGCTGCTCTAACCATTTTTGTATATGTGAGTGGTTTTCCCATTTTTTATGAGCTCTTTGGGATACAGACCTAGAACCACTTATGTCTTTAACCCCACTGAAGCTCAGAACTCAGAGTTTAACTAATCCAGACTCCCTAGCAGTGGAGTTTACAAGAATGTGCCACTATGCCCAGTGGTGGTACACTCCTTAACTTTTTGATATAAAAATAGCTGTGATACGTGTCTATCATAAATTGTGCATAGAAGAGCTGAAAAGAAGGAAATAGTGCGGCAGGGTTTGAGACAGAGAGAAAGATGGTGAACAGATGCTCTACCTAGATTTGTTTGGGTGATAGGGAAAGTGTTCTTTCTGTATCAACTAAGAGCTTGAACCATATGAAAGAGGTCTTTGATGCATTCTATTTTTTAAAAAGAACTTTTAAATTTTTCCTTGATAATTTCATGAAAGATGATGTCTAGGCTTTTTTTTTTGATCATGGCTTTCAGGTAGTTCCATAATTTTTAAATTGTCTCTCCTGGATCTATTTTCCAGGTCAGTTATTATTCCAATGAGATATTTCACATTATGTCCCATTTTTTTCATTCTTTTCGTTTTGTTTTGTGATTTCTTGGTTTCTCATAAAGTCATTAGCCTCCATCTGTTCCATTCTAATTTTGAGAGAACTATTTTCTTCAGTGTGCTTTTGAACCTCCTTTTCCATTTGGCTAATTCTGCTTTTGAAAGCATTTTTCTCCTCATTGGCTTTTTGAACCTCTTTTGCCAATTGAGTTAGCCTATTTTTCAAGGTGTTATTTTCTTCAGCATTTTTTTGGGTCTTCTTTAGCAAGATGTTGACCCGTTTTTCATGCTTTTCTTGCATCTCTCTCATTTCTCTTCCCAGTTTTTCTTCCACCTGTCTAACTTGATTTTCAAAATCCTTTTTGAGCTCTTCCATGGTCTGAGCCCGTTGAATATTTATTTCAGATGTTTGTGAAACAGAGGCCTTGACTTCTATGTCTTTACCTGATGGTAAGCATTGTTCTTCCTCATCAGAAAGGAAAAGAGGAAATATCTGTTCACCAAGAAAGTAACCTTCTATGGTCTTATTTTTTTTCCCCTTTTCTGGGCATTTTCCCAGCCAGTTACTTGACTTCAGAGATTCCTCTCCACCCCCACCTCACCTCCAGATCTGCCCAGCTAGTGCTTGGGGTCTGAGATTCCAATGCTGCTTCCCAGCCTCAGGGTTTTCAGTGGGGGCAGGACTGCTATTCAGTGTGAGATTAAGTTCAGGTTCTCAGGTGGGGGCAGGGCCACCACACAGGGCTCAGTTCCCTCAGGGGGTTTATGCGGAGACCTTCAACAATGGATCCGAGCTCCTGCCTAAATTTTTCAATAAGTAAGATGATCCATGTGGACTCAGGACCACCCCAACTTTATTGAGTCACAATAAAGCAAGATTTAGGTGGCCTGGAATAATAGGCACCTCAATGAGTCTTCTAGCCTCTGGAGTGGGGAGTAGGGTGGGGTAGAAATGTGGACCTAGGAAGACAATAATTTAGACCTTTTGAAGGTGGAAGGAAAAAAACAGAATGAGGGCCTATGACTTTGGATTTGCCTAACACAGTCAAACTGTGTGATAACCTGAATATTTAGTGTCATAAGATTTAGAGAAAGAAGGGACTCCCTATCACCCACATATCAAATATTTTTAAGTCTTTCCTTCTTTCCAGTGTTAATTTGCATTTTCCAATTTTCCCATGGTTTTGGCCACTTGAAATGAATCCTTCTGCAAAGGCAGAAGGGTGGGGAAATGTGGGGAAGATAGCAGAGTGTTAGGACTTAGAGGAATCCAGATACCCCATAAATGTCCAAGACTCTAAAATATACAAATATCCAAGGTTCTAAGAAATGTACCAGGAGGAACAAAGATAAAAAAAAACCAAAAAACAAAAAGAATCCCCTGTAAACTCCTCCATCCAGTCTAGGCCTTCACAAAAGATTGCAGAACCCTGCAACCCTGGTATACCAATACCATACCCAACATTCAGTCCGTCCGTCCATCCCCAACCCAACATTCAGGCAACCTGGACCTGAACCACAGTAGAAGACAAAAGCAGGCAATTCCTCAAAAATGTATAGCCTAATCTTAGCCAGCACACTCAGGACTGAGCAGAGCCTGTTCACAACATCCAGGAGTATGGAAGTGGAATTTAACATAAAGAAAATGTCAAATACACTAAAGAAAGACCTAGCAATGAAAAATTTCCATGGGATAAACTCAGAAGAAAGGAGCAGCTCCACAAAAATTTCAAAGAGGGTCTCTGAAAATATATATAGTCCTGGCCACCAGGACTGTAAAAATACCTGGAAGAAATAACACAGGAGATACAAAATGGAATAATTAGTGAGGAATGAATTGCAAAGAGAATTAATACTTTAGTACAGATGGTAATAAATCTTATCCAAGAACTGAACCCTTGAAAATTAGAATCGGAAATAGAAATAGAAAATAGATGATCAAATGAGACAACAAGAAATATTAGAACAAAATTTTAAAAAACAGAAAAAATTTGAGAAATATAAGAAATAAATGTCCTAGAAAACATGTCAAAGAGAAAGACTTTAAGAATACTCAGATTATCTGAAAAGTTATGACCAATAAATAATTGGTTAGACTGAGATTGGGAAAAATGAGAATCTTCATCATTTACTGCCCTTTATGCTACGGCTTACTGGATGAGGTGGGATTTCTGTGTTGTAAAAATTGAGGTGAATCTGAGCAGATGGCTTTTTGCAGGGAATTGTCCATAAGAAGCCTGTGCTTATGTGTTGCTGCTATTATAAAAGCAAGTTTTAAGTCTGATTTATATGTAATCTCTTTTAACGTTTCTATGGCAACTGTAGTAGGAATTCAGTGTGTTCCTTTCTTATTCTCCATTCAAAGTTAGTCTTTCAGACTGTGAAGTTGTCTGGAGGCAAGTGTTAATTTAAAAAAACATATGATGAAGCCATTCGGGTCCACTCAGGTGGTGCAATAGCCAGGCCAGAAAATCTTTCTTTGATACTAGGCTTTTGCTAGAGTTTCAGGTGTGGAAAAATCACTGATGTCCCTTTTCAATTACATTAAAAGGTGGCAGAAAAGCAGATTGCCTTATAAATAAATAAGCAAACACCAGATTGCCCTCTGGGCTAATCCTCCATCAGGCATTAGAACTCAGAATTCTTTCTGCTTTGGTATTTTTAGGAGTCAGACAGAACAATTCCTGATATAGTGTGTTCACCCTTTGTTGCCGAAGAAGATCATGCCATCAGAGAAATAATGACATGACTTGCACTTGATTTTGTTGAGTGAGGGAGGGTGGTGCAGGTCACCAGCCTCACTTTTCCACAGTCATCTGACTCCAGTGACCAGATATTCATCAGAATGACTGGAGATGACCTAGGATGAGGTAACTGGGGTTAAGTGACTTGCCCAAAGTCACACAGCTAGTGAGTGTCAAGCGTCTGAGGTGAGATTTGAACTCAGGTCCTCCTGACTCCTTCACTGGTGCTCTATCCACTGCACCACTTAGAAACCCCCCTGATATAAGTAGAAAGATCATTAACCTCAGAGACCTGGATTCTACTTCTTATCCAGCCATTCACTGATTGTGTAGCTATGGACAAGTCACACAGTCCCTCTGGGTCTCAGTGAACATATCTGTCATAGAAGGTGGGGTGGAAATAGGGAGTATTAGACAAAATGAACTCTAAAAGTCCTTTCCATCTCAGACATTCTAGTGCGCTATGAATTCTCACACCTTCCCAGCATCACCTCTCTTATTAAACTCAATCAATAAGACAGATCCTTTGGTCCTAACAAAATATCTCTATGTATTATAGTTTGTATTAATGAAGGTACTGTTGGTGTGATATTTCATACTTTATATGTCTGTAATATATACACACATAAATAATGCTAATAGCTTACACTTACACAGACAGAGCTTTACAGTTTTACATTTTCCTAGAGGCAAAGATCGTATTTTATGTGTATCTGTGAAATTTTGGGAACACTGAAGGTGCCTAGAATTTTTTTTAAGAACAGGAGCATATGTTGTTTTCTCAAACTTGCCTTCAGGGTTCAGAATATTAATATCCCAAGCATCATATTCCAATGTTCTCAGGGTTCCCTGAGAATTAGTGTTGGGAAGTCCTTAAACATGTGCAGTAATTCCCACAGCTAGAAGTGGGAATATAGCACACAATCTTGGATAATTTTGACCGCATGTTGACAGAGACTACAATCTGTATTGCTTTTTTTTTTGTCTTTGTATTCCAACACTTAGCACAATGCCTGACACTTAGTAGGCACTTAATACATTCTTTGTGATTGTCTATCTTGGGCTCTTCTCTTCGCTTCAATTTCCTTACTTATATAATGAAGAAATTGGACTAGTCTATGTCTATGGACTCACCCACTTTTATTCTCTTTCTTATACTACTTGCTATTTAGAGCGTAGTTAATGGAATGATGGCAATTCCAGATTGGTTATTTTTTATGGAAACTTGTATGGGCTCATAGCTTTGGCCACCAGGATGCCTAATTATTCCTAAGGGGATGCTTTGTTCCTGACCTCTGCCCTTTCTCTTGATAGACTGTTTGACCTGACATCCATCCATCTCTGGCCTCAGGTTGAAATGGTTCTCCTCAAGGATAACTGCACCTCACACTCAGTTGATATTTCCCAGACAGGGAACAGAGGTCATGTTGTCCTTGGTCATCTTCTTTGTCATTTTCCCTCTGTTTAGTCTTGCATCCTAATTCAATTCAATCCAACAAATATGCATTAAATGCTTCTTACAAGCAAGATGTTGTAATAGGCATTCCAAACCCCAAAATGAAAAACGGTCCTTTCCCTCAAGGAACTTATATTCTACTGGAGAATATAGCATGTAAAAGAAATTGGTGAATAGCAAGATAATTGGAAGAGAGAGAAAATGCAGTAACAAGTAGGAGTATCAGGAAAGGCTATGCACTGGCGATAAGATCTGGGATGAACATTGAAGGAACACCAAGATTCTTTTTTCACATGAAACTACTAATCTGTCATGTACAATTTGCTATTCCTTTTAAATATATAATAAAGTTATCATGTAAATTAGGCACAAATAGGTATATACATGTAAAATCATTCTATCTATACTTCTATTTATCAATTCTTTCTCTGGATGAAGATAGTCTTATTTTTATAGTTATAGGATTATTTTTTAAAGTTAGTTTGGGTTTGTAATAGTCAAAATGACCTATTTGCTCAAAGTTGTTCTTAAAACAATATTGCTCTTACTGTATACAGTGTTCTCTTGGTTCTTGCTCATTTTGCTCTTCATTGTTTCATGCAAGTATATACATATTTTTCTTGAATCATTGAGTTCTTCCTTTATTACAGTACAGTAGTATTCTGTCACAATCATATACCATAATTTGTTCAGCCAATCCTCAACTGATGGGCATTTAAGAGATGATAAGGAAAGAGCACATGACAGGCATGGGGACAGGCTGTGTAAAGATATTTTTTTTTGACCCCTGCGTCTTTAGGTCCTAGTCTAGACTTAGAATAGAATAAGTGTACAATGCATGTATTCATCCTTCGTTGCCAAAGAAGACCATGCCATCAGAGAAATAATGACATGACTTGTACTTGACTTTGTTTTGAGTGAGGGAGGGCTGTGCAAGTTACTAGCCTCACTTCTCCTCCAGAGCCATCTGAATCCAGTGACCAGATATTCATCAGGATGACTGGAGATGACCCAGGATGAGGCAATTGGGGTTAAGTGACTTGCCCAAGGTCACACAGCTAGTGAGTATCAAATGTCTGAGGTGAGATTTGAATTCAGGTCCTCCTGACTCCTTCACTGGTGCTCTATCCACTGCACCACCTAGCTACCCCTAATAAGTGTACAATAAATGCTTATTGAATTGAGTTGATGATGGTGAGAAAATCAAGCATCTGCTTATAATAGGAGGAAAATGATTATGAGTTTTTAAGGGATGAAATAACTCCAAATTTTATGGACTAAATGGTTGAGATGGGATAAAACTTGGTGGAAAGTTTGAAAGTTTATTTTTAGAACTATCCTTGAGAGTTGTTGTGTGTGTTCTCTTCTGTAGAAGTTGGATAAACACTCTTTAAGAATCCTTTAGTTCCTTTGAAGAGTCCTCAGTGGAAGGAAGCGACATGGCTCATCTGTGCTCAGTTTTGTACTGCACTTTGCTTTGTTTATATTCACTTTTGAAAGTCATTTATGTGTCTCAAGGGGAGAGAAGTGCTCTAGAGGGCACTGCTGATGGAAGCAACATTTCTATTTTTTGCCTCATTATTTTACTAAGTCCACACCAAACAATTAAAAAATCCAGTCAACAAAATCTTCCAACCAGACTTGAAAGAAATAGTAGATAGTAAGCTAGCCATAAAGAGGCAGTGTGAAAAAACAAATGTATTTTGTTTTTAGAATTTCATTTTATGTCCAAATACCAGGTAGCAATGGAGCTTAACTCTAAAGAGAGTTCACAATTGTATTCTCTCAGTCAGCTCCTTCTTAAACACTGTTTCTTTCAGTTCCAGGAAATAGTCCCCCAGGAGTTTCTACCCTTCAAGTAATACACTGCTCTGCTTGTTTTCATGCTTCTGGTATGCTGCTCCAACGTTTCTTTTTTTAAAAAAATCTTCAAGTTGAGTTAGTTGCTTTCAAGTCCTCTGAGATCTTTCTCTGCCCTTTTCTGAAACACAGAAAACAAGTGGTGTCCTAATCCTTCTCTGGTTCACATTTCTACTTCCTGAGGCACAACCTTTCCATTCTAAATCATGGACTGGAGGAACCCATTTGATTTATCAGCTGGAAAACATATGATTATTGGGAAAAAAACTGATATTACCAATAAGAAAACCCTGTTAGGATAAATTGTTTTGCTAGTGGCTATGGGTCTGGTTTGAAATTTTAAAATGAATATTGCAGAGCAGAAGCAAAATTCAAAATGTCTGCAATATCAGTGCAAGTAATGCTCCTTTTATTGTTTACATCTCCTTATCTGGTTCATGGATTTGATTTTATATTTACTGCCTCATTCTTTACTAAACCACTTCCTTGTGTAATGGAAAGGAAATATGATCCTTAGAACACAGTGAAACTAGAAAACTAGAATAAAAACAGTATAAAATTAAAGGCTGGTCCTTTGAAAGGACTAATAAAATTGATAAGAATTTAGTCAGTCCTGTTTATAAGAAGACCCCAAACCAAATCAACAAAATAGAAAATGAACAAAGTGAAATCTTATCAAAACCAGAAGAAATAAGAATTCTCAAAATCTTCTATGCACAGTTAAAAGTTAACAAAACTGTGAACACAAAAGAAATAGAAGAATGCCTTCAAAATATGAAATACCCAACTAATGAAAGTCCCCATAGAGATTTTATGTAATACAATCTCAGAAAAGGAAATAAAACTAACCTCATAGGAACTCACAAAGAAGGGAAAAAATCTCCTTGTCTTGATGAGAATTCTAGCAGACTCTTAAAAAACAGTTACTATTAGCAGCAGACAAATTATTTCCAAATATTTGGAAAGAAAACACTTTTATGAGAAAGTCCTTTTATGAAACAAATATAGTCCTAATACCTAAATAAGGGAAAGATAAAACACAATGTCCTTAATAAATGATGATTGAAATTTTTTAAATAAGATACTGTCGGTTAGATAACCAAGTTGATCAAAGGAATCATTTATCAGGACCAAATTGGATATATGAAAGGTTGGATCGAAATTAAGAAAACAATTAACATTATTAATCACATAAAAACCAAAACATCCAAGCTACATGTTTATCTCAATAGATACAGAAAGAGCCTTTGACAAAGTACAACACTCTCTTACGCTAAAAACCCTACAAAGTATAGGCATAGAGGAGAATTTTTTAGTCATAAAAAATATTTAGCTAAAACAAAAAGTAAGCATCACATACAATGCGTAAGCATCTTATACAAAGTAAACATCATATGCAATCATATACAATACTAAAAGAAAGGAAAATCACATTCCAAATAACTATAAAATGTATAAGTATTTAGTAATCAAGCTACCAAAGTACACAAAAAACATATGGATTCAATTACAAAGTGCTCCATAAAGAAATAAAGAACTGCTTAAATAACTGGAAAAATATTTAGTGCTCATGGCTGAGCTATGCTAATATTATAAAAATGGCAAACACTCCCAAAGTTAATTTACACTTTTAATACTATGTTAATGAAATTATAAAGGGAATATTTTATAGAACTTAATAAAAAATAATAAAATTCATTTGGAAAACAAAAGATTTAGAATATCAAGGGAAATGATGAAAATGAGGGACAAGAGGGACTTGCATTTCCAGACCTCTAGCTATATTATAAAGCAGCAGTCATCAAAACTAGGAGACCCATTGTGAACTGCAAAGATGTAGCATGAATTGCATCCACATGACTATTGATATTTGAGATCTGGGCCTTCAAAAAAGGGATGGGGAAGGAGAAAAAGTATAAGATAGGGATGGGGAACCTGTGATCTTGAGGCCACATGTGGCCCTGTAGGTCCTCAAGGGTGCCCCTTTGACTAAATCCAAACTTCACAGAACAAATCCCTTTAATAAAAGAATTTGTTCTGTAAAATTTGTCCTTAGTCAAAAGGCTGTACTCATGGACCTCGAAGGCTATATGTGGCCTTGAGGTCTCAGGCTATTTCTGGGCTTGGTCCTCCCTTCTTTTTTTCTTTCTTCTTTTCTTTATGATTATTGTCTGGGGTAAGGGAAAGCAGTTTTTTTCTTCTTCCTCTTTTTCTTCCTCCTCTTATCCTACCTAATAACAACATTAACAATAACTATAATTTTTAAAGCACTTTAGGATTTGTAAAAAACTTCACAAATATTTTGTCTTCACAACGTTAAGAAGTAGGTACTACCATTTCCCCTATTTTTACAGAAAAGGAAACTGAAGCAAAGAGATAATAAGCTATTTGCCAGATACTAAGCATCAGATCAAATCTTAATGCAGGCAAGTCTTCCTAAATCCAAGTACAGTGCTGTATCCAATGGGCTATCTAATTGCCTAGGTTGCGAGGCTTGTCCAGTAAAAACTCTGAAAGCATTTAAATCGTGGCAGGAGTTCTAGATGATCCTTAGGAGCTTACAACCATAGGACTGCCCTTTAGATCAGTGGTTCCTTCAACGTCTCAACAAATTCTTCGTTTCTCTCCATACTTGATCGCCCCAAAGGTTTTGAATCCTGGGAAGATCCATGGGCACCTCCTGGCCCTTATGTAATAGAACCAAGAAATATTCAAACCAGGAAAGGGTGGTGTTTCTAAAATCAAGAAGAGAGCAAATAACAAGCGGGAGTCGATGGGAAACAGGGTCAAAAGCTTCAGAAATGTCAGAGAAGGAATGAGAAAAATACTGGATTTTATGGATGAATTTGGTTTTTACAAATAGGTATATTTGTAGAAGTATTTGTAACAAAAAGACCAGAACTCAATTGAAAATTCAATATAAAATATCCAGAAGAAATATAAGGAAAATATTAAAGACTAATTTTAAGGTACTCATTAAGATCAAACTGTCACCAGTATTCTTAAAACTGTCATCATTACTAAGGTAAGGTAGTTTGAAAGAAATGTTGGGGCTGAGTTGTGTATGATGGAGTGATTTTAAAAAACAAAACTAGGTAGGAAAATGTAAGAGGGAGCAATAATATTATAAAAAATGAGGCATAAAAAACTAATGCAGAGGAAGTAGGTGGGGGTGGAGAGCTGGTAATGAAATAAGGAAGAAAAATAAGAAAACTGGGGGACAAGTGGGGGAGGTATTTTTAGAGGGTTTGTATGGATTGGGATTAGGGAGGATAGGGAAAGATGATGGGGGAACTTTTGGAGGGGTGTGTGGTTTGGTATTTGAGAGTGGAGGGAAGGAATGGGAAGACTCTTGTAGCAGTGAGTGAAGTGGGGGTGGAAGGGTGGGGGAGAAAAGGTAATGAAGATAGGGTAAAAAAAGGGACTGAGAAAGAAAATAGTGAGTAAAACTAAGATGGAGGGAAATACACAAATAGTACTTATAGCTTTGAATGTGAATGGGATATTTAAAGCAGCTCTCTTTGTGGTGGCCAAGAACCGGAAATTTCAGTGATGCCCATTAATTGGGAAATAACTGAACAATATGTGGCATATGGTTATGATGGAATACTACTGTGCTATAGGAAATGATGAGTTCAGTGATCTTAGAATGGCATGGAAAGACTTGCACAAAATGATAATGAGAGAAGCAAGCAGAACGAAGAGACCAGCAATACCGTTTTAAGAATGACTTTTTGCAACTAAGTCATTTTGATAAGTATAAATGCACAAATGAAAAATAAAGGACATATGAAGGAAGATGCTATCTGTGTCCAGAGAAAGAACTGATAAATAGAAGTATACCTAGATTAATTTTACATATATATGTGTATATATACATATACATATATATGTATATATATATATATATATAGTTATATACACCTATATATATGTCTAGTGGTAGCCATCTTGGGGGGAATGCAGAATGAGAAGAGGGAATGAAAAACAAATTTACATAATAACTATGGTATATTTGGAGGGAATAGAAAATTGTACATAGTAGATTTGCAGTTTCATGTGCAAATCTTTTTTATTGCACTGTTATGAAAATGCTTGTTTTTTCCATGAATTGAAAATAATTTTTTTTAAGTAGGTAAAAGTTATTTGAAGGCAGATTTGGTAAATAAAAATGGATTATCTAGTTCAAGAATATGAATTTCCTCTAAAAATTGTGTCTACAAGGTAATAAAATTGATATAAATTGCCTAAGAAAGCATTTGTAAAAGAATGCCCACATTTTACTTCTGGATCCATACCCTAACAACTGTTTCTTCTTTTCCCCCAAGAAAAGAAAGGATAGGAAAAATCTTTAACCAAATTTGGTTTTCAATGGTGATCCTGCTGCCTCTGCTATTCAAGTTGTCTCCAGTGGAAACTTGGCTTTTGGCAAATAAATATATGCATTAGTGATAGAAGCCCAGTGCAGTAACCATGTAAAATCCAATTTTTCCATCTATGACCTGAAAAAGACTAGTCTACTAGAAGTTAAACATTTGTTCACTACCAGTAAATTTTAGGGACTCTTAATTTCCCTCTCCTTCCTACCTGTGAGTTACATTGGATTGAAGGGACACACATTCCTATGGAGTGAAGAAATTCTAAAATTGCCCCTGTAGTTGGAGTATTTGGTTGGTAACAGCCCAGAATGCTCTTCTACTTCCCTTTTTTCAAAGAGGCTGTTAGCCAGAGAATGTTGAACATGAAATGAACCTTACTGCTTATGCTAATTTTCCAGATGTGTAGCCCCTTAGGGTGTTGAAAAAGGAAGAAAGTTTCCTAGGGACTGTCCAGGGACATAAGGAGAGGCTGACCTTGAGTTTCTTTGGAATTTGAACAGGCGTCGTATCTTTTGCAAGTGGGTGGTCTAATGATCTTCAGACAATTTAACTCCTCAGAACTTTTGGCCTTATACATACATAATAGTTCAAAGGTTACTTTAATTCTGGACAGTTTTCTTGAGGCAAAACCTCACAGTCAAAAAAATTATCTCATTAAAATGGAAAGAGGCAGCTGAAGTTGAGGTCTCAAAGGGACTAGTTTTCCTAGCAGAAATAGTCTATATAGTCTAAATATACAGGCTCTTGGACTCAAATTCTGAGAAATCTTTTCTGTTCTCCTAAATTTTATATTGCTATATAATCAATACAAATGTGTATTTTCATGTGTGTATGTATATATGTATATGTATATAAGTATATATACATATACATATATACATTTTATATATGTGTATACACATACACAAAGAGGCATCTAGATGTCTAAAGGATAGAGTACTGGAGTCAGGAACATCTGAATTCGAATCTGGACCCAGACACTTACTAGAAATGTGACTCTGGGCAAGGCCACTTAATCTCTGTTTGCCTAGGAGACTGCTAGGTGCTTTAGTGGATAAAGTTCTGTGCCCGGAATTAGGAAGCTTTGGTCCCTTCCAATTCTTATCCAGATGTGGCATGACTACTAGATGGATCCTCATCTCAGCTTCTGCTAGACTAGAGTCCCAAGGTTCACTCCCAAAGATCACTCCTTTCTCCTCCAGGCATTGATGCTTCTGTGACTCTGGAACCTAGGCCCTGAAGGTGCCCTTTGGAGATTGCGAGGTCATGGAAGCTCTACCTCTTTCATCAAGAAAGGAATACAACGAACATAGAGGTCAAGATACAAGACTCATTTGTTGAGGTCCTATGGTCTCATGGGCCTCTTTTTACAGCATTGTATCTTCCCAGATGCATGAGTAAAGGAGTCACCAAATGGGGCCAAGAGGAAGTGATGGTCCTCTAGAGCTGTAGGTATCTATGCTGGTAGGTCTTTTTAAATGCCTCTACAATCAATTAAAGAGTCCTGCTGACATATTTCTCTTCCATATCATCATGATTTTCATAGAAGCATTTCCGTGGGGAGGATTCATCATCCAATCAAGCTGATGGAATCTATACATGTACCAAACCTCACTTGTATTGACAAAAAATGAGGATGGTGGGAAGGGGGAGAAAAAAGGAAGGGATTCAGGTGAGCTAATGAGAGTATGCATCAACTCTATATGACAAAGCAATAAGTATTTGACCTTGGTATTCAATTTAATGTGTCTTCAATTAATATGTCCTAGGGAAAAGTGTATGAATTAATGAGGTTCCCTGCTCTATCAGAAAAGAAAATTTCCACAAAGAATGAAATGAGATAAGCCTTATACTAGATCATAGGACCACAGATTTGGAGCTGGAAAGCACTATTTAAAGAGCAGCTAGTTTATGTAGATGTAACACCTCTCCATTCGACCTAATTTCAAGGACTTAAAAATTTAATTGACTAAATTTCAGTAGGACCTCTCCACTCACACACTTCATAGAGAAAGCTTCATGGAGCAGGTAAAAGCCTAAGTCTTTGAAGAAATCCTGTTCATTAACCGTCTCTCCTAGAATTAAATATTTTTCATCAAATGTGATTAACCATTAAATTATAAACAGCCTTTTAAAAATACTGATTGCTTTTACAGTAGAAATATTACAATTGGCTCTTATTGTCAATCCAACAGAAGTCAAAAGTTGAATGAGTCACAGTAATTGATAGAACTTTATGTTTTATCTTTAAATGATTCCAAAATGACGCTGTAGAGAAGATTGGAAAATTATTGTTCATTAAAAACTATAATTTTACAAAAATTGGAGTCTTGCATATTAACTTTAGAAATTTTAAATTATCTTAAATCCTAAAGTTATCAATCTAACAACTCAAGAAAGACTAAGCTACTTCTAATGGGATCAAATAGAAAATTCTTTAAAAGTTCTTTAGAAATATACTGAAAAGAGCATTAAATTTGGAGTCAGAAGACCTGAACTTGAATTCACTTACTAATACTAAAATACACTTTACCATCTCTGAACTTCAGTTTTCTCATCTGTAAAATAAAAGGGTTCAACTAAATGACCTCCAAGCCCCATCTCAGCTCTAAATCTATGAACACTTTCACTTTACAAGTGAGGAAACTGAGGCCTAATAAAATGAAATGACTTTTTTTAATATCACATAGGTAGATAGTGATAGAGTCCAGTTCTGAACTGAGATTCTTTGCCTCCAAAAGAGAAAACTAGGTGACACAACAGATAGAGGCACTAGCCAAGAGTCAGGAAAACTGAAATTCAGATCTGGCCTCAAACACTCCCAGTGAAGTCACTTAACCTCTGCCTCTACCTCAGTCTCTTCCACTATAAAATGAAGTTCAATACGGTTACACGGGATCAAGGAGCTATTTATAAAGCTCTTAGCTCACTACCTGGCACATAGTAGGTACTTAATAAATACTTATTCCCTTTCCTCCTTTCCACAGATATAGTGGTCTTTTCATCCATTATCTTTTAATGATTTTTTTCTTTTATTCCCAGAGTTAGCATTTAAAAATTGATTGAAAAAACATTGACTGGCAGCTAGGGTAGCTCAGTGGATAGAGTGCTAGATCTGGAGTCAGGAAGACTCATCTTCTTGAGTTAAAATCTGGCCTCAAACGTTTACCAACTGTGTGACCCTTGACAAGTCCCTTAGCCCTCTTTACTTCAGTTTCCTCCTCTGTAAAATGAACTGGAGAAGGAAATGGCAAACCATTGAGTATCTTTGCAAGAAAACCTCCAATAGGGTCACTAAGAATCGGACAAAACTCTCAGCAACAAAAAACATCAACTAAGCTAAAAATTGACTTTTCCTGTAAGACCCTTTGGGTATAGAACTAGGTAATACAGCATCAAATATTATTTTTGGAAATTGTTATTTATATTTTTCTTTTGATTCTTCGCTCTTGTATCTTTATGCAACTGACTTTTCCACAATATACCTTCACTGAAATCTTATTCTGATTCCTCATCTGGGCTTGAAGGTTATGCTGGTTCATTGATAAGATAGTCTGTTGATTCTTTCTTTTTTAGCTTTATCTCACCTAGGTTATGGCAGCTGAAGGCCAGCCTAGTTAAAAATGAATGCAACAACTGATGTAAAACTTTTGCAAACTTTAAAGTCATTACTGCATCCACAAAGACCCACCACCAGAATGACTGGCTATACCAAGTGATGATGTTCAAGTAGGTGGGCTTTTAAGATAGATGGTGGTTTTGTGGATTCCTGGGAGATAGCGTCTGAGTCATCTTCTGCCTACCCTGGAAGAGATTTAAGAACTCTTACGGGAGTTGTACTTAGAGATAGGAAAAGAATTTTGAACTAAGCAGTGATGAGGACAGAGGAATGTGTAGTTTGGCTACAGAGGCAGTGATGGTAGGCGTGTGATGGCAAGGGAGATGCGGTAGTAGGTAAGAGGACCAGATCTGCCAACAGCTTCATGAACCAGGGTGGATAAGATAACGGTGACCAAGGCATAGAACATATCTGATCATTGGTGAATTGTTCCCTGGATAAGAATCCGGTTAGTCAAGAAAGGCCACTTTCTCCTCTTTCTCCCCTTCCTGTTTCGTCCAAGAGAATGGATATATAATCCAGAGTTCTCTGTTCCTTAAAGTTGTTTATTAGGTGGTTTAAGTATTAGTTCTTTAAAAAACTGGCTCACTATAGAAAAAAAAACCAGATCTATTTTAACTACTTTTGATTTCTCTATGTCCTCAGTTGCAAAAAGGGGATGCAAAAGGGAGGAGCAATGTTTGGTTTGAGTATATATGCAGAGAGAGAGAGAGAGTATATTGGGTATATAGAAAGGACCAGGCAAGCCTTGATCTAAAAACCAAGTAGCAGGCTTTCTCCTGGTTAGGGGAAAGAGACAAATTGGGAGACTCTTATGGTTTTGATTTATTGATTTTGGATAATCTTAGCAAAAGTAAACTAGATCTGGGATTTTCTTTTCCTTCTGCTTCTCAGGTCAAAGGGAGTAAGAATATCTTTTTTTTCATTTTCCTCTAACTAGAGGGCTTTGTTAAGGGCAGGAGTTGGGAAAGGAAGGGAGCGTGGAAGGGTTTCTCCATTTTGGGAGATGTATGTGAAATAATTTTAGGTTAAAAAATTTTTTTTAAAAAAGTTTTTTTAAATCAATGTAAAAGAAGTCTTGGATAGAACAAGCCCCTCCTAAAATAATCTCAACCCACTTCAACTTTGAACTTGAACCTTCCATTCTAGGAGCAAAAAAGAATTTTAGTCACTCATCTGACAACTAATTTTTTCAATGTTTTTCCCTCTAAGACAATTTACATTATAAGTGAGTCAGCGTTAGAAGCAACACTGATTTCCTTCTTGGTACCCTGTGAATTATTTATCCATTAAAAAGGAATCATTTTCAGCTCTTGCCAAAAGCAGCTGGTATATTAAGTTGCTAATAGCCCAGAATGCTCTTATACTTAACCATTCTCAAAGAGGTTAAGGTCAGAGGACCCTGAATATGAAATGGTCCTTACTGTTTATGCTAGTTTACCAGACATGTAGCCCTCACAACACTGAAATGACAAAACATCATTAAAGGTCATTTTGTCCCTTCTGGGCACAGTGATCCATTAATCCATCATCTGACATTCCAGAAAACTAAAAGAGAAAAGAAAACATGCAGGTAGATCCATGGGCTATTTCATAATTTAATATTTGTGACATGGAGAATTTAAAAAAGACAATATTGTCCTTTGAGTCATTGTTTGCTTTTTAAAAATAGCTGTCAGAGAGAATCTATAATTTTGAAAGCACATGGAAACACCAGCAAAAGTACACAGATATACATATAGATATTATGTCATGTTTCCCAAGCGTGGCATGACTAGGACACCTATAAACTGACAGAGTCAGAGCACTGAAGTCAACGGAGCAGTAGAGTTGAAGTTAGAAGGCATAGGTTCAAATCTTGGCTTTGCTACCTACTATATAAGTGATCCTGGGTAACCTCTCTGAGCCTCATTCCTTTATCTTTAAAATTGCAGGAATTGGAACTAGAGAACCTTTAAAATCCCTCAAATTATTTTATAGAACTTGAAGAAATAATATCAAAATTCCTCTGGAAAAACAAAAGGTCCAGAATATCAAGGGAATTAATGAAAAGAAATGCTAAAGAAGGTGACCTAGCCATACCAGACCTTAAATTATATTATAAAGCAGCAATCATCAGAACCACTTCGTGTTGACTGAGAAATAGAGGGATGAATCAGTGGATTAGCTTAGGTGCACAAGACACAGTAGTCAATGACTATAGCAATCTACTGTTTGATAAACCCAAGGACCCAGCTTCTGGAATCACTGTTTGGCAAAAGCTGCTGGGAAAATTAGAAAACAGTGGGGCGGAAACTGGGAATAGACCAATGTCTGACACCATATACCAGAATAAAGTCCAAATGATCTAGGTATAAAGGCTGATACTATGAACAAATTAGGAGAGCAAGGAATCATTTATCTTTCAGATTTATGGAGAATGGAGTAATTTATGATCAAATAAGAGATAGAGAACATTATGAAATATAAAATGGATGATAAAGGCCTCCTTTCTAAAATATATAGAGAGCTGAGTCAAATTTATAATACAAGCCAGTCCCCAACTGATAAATGGTCAAGGGATATAAACAGGCGGTTTTCAGAGGAAGAAATTAAAACTATCTATAGTCATATGAAAAAATGCTCTAAATAACTATTGATTAGAGAGATGCAAATCAAAACAACTCTGAGGTACCACATCATACCTATCAGATTGGTTAACATGACAAAACAGGAAAATGAGAAATATTGGAGATGTTGAGGAGTTGGAACACTAATTCATTGATGTATCTGTGAGCTGATCTAATCATTATGGAGAATAATTTGGAGCTATGGCCAAAGGGCTATAAAAATGTGCATAGCCTTTGACCCAGCAATACCAATTCTAGTGTTGTGTCCCAAAGAGATCATAAAAATGGGAAAAGGACCCACACGTAGAAAAATATTTATAGCAGCTCTTTTTGTAGTGGTCAAGAACCTGGAAATCGAGGGAATGCCCATCAATTGGGGAATGACTGAACAAGTTATGGTACATGAATGCAATGGAATACTATTGTGCTATAAGAAATGATGAACAGGCAGACTTCAGAAAAACCTGGAAAGATTTATATGAACAGATGCTGAGTGAAGTGACACAGTAATAGCCACAGTGTGCAAGGACTGTTTTTGATAGACCTAGCCTTTCATAACAATGCAAGGCTCTAAAACATTTCCAAAGGATTCATGATGCAAAATGCCATCCACCTCCAGAGAAAGAAATATGGAGTTGAAATGCAGAATGAAGCAGACTATTTTTTCCTTTGTTATGTTATATTTTTCTCATTTTTTTTCTTCCATTCATTTTAATTGTTCTATGCAACATGACTAATGTGAAAATGTGTTTAAAAGGAATTCATGTACAGAACCCATATAAGATAGCATACCTTCTTGGGAAGTGGGGAAGGGAGGTGGAGAAAATTTGGAACTTGTGGAAGTGATTGTTGAAAACTGAAAAAAAATAACTTAATAAATCTGGAAAAAAAATAAATAAGATCCCTCCTAGCCCCTTCTGTCAGTTAATTGCTCAGGCAGTCAATAATCAATCAGTAAACGTTCATTAACTGTCTGCTTTTTGTTAGGCACTATGCTAAGTGCTAGGGATACAAAAAGAGGTAAAGATAGTCCCTGCTCTAAAGGGGCTTGCAATTTAATGAGGGAGACAGCATGCAAATAAATATATGCAAAGCAAGTTATATTGACTAATTAATTGAAGTGCCTACTATGTGAAAGGCATAAACATTTATTAAGCTCTTACAATGTACAGGCACTGTGCTGGTATTCCACTTTTGCTGAAGCAACAAAGGAAAAACAAAACAAAACAAAAACATTTTTTGTCCTCAGGAAACTTATATTCAAACACAGGTAATAGCATGTGTATAAATAGGTACAGACAAGATACGTACTAAATAGATGGGATGCTACATTAGATAGGAAAGCGCTGGCAGGTGGCAGAATGTGAAAGGCCTCATCTAATTTTAGAGATGAGAAAACTAAGGTACAATAGATTGAAGGGTCCTGTGTAAGGTCCCAAAACTTATAAATGACAGATTGGAGTTCCAGGATTTGAGTTCCAACTATTTCAATTGAAGTCACCTAACATTTATTTCATTCACGATTTCTTCTGGTAAAAATGTATTAATGCTATGCTAAAGACTGTGTGAGATATATAGTTTAAGTTAAAAAAAATCTCAAGAAAATTATAGAAGAGCAGAGAGATACAATACATACAAACATAACATTTCAATGCTTCAAGAATTGGTTTTTTATGTCAGTGTGGCTACTTCCTTCATCAGATGGTGAGTCCTCTAGGCTTAATAGTCTTAGATGACTTGGCTCCAAAATGGATCATCCTGAGGCCATTTTGGCAACACCTCTCACTTTGCTAGGCTGGTCCGTGGATAACTGTATTGGTAAGCACCCCAACATACACAAGGGGGCCTGCTATCACAGGTTCTTAGATCTGCATTCATAACAGCAAAGACAACTTTTGAGGGATTAGCAATCACTTTAACCAAGCACATGTACCATTCCTTTAACCAAAAACATATATCATTCAGTTAGTTCAGGGGAGTCAGCACCATGAACTTCAAAGAGAATACAGAGAAATCAAAAGATCAACAGACATGGCTTCCTCTGCCTGAATTCAATAGACAATTGGACCCTAACTGTCTGACCATAGTTACCAGAGAGGGAAGCACTGATAACTGGGTTTTCAAAGCCAGGGGTTCCTTAAAGTGACTTCCCAGAGTCCTCATGTGGCCAAACAAACACTTCCAGTCAGTAAACCCCAAAGTAATCAACAGACATGACTTCCTCTGCCTGATCATAGTACAACAGACAGGTATAACTGTCTGACCATCATTACCATCTGGGTTTTCAAAGCCAGTGGGCTCCATAAAGTGGATTCCCAGAGTCCTCATCTGGTACTCAAACATTCTTACAAAAACTAAACCCCGAAGTAAAGCCTCAACTCAGAACATGTATAGCTTTTTTAGAGCCAGAGGGCATAACCCTCCAACCCACTGCCTCAATAGAAGAAACAAAGGGTACTTGGGACTCTCCTACAAAACAACTCCCCTAATCAAGCTTCCCACAATGGGAAGACCCATCAAAGGGTGGGGAAGATCTTTTTTGATAACATTATTCAATCACAGTCCCTTTTAGTAAAACAAAAATAGCAAAAGACGTGTAGTTTGTCACCAGGCCCATATTCAATCTTTTCTTACTTGGTAAGACTTGCTAAAGCTTATGCCCCAGTGGCATGGACTTTGAGAATCAAGGTCATAATTTTGTTGTGAAAAAGAATCAAAGCAACACTTAAATCCAATCCAAACAACATTTATTAAGCACCTACTACATGCCAGGCACTGTGCTAAGTGCTGGACACTCAATTAAAAGAAAGACAAGTCCTGCTCTCACAGGCTTTCAGCGTAAAAGGCATAGGGTGTGGGGAGAGAGACAACATAGAAAAGGATGCAAAAAGGTGGTCAATCCCTAAGAGCTAAACAGTTCAGGGGCATCTTGTTCCATGGAGTTAAAACCAGGCAGAGAAGCAGATGAAGAGTGGAGTGAGTCAAAAGATCCCGCTTGGTACTCTACTATCTTTTCCTTCAATCAGAGGTGAGCGGAGGCTGAGGGAAGTGATGTCAGTTAGGGCTTGGATTAGCAGCATGGTGATGAAATTCGAGGTGATGAGTTTACTATGGGGATCTTTTTTTCCCTGAACTTTACTAAAAGTGTTCCACTATTTTATACAAATACTGTAACTATAGTACAAAAAATAGTATATTAAATATCTGATTTTAAGTTTTATTGATGTCTTTTGTCTTTTTATCAATTATTTTGGAATACACTACACCCAACAAAGTTGTAACAGAGCAATATTTCCTAGGGTCTTGCTACATAGTCTGGCCTGGATTTTCCTGAGGTTCAGCAGCCTAGGCTAGTTTTTCCTTAAAAGACATTAGAAAAAAGGAGAACAATGAGACAACATGCCAAAATTTATGGGATAAAGCCAAAGTGGTACTTAGGGGCAAAATTATATCTCTGATTGCTTACTTCATTAAAATGGAGAAAAAGCAGATCAATGAATTAATTGAACATGCAACTAAAAAAATAGAAAAAAGAACAAATTAAAAATCCTCAATTAAACACCAAATTAGAAATCCTGAAAATCAAAGGAGAGATTAATAAAATTGAAAATAAGAAAACCATTGAAAATCAAATTGCTAGTATAAAAATGAAGGGGGTGAATTCACTATGAATGAAGAGGAAATTAAGACAATTGTTAGAAGTTATTTTGCCCAATTATATGTTAATGAATTTGACAATATAAATGAAATGAATGAACATCTACAAAAATATAAATTACTTAGATTAATAGAAGAATAAATAAAATACTCAAGTAACCCAATCTTAGAAAAAGAAATTGAGCAAGACATCAATGAACTTCCTAAGGAAAAATCCCCAGAGCCAGGTGGATTCATAGGCAAATTCTACCAAACATTTAAAGAACAATTAAACCCAATATTATATAAACTAATTGGAAAAATAGACAAAGAAGGAGTCCTACCAAATTCCTTTTATGACAAATATGGTGCTGAGATCTAAACCAGGAAAAGCCAAAACAGAGAATGAAAATTATAGACCAATTCCATTAATGAATGTTGATGCAAAAATTTTAAATAAAATACTAGCAGATATTGCAGCAATATGTCACAAGGATCATACACTATGACCAGGGGGTATTTATACTAAGGATTCAGGGCTGTTTCAATATTAGGAAAGCTATCAATATAATTGACTATATCAATAATAAAACCAATAAAGTCATATGATTATCTCAAAAGATGCAGAAAAAGCCTTTGACAAAGTACAGTATCCATTCCTGTTAAAAACACTAGAGAGCATAGGAATAAATGGAGACTACCCTAACATGATAAGCAATATTTATCTAAAACTATCAGCAAGCATTATCTGTAATGGGGATAAGCTAGAAGTCTTCCCAATGCAGTCAGGGATAATGCAAAGATGTCCATTATAACCTCCAGTTTTTAATATTGTGCTAGAAATGTTAGCTATAACAAAGAAGAAAAAAAATAAAGGAATTAGAATAGGTAATGAAGATGCAATGCATAAAAATAGATCCTGGGGATACAAAAGTGAATGAGAAATGACCATGCTTTCATAGAAACTAAAGGGAAGGGGAGAGCAGAAGATAAGACAATCCTACAAATAAGTAAAACACATAATATATGAAAGTACATTCAGTTCTGCCATGGCATATTTTTTGAAAATATGAATTTGTTCCAAGTTGATTGATACATTAGGAAATATTTTGAGCATAACTCAAATTTCAAGTTTACATCTGCATAATTCCTTCCTTGAGAAACAGTAAAGATGCAGAAAACTTCACTGCTTCACAATATCTCACAAGCAACCTTCAGGTCTTTATCAAGGCAAAACATCATATTAATTGCATTTGGTATTATTGTTCTTTGTCCTTTATTCTTAAAGGGGACCATGACATCTGGAAGGTGATGCCATGACTTATTCACTTGCATTCAGTAAATATGTTGCCATAGAAGCTATGAGAGGAGAAGGGCTGTTCTGCACCACTCTTACCTCTACCCCCTTCCACCATGGTCCAGAAGTTCTGGCCTACTCAACTTACTTTCAAGGCCTGGGAGGCTGAACAGCAGTTCAAGACCTTGGCCACTGTTTATTGGAGTATTTATTCTTAACCATTTAACATGTATATTACTGGATTATCATTTTAATTTGACTCCTATCTTTTTTAATGTATCACTGATGAAGATTTTTTGGTGTTGTACCCCAATTCCATTTTTTCCATAAGCCCTGTGGTTTTTTGTGTTTTTTTTTTTTTTTTTTTTGCTTGATTTTGCATAGCACCATGGCTTGGCAATGCATATATAACATAAATATATACATGAAAGAAGTATAAATTTTAACATATTTTTTCAAAATTTGTGCTCCAAATTCTCTCCATTCTTCCTCTCTCTCCCCTCATTGAGAAGGCAAGCAATTTGACACAGATTATCAATGTATGGTCATGCAAAATACATTTCCATGTAAGTCATTGTATGAAAGAAAACACAGACAAAAGAACTCCAAGAAAAATAAAGAAAAAGTATCTTTGATTTGTATTCAAGTTCTACTAGTTCTTTCTTTGTATATGGACAGCACTTTTCATCATAAGTCCTATAAGTTGTCTTGTATCACTGTATCACTGAGAATAGCTAAGTTATTCATAATAGATTGTCATACAGTAGGGATAATTTTCTCTTGGTTCTGCTTATCTCACTTTGCAGAGGTTCGTGTAAGTCTTTCCATGTTTTTCTGAGAGCAACCTGCTCATCATTTCTTAAAGCATAATAGTATTCCATCACAATCATATACAACAACTTGTTCAGCCATTCCCCAATTTATGGACATTCCCTCAGTTCCCAATTCTTTGCCTCCATTAAAAGAGCTACTATAAATTGTTTTTCTTTATGTTTATTTATTTTTAGTTCATTTCCACAAAATTTTGAGTTCCAAATTTTCTCCCCAACTCTCCCCTCCCCCATCCCAAAATGCCGTGCATTCTGATTGCCCCTTCCACCAATGTGCCTTCCCTTCTAACACCCCTCCATTCCCTTATCCCCATCTTCTCTCTTTTCTTGTGGGACAAGATAGATTTCTATACCCCATTACCTGTATTTCTTATTACCCAGTTGCATGCAAAAACAATTCTCAACATTTATTCCTAAAACTTTGAGTTCCAACTTCTCTCCCTTCCTCCTTCCCCATCCATCCCCACTGAGAAGGCAGACAATTCAATATGGGCTATATATGTGTAGTTTAAAGACTTTCATAATAATCATGTTGTATAAGACTAACTATATTCCCTCCATCCTATCCTGCCTCCTATTTATTCTATTCTCGCTTTGGACCTTGTTCCTCCCCAAAAGTGTTTACTTCTAATTACTCCCTCTTCCCCTTTGCCTTCCCTTCTATCTTTCCCCCCACCCCACTAATCCCCTTCTCCCCTACTTTCCTGTAGTGTAGGATAGATTTTCATACCAAATTGAGTGTGCATATTATTCCCTCCTTAAGCCAAATGTGATGATAGTAAGATTCACTTTTTCACTCTCACCTCCTCACTTTCCCCCTCCATTTTAAAAGTCATTTTCTTGCCTGTTTTATGAGAGATAATTTGTCCCATTTCATCTCTCCCTTTCTCCTCATGATATATTTTGCTTTTTAAAATACAATTCCTTCCTATTCAACTCTCACCCTGTGTTCTGTGTGTGTGTGTGTGTGTGTGTGTGTGTATATATATATATATAATATATGCACACACATATAGATATATGTATGTATATACATATATGTATATATGCATATATGTATATATATATGTGTGTGTGTGTGTGTGTCTGTATAATCCATCCAACTACCCAAGTACTGAGAAAAGTTTCAAGAGTTACAGATATTATCTTTTCATGTAGGAATGTAAACAGTTTAACATCAGTAGGTCCTTTATGATTTCTCTTTCCTGCTTACCTTTTCATGCTTCTCTTGATTCTTGTGTTTGAAAGTCAAATTTTCTGTTTAGCTCTTGTCTTTTCATCAAGAATGCTTGAAAGTCCTCTATTTCATTGAATGACAATTTTTCCTCCTGATATATTATACTCAGTTTTACTGGGTAGATGATTCTTGGTTTTAATCCTAGTTCCTTTGACTTCTGAAATATCATATTTCAAGCACTTTGATTCTTTAATGTAGAAGCTGCTAGATCCTATGTTATCCTCATTGTATTTCCACAATATTCAAATGTCTTTCTAGCTGCTTGCAATATTACCTCCTTGACTTGGGAACTCTGAAATTTGGCTGCAATATTCCTAGGAGTTTTTGTTTTCTGATCTTTCTCCTTTTTTATTTTATTTTTCATTTTTAACCCAGTTTATAACAGATGAAACAATTCAAACTTTTGGTCAGGTGATATTTCTTTTTAAAGCATTTACAATATGGACTTCAAAAGAATTTTTTAAAAAACATTAATTAGCTGAGACACAAATAATATTTATGTTTGCTAACAACTTCACAAGCTCTTGACCTAATTGTCTCCACAATATTAATTACAGAATTAAAGGACCCTAACTTATTGTTATTGGTCTAAAGCCCTAGGCCCAATAACTTAATTTTAGACTTAACCTTGGATGTTCCTCTAGTAATAATCTATAATTTAATAGATCTGGTATTAAGCTTACAAACCTTTTGACTATAGGAAATTGCCACCAAGAGTAGGGACATTGCAGGGAAACAATATCTTCCCAACTTGTCAGTTCCAGGCAGGAGTAGATTGTCAACTGGCATTCAGTCAGGCTTAAAGTCTGCTAGGTGTCAGTGGGGAAAGTGAGTCAGGAGAATCCTACCTCAGCCCAGGCTGAACAGCCACTCTCCTACCCTTCTCATGAGATCACCTTTTGCAATTCATACCAGCATCTCACAGGCTTACTGGCATCAGTAAGATTGGAGGCTCAGACAGCCTTTCTTGCTATCCATATCTGGAGTTAGACTCAGAAGAACAGTCACTTAATAGTCCCATAGCATCTAAAAATAGCAAGTTTCAATAGCCAGGTTTCAAATATGATTATAATTTCACTTTGACTAAGGAACATCTTTTGAGGCAAGTCTTAAGTGACTTACATGCCTTTCTATATATGTTCTAGTTCCTGATTAAATAGCAATCATAAAATCAAATTTACCATTTAAACCTTAACTTTTCCTTCAATGCCAAATTTTGCCCAAGGTTACCTTTCTCTAGGAAATTTAGACTTAAATTCTTTTCCCCAAACTAAAGATATCTCTGATTTATTCTCAGTAATTAATTCAGTCAATTGTTTTAATACTAATTGCTTTTACCTCACTTTGCAACATGTCCAATTTTTCTTCCCATCACTCCCCTCCCCCAACTTCCTAATACCTTGCATTCTGATTACTCCTTCCCTCAATGTACTCTCCCTTCTATCACATCCCACCTTTCTCTTATCTCCATCTTCTCTCTTTTCTTGTAGGATATGATAAATTTCTATACCCTTCTCCCTGTATTTCTTATTTCCCGACTATATGCAATAAAAATTCTCAACATTCTTTGCTAATACTTTGAATTCCAACTTCTCTCCCTCCACCCCTCCGTCCCCAATCCCACTGAGAAGGTAAGTGATTCAGTACAGACTAAATATGTGTCATTTGCAAAAGACTTCCCTAAAAATCATGTTGTGTAATAGTAACTATATTGCCCTCTGTCCTACTCTATCCCCCCCTTTTTTCCCCCTCAGTTGACCTTGTCCCTTTTTGAAAGTGTGTATTTCTAGTTACTTCCTTCTCCCATTTTCACTCCCTTCTATCATTCCCCTCACCCCACTTGTCACCTCCTCCCCTACGTTCCTGTGGTGTAAGATAAATTTTCATATCAAATTTAGTGAGCATGTTATTCCCTCCAACAGCCATATGTGGGGAGAGTAGCTTCACTTTTCCCCTCTCCCCTTCTGCCTTTGCTCCTCCTTTGAACAATATTTTTCTTATCTCTTTTATGAGTTATAGCCTTCCTCATTCCATTTCTCACTTTCTCCTCCTGGCATTTTCCTCCCTCACACCTTAATTTTTATTTTATTTTATTTTTTGTGTGGATATCATTCAACACACCCTGTGCTCTCTGTCTATATATATGTGTGTGTGTGTGTGTGTGTGTGTGTGTGTGTGTACAATCTCTCCATCTACCCAAATATTGAGAAAAGATTCAAGAGTTATAAATATTTTCTTTCCATGTAGTAATGTAAACAGTTCAGCTTTAGAAAGTAAAAGATTTTTCTTTCCTGTTTACCTTTTCAAGCTTCTCTTGATTCTTGTGTTTGAAAGTCAAATTTTCTATACAGTTCTGGTCTTTTCAACATGAATGTTTGAAAGTCTTCTATATCACTGAATGACCATTTATTCCCTTCAAGTATTATACCCAGATTTGCTGGGTAGGTCATTCTTGGTTTCAGTCCCAGTTCCTTTGACCTCTGGAACATCCCACTCCAAGCCCTTCGATCCCTTAATGTTGAAGTTGCAAGATCCTGTGTTATTCTGATTGTATTTCCACAATACTCATATTGTTTCTTTCTAACTAGTTGCAGTATTTTCTCCTTGATCTGAGAACTCTGAAATTTGGCCACAATATTCCTAGGAGTTTCTCTGTTCGGGTCTTTTTCAGGAGATGATTGATGGATTCTTTCAATATTTATTTTGTCCTCTGATTCTAGAATATCAGAGCAGTTTTCCTTGATAATTTCATGGAAGGTAATGTCTAGGCTCTTTTTTTGATCACAGCTTTCAGGTAGTCCCACAATTTTCAAATTGCTTCTCCTGGATCTATTTTCCAGGTCAGTTGTTTTTCCAATGAGATGTTTCACATTATCTTCTATTGTTTCAAACTTTTGGTTTTGTTTTCTTACAGCTTGGTTTATCTCATAGTCATTCATTTCCTTGAGCTCAATTATCTCTTTCAATGAATTGTTTGGTTCGGTGAGCTTTTGAACCTTCTCCTCCATTTGCTGATTCTGCTTTTTAAAGCCTCCTTCTCCTTATTGGTTTTTTGGATCTCTTTTTCCAATTGAGTTTGCCTCTTTTTAAAGCTGTTATTTTCCTCAGCATTTTGTTTTTGGTTCTCCTTTAGTAAGCTGTTAACTCGTTTTTCAAGCTCTTCTTTTTCCTGAGCCCACTTTAAGTTCCCTTTGGGGGCCCTGGGGACAGAGGCCTTGACTTCCTCTGACAGCATGCCCTGTTCTTCCTTATCCAAAAGGATGGGGGGAGACACCTATTCTCCAAGAAAGTAACCTTCTATGGTCTTGTTTTCCCCCTTTTGGGGCATTTTCCCAGACAGTTACTTGACTTCTGAGTTTCCTCTCCACAACCACCTTGCCTCCAGTTCTGACAAACCAGCACTGGGGGCTGAGATTCAGACAAGCTGCTCCAACCCCCCAAGGGCTTTAGGTGGGGGCAGGGCTGCTATTCAATGTGAGATTAAGATCAGCTGCTCAGGTTGGGGCAGGGCCACCACACAAGGCTACTTTCCTCAGGGGCTTCACAATGATATCTTCAACAATAAATTTAGGCTACTGCCTGCCTTGGGAGACCCTGTCTGCTACTGCCTCCACTGCTGCCACCTGAGGAGGCCTGAGTTATGGGAACATCTTGCTCCCTTCTCGGCCAGCCAAAAAATCCCTCTCACTGACCTTTTGCACTTGTGGGTTGAGGGATCTGTGCTGCTGATGGAAATTCTGTCCCTGAAGCCTGCTTTGTTGTTCTCCTCCAGGTGCAGTGTGGCCAAGGCTGGGTTGGGCTCTGCTCCAGGTCTGTGGGACAGACCTTTCCCGTTGGTCTTTCAGGTCACTCTGGGCTAAAAATCTCCTCCACTCTGTTGTTCTGTGGTTTCTGGTGCTCTGGAATTTGTTGAGAGTTCTTTACAGGTATATTATGGGGTGTGGGGTAAGAGCTAGTGTATGTGCATCTTTCTACTCTGCTATCTTGGCTCTGCCCCCCTCAGAACACTTTCAGAAGATGATTGGTGAAATCTTTCAATATTCATTTTACCCTCTGGTTCTAGAATATCAGGGCAATTTTCCTTGATAATTTTATGAAAGATGGTGTCTAGGCTCTTTTTTGATCATAGCTTTCAGGTAGTCCTATAATTTTTAAATTGTCTCTCCTGGATCTATTTTCTAGGTTAGTTGTTTTTCCAATGAGATATTTCACATTGTCTTCTATTTTTTCATTCTTTTGGTTTTGTTTTGTAATTTCTTGATTTCTCATAAAGTCATTAGTTTTGATCTGTTTCATTATAATTTTTAAACTATTTTCTTCAGTGAGCTTTTGAACGTCCTTTTCTATTTGGCTGCCTTTTAAAGCATTCTTCTCCTCATTGACTGTTTGGACCTCTTTTGTCATTTGGGCTAGTCTATTTTTAAAGATGTTATTTTCTTCAGCATTTTTTTGGATCTCCTTTAGCAAGGTGTTGGACTCACTTTTCATGATTTTCTTGCATCACTCTCATTTCTCTTCCCAATTTTTCCTCCACTTCTCTTACTTGATTTTCAAAATCCTTTTTGAGCTCTTCCATGGCCTGAGACCATTGCATATTTCTGCAAGGATGCAGAAGCCTTGACTTTTGGGTCTTCCTCTGATGGTATGCATTGTTCTTCCTCATCCAAAAGGGTGGAAGAAAATATCTGTTCCCTAAGAAAGTAACCTCCTATAGTCTTACTTTTTTCCCCTTTTGGGGGCATTTTCCCAGTCAGTTACTTGACTTTTGAGTCCTTTGTCAAGAGGAGGGTATACTCTGGGTCCTATAAGTTCTCAGTTCCTCCAAGGAGGCACTATCAAGGGAGAGGAGTGTATTCCTCTCCTGGTCTGTGCTCTTGTCTGTGAGCAACCACAAGCATTCTATTCTACCCAGGATCTGCCAGTAGGGTTCCCTCTCCAGAACCTCCACTGTCAGCATTCCTCCTCACTCCAGGTCCACCACTCAGGGTTGAATCTAGATCAGTTTCTCAATTCCCCCAGGGTCTTTAGGCCTAGTGCTCCTAAAATGGATGCTGCTGCTTCACTTACTGCTGACAATGCGGCCAGACTGTGTTCCTTTCTCACCCAGGTGAGAGGGCTTTCTCACTGACCTTTGAAACTGTTGGTGTTTGTGGGTTGAGCAATCTGGGAACCACAGCTACTGTCAAGGATTCTACCCCTTGAGGCCTGCTCCACTCCTGTTCTTGTTGGTGCTGCACAGCTAAGGCTGGGCTGTGCTCTGTGGGCTGACCTCCACTCCAGGTCCAGTGAGATAGACCTTTCTTGTAGGCCTTCTAGGCTGTCTTGGGCTAGAAATCTCTTTCCCTCTGTTATTTTGTGGCTTCTGCTGCACTAGAATTTGTTTAGAGTCATTTTTTACAGGTATTTTATGGGCTATTGGGGAGAGCTTCTACAGGTCTGTCCTTCTACTCTGCCATCTTGGTTCCAATATTTTTGTACATAGAGGTCTTTTGCCTTTTTGTTTTTAAATCTTTTGGGATATAGATGTAGTAGTGGTATTGCTTAGACAAAGGGTATGCATGGTTGTATAGCGCCTTGGGCATAATTCCAAATTTCTCTCCATAATGGTTGAATCAGCATACAAGTTCACCACTAGCACATTAGTATTTTAATTTTTTGAATCAGCTTTCAAACTTTTGAAACTCAATCTATTAGCTAATAATTTGAAACTCTGAATAAAGCATGTTTGTTGTTAGAATTTATTGAATTCTTGGTTAGTTATTTTCAAAGAACTGAAGAATATTCAAGCAATCTTTAGAAGTATGGAATATATAGAAACATTACATTTTATGACTTTTTTAGATTTAGACTCTTAAAAAAATTATCTTTGCAGAGATCCTTACCAGAACTTGTGTATTTCAGTGAATTTAATCAGGTTTCAATGGATGACAAATAACAAATAAATAAATGATTAAACAAAGTAATTAACCAAGGAGGGATAGATTGGAATTTTTTTTTAAATTTGAGCCTAGGTATCTTTATCCCACCCAGCCTGGAAGTACAGTAGCCATTCACTATGCTACCAACCCTGAACACCTTCCCCTCCTCAGGACTCACCGTATTGGTGTTGAATTAAGCATAAGCATTCAATTGTCTTTAATGCACTTGTCTCAGAACTCCTGAGCTCAAGTAATCCACCAGCCTCAGCATTAGTAGTAGGAAGGACCACAGACATGTACTACTACTACATAGATGTCTATTGTGATTTGAGAATTATCAGATAAAGTATATTCTGTCGTCATATTTCTATTTTGTTTGCCACTATAATTTGTCCAGTCAGGTAATTGTTGACTGCTTGATTTAGATGTTAGGAGCTTGATTATCATTGAATTTTCCGGTTTTAGTGAACTAAAGAGGGTGGAGAAGATAACAATGAAAAAAAAAATATGGGACAGATATAGTTACTAAAGCAAGCTACTCTTCGCTCCATTGGATTCAACATGCATATTAATGGAGAGGTTATAGTTATAGAATTTGTTAAAACTTCCAGAAACATTGTAATCCCAAAATGCAAGTTTCTATAGGTAAAACACCTATGGAAATAGAGCTTTATATGTCTTTAGGACCCCTTCATAGGATTTGTGAATTGACTAGTAGGTATTACACATTATTTGGACATAATTATGCCACAATTGAAATAAGAAGATTCCTAAAAATAAAAATTCATCTTTCAGAAATTGTTTTACTCCATTTTGTATCACTGACTCCTAGATAAATGCTATAACATTGGCAGGTAGAATTGCCTCTGCTACTGAGGCTATAAAAACCCTTTCATTTTGTACTTAATGACTGCTGCTCTCATCTATCACTAAGCACCATGGTTTGCTGCAGAAAATCTATAACTTGGAGTCTGAAACATCCCAAGGGACCAAGTCTGAATAATAGCTTCTCCTGTGCCCCCAGGTCACAGCTTCCTGATAACTGCTGTGTTCACCATGCCCTCAATAATCACACAGACACTTCGGTTAGCTCGATCGCATTCATTGAAATTTAATTTGCCTTTTGGGTGTGTATGTAGAGGGATGGGAAGGGTGAGAATGTGGTACTTGTAAGTGTCTTACTATGATTGCCATTTTAAAATTTGAATACTCTTCCAAGGAATACTGCATAATATGATATTATTGGACAGGAAAGGCTCTCATTCTACCCCCTCTCCACTTCTTTTTCAAATTGAATCACACCTAAAATCTTTCTAAACATATGTATGGAAAGACCTCCTGATTGTGCTTTATCACTTTCCCTACCTACTACCATCAGCATTCTGAATCTCTTAGTGATATCTGATCAGATGGTCACTCAGAGGCAAGAGAGATAAGTAGGAATAGACGGATGATAGGATTTAGAAACAATATTGGGCAGCTCTAATTGAGCTGAAAGAGGTACACTGTGCTCTAGTTAGACCTAGTCCCTCTATTACCGCACAGAGATATACACCACACCCATTCTTTGTGTCATGGACTTCTTTGGCAAATAGATGAAGTGTAGGGACAGTTTCTCAGAGTAATGTTTTTAAATGCATCAAATAAAGTACAAAGAATTACAAAGGAAGATAAGGAAGAGATGGTGGGGGAAATGAGTAGAAGGGCAGAAATAAGAAATCAGGGAGTAAACTCTATTATCTCAGTAAAGAGGTGAGATCATAAGCTGAGAGAGTGAGAGAGGAGGGAGTAGTATGGAAGGCTTGATGAGACAAAGGAAGGTTTGTATGAATGCTGAGGTGAAAATAAGATACTCAATTGTTGTTCAGCCGTGTCTGACTCTTTGGAACTCCATTTGGGATTTTCTTGGCAAGGATACTGGAGTAGTTTGCCATTTCCTTCTCTGAATCATTTTACAGATGAAGAAACTGAGGCAAAGGGGATTAAGTGACTTGCCCAGGGTCACATAGCTAGTAAGTGTCTGAGGCTGGATTTGAACTTGGGTTTTTCTGACTCCAGTTCTATCATTCTATCCACTATACCACCTAGCTGCCCCCCAAAACTCAATTAGTGAGAAGGAAAAGAATTGGCTCCCTGCAGCAAGGGTCTAGTTTGGGAATAGGTAATAAATGTGTAGTAAAACCAGGAACCCAAGTTTCCTTACTTTCTAAAACTCCCATTCAGTACATGAGTAGGAGAGGAGAAGGGGGAATGGCAGGAGTAATTCCTGGTTGGAATTTATTAAACAGGACCAGGAGACAAGACACTTTCCACTTTGGTCTCTCTACCTTCCCCCAGCCCCACTTTTCATCTGTTGAACTTTTTCCTACCCACCTCCTAAAGCCTGGCTTCTTCAGGAAACCTTCGCATCCTAGTTATTAGTAGACTTTATGCTCAGCCCCCACAGGGCACTTGGATTTTTAACTCTCTAGTTAAAACTAGTCTAAACACGCAGTAGTATCTTGGTAGATAGTTACAAGACGTTTTTCAGGAGCAGAGACTTGTCTTATTTAAACTTTGTGTCTCCCTTAGTGTTTAACCTTCTGCTGTGCACAGAACAGGTGCTTGGTAAATGCTTCCTGTGAAATTTTTACTAAATAATTTACTCAAAATAAAGCCTTCCAAAAAGACCACTCCTGACGCTACTTCTGGAAATGGCATGGCAATCTTTACTTAAAGCACAATTCACCGCCCCTGCAGCTCCCCAGTCCAAAGGTCCCATCCCAAGCTGCCAATCTGTTTATGTGCCAACTTCTATCGGAATATAAGTTCATCTGTGCCCAAGGGGCTATAAAATTGTGAAAACCTTTGGTTCCAGCAATAGCATAACTAGGTCTATATCCCATAAAGACAAACATTTTAAAAAAGGAAAAGGACCTATTTGCACAGAAACATTTATTGCAGCTTTTTTGTGATAACAAAGAATTAGAAATTGAGAGAATATTCATCAATTGGCTAAACAAGTTGTGTATATGAATGTAATGGGGATACTATTGTGCTATAAGAAATGACAAGCAGGTAGATTTCAGAAAAACCTGGAAAGACTCACATGACCTGACTCAAAGTAAAATGAGCAGAGCAGGAGAACATCATACACAGTGACAGCAATATTATAATGAAAATCAACTGTGAATAAGTTAGCTATTCTCAGTAATACAATGATCCAACAAAATCACAAAAGACTGGTGAAGAAAAGAGCTATCCACATCTAGAGAAAGAACTGTTAGACTCTGAATGTAGACCAAAGCATACTATTTTTCCTTTTATTTTTTCATGTTTTTTTTTTAGTCTGTCTTCTTTCACAATATGACTAATACGAAAATATATTTTGCCTGATCACACATGTATAATTCAAATTGCTTACTGTCTCCAGAGAAGAGGGAGGAAGAGAATTTGGAACTCAAAATTTTTTTTTAAATGAATGTTAAAAGTTGTTTTTACATGTAATTGGGAAAAAATAAACTATTATTCTTTTAAAAGAATATAATTTAAAAGAATATAATTTCATTAAAGAAGAATGTCTCACTTTTATATTTGCATCTCCAGCACCCAGTGCAGTGCCAGGAACATAGTAGGTACTTAGCAAATGCTTATGGATTTATTCAATCAATTGGAAGTCAATGAGCCATACCTAACCTACACCAATGACAACCAGTATCTACCCAGGCTCCACCTCACTTTTTAAACACCCACTCAAATGCATGTATGCAAACTATATGGAAGGAAAAAGAAAAACAAAACCCTGCAGAACCAAAACCATCTTCATTTTAGAAATGGCTGTCTTAGAAGGGTATAAAATTTTTAAAGCAACATGGTAACACTTGACAACATGTAAGACTAAGAAAATCACCAAGAGATTATATTAGATGCTGATTTTGAAACTCAACGCCCAGTATTTCATCTTAAACATAGATTCTTTTTTAAATTTTAAATTCTTTTTAAAATTTTTGTAGTGAGAAAAGAGAATGGGATTTCTTATGTATTCCAAAATTTTAATTAGAGCAGGACATCCAGGGCTTTGTCTCAGGGTGCTGACTTCTTGATAGGAAGGGCACTGTTTCCCCCAGCAGCAGCCCAGAGACCACTAGCCATCACTGTGTCACATTTCACAGTCTGAAACCTTGTGCCTCTTCAGGGTTTGAAGGAGCATATGAGTGCTGGGTACGTTTCTAATACCCACTTTGTGGAGATCTTAGGCATGAGCCAAAATCTAAGCTTTAAAAAACTTTTCACAGGATGCGGGTGACCAAAGGTAGAGCTAGCTAAATGATGTAAGAAAAAAAAATAGTCTAATCCTTGTTGGTCAGGTTCCCTCAAAACTGAACACAGTTCAGCCTGCAAGTGTTCCAAGCAAAGGGGCCTCTTCCTGGAGAAGTTTCAGTGCCCTAGTTTCTTGGGCCCAGAAGCAATTCCGATTGTTAGTCTATGGGCTGAAAATTGAATTTAGGGCAGCAAATTGAATTATAGAAATTCCTGGTCATTACAGAGACTTTCACTATTGAATATCTCAGAGGCATTTTTATTAAGTATGTCAATCTAAATTAGAGAACCTAAGAACATTGCAACTTTTGGAAAGTAAATAGTAAATTGACAAGATGCCATCCTTAATATCTTGTAGTTAGAAAAGTTCCCAAATATTATGTACACAAAGAATAAAATGGGGTCATTACTACCTTCTTTCATAAATTGTTCATCAAGTGTATATGAGTGTGAAAGTGAATATTTGCAAGGTGAATTAGTATTACACTTAGAAACTTCCTAGTAGATTACTCTTTATTTTGACTGCATGTAGAATGTCACCTCCATTTCACATCTCGCTGTTCAGACATCTAATACCATCGTACTGTTTGTGAGCCCTCGAACCAAACTGTTGGCTGACAAAATGGTTTGAGACATTAAGGAACTCAGAAGAAGGCTGATCAACAGCTGGAAAGGTTCCCAGTACACATGAGAATCTGAAAGACACAGTGTCAGGAATAAGTGTTTTGGCATTCCCACAGCAACAGTTTACTGATGGCACAGAAACTGCATTTTTCAAGGCTCCTCTTGTAGATACCTTCCAGCTGTTTTCTGCTTATTTGCCTTTGTTCACCCATAGACAGCAAATAATATTTAATAGGTATCTTTCCTTTAAAACGAAACCTCTTTAGAAAAAAAATTTTTCACTCTGATTCTACTATACCTCACTTATCAACTCACCACCCTCTCTCCACAGATGCTCTTCCAAATCTTTTCATCTCCCCTCAAAACCTGCCATGGCTCCCCCTCCCCAAACTCTCTCATCTGAGAATTTTGCCTCCTATCTTACAGAAAAAAATTGAGGCTCTTTTCTGTGAATTTCCTCTTCTCCACTTTTCCTTGCTTCCTATCTCTCAAGTGACATCAGTTACTTTCTCCTCCTTAAATTCTGTTTCACATGATGAAATGGCCTTATTACTTAGCAAGGCTAACTTCTCTACTTGTTCAAGTGATTCCATTCCATTCTGTCTCCTTCTTTCTGTCATATGCACTCTTTTACTTATTTTCAATCTGTCCCTCTCTACTGGTTCATTCCCTTCTGCCTACAAACATGCCCATGTCTCTCCCATCCTGAAAAAACAGAAAAAAACAACAAATCCTCACTTAATCTTTCCAACCCTGCTAACCATTGTGCTATTTCTCTTCTGTCCTTTTTAGCTAAACTCCTTGAAAAGTCCATCTATAATAGGAATCTCCACTTTCTCTCCTCTCACTGTCTTAACCCCTTACAATCTGACTTCTGACTTTATCATTCCACCAAAACTGCTCTCTCTAAAATTACTAATAATTTCTTAATTGCCAAATCCAATGGATTTTTCTCAATCCTCATTCTTTTAGACCTCTCTTCAACCTTTGACACTGTTGATCACTCTCTCCTCTTCGGTATTCTCTTCTCGCTTAAGTTTTCCAGATACCACTCTCTCCACCTATCTGACTGCTCCTTCTCCGTCCCTTTGTAGGGTAGTTTTCCAGAACACCACCTCTAATGTAGGATCCCTCAGGACTAGGTTGTGGGCCCTCTTCCCTTCTTCCTTTGTCCTATAGGTGTACCTTAAGGTTCTATCCTGGGTCCTCTTCTCTCTCTACACTGCTTCACTCGGTGATCTCATCACCTCCCATGGACTTAATTACCATTGCTTTGCTAATGCCCCTCTAATCTACCTTTCCTGGTTCAGCCTCTCTACTGATCTCCAGTCTCACATCTCCAATTGCCTTTCAAATATCTTAAACCGAATATCCAGCAGACATCTTAAACTCAATATGTACAATTATCTTTCCTTTTAAACCTCCCTACCCCACCACCCCTATTGCTGTCAAGTACAACACCATTCTCCCAGTCTCTCAGGCTCACAACTTAGGAGCCATTCTGGATTGTTCACTATCTCTCAGCCTCCATATCCAAGATATGGCAAGTTCTATCTATTTCACCTTTCCATCATGCTAGAATACACCTCTTTCTCTCCTCTCACACTACTACCACTCTCCTTCAGGTTCTCGTCCCTTTGCTCCTTGATTGTTGCAATATCCTGCTAGCGGATTGCCTGCCCCACATCTCTCCCCACTTCTCTCCATCTTACATTCAGCCACTAAAGTGATTTTCCTAAAATCCAAATCCAATCATGTCAGTCCCCTGTTCAATAAACTCCAGTGGCTCCTTATTACCTCCAAGAGCAAACACAAAGTGCTCTGTGTGGCTGGCATTCAAAGTCTTTCATAATCTAGGCCCCTCCTACATTTCTAAACTTCTTACTCTTCTATCCAGTGACATTGAACTCCTGGGTATTCCAAGAACAAGAGATCCATCTCTTATAACTGGACACTGACTCTGGCTATCCACCATGTCTGGAACACTCAACTTCCTCCATTTCAGCTACTGACCTCCTCAGCTTCCTTCAAGTCCAAACTAAAATCTAACCTCCTACAGGAAGCCCTCTTTTTCGCTTTTTATTATTCCCTATTTATCCTGTGTATAGCTTGCTTTGTATATATTTGTTTGCATGTTGTTTCCCCCATTGAATAGTAAGCTCCTTGAGAATAAGGACTGATTTTTTCCTCTTTTTGTATCTATAGACTTGGCCCAGGGCCTGAAATATAATACTAACTAAATATTTATAGGTTGATTGATCAATAAAAGTAGAAGGAGTCCTATTCCTTCATCCTACTTCCCCTACTTCCTATTGTTACCATGTCATTCAGTGCTCTCAGGTTTATGGTAAGTGAGGAAGAAAGAGGACCTTTTCTAATTGGGTTATCTGAGAGGTTACTTTTTAGTCATTTTTCCTTTTTTTTCCTTTAAAAAGTACTATGTCTTAGATCTTGTGAAAGTCTGGGGAAAAATTTAGGGATAAACCTTCTTGTGGCTATGTCCATAAAGCTTCAGATAACCTCTTCCAATGATTTCAGCAAACTCCTATCTTGTTAGTCCAGTGGACAGAGTTTTTAAAAATGAAACCCCAGAGACTGAGGCATTTCCTCAACTGTCAAATAGGAATAATAATAGCACATACCTTTTAGGGTTGTTATGTGGATCAAATGAGACAATATTTGTAAAGCACTTAGCACAATGCTTAACACATAGTAACTAGTATATAAATGCTTATTTCTTTTCTCCCCTCCCTTCTCCTTGCCTCCACTCCGCTCCCCTCTCCTTTCCTTCCTTTCCCTTTTCTTCTCTTCCTGGTCTCTTTTGGTCTAATCTGAAAGATTAAATTTGAAATCAGAAACATACATTCAAGACCTGACTCTGCTGTTCTTGCTTACTGCGGGACTTGAACAAATCACTTAACCTATCAGGACCTCATTTTCCTTATTTGTCAAATGAAGAAGTTGAACTAGATGATTTCTAAGGTTCCTTCCAGTTCTAAGTCAAGGTTATCACCAGGGAAATAGTTAAAGTCAGTGGGAAAAGCAGGGATTAAAAAAAAAGTTCATTAGCCAATCATCACTTATCCCCTTTACTGATTTCAGTTCTGATTGTGGGCCACCCAGAAAAATGTCTCCTTTTGTTATCAGATCTTGATCTGCACCATACCTCCAAATACTGGAGATTCTGGAATGACTGGAAGAAAAATTTCCTACAATGAGTGTGGTGGCATACACGTATAATCCCTACTATTTAGGAGGCTGAGACTGGTAGATTGCTTGAGCTTAGGAGTTCTGTGCAAGTGAGCAAAGAGCATAAAGTCCATAAAGCATCCATACTAAGTCCAGCAATGATTTGATAAGCATGAAGAAGGAAACTGATGAGGGGAAAAGAGTAGGTCAAAACTCCCTTGCTGATCAGTAATAGGATCTAGCCCATAAGTGATTGTTTTACTTGCAGTCTGGGTAAGATAGGAGAGAGAGGGGGGTGGGGAAGAGAGGGGGAGAGAGAGAGAGGGGGAGAGGAGAGATGGATGGATGGACAGGCAGACAGACAAACAGAGACAGAGAGAGAGGAGGGAAAGAAAGAAGGAAGGAAGGGAGAAAGGAGAGAAAGGGAAGAAAAGGAGGAAAGGAAAGGAAAAGGAAAGAAAAATCTCCTATAATTTCATTTCTAATACTACTTTTTGTTTTGGGAAGGTAGGGATAAAACAGGTTAAGAACAAGTTGCCCTTAGGTATCAAGGTTGGGGGGAGAGATCACACATACATATAAATGTTCAAATTACAAAATTTGGATTTGTCTGGTTGCCCTAGGAACCAGGGGTATGTTTGAATTTTCCTGATTATAAGTTCTATTTATATTGGTGAATAGTTTTTAGGTTACATTATTAGAATCTAGGGCACTGAAGAAGTTTGAACAATGGATAATGATTTCACCTTTTAAAAATGGGGGAAATTCTAAAGAAAAAAAATGTTAAGAAAGTTCCTAAGAAATAAGCCTTTCTAAAGAAAAAAATCAAATTCAAAAAATACATATCATAAAATTATTTCTCCCTCAACATTGTGTTTTTCTTTTAGTGATGAGTAGAGAAGCACATCATCAGAAAGTCATATGATCAGAAAAGAAGTTGGGCCAGTCAAGTAGCCAGAGCAAGGGATAACCAATGGAGAGTACTTGTGTCCTATTAGTATCTATACCAGATTAAAAGAATTAGACAAAGAGTTTCATCATGTTGAGTTGATCCTATGTAAGGATATTTTAGGTGTATACAAATAGTAGTAACTCAGAATAAGAAGTTATAGATAGATAGTAATCTGAATTATTGGAGAGAGTATCCACATGGATGAATTTATATATAGTATATTTGATACTGAAGTCAAATGACTAAAGGAAAAGTCATGAGAATAAGGAGCATATGAAGTTGACCCATAGTAAAAGACTGAAAATTCTATTTTTCTTTCTTAAAGTAAGTAGAGTTTTAATTCTATTCTGGGCAGCTAGAGCCATAGGTGGCATAGTGGATTAGAACATGGGGTTGGGAATCAGGAAGACTCATCATCAAATCATCTCATCATCCTGAGTTCACATCCAGCCTTAGACTCTTACTAGCTGTGTGAAACTTTTCAAGTCTGACATGACTGAACAATAAATTCTATTTTCCTTATTTGGGAACATGCTGGGGCCAATCTAAAGAAGTTGCAAAACAGTTATATCTTTCCCTCTTTCTTCTCTATCACTCACCATCTGGAGAGACCATGAGGAGGGGACCAGTTGCTGGTGGGCTTTTCTTGTTGGGTTAATGGGAGGATATCAAGACAGAATGCATACCCTTGGACCCAATGATACCACTACTAGTTCTGTTTCTCAAAGACATCAAAAAAAAAAGGACATATATGTGCAAAAATATTTATAGCAACTCTGTTATGTAGTGGCCAAGAATTGGAAAGTGAGGGGATGCCCATGAATTGGGAAATGACTAAACAGTTTGTGGTACATGATTGTGATGGAATACTATTGTGCTATGAGAAATGATGAAGTGGGTGGTTTCAGAAAAATGTGGGAAGACTTATAATAGCTGATGTAAAGTGAAGTAAACAAAACCAGGAGAAGCTTGTACAAAGTAACAGCAATTTATTGTAACATGATTAACTGTGAAAGACTTAGCTACTGTGATGGATACAATTTCAAAGTTTTCATGATGAAAAATGCTTTCTACTCTCCAGAGAGAGAATTGATGAACTCTGAATACAGATTAAAGAATATTTTTCTTATTTTCATATTTATTTTGCTATTTAGTTTTCTTGATTTTTTTGCAACATGACTAATATGGAAACATATTTTACATGACTTTGCATTATAATGTATAACATGTTATTGCCTTCTCAGTGAGTTCGGAAGGGGCTAGAATGAAGAAAGGATTTTGAACTAAAAAAAAATGAATGTACCATATCTTATCACATAATCTTGCAGATTTTATACAAATTTTTTTTGCCAAATTGTGCTGATATTACTTAAAAATCATTTATTACTAAACTGTATTATTGCTGGCAGATGAACTGTATAAATTTAGCTAACTAGGAAGATGCAGGTCTTAATGGTATCACGTGACTTTCTCATGGCAGCTTTGCTTGCTCACCGACTCCCCTGTACCTACAGTTCTTCATTGGATTAAGTGACACTACCTTAGTGCTCTAAACAAACCACACAAGTCGACTTTCAGAAATGTACTGATAATGCACGTGGGCTGAGAATTCTAAGCTTGCACAATACACGGGAGATAAATGCATATCTATATGGCCCTGGTGAATACATCGCTACTCTGGTTAGCTTTTAAGTGGTGTGGTGAACAGAATTTTACAATGTGACAATTGTGCAATGAAAGGTTATAAACAATGTTTGCACTGAAAACAAACAACAGGGTGTGATGATTATGCGTCAAAATATGGTATATGCATATATTATCTATAGGATATATGTGTTATGTATATATAGGTGCATATATACATCTCTCTGTGGTTCAGTTGTTTTAAATCATGTCTGCCTCTTTGTGACCATATTTCTTGGCAAAGATACTATAGTGGTTTGCCATTTCTTTCTCTAGCTTTACAGATGAGGAAACTGAGACAAACAAGGTTAAGTGACTTGTCCAAGGTCACACAGTAAATGTCTGAAACTGTATTTGAACTCAGGAAAATGAATTTTTCTGATTCTAGGTCAGACATACTGCTTTACGTAGTTGCCACATGTATGTATATGTATATATAGTGTGTATGTTTATATATATGCATGTATATAAATATGCACACGTATATGTACATATACGTGTGCATATTCATGTGTAGACAATGCTAGGAGATGGCTTTGTGAGTTGCAAAATCAAATGTTTAGCCAAGTCAGATTTTTTTGATATGGAGTGGAACTGGGCATCTGACAAGGTCAATTCTCAAGAACTTCCACTGATGCAACAAAAGGTCCAAAGCAAGATACAGGAGAGAGGCATATTTTAGTCAGGCTTAGAGGGGAATGCATAGTGGGTGGGAGACTGCAGAACTATTCCGATCATTTTCCCCTTTCTATCTCAGGCCCTAATTAAATAAAATGTATTTATCTGAGCCAAGAAAATTACATATTTGTGGCTATAAATTCTTCCTTTTGGTTTCTTTCCCCACTAAAGTCCTTAGACATTTTGATGTAAGCACCTGTGTGCTGGAGATGAGGATTTAGTAAAGGGAAAAATGCTTTCCAACTATATACTGCAGATTTTCATGGGGATGGGGGTTTCATAAACATTCAATACGGCTCTTATGTACAAGAGTCATAAAGTACAGTAAATATACACACAGCCCATTTATGTTTGCTCTGAGAAGCATGCCTTAAAACTAGAGTTTCAAAGCAGTCTCCTACAGGACATGTAATTCCACATGGGATTCCAGGCACCATGAAGCCTAATAGAACCTCAGCCAATGTATATACTTTTGTATACCAAATAGCCACAAAGCAGGAATTCACAGCATACCAACGTAAGTACTTTGGACAGCTGTAGAATAAGGACTTCATTTATAGAAGGAAAATATGATATGAAGTGATACTGCCTTGCAAAGAAACAGCTTAGATAAATAAATGCACGGTGACAACAGCTAGTTGGAGTGTTTCTCCTGCTATTCTTTAGACATGAAGTTGGCCAATGGGTTTGCCAATATTGCCCATATTAACAGTAATCAAATTCATCTCTATCATAGTAAAGAGATGAGAGAAGGGATGCATTTTGAAAGAAGGATTTCTGGCTCTCTTTCTTGGATTTTTTATATGCTATAATTATTTGTGTCGTATTTTAAGTTAACCAGAATAAATAAAACTGTGTATCACTTTGAAACTGGGTTAGTAATTCAAATTTTTGTAATTTAAATTTTTGTAATCCTGCAACAAATTGGCCCTTTTTGAAAGAGAGGGATGGGAGGGGAAGCAGGTGGAGAAAATTTAGTACTTATGGAAGTAAATGTTGAAAACTAAAAATAAATTAATTTATTCATAAAAAAAAAGAAAAGGAAGGAAAACTAGCAGTAAGCTGGCGCCTAAAAACTCCCAGCATCCCCATGTATATAGGATGAGGGTGTTCTTTCCCTCATCTCGGTGATAATTCCTCCTCCACTCTTTCATAAGTAGCAGTTATGTCAGGTCAAAGAAATTCTCATGTGATTCCTATGAGACTATATAGAAGGCTACTGTTGAGGGAAATAAAAAGGGTAGGTAAATAAATTCTGCTACTCAGTAGTAGAAATAACTGCCTTCAGCATAATCTAAATCAGTAGGCACACTACACATCCCAGGGTGAAGGGAAGTCATCTCTCTTTTTAAAAATTTATTTAGTTTTAGTTTTCAACATTCACTTTTATAAGATTCTGAATTCCAAATTTTTCACCTGTCTGTTCTCCCCCCTCCACAACACAGCATGCAGTCTGATATAGGCTATACATGTACAATCATAGTAAACATATTTTCACATTAGTCATTTTGTGAAAGAAGAATCAGAACATAAGGGAAAATCCATAAGAGAAAGAAAAGCAAAGAGAAAATAGGATGCTTCAATCAGCATTCAGACTCCATAGTTCTGTGGATTGGATAGAATTGTCCATCACGTCTTTTGGATTTGTCTTAGAACATTGCATCGCTGAGAAGAGCTAGGTCTATCAAAGTCAGGCATCAGGCCATGTTGCTGTTACTCTGTACAATGCTCTCCTGGTTCTGCTCACTAGGGAAGTTATCTCTTAATGTAATAACCAAAGCCATGTTATGTGTTGGCCACTGAGCATTCCCTCTTATGTGAGCAGTTGGATTATTAATGGGTTATGCACTGTACTCACAGACACTCCAGAGAGAGCTAACAATTGGATAGCCTGAAGTAGGGAGCGGTAAGAACCCTGGACGTGGACACTGGAGAGTACTGGGTTTGAAGGCAAACTTCATATAGGTAAAGTTACTTATCCTCTCTTGGATCTAAGTTTCCTCAACCGTAAAATGGGAAAAGTAAGACCTGTATGACCTACCTTTACCTCAAAAGGTTGTTGTAAAGATCAAGTGAAATAATGCTTGTAGAGCCCTTCACAAACCTTAAAGCATTGTATGGGTGAGCCGCTCTCCATCATCCCCACATGAATATAGTCTTAAGGTATTAAAAACTTTAAAGTACACTAAAACTTTTGGAACATCCTTTATAAGTGTCATAGGACCTTAGATATAGACCTGAAAGGAGCTTCAGAAGTGATCTATTTTACCATCATCATAAATTTACAGATGAGGAAACTGAGGCCAAGGAGGCTAAATGGCTTGTCCAGTGTGGTAAAGTAACAAGTATTAGGAAAGATTTGAGCCCAGGTCCTTTGATTCTAGTCAGAATTCCATCTACTTTACCTTGTTGTCAATTAGTATTATTATAGGAAATCTATCCATTAACAAACACTTATTAAGCACCCAGTATGTGCCATGCACTAGGAATTACAATGATAAAAGCAAGAAAATCCCTTGCACTCAGTTAAATATAAAATACACAAACATATATACACATACAAAGTACACACACACACACACACACACACACCACTAACTTGGTAGGCACAAACAACTGGAAGCTTCAGAAAATATTGTTTGAAGGAACTCTAAAGTTTGAGCTGAGCCTTGAAGAGAGTTAAGGATTATAAGAAGCAGAGCTCACGGGGTACAAAGGCAGTAGACAGAAGGTCACATACAAAGAACAACAGCTACTGAATCTACTTTTCTCTCTCCCTCTCCCTCTTCCTCTCCCCTTCCTTCCCCTCCATCCATCCATCCACATACATATATGTCTATATCGTGTGCACATACATTTGTACACATATGTGTATATACATGTTTTTCTTGTTGTTTCAGTCATGACTGACTCTTTGTGACTTCATTTGGGGTTTTTTTTGGGCAAAGATACTGGAGTCATTTGCCATTTCCTTTTCCAGCTCATTTTACAGATAAGGAACTGAGGCCAACAGGGTTAAGTGATTTACTGAGGGTCACGTAGCTAATAAGTGTCTGAAGCCAGATTTGAATTCATGAAGATGAGTCTTCCTGATTCCAGGTCTGGTGCTCTATCCATGCAAAGCCTAGCTGACATGTATACATACGTAATACATATATGTGCACATATATCCACACGTCTGTGTATACTTGCGGTACACACATACCTATCTACATTTGTCTATACATACATATACATATATATCCATGTGTCCATATATGTAGGGGAATAAGCATATATATATTTTGTGTGTGTGTATATATATATATATATATATATATATATATATATTTGGATTTTCTCTTCTTCATACCTAACATAACATATCTATGACTCAGGATAGATACCCTTCATCCCTTCAACGGATCTGCATGTGACAGACTCACAAAGTTTTCAATCCTGGTTAGTCTCATTTGGATGTTCTGAAGTTCATCAATATCCTTCTCATCCAGACCTTGGAGCTCTGTGTAAAAAGCATTTAAGCATGTGCATGATCACCACATGAAAGAGGGGTCAGACTGACACTGTTTAGTCTCAGAGGGCAGAAAAAGAATCAATGGGGCAAACACCAGGAAAATTTCTAACAGAGCTTTTCAACAGTGGACAAGGCTGTCTTGGAAGCAGATGAGTTTCGCCTAATTGGAGGTCTGCAAGCAGGGGCTGGTTGACCACTGCTGGCTATATTACCGTGGGGGAATTCTTTGGAGTATGAGTTGGATCAGATGTCTTCCAAAGTCTTTGAAATTCTGTGATCGTAAGACTGAGTCAGCTTGGTGATCCAGTGGTTAGAGACCTGGACTTAGAGTCAGGAGGACCTGAGTTCAAATTTGCTCTCAGACATTTATTAGCTTTGTGACCCTCGGCAAATCATTTGTGCCTTAATTTTCTCAATAAAGAGAATAATAGTACCTACGCTAAGAGGCTCTTGTAAGGACCAAATGAGATGAAATTTGTAAAACACTTTATAAACCTTAAAGTGTTATATAAATGTTTGTGTTGTTCTTCTTGACCCCATTTGGAGTTTTCTTGGCAAAAATACTAGAGTGTTTGCCATTGTCTTCTCTAGCTCATTTTACAGATGAGGAAACTGAGGTAAACAGGGTTAAATGATTCACTCAAGGTCACATAGCAAGTGTCTGAAGTCAGACTCAAACTCACAAAGATGTCTTCCTGACTTCAGGCCCAGTACTCTATCCACTGAGTCACACAGCTGCTCCATATAAATGCTTTTATAATTATTTTATTATTTTATAATTATAATTAAAATTAAAACATGCTATTATAATTATTATTACAAGCCCAGAGCTGCAGGTTACCCATACCTTTGTTCTTCTTAAAAAAATCACTGGTAAGGAATGATTCCAAAACTGGAGACACTTACCAGGAACATCAACATGCAACAGACCCCATATGGATAAACAGACATGGTCTCTTAGCAACTAAGTTAGAATAACATCGCCATTATATATAGTTCAAGTTATAGCATGGTTAACCTAGAGGAGTTGGGGGTGATGGAGAATGCTATCAACATCAACTTTCCACCCAAAAATAGCATTCTAACTATTTCACGTGTTCCAAGCATTTTCTAAAATTTTGCCACAAGTGAAAACCTAGGAATTGTTGCCATGTGTTTGGTGATGTTTGGTATGTAAGAGCATATAAGAGACCTTGCATGCCTAACATTTTTTTTTAAAACCACAAGCTCAAGAAGCTGGGGGGTTCCACCCACTCCTTTTCCACTAAGGGGCCTTTCTCTACTCTGAACTCAAGCACATCATCTGGACTAGGTTCAATCCTGGGGCAAGCCTGGACTTAGGGGAATTAGGCTTTCTTTACTTCACTAAAGTTATCCCATTGCACACTCTCACTCCAATGTCTCAGAGAAGAATTACTTATAGCTAAGGTATGGGCTGAAATCTAGGATTTCCACAAAAGGGAGACTAGAAAGATACTAAATACAGTTATCCTATCATTCATTGTGGGTGTTAGGGGTGTGTCTGTCCCCCCCGCCACTCCCAGCAACCACCGTGATCTGGAAAATCCACATAAAATTTTTTAGTCCTCCCTTTGTAACAGAGAAGTTTAATTTTTTCTTTTCCTTTTATGGGTTGTTAACAGTACCTTATTGTAAAATTTGGATGTTTATGGTATCAAAAGATAAAATATGTTGATATACAATACTATACATATATTTTATGCATTTCTGAGTTTCTGATCTTTGCCATTTAATTACTTATACCAACCTGAGACATATAAAAACAGTGATGGGGAAAGTGGCAGCATGGAAGGGATGACTAGATACAATATGAATCAGTTATGAGACAGATTTTATTTCTTATATACGAGTAAAATGCTAAAGACACAAAAACAGCAACACACATTGATAAAACTTAAAGAATTGGTAACATGACCACTGTTGCAATCTGCTAGGAAAGTGAGTCATAAATGTTGAAACATGAAGGAATTTGTAGGACAGTAGTTATTTAACATTTTATTTTTTCCTTTCCTTGTCTTTCAAACCAGACCAGAGACTGACCTAATGATCTAGCTGGGGATCACCCCCTCCAGAAGAGTATCTCTTGAACTCACAACCGTGTCCTCCAATCCTATATACATCCATTGCAGAATTAGTATTCATTCACCTAAGATCAGGAGAGATGAAAACCAGAAGAGGCAGCCCCAAATCCAGGATCAGTCTCACTTGGGCAGGGTGATATATCTATCAGGACTATATCTTATTCATCTGTGTGCTTCCCATATATGGTTGTTGTCCTTTGTTGGGCAGGGTGCATGCACATGGTTACCTGGTGTCTGTGGTGGGGGATAGAGGAGCTGCTATTCCCTTCGCACTTCTTGGGAAGCCATTTAAAATAATGCTGACATGATTCACAACCAGAAAAAGAAGAAAAAAAGGACCAAGGTCAGAGTCACTCCCCTTTTAAAGGCTCACTGAATTATAGGCTCTTCAACATATACAAATATATACAAAGCAAGCTCTTGAATTTGTTCATTAGTAGCAGTTTTGTTGGAATGATAAGGTCAGAAGCCAGGTTGTAAGAGGTTAAGAGCGTAGGAAGAGAGAAAATGGAGGGTTCTATTGTAGGTGGCCTTTTTAAGGAACTCAGCTACAAAGGGTAGAAGAGATATAAGGCAGAATCAAATGAATTTTTCGTGTGTTTGTTTGTTTTCCAGAATAGGGGAGAGATGGTCATGTTTGTAAGAAGTAGAGAATGAGACAGTAGATGGGTTCATTGACCAACTTCATCATCTCAGGTTCCTCAATGCTGAGTCATAGATAGTCCAAAGTAGCTGTGAATTCATCATTCCCAAGTGATGAATCACACATACATGGTTTCCTAAATGCCATGTGAAGTGTTGCAGTAGTCCATTCAGCACAGCAACTTACCAGTCTTTAAGGAGGGCCCAGAGCTACCATAGCTGGTGAGCCTAAAGATCATAAATTCTAAGTACAGTTATGTAAAGCCAATGAATAGAATTTTACAGAGTTTACCAGAGTGTTACTTACTGCTCTGTACTGAACAAGGGCTTGTCCCAAACCAATCAATTAAAGAAAAAAAAAAAGAAATTAAAATAAAAAAAATCAATAGAAGAGAAAACTTAGAGAAAAGAAAGAAGAAAACCAGAGATTTCCTTCTGAAAGGAAAACACCATAGTTATCCTTTCCACATTGCAACTTTTCCCATTGAGGTTTTAAGAAATCATGGGTCAGGGTAAGAAATTAAAGGGGAATTTTTGGGGAGTTTTGCAGAAGCAGCAGATGACACAGAACAAGTTTAAAAACCCAGAAATGCGCAAAATATATCAACCTATTTTATCTTTTAATACCACAATAATTCAGGCTTCTTTGGTACCAAAAGAGGGCCAAAAAAACTATATGTGGATTTTCAAGATATTTTCCAACCCCACCCCAGAGATGTGGAAGTGATAACTATACTCCAAAAGGAGCTCCCAGCTTTTGTGGGGCTCTTCCCACAAGAATTAAAGATCTGAGATCAGCTGAAGTCACTCCCCACCTCCACCCTCTTGTGAGGACTCCACTGTTCTCAACTTCTTCTGAATCCTTTCAATATATAAAACAACACATACATTGCACTTCATTTTCAAACTGAAATTGCCCTGTTCAAAGTGATTTATGATCTTTTAAAGAACAAATCGTTTTCTCAATTCTCATCCATTTTAATCTCTTTTCAGCCTTGAATATTACTAATCACTATTTTCTCTTGGAATAGACCCTATATGTAAATTAAGACAAATTATAACTCAAACAACTTAGAGAGCACACCATGTACTAATTTTAGAGGGGAGATGTACATATCAGCAAAGTCGTCAAGAAAACTCAGTAAACATAAATACCATGAAATAAAATACCAAAGTAATACAATAATGATCATCAATACCAAATAGTAGCAATCCTCCTTGTAACCTGGTAACCCATTTCCAATATTCGGATAATCAGCACATTTCATCTTGAGCCTAAGGGTTCAATTTTTTTCCTATATGTAGATAATTCCCATGTCTGCATATCCACTCATGTTCTACTGAGTTGCATTGATATAACACCAACTACCTTTCGGACATCTCAAATGGGATATTCCTAAATATGAACTCAATATGTTCTAAACAGAACTCATCTTTCTCCCAATTTCTTTCTTTAACGTGTTTATTATTGTCAAGGGTACAACTATCTTTCCAGTCACCCAGGGTTACAACTTTAGCATCATTCTCAACTCCTCACTCTTCCCTATTGCACATATTCACTCCATGACCAAATTCTGCCATTTCTACCTTTACAATATCTCTCGTATACATCCCTTCCTCTGTACTTACATAGTCATAACTCTAGTTCACATCCTCATCATTCCTTGCCTGGACTATTGTGATAGACTTGTAGTTGCCCTCTCCCTACTCCAATCTATCCTTCAACCAGCTGCTGTGAAAGTGATTTTCCTAAAGATAGGTCTGTCCATGCCATCCCTCTCTCCACCACTCAGTCACACTCAAATTATTCACTCTTGCCACCCTAGCAAATATAAAGTCATATGTTTGGCATTGAAAGCTCTATGCAACCTGGCTTTTTCCTAATTGTCTTATACTCTATTCCCCTCCATGTATTCTACTATCTGGCTTACTAACCCACTTCACTGAATGAGCAGCCCTGTCCACCTATCACTCAACTCTCACCTGTGGCTCCAAGAAGTAGTGTGCACAGAGGACACATCCTGAGAAAAACTGTTTTGGCAGACAGGCTAAACCAGATTGAAGGTGACCAACTGGCATCAAATCCATTGTAGAGTTAGTAGGTGTCCACCCCAAGTATATGAAAACTTCCCCCAGAATGGGCAGATGAGAACAATTTGTTCCAAAGTCATGAAGGCAGCTGAAGCAGGTGCTATGAAGTGCTTAGAGCTTGGTCAGACACCAAGGTCATTCTCTGCATCCTGTACTGACTTTTGTCCTGCTTTGTCATTTGCACATCCTGGAATTCCATTTGGTTCTTGTTACTAGAAATTTTCCCTAAGGCTTTTCCTTCTATTCCATTTCCTTCTGTTCGCTAAAATAACCCTTTTTACTAAAGGATTTTCATTGTCCACAGGTTTTAATATCCCAAGTTTCTTACAGTGGTGTGAACGCAATGTGATTATATTAGTTTTACTGAAGGACCAAGCCAATTTTTTCCTCACTCCCACTTGGAGCAATATGTCACCTTATTTGATCTTGTGGCATTATATCTTTTTCACTTATGTTTTAATTTCCATTACTTTCTTCTTATTTTTTTCTCCTAGTATTCTGCTCTATTCTTTTTTTCCCTTTTCTATTATATTCTGTTATATATTATAAGATCCCTGAGGCAAGGACTATATCTTCTTCATCTGTGTGCTTCCCATATATGGTTGTTGTCCTTTGTTCTTGAGGAGGACCAAAATGACATCACCATGATAAACTCAAGTTTCAATGTGTCTGACTGTGGCTGATCAGACCAATACAAGCTCAGAATGCTCTACCATGGATTGGGCACAGATAGCCCATGTGAATGTTTGAGCCAGATACTCTAAATCTATACATCCTTCCCTAAAAATTTCAATTGCATTCATTTATTCATTTGTTTATTCATTGCAAACTTATTAACAGACCACTATGTGCAGGATACTGTAGTAGGAGCTGGTGGGCAGGATATGTAGGAAACACACACACACATTGTCTCTCTATCTATATCTATATCCATTTTTATGGGGAGGATGTTTTCTTATTAGCTCATTCATTTTCAAGGGGGTGGTTTTCCTTTCAAACTTAGGAAGTCAGCATGGCTGCCCTGTCTCATTCAATTAGCCACCTCTAGGCATTGTCTCACCCTACCTGGCTCTCATTCAGGAGAATCTAGTTCATAGAATTTTTCTTTTTCCCTCTGAGGCACTTTTATCCTAGTTAAATAGGTGACTCATGAACCCCCCAGCCACATTGCTCTAGCAACTTAGAGGTTAAAATATTTAATAATTTAAATCTGTTCCTCTTTGAGTATTCTCCTTCTGTCTCAGGCTCCTGCATAGACTCAAGTAAGCTGAACTGGCACAGTTTTGAATAACTATCCAAATGAATAATGAGAAAAATCTAAAAATATTGCTTAAAAAGATAATTATTCTAAATGTGGCCACACAGGTTGTAGCCGCAAGGAGAGAGGAAAAGAAAAAAAACAGTGTGACTGGTTTTCCCTTCATCCTTCCCTGAGAAACAAGTAAAAGTAAGAGAGTAGATGAGGTTAATGTGAATGAGAAAATAATTTTCTAGTCTCCTTTGGGAGACCCCAAGCTAGTCTTACCAATAGAAACACAATTCTAAAAATTTGATTGTGTTCTAAAAAGATCTAGACAATCCTTTCTCCATGAATTCTCCCTAGCTCTCAGGGATCTTTCTTGGCATGAGAAGAAAAGCTTTTTGGCCTACAGCTCAGCCCATGTTAGAAAAATTCAGTATTGAAACCCTAACTGGGATATTGGCTCGGCTCTAGCCTCCAGCATTCTCCATCATCCTCAAGGTCAAGTCTCTTGGACACTCTTTTAGTCTTGTCAGATTTTAGTCTTACCAGATCAAAATTTTGAACTTTTGACTCTTCCAAGAGTAAGGAGACCAGAATCCTTCCAGGAGAAAACATCATAACTCTATCCAGTTCCCAGACTTCCAGTACTCTCAATATTCTCATTGTCTCTGATAAAAGTGATACAAGTGTTTATGTTTTGGTCTGGACCTGTGATTTCATCAATATAAAGAATTCTTCAGGGAGGAAACTCTTATTACCACCAGATATTGCTACTCTTCTACAATTTATACACTTGGAGTGTTATCCTGGGGGAACTGAGAGGTTAAGTTACTTGACTAGGATTAGACAGCTAGTATATATGAGATTTGGGACTTGAACTCAGGTGTTCTGACTCCAAGGCCAGCTGTCTATTCACTTGGCCCTGCTACATTTAAACAGTTGAAAAGCACAATTCTATGTGCTGAGCACCCTTACTTACTTACAATCTATTCATTTTCTTGACTCCTGCAAATCTGGGGACTAGGGAAGAAAGTAAGCATTTTTTTTTTAAATCATGAATGACATTTGAGTTGCTTTGTATTCTAGGCAAAGCTCCTAATTGTTTCACATTTATTTGAACACTTTTGCCAGTTCTGATCATAAAGTCAATTGGTAGCCATTGCAAGCAGCAGAAGTAGTGTCATAAAACTATTCCTTGAAAAAAATAAAGATGTTGGAACATTCAACATGCTATTTATCCGACTCTGTGATTGCAATCACCACATTCCAAAGTGCACAGATTATCCAATTTCAGTCTCACATAGCTAACATATTATCTTTACATTTTCCATATCCTCTGGAGTGGGAAGATATAGAGGAATGCAAACAGTATAAAACTGATATATAGGTCAGAGGTAAGCAAAAGAGGGAGCGAGGGAGGCACCTCTATGCTGAAAGCTATAAGAGGGTCATTTAAATTCAAGTGTTTTTGGTTTGGGTTCATTTGACACAACTTGTACTTTATAAGAACTTCAAATTTCAATGCAGATTGTGACCAGTATTTGGGTAGTGTTGAAGATAATATTTTCTATTTCCTGTTTCCATGATGTATTGCTACAAACATCAGTGTGAACAGTTGGGAGGAAATTAGAAGGTAAGTAGACTGTAGATTTGTAGTCTGTATTTCCAGCTGCTCAATCTGGCTTTTAGTTCCCATTTCTAGGATTATATTTATGTATGTACCACTGTGAGGAAAGGAATTATTTAAACACATGACATCTCTTGGGTCTTTCCATTTTGGCTGCATGGTTTCTGTTCTGTTGACAGCTGCTTGTCATGTTCCTTTCTCACTTGGGTGGTCTGATTTCAATGTCTTAAGATTGACCAGGATAAGTCTCTACATTATGGCCTTTGGATGTCACTTTAATTGTTCAGGAAATTCTGACCTTAAAAATTTTGTGCTCCGTTCTTTCCAACTTTTTTGGGGATCAGTGATTGTTATAGAGCTCTAATGAATATGATCTCCAGTTGCTACTGGTGCTTCTGGAGAATTTAAGCTTAACTCAATACTTGGGAATGCAGTTGCATAGTCTGATGGAATGCTGGCAATGGAAGAGACCTTGAAGATATTCTAGTGTAATCCATTTATTTTATAGATGAAAATTCTTTATAAGTTCAAATAAAAAAACTAACATCTGATCATAAAATAAAAAGGCAACAAAAAATATGTTCCATCCCAACATCTTTGTGCTTAAAGGTAAGCAACTGTTTTAGAAGCTATGAAAAAAAGAATGCAAAAGATTGTGATGTAGTAGAATTCATAGGTGAAATTGAACTCACAAACTTTTGAATCATCCCTTATTTAAATTTGTACTTTCCCCTAATTGCTGTTGTTCAGTCATTTTCAGTTGTGTCCTACTCTTCCTGACCTCATTAGGGGTTTTCTTAGCAAAGATACTGAAATGATTTGCCATTTCCTTCTCTAACTCATTTTACAGATGAGGAAACTGAGGCAAACAGGGTGAAGTGATTTGCCCAAGGACACACAACTAATGAGTGTCTGAGGCCAGATTTGAACTCAGAAAGATTAGTCTTCCTGACTCCACACCTGATATTCTATCCACCGAACCACCTAGCTGCCCATTCCTCTCATTAGAAATACTAGGTAAGGGTTGTATGTTGTCATGGGGAGTTGAAATCTCTTGTAAATCTAGGTAGCATTTGCTAAGAACATGTTGGAACAAAGACTCCATTATGCTTCACTAGCTAAATACATGAAGCTAAAAGTAGTTGATGTAAGAAAGAAGAGTAAATCTATATTTTCACAGTATCCAGGAGTTTCTGTTGAGTTTTTACTGAGTTCTGTTTCTTACACAAAAATAAGACTTAATATTAAAATTGATTGATTGAAAATCTTTGCTATTTATACAAATACTCTTCTCTCTCTCTAAATCCCTAAATTTTCTTGTATTCACATTTCCCAATTACCTAATACTACTCTTATGAGACAATGGGAACAACCCAATATTATCTCTCCCTAATAATGAAAGCCAGATTGCAGCCATCAACTGAAAAAGGGATTCAGAAGCATTTGTGGACTTAGTCCCTGAAATTGTACAGAGTTGCTAATGGGGGGTAGGGAAAATTTCCAAAGCCACAGTCAATGTGTTAATGTCTCTGGAAATCCTGAGATGACGGCAAGTCTATGGAAATATATCTTCTTGTTCCAACCAATCATCTCATTATAATGTTGTTAATGCATTTTAACCAAACTCCATTATGATGCCACAAAACCTTGCTATAGTGCTATTTGGCTGATTGTACTAGAGGAGAATAAAATGAACTATCAGACCATTTGTCCTTTGGAACATTGTTCTGACAAACTTCATATTTTGGACAATCAAGTAATGGCATTAGCTGGTATATGCCTGTATAAATCAGTGCTATCAGGAATGGAACACAAGGTAAAGTAGGCACAAAAGCTCTGAAGGAAAATCTGCTTATTAAGTAAGATGACCCTTTTATTCAAATTGACAAAATACAAAACAGAAAGCCCCTACAAATTTGAAGAAGTGATCTAGCTTGTTATGCTTTTTAGACCTAGTTTGATGTCTTTGGGGTTAGTGTAAAACATCCATGATTTCATTGTCAGTAGCTAGTATGACTGAAGGCAGCTAGATGGTGCAGTGTCACCACTGAGTGCATTCATGGAGTCAAGAAGACTCATCTTCCTGAGTTCAAGTCTGACCTTAGACACTTACTAGCTGAGTGACCTTGGGCAAGTCACTTAATCTTGCTTGCCTCAGTTTCTCAACTGTAAAATGATCTGGAGAAGGGAATGGCAAACCACTCCAGTACCTTTGCCAAGAGAACCCCAAATCAAACACAACTGAAACAACTGAACATCAACAGTATGATTGAATTAGGGAAGTTAGAAAACAAAAACATTTACTTTTCTTAAGTACCCACTACACTGCTATGCAATTTCCACTGATGTTTATGGTCTACTAGCATTACTAAAAGTCACATAATTTGGCTCACTCTAAGAGCAACCTATGGCACTTTTTTCTTTTGCCCACAACTGAATCACAAATGAACACTTATTTTCATCCAAGAAAATATTCCTTCAAAAAGTAATTTTCTCGTGTTTATTTTCCTCCTTTCTATCAGCTCTCTGGTTGGATATAGTTACAGATGAGGACTTTAGATTCCATGTCAGAATGTGCACAGATTTTTTTGACATCTTGCGGTGGAAGTCATTCATATTTTGTTTTCTATTGCTATGCTACCCTCTAGTTTTATCAGAATCAAAAGTAGAAGGCATGGGAACACAATACCTTGGACCTAAAAATCCCCATTCCAGAATTATGCCTCTCTATTAGAGGGAAGAGTGTATAGTTTGAGCCCATCATTTAAGTTAGCTCTAATTTCAGGCTTGACATTAGATCCAGAGTCACAGCTCTTCTTCGAGTATGGAAAGCTGTATCCAGGGAATAGATTTCATATGGCATTTGACTTTATGTAAAATATCCATTGGGCTCAGCCAGCAATGAGCTTATTCCTTTCACTCTACCTCCTTCCTTCTGCTGAAATGAAACTTTAAACATTTTACCATCTGCTCTCTTTTGTGATCTATCCATACTGTATCATGTAGCCAAAGTTCCAAAGTCTAGGCTGTTTTAGCCTAGCTTAAAACAAAGTAAGCATCCTATTTTAAGCCTCAGCCTGTAAAAATTCTCAAGAAGGGTTGTGGGCACCCATTCATTCAGTAAGAGAAACACAAAGGCAGCACCATTTAGGGATCAAGGAAAATAAATCCTTTTTTCTATGCCAAAGATGACTGTGATAGCGAAAAATGCAAATAAAGCAGTAACCCATTGTCTTCACACATCCAGGAGACAGCCAGATTTAAAGTACTATCTTTGAGTGCTCCCTTATGATATAAAGAAGGTAATCATGATCCCTGAGGCATGGTGAGAGTATGTTCAAAACATTTAGGTCAGATTCATCATCCCAAATACCATGAAGGGATATTGGCTAGGTATATGATTAATTCAATAATATTGATCAGTTAATTAAATTAATACACATTTATTAACAGTAGAAGAACCTGGTACATCAACTGACACATTTTTTTTCCATAATTTTACTTTGAATTAAAAATTTTCATCCTTTCTCATTTTTCTTTACTTTATGGACTCCACAAAACATTGCACAGATTTATGCAGGTCAGTATTTGAAGTATTCTTAAATTCCAGTTCTTCTATTAAGTGTTTGAACTAATATTCTTTGAATATGCCATTTTTAAGGTATGAATAGTGAGGGTGGGCTCCCATGAGGACTATAGCAAGAAAGGAACCACCAGAATTCCTGAAATGTGCCCCCCATTATCAACTGATAATGGTAATAGATTAGGCTTAAAAAATTACCATCACAATAGTAATTTGACATTCACATCCCAGAGGAAAAGTGTAGGGTAATGATTCAAAGTAGGATTCCATGGAATTAACAATTAAAATGAGGAATATCATTGACATCCTAGATACTGTTAGTTGACTATACAGTATAGAGATGTTGATTTTATAGAAGTGTTTAGTTAAGACTATTTCTTTCATGTTTTGTAGCACAGTATAATTTACGCGGTTGATATTCCTGGATATAGTATGACTTTTGGCTAGTCCAAAGGTATGATGACTGAAGCTACAGTGTCATATATAGGGCATAGAGAGAAGGCTAATTTGACACTACTACTGAGTGTGGAAGAAGTGATGATGTTCAATGAGGCTGGAAACAAGATTGTGGTTAGGCTGTGTAGGGGTTTAAAAGTTAACAGAGGAGTTTATTTCCCTAGAGAGGATAGGGAACCATAAGAGTTGATTTATTAGAAGTGATATAGACAGAGCTGTACTTAATGAAAATCATTATTTTTTGGTAGAAAGAACTAGAGTGGGGAGAGACTTGAGACAAGGAGACTAAATAGGAGACGAATAGCAATAATTTCAGTGAGCAGTGATGAGAGTGTGAAGTAAGGTGATAGTTATGTGAGAAGGAAGAAGGGGTTGAATGGAAGAAATGTTATGGGGGTAGAAACAGCAAGACTTAGTAAATGACTATGTAGGGTGAAGAAGTTAGGACTTAAGGATAAGGTGAAGTTACACAACTGGGAGTCCATGAAGATCATGGTGGCTTTGACAGAAATAGGGAAGTCTGAGAGAGGAGAAGGTTTGGGGGGGGGAGGTAATGAGTTCATTTTTGCACTTGTAGAGTTTACAATATTTCCAGGACGTCCAGTCTGAAATGTCCGATAAGCAAGTAGTGATGTGAGACTGAAGCTCAGGGACTTAGGACTCGATGTATAGATCTAGCAATAATTTGGTGAGGGGAGAAAGAGAAAGAGAGAGAGAAAGAGAATATAAACAAAAAAAAGATGATCTAAGAGAAAATTTTGGGTAACGCCCATTTTTAAGGGGCATGACATAGATGATAAGCCATCAGAGACAATTAAAAAGGAATGGTCAGGTAGGAAAAATTTAACAATCTCAGGGCTAAGGTTGGCTCCAGCACACCCCTGGAGCAATGTCACAAAAACCCAGGAGACAGTATCTTGGGCGAAGATAATAGTCAACAGTTTCAAATGCAATGGATCAATAAGAAAATAGCATTGGACTTAGTAAATTTGAGGAGAAGTTTTCAGTTGAGTGATGAAGTATCATAAGTCAGATTGCAGAAGGCTTAGAAGTGAGGAGGAGAGAAAGTAGAATCAGTGAATGTAGATAGCTTTTATGAGGAGTTTGGTTGAGAAAGGCAGGAGATATATAGGATAAAATCTTGAGAGGATGGTATAGACTAGTGGAGGGTTTTGTTTTTCTCTTTTTCTTTTCTTTTTCTTTTTTTAGGATGAGGGAGACTTGGGCATATTTGAAGGCAATAATATAGGAACCAATAGGTAAGGAAAGATTGAAGATTTGACAGAGGGGATATTTGAACCTGCAATCGGCTGAAGAAGATGGGGAGAGATAGGAGCAAGGTTACATGTAGACAGATTGGTCTTGGAAAAGAGTGAGGTCTCCTAATTGTCAGAAACTGGGAAAAAGGAGAAAGTGAAAGATGTTTGAAATGAAGAGAATGAAAGAAGACTTATTTCACATTGAACCACCTCAATTTTCTCACTAAAGAAAGAGATAATGTCCTTCCTACCTATCTATAGGAATGAGAGGAAATTGACATTTGCTGTTTATGAGATCGCAAGTCTTCCGCCTACTGGATGAAAAGAATAAGACGATTTGCATAGCACTTAATGATTTGAAAAGTATGTTTCTCATTACAGTCCTGTAAGGTAATTTGATTATTCTTCCCCCCTTTTTGCAGATAAGGAAAATAAGTAATCTCTCTTTTTAAATGGAAGCTGAATGACTATTTATTGTGGAGATCATAAAGGAAATCCTTGACTGGACTGGAAGGTCCAATGAAGCTTTCTCCAACTGAGACTGTGATTCAGGAAGATCTGAGGATAATAAGTAGAATCACAGGATCACAGCTCTAAACCTTATCAGGACTTCCAAGGCCATCTAGCCCAATTCCATCATTTTACATATCAAGAAACTGAGGCCAAGCAGCAAATTAAGCAACTTGCCCAAGGTCACACAGAAAATAAGCATCTTTCAGAACAGAATGTTCTGGGTCTTTTAACTCCATATTTAATGCTTTTACACGGTTCTCTTCCTAAAGAAATGTGATTTTCATTTTTGGATTTATAGCCCCTCACCCCTCTACCATCCTCAGTGCTCATGATTTTGACAGCTATTAGGGTAGGTAGATTTATTTTTCCTTTACTGCCTATCCATAAGTTGTATTTTCTTCATTGAGGAAATTCACATCTTTTTTGGTTCTAAACACCATGCAAATGAGTCAGATTTGACATCAAGAGGCCTCTCATTTACATATTTGAGGCAGGAACAGAACTGTGATAGGCTGTGTAATCAACGGAACACAAAGGACTGTACTAACAGAACTAACTGTCAGTGTCCTCTCTTTCAGTGTCCTCACATCCCCACATTTTCTGCCTTCTACTCATTTTGTTTCGTTTAGCTGTTTAAGTTGCGTCTGTCTCTCTGTGACCTCATTTGGGATTTTCTTGGCAAAGATACTGGAATAGTTTGTCATTCCTTCTCCAGCTCATTTTACAGACATAGAGATTGAGACAGAATTAAGTGACCTGCCTGGGGTCACACAGCTAGTAGGTGTCTGAACTTTCCCTCATTATTCTTTGCTAAAAACTACAATTCAGTTTGGTCTAATAAAAGTTATGTTTCTGAGTTGTTGAAGTTAAAACATTTATTGTCTGTACTCATTGGTCTCCTAGATTATATCTTGTTAGTGTTTATATTTTCTATATACACATTCTATCTTCTCAAATGGATTTTTAAACCCCTTAAAAGAAATGATCAAGGGTTTTACTTGTACTTGTATACTGTACATAGTAAGGTTCAGTAAATATTTTTGATATTGCCGCTTCTGCTGTACCTTTATGATAAAAATGCCTGAGCTGCCACATGTACAGCATCAAAGCATCTAAGTGACTAATTTAGTAATGAGAAAAAAGTACAAAAATATGCTGAGTCCCCCTGATTCACTGGTGTGTGACTTAGAGAGGTTCACAGAAACTGACTAGCCCATGATCAGAAACAAGATTTGGAACTAGGTCTTCTTCACTCCAAGGTCAGAACTGAGACATACAACTGAGAGGGAAAACCCGCATGCCTTCGAATTTGCCACAGGATGAACAAAGGTTAATGAAATTTTAAAAGCTCTATAATATGCCTCTGTGGGCACAAAAAAACCCCACCCTTTTTCCCCCAAAACATTGTTTCAAGAATGCAATAATTAATTATCAGGTGATTTGGAGAAATTTCTATTTTATATTATGCCAATGCCATTAAGAAGTGTCTTGAACTCCTGCAAACTGTGAAGTAAATGAAATTTATTTTCAGCGTAGCACCCTATGAGCAAGGGGGCTGTTAGGAAGTGTACTTTTTACCTAGATAGAAGGAGAAAAGGAAGGAGCATGGGAAACAGAAGCCATATAGAATAGGGGAAGCCTGGGAGCTTTTGAATTCCACAGAGAAGAGAGGAGCCCAGGGTGCAAATATGTGCCTGCAGAGAGCCAAATGCAAATGAAGGGCACAACTATCCCAAAATGCATGTAATTGTGAGCAAGTTGGAACCTTTTCTGCCTCACTGACTCTCTTAATGAATGATCTGCCTGGACAGAATTTTGCTAGTTTCCTTGATGGTTTCTGGTTTGCTATTATTGAGGCATGGTGAATTTATTCTTTCTTCACTCCATCCTTCTCCCCTGCCTCAATGTTGCCAGGCTAATTGGCATGGCTTGTTCTCAGCAGTTTCCTGCTCTCTCATTACTAACAGAAAGCTGGGTGGCTCAGTGGCTAATGTGTTGGACTTGTTAGTGAAGAAAACCTGAGTCCGAACCCAGCTTCAGACACTCACTAGGTGCATGACCCTGGGCAAATCACCTAACCTATCTGCCTCAGTTCTTGCCTGTATAAAATGGGCATAATAAAGGCATCTACCTCCCAGGGTTGTTATGAGGACCAAATAAGATCAATATCATCTATTATTTAAACCTTATTCATTTGCATTCTGTACTTTTATAATGGCTTTTGCATCCAGATAAAAATAAATTCTGAACTAGTGTTTGCTATAAAGGAATGAACCAGTCAATGAGGAAGACCAATAGGAGTCCCATGAAACCAATAGCCTTAGACATAATCATGAGTTTATCAATGCCATCTCTACCCCTATACTCACCATAAAGACAACAATATCAGATAGCCAGTCATACACAGACTTTTGTTATTACAATACAATTTTGTTAGTACAAAGCATTCACTGAGCAATGGAGCCCCTAGCCCCATTCTGTGAAAGAAAAATCCTTTCTACCCCTTAACATTTATTAGGAGTTTGCTATTATGCCAGATGTTGAGATAAATATAGGAGATACAATACAAAAGTGAGACAGCCCTCATTTTTCAAGACCTTCTGTTATTAACAGAACAATGGGCAGTAGTGGTCAGGAAAGTGGTTTTTAGTCTACAGAGTCACAGTAAGGCCTGATGAGTGGGGCGTTAATTGATATGACCTTTCCAGAAACAAGGGCGATCATTGTTCTCATAGTAAGTGGTGGAGAAGTGGGGACGCATGGGATACAGACAGTGGCATGGCAGGAAGTCAGCCAGAATGAACCATGGTCAAGAGTGTGGGGTTAGCTAACATTAGATGGCTATGTGAGCTTATACTACTACACTCACCAATCAAAACAGTATGGCCCCAGGGTGGAAATTCCAAAGCTGAGGAGCTGAGTCTCTTCGTTTCTCCAGATCTCTGGAGGCCCCATTCAGAGGGTTCAGCAGCCATAGCAGTCTAGGAAGTATTTCTCGGGGTCTTGTGAGGACTGCCCAATCCCTTCAGTCACCCTTATGTGAAGGAAAGAAACAAGAATTTATTAAGCATCTACTATGTGCCAGGAACTGTGCTAAGAACTTTACAAGTACCTTATTTTATCCTCATAACAGCTCTGGGAAGTAGGTACTATTATTATCCCCATTTTTCAGTTGATGAAATTGAGGCAGTAATGTGTCCCAGGTCAGTAAAGTGTCTGAGATCAGATTTGAACTCAGACCTTCTTTACCCCAGCCCTAGCTTTCCATCTACTGTACGATGTAGCGGCCTCTCCACCTTTCCTAAAGATGCACCATTAATCTCAAGTCATAAGAGGCCTGCATCACAGATAATGATTCCAAAACCTCAATTGACAGCAAGGTATTATTGTTGGAACTACATATATCACATTCCCACCTAATTCCCACCTCTGTAGTCCTGGTACTTACACCACTGACTGTTATCATATAGTCCATTTTGAATTCATCTACACTTTCAAAGTCTCACCTGACTCCAGCTCATCCACCTCTAGACTGGATTCTTATAAGACTTCTAGTTTTTCTATTGACTGACTATCTGTCTACAATGGGAGCCAGTTATTATGCTTCCTCCCATGTAGATTAGGATCCACAGCTCTAGCAGGCTTCAAATAGTCTCTGTTCCTTCACTGTGACACTACCTACAAAGTATGGGTATTCAGGGAGGACCAACATGGGTATGTTGGTATGAGGGCTTACTGAGCCCTTTTCAGGGTTGCTCATTCATGCTTGGCATTGTCCTGGCACTCAACTCTCACCTGTGGCTCCAGGAAGCTGTAGCATGCACAACAGTTGCACCCTGGTAAAACCATCTCAGGAGAGGAGGTTAACCAGACTGAGGGGGACTGACAGGTCTCAAACACATTGATGAGTTAGGAGGATGTCTACCCCAGACATGTGAAGATTTAGCTCAGAAAAATGGGTGGATGAGAACAATTTGTTCCAACGGCTTTGAAGGCAGCTGAAGCAGGCACTATGGACTGCTTAGAACTTGGTCAGGCATCAAAGACACCAAGGTCATCCACAGCATCCTGGACCATGGTCAGTCATTAGGACTTTTGCCTTGCCACTGGATTTTGATGACTCAGGAAGAGAAAGTAAGTCTGAGGCCTTTGTGCCACCCTGCCTCACTTAAATCCAACAATTCATGCTTGAGTCAAGACATCACTCTTTGATATCATTGATCCTCTTCAAAAACAAAGGACAAAAAGCCTACAAGGTAAATCAACAGCAGGCCTGAAACCTGAGGAAATTACTCTTCAAAACTATTTAGAGAATTGATGTGATCATATGCCAGAGACTCTATGAAGAAAGGTGGTTCAGGAGAGCCTCTAAGAGGTTAAATTAATAGTGTAACGATGAGGAGGAAAAGAAGGAGATAGCTAAAGAAACCAATATTGGTGCACAGGGTGCTCTCTAATGAGCTCAGATATTAAAAGAGCATATTCAGGCCTAAACAGTAAGAAAACTTCTGAATACTTCTGGGGAACTCTAAATAAACTCAGGTCTTTAGGCCCAGGTGAATTAACTTCCCAAAGAGCTGGAAGGACTTGAAAGAGCTGAAAGAATAACTTTTAGTAATCCTTGAGGAACTATGGAGAATAGAAGTGCTAAAAGACTGGAAACAAATAAATGTTCTGATTTTTTTTTTAAAAAGATGGAAAAGTCATTTACAGAAACTACTAACTAGAGAGATTGATACTGATTCCTGACAAAATTCTAAACTAGATTATTCTAAACCAGGAGTCAGCAAACTAGAGTCCAAGGGCTATTTTTGTGTGTTTTTAAATACAACCAAACTTTAAAGGGCATCTAGATGGCTCAGGGAATAGCGCACTGGGATGAAATATGGAAGACGTTGTGAAGTACTTGGCACACAGTAGGAGTTATATAAATGCTCACGTTACTTGTCGCTATTACTATTATATTAGCTATTTGTTTATTAAAAATACAAAAAGAAATATTCTTAGCTTGTTCAGGCTATACAAAACTAGGCAATGAGTCAGATTTGGCACGTGGGCCGTAATTTGCTAACCTCTGTTCTAAATCAACAGATGGTTTGTAAGTTCCAGGCCAAATGAGTTTCAAAGATTCAAGAAAAATGTCAGTAAACTATTGTTGTTCAGTAATTCAGTCATGTCTGACTCTTCATGACCCCAGGGACTCGAGGATTTCAGGTCCTTCTATCCTCTATTATCTCTTGAAGCTGTCCAAGGTCATCATCTTTGTTTCCATGATATTCATCCTCTGCCATCCCCTCTTCCTTTTGTTTTCAATCTTTCCCAACATCAGGGTCTTTTCTAATGAGTCCAGTCTTCTCATTATGTGGCCAAAGGATTTACGCTTCACTTTTAGTTATATATGTTTCATCTTAACTTCAGCAAGACATCTTAAAAAATCTCTTATTATGTCCTAGACAAGCAGGAGAAATGAGAGTTGCCTGATGATTTTGCATGATGATATTAAACTTAGGTGGATTTAGAGCCAGTTAAATGAATGCTTATAGAGAGTAATGTTTAATAGCTATATCAGTCAGGATCTGTCCCTAGCCTTAGGCTATACAAATATTTTTCAGATACTTATATGAAAACATGAAAAGCATGCTCATCAAATTTGTAGATAATACAAGGACTGGGAGAAATAATTGACATGTTGAGTGGCAGTCAAAATTCTCAACAGTCTGGAAGGTTAGAGTAAAACTACAAGATAACATTTAATAGCAGTAAGTAGAAAGTCATAAATTTAAATTTCAGAAAATCAACTAAGAAAGTACAAGAGAAGAAGACCCCTCCCCCCACACCCTTGATACTTCACTTCACTTTTGCCTATACTTCTTATAATATATTCTGGAATGTTTTCTATCTTTGCTTTATAAAAATTATTTTTTATTTTTTAATTTTGAACTTGAGAAATATCCCCAAACAAGAACATTTTCATATACAAAGAACAGAAAAGGATTACATGTGAAATGGAATGTCTATTACATATGCTTTGAAAGTATATATTCCATCCCTCACTATTTTATTTGCAATGGAATCTTTTATATCTATGTTATGTTCCCATTTATAGGTTATTGTGGTATGTGGTATAATTTGGATTAGGCTGCTTTGCAAACTTGCTAGAGTTTTTCACAAAGTGATTCATTATTGTACTGTTTTGCATCTTTGGATTTGTCAAACACAAAGCCACTGAGTGTGATTGCTGTTAGGTCTTGCGTACTTAATCTATTGTTACAATTTTCTATATTTTCATTAGTAAAATAGTTTTAATGATAGCAATTTGCAGTTTGAAATCTACACCCTTCTTTTATGCTTTTTTCCATTTCTTCCCTGTAGATTCTTAATCTTTTAAATGAATCTTGCTATATTTTTACAACTCTACAGAGTGGTCCTCTAGTAGTTTGATTGGTAAGATATTAGATAAATAAATTAGCTTAGTGTAATATTAATGGAATGGGAAGATCATTCCCACCCATTAATAGGCCTATGTAACCTGCTTTGAGATCAGGTCCAGCTGACTGCTGTGACGGAGCCTGAGTCACATGGAACCTATGGTGGGAGGAGTTTGCTGAATGGGTGGAGCAAAAAGGGTGGAACAGGAAGGGAAAGTGAGGCAGAGCTAGGAGAGAGCAAAGCAGAGCTGAGGCCGAGCAGCTAGCATGAGTGAGAGAGGGAGGAATTTTACCTAGGAGAGCTTGTTTGTGGAGAAGCCTAACTGAGGGAAAGCTTGAGGATATCATTGTTCCCTCTATTGATTATGTGTACAAACTTCTTTGTTACCATGGTGGAATTGACTTTCTGGTATCTGAATAAATTTTCATCTTTTAGGAAGAGAGCTTGTATTTTGTGAATTTACCCTGGAAATACACGTTCATGGCAGTCGCTGTGGGTATTGCATTGGTGTTACACTTAGGCACTCATAATTTTTATTATTGTCACAGACCATCAATGAGAAATTAATTTCTCTCCAAGTATTGTCTTATTATTTCTAAAAAGTGCTTTGTTAGTATGATAATATAATTTTGCATGCATTATTAAGTGAACTCTCAAATATTTTATATACTCTGTAGTTATTTTGAATGGAATATTCTTTTCCATCTCTCCTGACTGAAATTTTTTTTCTTTTTTTGTGGTGTTCCTTCACTAGTGTTTTCATTATCTGCCCCATTCATTGGATCACATGCTTTCTTTTGTTAGTTAAAGTGTTTAGTGAGATATTTTCCCCCAAGAACTGCTTTGGTTAGATCCTAAAAGTGTTGATGTGGTGTCACACTGTTGTCATTTTCTTTCTTGAAATTCTTTGTTCTTTAACCTGCCAACATTTGAATTAAATTATTTAGTCTCCATCTGAGTTTAAATCCTTTATTCAATGATCTTGGATTAATTATTTTATTGTGTTGTAGTTGGTAAAAGATGTTTTTTTTTGTAGTTCTGTTTTTCTACATTTACTTATTAGATTTGTGTCCTCTAGAACCTGGTCAATCTTTGTAAAGCTGTAATTTATAACTGAGATATAGGTATATTCCTTTCTATCCTTATTAAGTAATCTTAGAGAGTAACCGTATCTAACCTCTTAAAAAATTCTATTCACATTTTAAATTTCCTCATTGTTTCTCTTTTTGTCACATTTGTCTAGAACTGAGAAAAGTACATTGAGGACCCCAGCTATTATAGTATATGTAGTGTTTCTAGGTCTCTCCTTGAAGTGATCAACTACTCCTCTAAGTCCCTAGATCTATGCAACAAGTTAAATATGTATCAAGTACTAATATTATTTCATTATCCATGGAGTCTTTAAAAAGAATGTAATTTCCCTGTGCATTTCTCTTAACCATGTCTATTTATACTGTTGCCTTATCTGAGATCATGCTTACTACCTGTAGGTTCTTTAGTTCACCTGAAACATAATATATTTCACTTCATCCCCTCATTTTAACTTTGTGTGGATATTTGTGTTTCTAATTTATTTCTTTCAAACTATGTGTAGTTGGATCATGCTTTCTTATCATTCTGCTACCCTATTTCATATTACGGGTGAGTTCGTCCTAGTCACATTCCCATTTATGATGCTTAATCCTTTATTTCCTGAAACCATAACCTGTTATTTTTCTTCCCTTTATCTCCCCTTTATATCTCCATTTTACATAGGGTAGCAAAAAGAGAAGGAATGTGATCAATACTAATTATTTGTAACTGAATCAATCTGCGTTCAATTAACCATCTCTACTTTCTTCCCATTGGCCAGACCCTGATGTCTGATTGTTATAATTTCTTCTGTGTCTTGTATATCTTCTTCTAGTGTGGCTAGGCAATTCTGCCTAAATTAATTTACTTATTCAGTGCCATACCAATCAAACTACCAAAAAATATTTTACAGAGCTAGAAAAATAGTAAGAAAATTCATCTGGAAGAACAAAAGTTTCAGAATAACAAGGAAATCAATGAAAAGAAGTGTAGGGGAAGGTGGCCTAGCCATACCAGATCTATTATAAAGCAACAATCATCAAAACTACTTTGTAGTGGTTAAGAAATAGACTGGAAGATCAGTGGAATAGTTTAGCTGTATAAGACACAGTAGTCAATGATTATGGTAATCTACTGTTTGATAAACCCAAAGACTCCAGCTTCTAGGATAAGAACTCATTATTTGACAAAAACTGTTAGGAAAATTGGAAAATAATGTGGCAGAAACTAGGCATAGACCAATATTTTACACCATATACCAAGATAAGGTCAAAATGGGTACATGATTTAGACATAAAGAGTGATACTATAAGCAAATTAGGAGAGCAAAGAATAGTTTACCTGTCAGATTTATAGAGAATAGAAGAATTTATGATCAAATAAGAGACAAAGAGTACTATGAAATGCAAAATGGATAATTTTGATTACATTAAATTAAAAATTTTTTGCATAAAACCAGTGCAACCAAGATTAGAAGGAAATAGAAAGCTGGGATATAATTTTTACCATCTACGTCTCTAAAAAAAGGCTTCATTTCTAAAATACATAGAGAATTGAGTCAAATTTATAAAAATACAAGTCATTCCCCAATTGATAAGTAGTCAGATATGAACAGGCAGTTTTCAGATGAAGAAATTAAAGCTATCTATAGTCATATGAATAAATGTTCTAAATCACTATTGATTAGAGAAATGCAAATCAAAACAACTCTGAGGTACCACATTCCAAATTGGCTAACATTCCAAAACAGACAAAAAAGTAAATATTGGAAAAGATGTGGGAAAACTGGAACCTTAATGTTTGTTGGCAGAGTTGTGAGCTGATCCATCCATTCTGGAAAGCAATTTGTAACTATATCCAAAGGGCTATAAAACTGTTCATTCCCTTTGATCCACCAATACCATTACTAGGTCTGTATCCCAAAGGTATCATAAAAAAGGAGAAAGGATGCATATGCACAAAAATATTTATAGCAGTTCTTTTTGTGTTGACAAAGAATTTTGAAAGTGAGGGGATGCCCATCAATTGGGGAATGGCTGAACAAGTTGTGATATATGAATGTAATGGAATAGTATTTAGAAATGATGAACAGGTAGATTTCAGAAAAACCTGGAAAGACTTACATGAACTGATACTGAGTGAAGTGAGCAGAACTAGGAGAACATTGAGCATAGTAACAGCAACATTGTTAGATGACCAGCATTGACACTTAGCTCTTCTCAGCAATTCAATGATCTAGGACAATTCCAAAAGACTCATGATGGAAGATGCTATTCACATCCAGAAAAGAGCTATTGAGTCTAAACGCAGATCAAAGCATGCTATTTTTTCATTTTTTGTTGTTTCATTTTTTCTTTCTTGTGGTTTTTTCCCTTTTCTTGGGATTCTTCCTTTACAACATGACTAATGGGGAAATACGCTTAGTATAATTGTACTATATCAGTATATGTATATGTATCAGTATATGTAATCTATATCAGATTGCATGCTATTTTGGGGAGGAGGAAATAGAGGGAGGGCATTTAAGAACTCAAAATCTTACAAAAATGAATGCTGAAAACTAAAATTAAATAAATTTTTAAAAAATTTTATTCCCTTCTATATCCACTATCTGAAATCAAATATTGTTTTGTTTGTGAAAAAACTGGTCCCTTCTTGGGTCAATTATTCCTTTGAAATTCCCTCTCCCCTTTTCCTATCCCAACCAGTTTCCCTCTTGAGTTTAATGCATTAGTGTTATTATCTTTTGTGTGTGTCTGTATGTATATGTTTGTTGCTTTTGCTGAGTCATTTCCAGTTGTGTTTGACTCTTTCTGACCTCATTTGGGGTTTTCTTTTCAAAAACAGTGGTATTTCCTTCTTCAGCACATTTTATAGATAAGAGAAGTGAGGCAAATATGATTAAGGGACTTGCCTAGGGTCACACAGTTAGTAAGCGTTTGATGTCAAGTTTGAACTCAGGAAAAGAATCTTCCTAACTCTAGGTCTGGCACTCTATCTACAATACCACTTAGCTGCCCTGAATGTTCCTTTATCCAGTTCAGGTAATCTGGCAAGCAAGCTATTCTTTGCTCTCCTAATTTGCTTATAGTATCACCCTTTATGTCTAAATCATGTGTCCAGTAAGGTTCATGTGACACCTTGCTCCCTCCTATTCTCTCTCTACATTTGTATATTCTTCTTGTATACCCTAATTATGATACACAGTAAGCTGCAGCAGTTTTTCCTCATTCCTTTCCTAATATACCTTTTACTTCCCTTTTACTTACTACCTTAAGATTATCACTGCTAGAACCTATGTTTATCTTGTTTTCTTCTGTGACCTTTGAAGATATTAGAATTTTAAAGGATCATTTGTCTCCCTTCCCCTCAAAGAACTTTGCCATCAATCATTTAGCCATTTCCATTCCATTCTAGGTTTCTCTTGACTCCATATTTTCATTTCAGTTTCTAATCATATCTGGTCTTTTTTTTTTCAAATAAGGACAAGTTGGAGTCCTTGATTTCACTGAGAGTCCATTTTTCCTTTTTAGGATTATGCTGTCTTGCATGATAAATTATTCTTATCTATAAACTTTTTTCTTTCTAGATAGATTTTTCAAGATTTTTCTCTTTATGGTGGTTACTTCAAAGTCTTTTATGATCCTGATTGTAAATACTTAATATTTAAAGTCTTTATTTCTGGATACTTGCAATATTGTTTCATTGGCCTGGAAGCTCTGGATTTTTCCATTGCTGAGAGTTTTTATTTTGGAGTTTCAGGAGATGACCAGTGAATTTCTCCTATTTTTTGCTGTTCCCTTTGGTTCTAGTAAATCTGGGTAGTTTTCATTTGTGATTTCTTGAGACATGGTATCCAGCGTTTGGTTTTGTTCATGGGTTTCACGAAATCCAATAATTCTTTAACTTTTTTTTGAAGGCAATTGGGTGTTAAGTGACTTATTTAAGATCACAGAGCTAATAAGTGTCTGAGGTCACATTTGAAGTCAAGGTCCTCCTGACTCTAGGAGCAGTGCTCTATCTACTGTGCCACCTAGCTACCCCAAGAATTCTTAAATTAACTTTTCTTAACCTGTCTTCCAGGTCACTTTTTAAAATAACACATTTATTATGTTATGTTGTATTATGCTATGTTGCATTATTTTACATTACATTAATATATTGCAATATGTTGTATCATATTATATCATGTCACATCATGTCAAGTTGTATTATCATATGTATAACATTGTATTGTCCAACATTGTATTATCTATTTATATTATATAATTATATGCTGCTATAATTATAAGTGTATTTTTAACTTTTTAATTTTGTTCAAATATTTTTTATTTTCATCTAGAATTATTGAGCACCATTTGCTCCATTCTAATTTTTAGAAAGTTCATGACTTGAGTAGTATTTTCCACTTTCTGTTTTAAGCTATTTATTTTCCTTCAACTTTTTTTTTTATTGCTAGACCTGTAACTTCATTTTTTGTTTCTGGCTCTTTCGGATTCTCCCACCACTCGCACCACCACCACCATTATCTGCTTGTAGTTAGTGGTAGAGTTACTCTCTGCTTTTGGATTTTTCTTGAGTTGAGGGTGGTGGAAGAAGGATGTCTCTTGATCCACAATATTTCTTCATTGGGTTTAGTATGTTCTGTTTATGCATGCTTTGTGCCTCAGTTTCTGAATAGGTTCGTTGTGGCAAAGTCAGGCTCCACTCCTTCCTGAACTCTTAGATTGAGTTACCAGGTCTTTTTTGTTTCTGACTTTGATTTCTTGCTTTCTTCTGTTGTATCTGGGCTCAAAGTGCTGGAAGATTTCATTGTTCCCTATTTCTTCATCTGTAAAATAGAGATTGTAGACTAGGTGACCTTCTGAGGGCCCTTGTTCCTCCTTTGCAAATCTTCATGAACAGGTAGTTTCCTAGGGTTTAAACATCCAGGCAAAAACCTAGGTAGGGTTTATCTGTTTTGGTTGTGTTTAATACATTGTTATAGAGGACAAGCACTGGATTTTGGAATGGGGGGAGGGAGGGTTCAAGTTCTAGTTTTGTCTTTTACTAGCTTGGGGAAAATTATTTAATCTCCCATCTTCAGTCTCCTCACCTTTAAAACAGTTAATATTTGTAGTACTTTCTCCAAAAGCTTTGGAGAAAATCTTAAGAGCTACAACACTATGAACTCAACCTTTTAATCTTGACTGGAATATCATACAAAACACAGATTCAATTCAGGCCCCTTAAAATATGTAAATCTACTACTTGTAATACCTGTAGGTGCTCCCCCATTTTACCTGGCAGATGACCCAGACAGAGCAAGCCCAAGCCCAGGTTCAAGCTTCTCGGTGAGTCCTCTGAACTGCAAGGTTGCTGATGCCTTCAGGTGATCATCCTGGTTTCTATATATACTCTGAATCTATTCTGTTTTATTCTGATGCATAAAGAAAGCTTTAAAGTACATTATTAAGCAGTTACCTTACTTACAGATCCATTAGCACAGTTCCTCAGGCCTTCTATTTTTCTGCAAAGGTGTGTCCTGACATTCAGGGAGAAGATTCATTCCATCAGGTCTCAGGAGGACCTCAGGGCCAGCTGGAACAGTCCCTCTAAAGTCACTGGAGAGGATCCCTTGGCTTTGTGTAACCATTCATCTGAGTGCTTGTGCCTATGTGTCAGATCATGCACTTGGCATCAGCTGTTCCCAGCCTGTCACAATCACCTAATCCCCTGACCACAATCAAGTCCCCAGTGACCTGGACATTCAGTTATCAATCACCAGAAATAGTAGCTGATGCCCCTAACTGAATAAAACATTTCACCACCATCGCAGAGTGCCTACATTACTTATTGCCTGGGTCACTGTCTCCTCTTGTTGCATATTCAGTAGGAAAGGAAGGGGGGAAGGGAATAAGAATTTATATAGTACCTATTACATGCCTACTACCACTCTACACATGTATTCTTGATTCTCACAACAACCCTGCAAGGTAAGTGCTGTTCTTATCTCCATTTTACAATTGAGGAAATTGAGGCAAACAGGGTTCGTGACTTGCTCACAGTCACACAGCTAGTCCATGTCGAAGGCTGAATGTGAACTCAGGTTTCCTGATGCTCTATCCAGCGTTCCACCTACTAGTCAATAGGTGTTTGGACTGGAAGGACATACTAAACACCAGAGTGCTGGAAGCAAAGGTTTATTGTTTTTGGGAAAGGTGCCTTAGAACTTGTACGGAGACACAGAGACACAGTAAACAGCCAAATGAGGAAGTTACAGTTTACTGGGTTCCACTCTACCTTAGGCAAACATGTCTAGGCCAAGCTGGAAAGTGTCAGATCCAGCCTGTAGCCATTCAGTTCCCCTTCCGCTGTCTTTCCTACTACTTGCAGCCAGGGCATGGCCTACTCCCTCTTTACACTTATCTCTTTTCATAGGATAGCTTGTCTTTCCTTTCTAAGTCTTGGATAGAGAACATTTCATCCCCAACAGGATATTCCGTGCCTCAGGAACCAAATTTGTTGGGATAAAGCAGAGTTCTCTGTACTAGTTAATGCTTTCGGGTTAATGTTTTCTTTGGACTACGCCTCTTGGTTGAATGCCTAGGGTCTCTCTATCAAGGACCTTGCTTATGTAAGTGAGCAATCTATACACGTCCTAATTGTGGTTATAGCCAGTCCAAACCTAAAGGCTTACCCTTACATTGTTTTCTACCTGAAAAGGACTACCAGCATTGTCATTTAGTATTTCCTTGTTCCAACATCTCATCTGTGCAAGATGATGTTCTATGCATAATTCATTTCAGGGTCCTTGACATGGGAAGCACTTCACATTTCAAATATACCATCTAAATCCCTCAAGGTATGTTGCATTTCCCTGCGCTCTTGCCTTCTGCCTGGAAAACCCAAACACTTGAATTTCCCTGCCTCCTCCCTCCCCCATTCTTTCAATGTGCTTTATTTTACAATGATTTTTTTTTTTTTTTTTTTACAGATTATTGGGTTGGTTGGGAGGGGGGAATGAGGGTGTTATAAGACTCACACACTTGAGAGCTAACACCTCTAATCTTGGAAAAAAAAATGTATCTACATATCAAACACATAGCAACTGACTTGGTATCTCTGAGGCGGCTTTGAAAACAAAAGCTCAGATTTCCTAGTAAGTGGAAATCCTGGATTCTTGGTTTGGAATGCCAAGCATCAACCGTATTCCCAGAGGCAGTAGGAGGCTCATTTTATTCTCGCTAAATACTATTATATTTCATATATGTTGTACACTAATGCACCTCTTCCGACATGTCTTCTGGCTGCATTAGAAAATCAAGGGTTTCTTTCTTTTTCCACTTTTCCTCTGCTCAGGGAGAGTGATCCCCTTGGCAACAAGGATTATGATTTTTTAGACTGAGGGCTTTGAAATAGTTTCGTCCTTGGATTCATCAGTCTCTCAGCCCCTAAGGTCAGTAAGCAGTATTAGGAGCTCTTCTCTTGATTGACAACCATTGGGTATTAGGGATCAATTAATCCTTTTTCATCCAGTAGCCAGCAACATCTGCTTAGAGCTAACCCCTTTTAAGATGCCACTTTAATAAGTGTGGGCCAATTTGTCCAGCCACTTATTTTTTAATGGTTTCCATGGACACCAAATAACTATGATTCCTTTTCCCTTACCCATAAAAAATATCTCTCAATAACACTCTATGTCTGAATGTAGAGAATTTCAGAAAATGGCTTCCAATTTCTTTTAATCATTTTGGAAGGTCTCTTTGTTTATTAAAAAATACACAATGTTAATTTTAGTAGGAGTCAATTTTAGAGTATGTCAACAACTGTAGTCTTAAACGAGACCAATAGTAAGCTTTTTTCTTACCCAGTGTTTATTAGATACATGTATTTGTGAACTAATCTAAAAAGTTTACAAAAAAGCATTTTTCAAGTATAAGAAGCCAATTCATACATTTGAGAGGAATGACTATTGATAAATAGAAATATTCTTTCATGTAAAGAAGTAGGGTAATGAGCTTTACAAGCCTCACCATTTAGGAAGTCCTTGTCTCAGTTGATTGAGTTTATACTGACATCTGGAGGCATAGTTTGGACATTACATGATCAACCCAAAAGGATTTCCAATAATATTATTCACAATTCTATTACATGTCAGGAAGCACAGCTGAGAGGGCATTTAGTTCAAATCCCCTTATTTGTTAAAAAAAAAAAAAAAGCATCAGATGCCCATAGAGTCTCTGAATTGCTTAAAGTCATGAAAAGTTGAAACTGGAATTCAGAATATTGAAATTCAAATCCAATGCTTTTCCCATTACCTTATGCCTCACACAGGTGTTTCTAGTGTAAGTTGAACCAATAGGACCTCAAAATGCCAGTAGAAACAAGAAGACTTGAGATGGGTATGAACTAGGTGGGAAAATGTATAGGGTTCTAGAGTTATAATCAGGAAGTCCTGAGTTCAAATTCTGCCTCAGACATCTGCCAGTTGTAAGACAAATAATGGTAATTCCCTAGGCAGGAAGCTTCTGAATAACTCCTTCTACGAAACATTAGGAGTTCCCTTTCTTTAGATGGTAGGCACCTAAAAAAACTTCTTCAGGAGTGGAATGGAAAGTGGAAGGGGCTCTTTACCATATTGCCTTTACTGAATATGGCTTATGAAATCCATGGTGTGTCATCTGTCACGTCTGGTTTTCTCATTTACAAGGAGATCAAATCAATGTCAATACTTAAAGAAATTAATTTAGGCTATTCACCACAAGGTGAAATATTGAAGCTGAAGTTTAAATAGTTTGGCTACATAATGAGAAGATAGGACTCATTGGAAAAGATGTTGGAAAAGCTTGAAGGTAGAAGGAAAAGGGGAGAGCAGAGGATGAGATGGATAGATAAGTCAAAGAAACAAGGAACATGAACGTGGATAGACTTTGAGAGATAGTAGAGGTTTTCTATGATTCATGTAGTCATCAAGAGTTGGACATGACTGAGTGACTCATTAACGAAGTAACATGATGTTAATAACACCTACTTCCCAGTGTTGTATTGGGTATCAAATGAGATAACGTGCAAAACAGTTTGCAAACCATAAAGTACTACGTAAATGTTGGACATTATTTCTTTTTCTTTATCCTGTGCACACACAAATATATTTTACAGAGTAATGCAAATTAAAAGCTGGAATGATAATAGCTCATATTTAGATAAGGATTTAAGGTTTTACTGACCAAAAAAAATCCTGTAAAGTAGACAGTGCAAGTTTAACACATAAGGAAACTGATCAGAAAATGCATGTGACTTTGTCCATAGTCACACAACACCTAGGTGCGGAGTCAGAAAGACCTGAATTCAAATCCTGCCTCAGCTTACAATTTATGTGACCTTGGGCAAGACACTTAACCTTTTCCTGCCTCAGTTTCTTCATCTGTAAAATGGGGATAATAATAGCACTCACTTCCTAGAGTTGGTGCGAGAATCAAATGAGATATTTGTAAAAAAACATTTTTCAAGCTTTAAAACACTAAATAAGTGCTATCTCCTTTTGTTATTATGTGTCAATACCAAGACAAATTCAGGTCTCTTGAAATCTAATGCTCTTTCCATTGCAAACTGTCTCTCCAACTACATTATTTTATACCCGGGGAAATTGAGGGCTGGTGAGTTTAAGGGACTTCCTGAAAGTCATTGTGCTAGACTATGTCTGAGACAGGACTTAAATTTCCAGTTCAATGTTATATTCACTACAACTCATTGCCTTTCTAGTGGGAATTTTTCATTAGAATAAGACAAAGCAATGCTAAGCAACAGAAGTATTCCATCTGGAAGCAGAAGTGAGATGAGAAAAAGGGGAGGAGGAGGGAATCAGAGTGTGCAGGATTTGCAGGGAGCATAGCAGATCAAAGCAATTTCTAGAGAAAAAAAGGCAAGCTGATTTAGGCTTTTTCCCCCTAATTCACCTAAATCAGATAGACATATTTCTTATCATAAATAATTGAAATGACACCCAGAAGAACCTTTTTCAGGAGTAGAATGGAGGGGAAGAAGGGGCTCTATTCCATCTTGCCTTTAATGGCCATGGTTTACCAAGTCTATTAGAGTGTGAAAAACTTTCATGAGCTAAATGAATGCTCAAATTTGGAATAAAACACTCCTAGGATTAGAAATACTTAGCAGACACCTGGAAGTGATTGCCACAACTTCTCTCTCTAGCAGGGATGAGTACAAAAGGTTAATATAGCATTTAGCACAGTGGTTAGCATGTAGTAAGTGTTTAAGAAATACTGTTTCATTCATTTGTTGGTATTTCTTTAATAATCAATAGAAAAACTTCAAAAGTTAAAAACATAGGTTTTTAAAAACATAGGAGACTTAGAGACTCTGTAATTCAACCCCTTAATTTTAGGAAAACTGAGGCCAGGTGAAGTTAAGAAATTTGTCTAGGGAAGATGGTGGAATAGAGGTAGCAGCCCAGAAAAGTCATCCAACATTCCTTTACAAACAACTTTAAAATAACACATTAAGTCAAATTCTGCAGTGGCACAGTAAACAAAAGGTAGGAGTGAGATCTCTTTTCTGGCTCAAGACAACTTAGGAGGTTGGAAGAAGTCTGTGCTACCTGGGGAGGGGTGGGCCTGGAGCCTATGCTGCAGCAACATCAGGGGTGGACCTTGGAAGCATCTGCAGTGGCAGCTACAAGAGCTCTTGGTTGGAATATGTTCCAGGGCAGAAAGGAGCACTAGCTTTTGTGACTTCAAGGAAGCAAGGGCCTTTCCCGGGTAAAGACTAGAGCATAACCAAGAGAATAGTGACCATACCTCTCCCCAGATCACATCAACTTGGAGGCAACAAAAACTTACAGACTCACAGAACTAGTTTTGAAAACAGCAACACAAAAAAGCCTGAAGCTTGGGATGGTGTCTCCCCAGTCCCAATGTTAACATAAAGTTCAAGGTCAAGAAATAGCTAGGTGGGAAACAATTTTTACAGCAAATGTTTCTGATGAAGACCTCATTTCTCAAATATATAGGGAACTGAGTCAAACTGATAAGAATATAAGTCATTCTCCAAATGAGAAATGGTCAAAAGATATGAACAGGAAGTGTTCAGATAAAGAAATTAAAGTTATCTATAGTCATATGAAAAAATACTCTCCATCACTATTGATTAGAGAAGTACAAATTAAAATAACTCTGAGGTACCACATCACAACTATCACACTGGCTAACATGGCAGGAAAGGAACATAATAAATGCTGGAGAAGATGTGGGAAAATTGGGATACAAATACATTGATGGGGGAGTTGTGAACTGATCTAACCATTCTGGAAAGCAATTTGGAACTATGCCCAAAGGGTAATCAAACTGTGCATACCCTTTGATCCAGTAATACCACTACTAGATTTCTATTCCAAAGAGATCATAAAAAAGGGAAAAGAACACACATGTAAAAAAATATTTACAACACCTCTTTTTGTGGTGGTAAAGAACTGGAAGTTGGGGGAATGTCCATCAGTTGGAGAATGACTGAACAAGTTGTAGTATATAAATGTAATGTAATACCATAGGGTTATAAGAAATGATGAGCAGGTGGATTTCAGAAGCTGGAAAGACTTACATGAATTGATGCTGAGTGAAGTAAGTAGAGCCAGGAGAACACTGTACACATTAACAGCAACATTGTATTATTATCAACCATGATTGACTTAGCTCTTCTCAGTAATACAAAGATATAAGACAATTCTAAAAGATTCATGATAGAAAATTCTATCCACATCCAGAGAAACAACCATGGAATCTGAATGCAGATCAAAGCCTACTATTTCCCTTTTTTGTTTTTTTATGTTTTTTTTCTCTTTTGTTCTGTTTCTTCTCTCATAACATGATTAATATGATAAAATATGTTTAACATGATTACACATGTAAACCCATATGAGATTGCTTACTATCTTGAGGAGAGGGAAAGAGAGAGAGAGAGAGAAAAAAATCTGGAACTCAAAATCTTATAAAAATGAATTTTGAAAACTATCTTTTCATGTAATTGGAAAAAAATAAAATACTATTTTAAAATGGGAGGGGAAGACACAGGCCAATAAAAACAACAAAGAAAAACTTTACCATGAAAAGCTACTACAGTGGCAGGGAAGACCACAACAGAAACCCATAAGACAGCAACAGACTGCAAATAGGTACGACCAAAACTTCAAAGGAAGAATGCAAACTGAACACAAGCCCAACAAGAATTTCTACAAGAACTAAAGAAAGAGATAGGAGTGGTAGAGGAAAATTTAGGAAAATAAATGAGAGTAATGCAAGAAAATTATGAAAAGATAATTAACAGCTTGGTAAAAGAGGCACAAAAATACTGAAGAAAAATAATTATTTAAAAAATAAAATTGGCCAAACAGTTTAAAAAAAGAGAGAAATTACTATTTTACACTCTGGTTCTGAGATATACTTACAGAACCCTAGAAAATCAATTAAAAAGCTAGTTTAAATAATTAGCAGCTTTATAAAAGTTGCAGGCTCTAAAATAGACCCATAAAAATCATCAGAATTTCTCTATATTATTTTTTTATATTTCTCTATATAACCAACAAAACTCAGATAGAGAACAGATAAGGAAATTGCATTTTTAATTGCTGTAGAAAATATAAAATACTTAGGAGTCTACTTTCCAAGACAAACCCAGGAACTATATAAATACAATTACAAAACTCTTTTCACACAAATAAAGACATATCTAAACAACTGGATAAACAGTAACTGCTCATGGGTAAGCCAATATAATAAAAATGACAACTCTACCTAAATTAATTTACTTGTTCAGTGCCATGCTGATTAAACTACCAAAGAATTGTTTTACGGAGTTAGAAAAACTAATAACAAAATTCACCTGGAAAAGTAAAAACTCATGAATATCAAGATAGTCAATGAAAAAAATATGAAGGAAGGTGACCTAGAAGTACCAGATTCTGAACATACTATACAGTGCTAAGTATCTAAGAGATATGATAGTGTCTAAGAAATAGAGTAGTGGATCAGTGAAAGAGATTAGATACACAATATATAGTAGTAAATGACCATAGTAACCTAATATTTGATAAACCCAAAGATCTGAGGTTTTAGAGCAAAAGCTCATTATTTGACAAAAATTATGGGAAAACTGGAAAACAGTTTGGCAGAAACTTGGCATAGACCAACATCTTATATCTTATACCATGATAAGGTCAGAATGGGTAAATGATTTAGGTATGAAGTGTGATATCATAAGCAAATTAGAGCACGGAAAATTTTACATGTCTGATCTATATATAAGGTAAGAGTTTATGACCAAATGAGATTCAGAGAGGATCACAGAAATTGTACTGGAAAATTTTGATTACATGAAATTAAAAAAGTTTTGTACAAAGAAAAGTAATGCACTCCAAATTAGAAACAAAACAGGGAACAACTAAGGGAAAAATTTATAGCAAGTTTCTTTGATAAAGGTCTCACTTCTCAAATAGAGAAGATAGGAGCCATTCCGCAACTGATAAATGATCAAAGAATATTAAAAAGAAGAAATCAAAATTATCTATAATTAGATGAAAAATGCTCTAAATTGCCATTGAGTAGAGAAATGAAATTAGAACAATTCTTCCAATTCACACCTATCAGATTGCCTAACATGACAGAAAAGGAAAATGATAAATACTACAGGGAATGTGGGAAAAATATGCATTGTTAGTGAAAATGTAAACTGAGCCAACCATCCTGAACAATTTGGGACTATGCCCAAAGGGTTATAAAACTGTGCATATCCTTTGACCCAACAATATCACTAGGTCTATATTGCAAAAAGATCAATAAAAAAAAAAAGGACCTATGTGCACAAAAATATTTAGAGCAGCTTGTTTTGTGGTGGCAAAGAACTGGACATTGAGAAGACGCCCATCAATTGGGGAGTAGTTTAAAAAGCTGTGGTATATGTGTGAGAAGGAATGGACTCTAAGAGATGACAAGTAGAATGGTTTCAGAAGAACATGGCAGAACCTATATGAACTGATGCAGAGGGAAGTAAGTAGAATGAGGAGATCGTTGTATCTGTAACATTTTAACAGCAATCTGGTAATGATCAACTGGGAAAGACTTAGGTGCTCTGGTCAAAGCTATGATCCAAGACACTTTCAAAGAACTCATGATGAAAAATGTTATCTACCTTCCAAGAAAATTGATAAACTGAGTGCCAATTGAGGCATATATATTTTTACTTTATTTTCTTGCTTTATATGAAAATATGTTTTGCATTATTTTGCATATGTAATTGTAATCATATTGCTTGCCTTTTCCATGAATAGGAGAAGGGCTAGAAGGAGGGAGAGGATTTGGAATGCAAAAAAAATCTCTAACGAATATCAACAGTAAATAAATAGTACAGAAAAAAGAAAAAACCTTTCCCAAGATCACACAGGTAGTAAGTGGCAAGAAATCAGACTCATTTATTTTTGATGCCAAATCTAACCTACTTTTTACCATCTTGTGCTGCCTTTTGTAGTAGAAAAGAATTTCTTCCTTAAAGCTTTACCACGGTACTTTGCTGGGATGGATAGTGAGTGATATTTTGCCTTTTAGTTGAAAATTCAGCCAAAGCAGATTCTGACTTAGATTACGCAGTTGTCTTCCCTTGCCTTTGGCCTCTAAACTACTTAATCATCACACTAATGAGAAAATACCTTTTAAATGAGGACAAAAGCCTTCTAACTAGTTCAGATAGTTATGTTCAAATGGATTCTAATGGTAGACTTTTCTTTCTACGTCACCTTCATTTTTGAATACACCCCTTCTCCTATCATGAACCAGGGAGTCACTTCTGATAACTGAGAATGAAAGGAATTAGTATTTTGGCAAAGCCAATCAATTGAAAGAGAAATATTGTAGCTCTGGAGTTGGAAGGAACCTTAGAGACCATCTTGTTCTACCCCTTTATTTTACATATGTATCAGAGATTGTATTGGAACACATCCACTGGTACATGTGGGATGATGAGTCTATGGGGGATAATCCATGGAGCATGTGTGGAGCTGGGCTGAGCTCCCCAGCTACCTGGGACGCATTTATAGCATGGGAGGATTTGGGGATGACACCAATCCTTTGATCTTTGTGAAGGCCAAAGAAGGAGGGGGTTGAATCAAAGAGGATTGGTCCTTAACTCCAGAAGAGGAGCCCAGTCAATAGACTTTAATAAGAATGATTGTGACCTTTATTCCTCTCTTTTCCTATCCCTAGGGCATATAAAGACACTTGAAGAGACTCTCTCTTCATCTTCCCTTGGACAAAGGGGATACTCCTTTCTTCCCAATTATCTAGGAGCTATAGTAGATATTTTCATGGGGCAGTGGGCACATATGCTATCCAGGAAAGCCTAGGTATCATATGTAAATGGCATACAGTACCATCAATTAATCAATCAACTTTTTTAAAGTGCTTACTATGTTCCGGTCATTGTCCTAATTTATGGGGATGCAAAAAGAGACTAATATAGACCCTTCCCTCAAGGAGCTTACAATTTCATGGAGGAGGCAACCTTCAAACAAATATATACAAAATGAACTATATAGAGGAGAAATAGGAAACAATTAATGGCACTTGAATTAAGAAGGGATTGGGAAGGCTTCCTGTAGAATGTAAGATTTTAGCTGGGACTTAAAGGAAGCCAGGGAGGTCAGTAATCAGAGTGGAGGAGGGATATCATTCCAGTCATGGGGGACAGTCAGAGAGAATGTGGAGAGCTGAGAGAAAGAATATCTCGTTCTTGGTGTAAAAGCCAGGAGGCCATTGTCATTGGATCAAAGACAGTGAGCTGGGGAGTAAGGTGTAAGAAATCAAGAAAGGCAGGAGGGGGATAGGTTCTGATGGGCTTTGAATGCCAAACAGAGCACTGAGAGAATGGTCTTACCCTCTGTAGTAATAGGGATGGTAGGAGTACAGGGAGGGTTTAGGGGAAAAGATAATGACTTCTGTTTTGGACACATAAGAATAGCTGGTACGAAATATTCTCCGCATAAGCTTGAGGTAGAGTCTCCCACAAATAAACAGGTTTATAGGAAGAGGGAGCCCTTATTTAAAAATGGTGGTAGTGGAACACAGAGGTAGATAATATGTGGCTAAGTGCATCCAACTCTTGGTATTGGAAGTTCTTTTTCCCTTTGTCTCCCACATCTTCCCTCAAAGTAAATTCTAAAAAATGCTTTTGCATTCATTCATTCATGTGTGCATACATAGAATATTCCCTGTATGTATAAATACATATAAATCTTTAAATATATAATCTATCTATATACATATGAATGAATAAAAAAGCTTTTAGCATTTGCGATGTTAAAAAAAAATTCTGTGCTAACCACTGGGAAGACAAATAGAAAAGCAAGACAGAGCCTGCTCTCAAGGAATTCACATTCTAATAAAGAAGGCGATACATAGAGGAGAGTCTCTGTACAAGGTGGGATAGGGATCATTACTATTTTACAAGAGATGAAACTGACGCACAAAGATGGGAAACAATGTCTAACATTCCCCGGCTAAGTAGAGCTGGAGCTAAAGCCCATGTCTTACAAGTTTTAGATTCCCACTCTTTTTTTTCCCTCTGTCAAATAGGGGCTTCTGTTGATGGTGAATGTTCTCTGTTCAAGATTGCCTTTATGGTGAATTACTGAAAATGACTGTGCCTAGTGAAGGATTAGATTGGACTTGCTGCTACCTTCCTCGAAAACTAGGTGCTATTTAGAAGAAATCTAGACTTTAATGGTATGTTCATCAAGGAAATGAAATTTCTACAGTTCCTGGTATGACATCTGACTTTTGTCGCAGCATTTAACCTGCAGAGTCTTTTCTTACTACTGGTTACAGAGGACTTCTATCTTTTGCTTCTCTGGATAGCTATGATGATAGCATGGTGTCCTGCCATATTTTCAAGTGATTTGTTCGCTCATTTTCTAAAGTGGTGCCTTGCCACCACCCCCATCATTAGTGGTAGACCATAAACATGATAAACATGGTATTCATTGCTACCTTATTGCTCTAGTCTCTCATTCATTTTAAGGCTAATTTTACTTGGGCAATGGGAGAGAATTGTGCTATTAATAAGAATTCTAAATTGGAACATGGCATTAAAGATTGGTTTTTATCTGGATATTTTGAAAAACCAATTAAATTTAATAGTTTCAATAAGAAAGGTCTTCTGGTCCTGGGCCATTTTGCTGAGTGCCAAACTTTAAAAAGAGGCTATTAATTTAAATGACATTTTAGATTAAGAGAACTGATCTGAGTTAAACACCACATGGCCTAGAATGAGGAAGGAAAACAGACATTTTTTTTTTTAAATATCCTAATACTTTTGCTCATTAGACTATCTGAAGGAGACCAAGGAATGTTTCACATTAGGACAAGTAGTGGTGGTTTAAAGAATGTAGGAATGTATATAGTGTATACATATAGATGTATAAAGACTATATTATGAATGAATGTATAATATATATAGACTATATATGTATATACATATGTATATGTACATAAAGGCTATGGATACAAATTATATATGTATATATACATATATATGTTTACACATACATGAACAGATAGATAAAATGGACGTGTTGAGACTTAAAAACACAAATTCAGTTTTGGTGTTAGGGACATAGGCAAAATATCTTAATTTTGTTCATCTCCAAATGTGATTATCCTTTTTTATGCTATTTGAGCTTTCAACTAATTGCTCAAAAGTTTCTTCTTTTCAAACATCACTCTGATCCTCCCCCAAACAGCTGGCGTGAAAAGGAAGTAAATCCATATTACAAACTGGGATGTGTTTGGCAAATTAGAAGTAGAAGGCAAACATTCACATATTTCAGCATTAAATTCTAAGGTAAAGTAACATTTAAGAAAGTACAGCTTCTTGTAGTGAAATGACAGGTGAATATGTGATCTTTTCACATAAAATGACAGGCCGCATTTAATGAAATTATTAGAATTGGCACAGTACATTTCATTTTCTGTCAAGCCTAAGGTTCCATTCAACAAATGCAATAGTGCCTTTCCCCTGCCTTTATACAACTATCTGTCCTAGATGATTTAGAAAACATTCTTCCTGAAGGTACAGGGCTAGACCAGATGCTATCTTGAGATTACTTCTGGATCTATGATTCTACATTAAGTTAAATTTATCATGTGTTATTTCATAAAGCAAACTTGTCTCCATGCATCATTTTATTTAATATGTAGTATTAATTTTGGGGGAAATAGAGTTCTTCTCTATGATCCTATAGTAGTTTATTAAAATACCTATATTCAGATGACAAAAAAAAAAGACAAATGTTGGAGGAGTTGTAGGAAAACAGGTAGCTTATCATTGCACTGTTGGTGGAGCTTAGTTGCTTTAGATGGACCCCCTGGTCTCTATATAAAAGTGAATCTGGTTAGTAGTATAGGGCAGAACAACTTTTCTCACATGAACTTTGGCAATATGCCAAGTCTGATGGGTATGAAGTCCAAATGGATTGGACTTATTATGCCTTTAGATAACAAAAGAGCTAAATCAGGAAATCTGTGGCCAATCAAGTCCAAGGTCAGTTTTGCTCTAGACTTACCTTTGTTGGCTAGGGGCTGAGGAAATTGAGACTGGTCACATAAATCGATCTGGCCTTTGGGTATCTTTGTCTTCTTTTAGGTAAAACCTCCCCATGGTGTGAGTAGGAGGAAAGAATTTTCATCAGGGAAATGCTAATTCTGTCGCAGACCCAGTTCTGAGGTCTTATGTATGACCAGATACATATATACCACAGAGACAAACCCAATCATTTTTTCATTTATGATCAGAGACCTTTCTTTCACCAGATTTTTCACCAAAGTTGTCTTTGTTTACATCCTAAGCAGACATGCTCCATTGTGTCTGCTTGCAAAGTCAGAACGATGGAGTAGGGAGTGATAGAGTAGGTGTTAGAAGTTTTAGGTCAATCATTTATTAGCAAGTTATAACTAAGTTATAAAAACTTAATGGGTCTTGTGTTATCTATAAAATGAAAAGGTTAGACTATATAATTTCTTAAGTTCTTGCTGTATCTAAATGCTATTATTCTATGGTACTTTTTTGGTATATCCACAGCAAATTTGTAATGAAACAAAATATGCAGTTTAATAATTATAGGCTTAGGAAAGCACCTAAGTGTAGACCAATGGGATGCCACTGGATCTATTTGTAATGCTATTTCTTCTCTTTTCTAATGTAGAACTTCATTCACATTTAATCAGTTAGCTATACATTTGGGAGGCTTGACTACTTCTCTGGGTTAATGTATTTTCAGGGCTTTCTTTTGGACTCAAAATCTGCAAAAGACCTGGAGAGATGTTTTCAGAACCTAGCTTCTGGAAAGCTCTTATTGCCTGGCAAACACACACTCTATCACCAGTGAGCAGTCCTGAATAGGAATAAGGAAGGGGTGAGAGCCTAATGTGTTTGGAAAGCCAACATGTTGATGTTTGTCCTACTTGGCAGAGCTCCAGGAGCACTTGTGAGAAATGTCTATACAAATATAATTAGGAAGTGCCTAAAGTTCTGAATGTTTTTTCCCTGTGTTTCTCAGGGGCCTCAAATCTCAAATCCCTTGTTGTGCAATGGGTCTGTATAACTTTTTCAGGAAGTACAGGGCCATCATTCTATCTCTGGTTAGCAGTATGGATGGATGGATGGATGGATGGATAGATGGAAGAGGGAGGGTGGGAAAGACTGCTAGGGTAAAAGGAGGAAAAATGCAGAAGAAAAAATCTCAAACTAACCCAAAGTCTCTTAATGACTGTTCCCTCTCCAATAAGAATGCCTTAGTAAGATGCTTCTTTTTTTTTTTTAATTTTCATTCGTAACTTTAAGGTTTTCCCTGCAATAATTAACTGGCATCATGTAAATGGGAGTAATTATCTGAATGGACTAGTGCTATGCATATGAACTCAAGTACAAACATTGTTCATATCTGTGACATTTTAGTGCTACACAGAATTCTCCGTCCCCTTAGCATAAAGCCCTTTACAAAGAGAGCAAGAGTTATTGGCAAAACAAAGACAAAAATGGGAACCACATTACAATGACAACAAAAATTTAAGTTAACTTTAAAGTAATGGTACCAATCTATGGAGGACCAAGGGTTGGTTACGTTCAACAAAAAGATACAAATCAATTCAATTTAATAAGCAATTATTAATTGACTACTATGGGTAAAGCACTGTGATTTCTGCTGGGGACACAATTATAAATAAATCCATTTCTGTGGGAGCTAACAACAGAAAGGACGAATAACTCTAATAAAGAGAGGCTGAGTTCTCAAATTCCTGGGGTGGAAGTAGGAGGGAGAAAAAGCAGATTTTTTTCTACTTGAAAAAAATTAATTTAAAAAAAAATTTAAGGGAGACTGAGATAAGTGCAAAGAATTTCAGGGAAAGTGCTTTGTCAAAATTGAAGATGAGTGGGAATAGGACAAGGCAACCTTCACCATGGAGATAACATCTGAGGTAACTCTTGAGGAAAGCGAGGGATTTCAAGAGGTGGAGGCATCCTTGGGGTGAGGGAGGGAGTTTCTTCCTTATTTCAAAGGGGGCATGAGCAAAGGCTCACACATGAGACAGATACAAAAGGAAAAGGAACTGAAAAGTAATCAAATATGACTCTAAGTTAGACTGAAGGGAGGCAGTATAGTATTAGGCTTAGTAAGGTAGGATAGAGTCAGAGCAACAAAATCTCTGTGTCTCAGTTACCTTATCTAAGAATCAGAAGTACAGAATTTATTTAATAGACGCTGAGGATTTTGAAGAGAGGAGTGATGTGATTGTAGCAGGATGTTATGAAGGTTATGTGGACAGTGTGTGGATTGAAAAAGATTTCAAATGGAAATGAGAAGAGGATTTAAGAGGTTATTACAGTGGTCTAGATGAGAACCGATGAAGCTTAGCGACATACAGCTAATGGGATGGGATAGTGGATAGAATGCCAAGCTTGAAGTCAGGAAGACCTGAGTTCAAATGTGACCTCAGACACTTATTAGCTGTGTGACCCTGGGTAACTCACTTAACTCTGTCTGCCTCAGTTTCCTCTTCTATGAAATGATCTAGAGAAGGAAATAGCCAACTACTCCAGTATCTTTGCCAAGAAAACCCCAACTGAGGTCATAAAGAATTGGATATGACTGAAACAAATGAGCAACTAGAGCAAAAAATACAGTAATATTCACCTTCCTAGATATTGAATATGCACTATGTATAAGGGTATCAGGGGCACAAAGGGAAAAAAAGAAAATGAAAAAAGCATTCCAGCCCTCAAGGAGCTTACGCTCTACTGGGAGATACAACATGAACTCAGATAAGTGAATACAAAGCAATTTGAAGGAATGAGCATGAGTAACAGGGATCAGGAAAGGTTTTGCGGAAGCAGCAATACTTGAATTAATCTTTGAAGGAAGCTAAAAATTCTAAGACTCTCTAAACAGCATATGAAAGCATTGGAGGAAAGAGGCAGAATTCCAAACTCAGAGTGATGGGGTGCTTAGGTGCCTGTGCTTGAAACCCCAGTTCCAAGATCACATTTCTCCCTATAACCTCAAAACACTAGCCCTGGCAATTTGTTTCCAGCCCAAGGACATTATGCCTAACAATTACTCATATAATTATCTTAAGCAAAGTACTTATCTCTCTCCCTGGTATAGTAACAAATCTCACTGTAGGAATTATTTGTTTGAATTGGCTTTGTACTAGCTCATAAAGATATTCAGTACCCAATAGACTTTACCAACTCTCTATTTCATCATATGCACCCTGGACTCTTCCATATGTGTATCCTAGACTTAAGACATGTATACTCTCTACATCTATCTTGTCTAACAAGACATCGATGGGAGAAGCCTGGGTATTTCTCAGTCAGCCCTAACTGCTAGCTGACCTAGTGATGTTGCAGGTCTAAAATCACATCTCCATGTAGTGCCCCACTTTAGTTTTTTCCCAGTGAACTCTGGGTAAAATGCCTATGTAGTAGATACTAAAAGTTCATGTTCCTTTAAGAACTGAACACTCCTTAACCTCTCTCTCATCCCACCCTGAACCACGTAGTTAGCATATTTGGCACAAATTCTACCAAAGAATATCATATATAACCTTTAACTGTACCCCTTTTAGATTGAAATTTCCCTAAGAACTTTTTCCCACTGTATAGCATGTCAATAAACTTTGGCCAACTTGATTTAAAGACCTGTTGAGTCTGTGAATTCATTCCAGATGACCCTGTTTGGGAATCCTGGTCTTTGGGGTTCCTGAACCTCTCAAATCCCATCAACAGTGCATAGAATGTAGGAAGGGGCATAAAGTATTAAATCTGGAGAAGTTGTACCCAGATTGCAAAGGCCTTTAAATACTAGGCTAAGAAGTTTCCATTTTGTTCTAGATACCATAGGAAAGCACAAGTAAATAACATGGTCAGAGTTATACCATAGGAAGATTATTTTTCAGCTATGCAGCAGAAGAAGAATTGGAGAGAGTAGAAACGAAGTAGGGTGATTTGTTGTAATAATTTGGATAAGAGGTGAATGGGGTGGTGGCTGTGTAAGTGAGGGAAAAGGGACAAATGTGAGAGTTGTGGATGTAGAGTTGGCAAGAGTTGGTTGTAGTGGGAGTGGAAGAGAGGGATCAGATTTGTGAGATATCACACAGATAGAAACAATGGGACTTGGAAATTCTTTGGATAAGTGGCATAAGGCAAAAAGAAGAGTCAAAATGAGCCTGCGTGAATTGAAAGGTGGATCCTGGTGTAATTAATAGAAGTAGGAAAGTAAAGGGAAGGGGTAAATTTAGTGAGGGAAAAGAATTCAGTTTTAGACATATAGAATTACAAATGAAGATACCTAGCATAGGGTTGGACATAGAGAACTGTATCTCTGGCGAGAGGTTGGGTGTTGAGATTACCATCTGGGAGTCATCATCTGAAGAGAGGTGATAATTGAGGCTGTGGGAGTAGAAAATTTCACCAAGAAATAGAGTGTAAATATAAAAGAGAAAAGGACCTAGGATGGAATGTTGTGGAAAGAGGAGCCAGAAGGAGACGGGAAAAACAAGCCATTTGGGGGGGAGAATGATGAGAATTAAGGGATATGGAAGTCCTTGGAGGAGAGGAACACTGCCCTCAGTGTCAAATACCACAGAGAGGTCAAGGAGAATGAGGATGGAAAAGAGGTTGTTTAATTTAGAGATAAGGATGTCATTAGTAATCTATTTCAGATATTTAAGCCATCTTGCCAGGAGCTGATGAGTGAATACATGGCAAGGAAGTGGAGGATAGAGTACCCTTTCTAGGAGTAGGGCAGTTAAGAGGGATGATGAAGATAGGAAAATCTTTTGAGGGGGTGGAACTGTCAACTGCATGGTTTTGTTTGCTTTTTAAACTAATAAGGATTTGGCCTCCCAAGCTCTCAATCACCCCTTTCCCTCACTTCCTCCCACACACAAGACTGGGGAAAAAGCATTAACAGAGATAGAAAGGGAGAGATTGAAGTTGCACAAGAAAGGAAAGACACAGAAGGAAATAGGTGCAAGAATACAAGTAGAGTATAACTTTAGCTAGAAGAGCCACCTCTTTTTCCTGAACTTGGGGGGAAGGGGTTACATATGGCAGTGAGGGACAAAAGTTCTGTTCATCTTTTCTGCCCAGGGCTCTCAGAACCCTTGGAATGACTCTAATTTCAAAAAGAAAATATGATTCCCTTTTCTGGACCGCATTCTAAGGCTGAATTTATTCACAGCAAAATTCTCTCACTGAGTATTCATGCATTTCTTTTTCTCAAGGAGTAGAGGTATCTGCAGATCCCATTCCACATTTCTGTGGTTCCTTCCCAACTAATGAAAGGGAGTTAGCATTATTTTTTCTCTCCCCAATCTACCTTTTACCTTAGTTCTCAAAACCTTCCTTTCTCCCTAGTGTTCCCAGGCCCCTGGGATATGCTACATGTGCTGACTTTAAAGTTCTACCTTTGGTTTGTCTCTAAGGGGATGATGTAATGTATAGGTCATGTAGTCTGTAAAGAAATGTTTAAAGAGGTGAGCATCTGGGGGCTGTTTACAGGCCCAAAATGTCTGATACTGATTTCTGTACTATGGGGTACAGGGCAAGCACGAACTTTTGCTGTTTTGATAAGTATTTATTGAAACGGCTTCTTAGAAATGTTGAAGATGACAGATGACATAATTCATCACCAAAAATCTTAAGTCTTCAAATTTATTTCTAGAATTTCTTTATAATCAAAATTCAAATAGCTTAAACAGTCCTGTATTTGGACCATTTTGTATACTTCTAGAAAAAATAAATCATGAAAAGAAGTTAAAGAGATAATGAAAGGAAGAAAAATCACTTGAATATTCAGGGTAGCTGGCCTTATGGTAGATAGGACTTTCCTTCAAGTTAGCCCTTACTAACATCACTGGCTGAATACTTCAAGGGATATCCCATGATGGCCTGATTGCATTGTCCAGACCTTTATTTGAGTAATGCATTTAATTTGAGATTCTATTTTACGATAGGTGGAGGAACTTCACAGGATCCAGCAAGATGTTAACGATGACCAAAGGACTGGAAGGAAGAACCTATAGCAAGTGAACACCTTTTCTCAAATATCCTTCACAGTGGCACAGTAATTTGGAGTCTTCAAAGTGCTTTTATTTGGGAATCATTACATTTGGAAGATAATGATGCCACTGAATGTTTATTTAATGCCTTCTTTCAGTGAGGTGAAGAATTATTATAAGGGGATGGTAATCCCATATTCATCTTCTGTCTATGAAACATGGATAATAGGTTTGTTTTTCAGTAGGTACCACTAAGAGTATTAATGTACATTTTAGATTTCCCTTTAGATGACCCTAGGTGAGAATGAGCCACTACCAGTCTGGAAATCCTTATGCTTGGACAAATTTAGCTTAGGGGTGGGCTCAATTCAACCATAGTGCTACCACACAGGAGGCGGTAATGGTCTATCTCTCATGGAACCAAGATTGCCCTCTTAAGTACTTAGAAAAGGAGTGGAATGGAAGCAGGACCCGGAATATTGCCCCCCCAAGAAGAATATGTTGCCTGAAGGTGGGAAAAATTTCTCTTTTGTTTCCATATCACCAGAGCCCAGCATAGTACCTTGTTCATGGTAGGCAATGAATAAATGTTTGTTGAGTTGAATTGAATGGGAACCTAAGTTTGAATTATAACTTTCTCTCTTCTCTGTCTTGTCTTGATCAACTCACTTAGCTTGCCTGGTTCTCAGGCTTGGTTTTTTTTTGTTTTTTTTTTGGTCTATAAAATGAGGGTGATTTCTACAGTCTCTCTTTTTAAAAAATAATTTTATTTATTTATTTTTAGTTTTCAACATTGAGTTCCATAAGATTTTGAGTTCCAAATTTTCTCCCCATCTCTCCCCTCTCCCCGACCCAAGACAGCATGCAATTTGATATTAGGGTCTCTTTCTATGATGGCATAATATACTATTGCGACTTCACTTACTAAATATTTGGCAGTTAGAAGAGTCTCTACTTCAATTGTTAATCATCAAAAATCTCAACAATTCCATCTAGAGGAGTTTTCCTCTTTTATATAAACACTAAAGTATAAATGGAAAAAAAAGATATCTAAGCCCACCATGTAGAATTGGGTCCTGTCAGTTACAAGTATGATCATGTTCCTCATTGTGATTACAGATGCTTGTACAAAAAGATTTGGTAAAAAAAAAAAAGGGGGGGGTCCCACAGTTCGATATGACTATCATCATCTCCTCAAAATAACCTCTTACAAAACATAGCTCACCCAACACCACAATATAATTTCAGTTCCAGAGGCATCACAAGACAGATTCACAAAGAAAACTGGTTTCTTTCTCCTCTCCATTGTCCTTTTCGACTGTTTCAAAGATAAATTTCTGAGAACCTTCTTTAGTGTCCAGTGGTAAGGTCTCATTAGGCGAAGAGCTTGCACACTGGAATCTTTTCAGACTTCTCCCATTTTCTCTTCCTACTTTTCCAATTTTGTGGAGGTCCTCAGCTATCTTTTTTTCTGTGTCTTCCAAAAATCTGGTCAACAAATTAAATAGAAGAGCAATCCAGGCAAGGCCAAAGAGAATCCAAATGGCTACCAGGGCTCGATAATAGGAACAGTATTGTTTCCCAGGCTGTACCCCTAGAAGAAGGAAGTAAATCAACAAAAAATGATTTTAGCATCTATGTTTCTTTCTTCATACACATATCAATTTCCAGTCATAGTAGGGGGCATTCTCCATTTAGCAACCTTCTGTTCAAGCAACTCTCATTTTTAGAGGGTGAATGCAACCCTTCCATGATTAATATGTGAACTTTGAGGATTACCATAGTGAAAATTCATCATCCTGTGCCCAGCCTGGTAATGACCTCTCCAGACTTAGGCATTATTATCCTCAGATGGCATTCAAAGCCTTTCATAACCTTCAAATCAGCTAGTCCAGCACCCTTACCTTTCCAGTCTTCTTATACTTTAAAATTGTTCATTCGTTTCAGTTGTAGTCAACTCTTCATGACCCCTTTGGGATTTTCTTGGCAAGGATACCAGAGTGGTTTGCCATTTCCATCTCCAGTTCATTTCACAGATAAGGAAACTGGGGCAAAAAGGCCTAAGTGACTTGCCCATGGCCACACAGTTAGTAAATGTCTGAGGCCACATTTGAATTTACATCTTCCTGACTCCAAGCCTGGCTTCCTTTTTCCATTTCTCCCACCCACCCAAATGCTCTGTATTCCAGTGATACTGGTCTCTTTACTGTTCCCCACACAAGACACTACATCTCCTGGATGTCTTCACGCCTGGAATTCTCATCCTCCCCATTTCTGCTTGCTGGCTTCCTTTGAATCTCAATTCAAATCCTACCTTCTATAATTTCCCAATTGTCCTTAATTCTAGTGACTTCCTTCTGCTGATTACCACCAATTTGTCTAGTATATAGCTTCTTGGTACATAGTTGATAGGTGCTTGCATGTCCATTAGACTGTGAGCTTCCTGAGAGCAGGAGCTATCTTTTGCCTTTCTTTGTATTCCTAATACCTAGCACATAGTAGGTGTTAAGTAAATGTTCATTAAATGATTGACTCAGATGATCAACGTGCAGTCTATATCACCAGACCAAGCCTTTCCAGGCTTTTAGAATCTGCCAGAACTTATACCAGTATTGGCATACCTTCAATAATCCAGCAGCATCTTTATATCCCAAGTCATCAGAGTAAGATTTTAGAAACTATTCAGCAATAAATAAGGATAATTAATGATTTAATCATATACTTAAAGAGATAGAAGAGACCTTAGAGATTATTTTATAGATGATGAAACATTCTCTGATTAGGTGAATGACTTTTCCAAGGTCATATTGTGAGTTAGTAATGTATCAATGATAAAACCACAGCCCAAGTCTCCCAAACATCAATCTGGTTGTTTGTTTTCCAACAGAAAAACAATAAATATAAAGAGAAAGTTCCTAAAAAAACTGAAAATGTCTATTAATAAGAAAACTATAACTCAATTTATAGAAATCTAATCCCACAACTTTAGGTTAAGTACAACTGTCATTTGATTCCCAGATTGAAGAAATGCATTGGAATACATTGATCCCAGCTGCTTGGCTTTGGGTGCTTTTTCTCTGGGCACCCCAAAGAGTACAACTAACATTTCAGATGCATATCAATGTGACCATCAATTTTCTATTACCTATTGTCTGATATTAAAATTTAGAAATGAAAATAGATAAATCTATCACACATATTATGATTAGGATGGAATACTATTGTGTTATAAGAAATGATGAGCAGGATGCTCTCAGAAAAATCTGAACACTTACATGAACCGATGCAAAGTGAAATGAGCAAAAACAAGGGAACATTGTACACAATAAAAACAGTATTGCATGATGATAAACTGTGAAAGATTTATCTATTCTCAGCAATACAATGATTTAAGACAATTCTGAAGGACTTTTGATGAAAAATAACTGAATGCAGATCAAAGCATCCTTTTTCTTTATCTTATTCTTCTTGTTTTTTGAAATCTGTTTTCTTTTACCACATGATTAACATGGAAATAAATTTTGCATGACTGTACATATATAACCTATATCAATTTGCTTGCCTTCTTCATGATGGGGGGAGGGAAGAGAGGGAGTTAAAGAACTTGGAACTCAAAGAATTTTAAAGAACAAATGTTAAAAATTGTTTTTGCATGTAATTGGGGAAAGTTTTAAACACACATACATGTACATACATATACATTTATATTATTCTGTACAAAATTATTCCAAAAGAGGTTCATATTAAGGGAATAATGACACATCCTTTCGGTTAGGCATGGCAGATAGAGTGTTAGAACCCAGCAAGATCCAAGTTCAAATCCTACTTTTGCCACTAGCTAGGTGACCACGGCAAAATCACTTAACCTCTGAATCTCAATTTCCTCATCTGTAAAACAAAGATAATAATGCCTTACAGCCCCTACCTCACAGAGTTATTAGGGTATTCAAATGAGATCATATATGTAAAGTCCTTGGAAAATTTTAAAGCACTATATAAATGTCTCCAGGAAGTATGGCATATTTAATAGAAAACCAGCCTTAAAGTCAGAAAGATTTGGAATAGAAGACTGTGACTCACGTGACTTTAGATAAATTGCTAGATCTCTCAGGGCTGGAGGCAACTCTCTAGAACTCCAGACTGCATAACAATTGAGGATTTGCATTGGTAAAGGAAATTTTCTCACTGGGAACACCCCATACAAATGTAATCATAGATTCAGATGCACTTCCATTTCTATATAAATATCAGTTAACATCATCATCATCAATATCATTGGCTTTCATTCCTAACAATTTCACTTATTTGCTCTTTCAGTTCTGACAGCTTTGGATTTAGGGTCACTGCCTCATTTTATGCAGCTATAAATGTGAAGGAATAATATCATTTTCACAACCACTGAAGCTCTATGTTGCTCTTTGTGATCTCATGAAATAACCAACAGCATAATTATATATGTTTTATTTCCCTACTCTCCTCCCCACCTTACCTCTTGGGTCTTTCAAATATAGATGCTGCTATCAGTAAGAGCATTAACCATCCAGAGTGTGATTTAGGAGGTTGCCAAAGACGCAGTTGGGATACATGTGGAGTCTTGAGGCTTGTCAAGCCAGAACATATCACAAAATCTATTTAAATGAAGCATTAACACATACGGTCCCAAGACAGTCTAATTTTGGCTCTTCACAGTTTAATAAACTGGCCTCTGGGAAGAGTAGGTGGAAATCCTGTTTCCATACAAAACAATTGTCTATTAGCAATCTATTCTTGCCGGCTGCTGGGAAAACACAATTCACTTATGATTTTGTCAAAGTCAAGGTTTACTAACCCCTGTTAATAAACTGGAGTGAAAATAAACTTAAATAATCAGTGAATTTTTTCTTCTTATACAACAGAACACTTACTCCAGTGCTAATAAAGTGGCCAAGCTGGAGAAATGAAGTTCCACTAAATGCTGAGAGCCAAAGGCAAAGCCTTATTCCTCAGAGAGCTCTCTTGCTAATGAGCTCAATCTCCAGGGTCTCAGACGAAAAGTATGCCTTTTGACCATATATGCTAATGTGGTATTTGTTGAGATGGGGTGGGACATTTTTTACAAACTAGGTCTTGGAGGACAGAAATCTAGGAATCTTCTAAGCCAATGGATCAAGACATATATTCTATATAATACAAATAGTTTAATATCTTCCAAAGTTGTGTACCTGCCATTTTAAATAAACCCATACCATTTGGTGAGCCTAAAGTAATCCATTCTCCTGTGAACTCTGAATAATTTGGGGCCTTCTGAGTTAGTTAAAAGTGTTTGTAATGCAATATGTCTGCAGGCACATGTTAGCTCATAAACATTGCGTAATGTTGACATAAACAAGCACTAGGCATGTAATGCAAGAATCTTGGATTTGGTCCTCTCTATAATCTTTGGTATTTATGTATTATAGGGTCTTTCATCCAAAGAGATTTTGAAAAACCAATGATGGTTAAATTTCGTTGTCTCCATTTTGTAGCAGATAAACAAAGTACAGAGAGATTAAGTAATTTATCTAGTACCAACAAGGGAGATAATGGTAGAGACTGGAACAGAGCCTAGTGAGTCATTTGTCTCATCTAGATTTCTGTCCTCCAAGACCTAGTTTGTAGAAAATGTCCCACCCCATCTCAACAAATACCACATTAGCGTATATGGTCAAAAGGCATACTTTTCCTCTGAGACCCTGGAGATTGAGCTCATTAGCAAGAGAGCTCTCTGAGGAATAAGGCTTTGCCTTTGGCTCTCAGCATTTAGTGGAACTTCATTTCTCCAGCCTGGCCACTTTATTAGCACTGGAGTAAGTGCTAATTTATTTTTCTTATTCTCTTTTTGACCTTAGACTTCTGCTGGTTTTAGGTCACATTCTGTGGGAAATATCCTTTCCCAGGATACTGGTTCACCAGGCATTGCTGTGCTTATGATGAGCATTGCAAAAAAACAAAAAACTCCCCAAAACAACAATATAGAGAGAAGTGCAGTTCATGTTTTGACATCTGTTGTTGAAGATAGGGAGGTACAGAAATTCTCAAAAAAAACTTGGTAAAAAACATTTAAATGAAATCAACATACATTTTAATACTCACCGACTTCGGGGCAAATGTGGGCATAAAGAAGAATACCAAAAAAGATGTTGAAAAATATGACTTAGGAGTAACAAATAAGAGTAGTCAAAGGCTCATCAACTTTATAGAAAACTGAAGCTTTTATATCATGAGAGTTTGCTTTAAAAAAATAGGGAAATATACATGGTGAACAATGAATAACATCACAAAGTTTTTTATTATATTCTAAATTGGGAAATCACTAGTCTGTAATGTGTGTCATTTCTGAAACATTCATATGTCTATACAGACTCTTAACTCATTGGAGCAAAGATAAAACTCCTTACCAAATTAGGCAACACGAGAAGATACCACATGGAACATTGGCAACTCCAATTTGACCTATTTAAACAGTGTTAATACTGAAAAGTGAGAAATAGTTAGGAAAACAATTGGGAATATAGTTTATCATCATTTTCTGAGGAAGTCTAAAAAATGTAAACCAATCAGGACAACGAAGAGACAAAAACAAAAGACAAGAAAATCCCTTAGACAGCAAATACTTGAACTAAATGACAAGGGTAGCACTTGTTTAGAATAGAAATCCATTTTCAATATTTAACAGAGGAGAATGGAGGAAGATTATGAGCAGCATCTCTTCATAAAACAAGTAGAAGCAGTGGAAGGAAAAACAAAATTCTTAAAAAGACACAACTGATAACTGTTTAACAACTCTGATTATTGAGACATAAAACAGAGAAACTTATTCTTTGCTATAAATATTTGCTATTGTCATGGTAGGTGTCCAGGGAAGGGAATAAATTAAAGAGGGATTCCCTACCTCAGACACTCCTTTTCGAAGATGACAGTGTGTTAATTGCACCAAGCCCTGGAGAATTGCTGAGTCACTTAAAAGAGATCTGTAGTCATTCGATAACCTAACAATTCACACAAGAACACTCAAATGGATGAACAATGTCCGTTGTACAGACGATGATATTCAGATGGATGGACAATCTATAGAGTTCTGTTCTCTCTGTGTCTCTGTCTCTGCCTTCTCCCACCTCTATACACGCACATACTGTATTAATTACTGCTCCATTTAACTAGTATAAGAATAATTGACTAGTTGAAAGAGAGTGGGCTCAGTTGCATTTGAAAAATTGCTCAGTGCTTTTAATGATCCCAAACTCTTCCTGAAACAAAGGCTTATCTTTCATTATCAATATTACTTCCAATGATGCTGGATGTTCACAAATCATGAAATATCAATCTCTAAAGAATTAAAATTAAAAGTCACACAAAGGACAAGGGAGAAATGCATGATGGTTATGAACAGACTGCTGCATTTTTTCTAACCACTGAAGAATTACTCTGCAGCAATCATCTAAAGGATTTTATTAGAGACGTGGGTGACTAGAAAAGGAGATGGGATAGTCACATAGCAAGAGTGAGGGTAATTTAAGAGTAGCACATGTAAAAAACAATTTTCACCTAAAGGCAAGAAATTTACAAGGAGGCCTCTAGAATTTTGACTGGTTACCTCTCCAATTGGACAAGAGTTAACGTAGAAAAAGAAAGCTAAGACAAGATTGAGATGTATTCTGTTAGAGGCAGTAGTCACATTGATGAGATCGTACATCCATCAAAATATTGAAATAAGCTGTGGGTGCTCTCTTTATAGAAACCCAGCCTTAAGGAAATCTACAGAATAGAAAGAAATGAATTTTCCATGAAAGACATAGAAATCCATATGCAATAGAATCCGAGGAAGGAAAATTCAGTCTTGCCTATGGTGAAAAATCATAAATTTATTCATCTTCTTTTTATAATACATGGAAAATCTGATACCCTCTAGCTATAACATTCTGAGACTGTGAAAGACTTCCCAGATGAGATAGCTTTACATTGAAATTCTTTTTTGTATTTCATTAAATCAACTTTCATCTAGGGACTTACCTTATATTATATATTGACACGGAGTGAATAGTGTTAAAGTGAGCTTTAACTGTAGAAATTAAACCAAATTCTGAGAAGGTGTCCATCAATTGGGGAATGGCTGAACAACTTACATATGTATTGGATCAATCAATCAATATTTATTAAATGCCTATAATATGCCAGGCACTGTGCTAAGCATCGGGGATATAACAAGAGGCAAAAGACAGTCCCTACTCTCAAGGAGTTTTAATCTAATGAGGGAGAAAATATGAAACAAATATAAGCAAAGTAAATTATATTCAGGATAAACAGTAAATAATTAACAGAGGGAAACTACTAGACTTAAGAGGGACAGGGAAGACTTTTTGTGGAAGACAAGGTTTTAGTTGGGACTTAAAGGAATCTAGGGAGGTCAGTCAGAGTGAAGTAGGGAGAGTGTTCCAGGCATGGGGGGATAGACAGAGAGAATGCCAGGAGCAGAGAGATAGAATGTCTTTTTGGGAACAGCCAGGAGGCCAGTTGAATGTTATATAGAATATCATTGTACCATAAGAAATGATGAAGATGATGGTTTCAGAAAACATGGGAGAAGTCTTATGAACTGATGCAGAGTGATTATGAGCCGAACTATGAGAACAATTTATACATCAATAATCCCAACACAAACAGCTAAGAATTCTGATCAACACCAGGACCAAGTATAGTTCCAGAGTACTTACAATGAAACACGCCACCCTTTTCTTGAGAGGTGTTAGGCGCAGAATACAAATTTTAGCATTATTATCTGTGCAGGGAATGGAAGGGAGGGAGACTTGGCTAATGCAGGAATGTGTTTTGCCTGGCTATAAGTGTTTGCACCAGAGGCGTTGTTTTTCTTCTTTCTTCAACTGGAGTGGAGGAGGAGAGCAGGATTAGGAAGAGGGTGGGAGGGTGGAAAGGAGAGATGGAAATAGCATGAAATTTAATTTAAAATAATTAAACCTGTCTACCCAGATTGTTACCAGAGCAGTGAAATCATTCCTTTTTATTCCCTGTCATTCCAAAGTTTCATAATTTGGGCATCAGAATACTGATTCTCTCAGTAAAACAATAGCACTAATTTATAAAAGTTTGCATGCATTTTCTCAGTCCTCACAACAGCAACCTTGCAATAATGCTGCATTATTCTCCCTATTTTCCACATAGGGTAACTATAGAAGTTTAGAATCATGAGCCCTTAGTCAAACAGCAGGATTCAAATCCAGGTCATTTCTGATTGTGAGGTCAACGCTCTTTCTAATATACCACTCTACGTTTTTTTTTCTTAAAGTCCTTTAAAGTTTCCCAGACACAAAGCACTCCAGGGTAGGCAAGGATACATGCTTTCAATGCATGGCTACCGAGTAAATTTAGGCTCTAACAGAATCACAAAATTCTTCACTTGGGAGATGGGTACTTTAAAATAGAGATTTAATATGTTGTACTCCTCCCCCCAAAATATTTGAAACTAACAACTTATTCCACCATGATGTAAGATGCCACATCAAGTGGACATTCCTTATGTATTTTTCTAATAAAAGGTTGCACCCTACAGGGATACTATGGCAGGAACAGCTTGTGAGCAGCATGCTTGACCCATCACTAAGACAGAGAAAACATTAGAGGAAATTCAGCACAAGAAGAACATTTTAATTATGTTTACACACAGCATGCAAACTAACAGAAAAATAAAATAAGGGTCAGAAGTTATAACCATATGTATCTAGTTTCAGTGGCATGTCACCTGGCAAAGCTATAACTAGCATTCCTTTCACCCAGAGCAAAAATAGTAGAAAGGGGACAGAATTGAAGAGGACAGAGTACAATAGGGGAGGGTAGTCAGAGGAAGTCCAAGTATACCCACTTGATAGCATGAGAGCAGCCCCCGGAAAGACTAACTTATGGGGTTGAAGGAGAAGGGCAAGATGGGCCCTGGGGAAGGGATGCTATGGCAAAAAAACCATGGAGAAGTCAGGATAAGGATCAGGGTCTCATTGATTGGCAGAGGACTACAAAGCGTAAAGATACTTGTCTCTAAACCCCTGTGGGGAGAAAATGTACTTTTCCAGATGCCAACACATGGGGAAAATTCCTGGTTGCACTGTTCTAATTAGTGGCCACTGCCATGTTCTCTGTTTTTAAGATACTGATAGTAGACTCCTACTGAAAACAATGAATAGTTACTCAGCCAGTAACTAGATACCTGTGTGACCTCACTTAAATTCAATTCACACACAAGCCAAGACATCACCACATGATGGCAAGCCCTACATCTCTAGACTTTAGCTTTTTCCTCTGTAAAATTATGAAAATTATGAGTCTATTTTAAAGGACCTTGAAGTTACCTTCTGGCTCTAAAATCTAGGATCCTAAGACAGAAGGGGTTCTGTTTATTCAACTAAACAAATTATTTCCCTTCCATCCTTCTGCAAAGATGTTTGTGAAAACAAATTTTTGGGGTGTCAGGGTCCTCTGTCAAATGTTATATCTGATAGGGATTGGTAGAAGAATATATTCCTGCAGTCTCAATGAAGTATTTTTGGTGAAATACACCAAAAATGTCAAGTTCATCTTTACAGCAAGTATGAGAAAGAAGAACTGTTCTGTTTCTGTGGTTGGGCACCTTGGATGCTGGCAATTTCTTGTGGACTTCATCAAAGATTCTTTTAGCAGAGAGAAATCTTTTTTCAATTTGGAATATTTTTTAGTAAGACTTCCGCCCTTTTTCAATTGCTGTGTTTCTTCTGGAATTTCCACTTTGTAGAGGGCCTCAGGCCAGCCTTCCTTCCCCTCCTGGCCCTATTCCTGATTTCCAGACTTCAGAATTCTAGCTCTACTTCAAAACCATTCCTGCTTCCCTCATGCTTTTCAGGAGTGGATACAATGTAAGCCTGGAGTCAGGCAGACTCTTCTTCCTCAGTTCAAATCCATCCTTCAGACACTTACTGGCTGTGTGACCCTGGACAGGTCACTTACCCTGGTTGTCTCTGTTTCCTCATCTGTAAAATGAGCTGGAGAAGGAAATGGCAAACTACTCCAGTACTGTCACCTATAAACCCCAAATGGGGTCCCAAAAAGTTGGATATGACTAAAATGATTGAACAACTTCCTCTAATTAGAATATAAGTTTCTTGAGAGCAGGACTGTCTTTCTTTCTGCTTTTACTGGTACTACCAGTGTTTAACATAGTGCCTAGCACATAGCAATTTCTTTCTTCAAATTATTTCTTTCCTTCCCTATTAGTCTCTTCCTATAAGAAAAAGAAAGCTGGGTAACCTAAATGTTTTCTAGTCCATGACTTTACAGAGTATGAAACAATGCACTAAAGCAACTAATGTTAACTAACTTTTCTAACAGTCAGTTACACACCAAACCCATACTTCCTGACTTTAAAGTTCTTTCTTTTATACCATCTTGCCAATCTTATTCAGATTTCCTTTATGAATGGAATTAAATTGAAATTGGGTGTTACATTGAGGTTTTTCAGACTTGATGTTAAAAAATAACTTTTACAATGGGAATGCCATTGTTTAACAGTTGACTACAACATCCAAAGTTTTGCTTCACATCACCAGGCTGTGGGTGGTGAGCCTCTCTGCAATCTATAATTGAGCCCATACTCAAAATCTTTTTAACCTAATGATACCAACAAGAATACTTGAAATTCTGTTATAGTCTTTGCAAACATAGAGTAATCACTACACCACAATGAAACACCAAAAAAAAAATGATAACTTTCTAGAAGCATCTTGAGCTGTTGGGGATTTGGAGAAGGGAAGCTTCTCGTTGAAGTACATTCTTGTGGCTTCCCTCACTCACTATGTATCTCACAAAAAGGGACCTCTTGGTATGGAAGTAACCTCCATAAATGGAACTCTTGGCTAACAACTTTGGTTTATAGATGTTTGCTGGAAAACATAACTTCTAGGTATTCTTTTCCCTTTCTTTGCACACTGATTTTTTTTTTGGAAGCAAGAATATCTATTAAAAGTTATTCTAGATGTCTGATTTCATTGTACAGGAAATGCCTACTAAGGAAGTCCCTCCATCAATGTAGCCTACAATCCTAGAGAATGCCTGAGTACACTGAGAAGTTAAATGACTTGGCCAGAGTCATACAATCAGTGCATATCAGAGGTGATACTTGAACCTGACTGTCTTTCCATCTATGTATGTATCCTTCACACATCTTACACATGTTTTGGGGGCAAGTTGTCTGGACAAGTCACTTAACCTATAATCTATAACCTAGGACCTGAAAGTCCTCCTTCTAACAAGAATGACAGAATGTGAAGCACTAGATAGCTTAACTGATTCTGCTATTTTCATTACAAATATTTTTTTGTGTAGCTGGTATGGATAAGCTAGGATAAGATTTGAGAATCATTCCTCCAGCTGCTAGGACTGGTTAGAGTGCTGAGCCTGGATAAGGAAGATGTTGGTGCAAATTTTACCTCAGATACTTACTGGTTTGGGGTAAGTCACTTAACCTCTGCTTGCCTCAGTCATCAGTGGGGATAATAATGGCACCTATCTCCTAGTTGTGGAATCAGATGCAACAATATTTAAGTACTTAGCACTGTGCCTGGCATATAGTAAGCACTTAATAAATGCATGTTCCTTTTCTTCCTTCCTTCCTTTCTTTTTCTTTCTTTCTTTCTTTCTTTCTTTCTTTCTTTCTTTCTTTCTTTCTTTCTTTCTTTCTTTCTTTCTCTCTCTCTCTCTCTCTCTCTCTCTCTCTCTCTCTCTCTCTCTCTCTCTCTCTCTCTCTCTCTCTCCCTTCCTTCCTCCTTCCTTCCTTCCTTCCTTCCTTATTAGCCTCTTCCCATAAAAGAGAGAAAACTGAATAAAGAGGCCTGGGTTGAATAAAACTGATGAGCTGCTGTGAGAAGTTGCTGATGATTTATTGTGTGTGTGAGTATGTTTAAGTTCTAGCATTTCTTAACTCCAATAAACACATGATTCATCTCAGGTTGATAGTCTATTTCAAAAGCTATTTCAATCTGCTGCCTTAAATGAAAAAGCTACTTCAAATATGAACATGAGAGTCCTTACCTACTACATAATCACCAAAACCAACAGTGCTCAGAGTGATGAATGCAAAATAAATTCCTTCGTTATAGGTCCAACCCTCTGTTGAATGGAAGACAATCGGTGGCAATCCGAGAAATATGAGGATTCCAGTCATCAGGAAAAACAGAAGTGTCAGAAATTTGATTTTTTTCTAAGGAAAAAATGAAAAGAGATAAAAAGTTAAGTTCACTATGAACCTAGCATGTTTCAAATAGTTGTTCTCTGCTAGGAAATAAGGGTTTGCAATGAAGTCAATAATAGGATTTTGAATTTACATATCATATTTTATTCTGATAGCTTTAAGATCTAATGGAGGGGAAAAGCATTTTAATTTCTCTAGTCTGTAACTGCTTAGAGATATGCTTCTTATTTAGTTATCCAATAGTGAATCAATGTTTGTGGTACAATTATTTATAGTCCTAACGATAGGATGTATTGCACACTGCCATGCTGAGTCAATGCATTCTCATGAGCCATGACTTTGGGGGCACCCATTATAGGCTTGACATTGTATTAGGAGCTATGACAATCATATGTATTTTAAGAGTATATTGTTCATTTTAGTGGTCAAGTGTCACTTTCCTAAGATAACTCCCAGGCTTCAATTTGTTTTTTTCTCTTGTCTGAAAACACAGAATTAGTAGGCAGAACGTTGGATAAAGCATAGGACTTAGAGTCAGGAAGACCTCAGTTCTAATCCTGCCTCAGTCAGTATGTAGCTATGTGACCTTGGGCAAGTCACTTATTCTCTCTGTGCCTTGGTTTCTCTATTTGTAAGATCTGGATAATAATAGCTCCTGCCTCCCAGGTTTTGGGGAAGAATTAAATGTGATAATATTTGTAAAAGTACTTTAAAAGTTTTAAAGCACTATGTAAACGCTAGCCATAATTATTATTACCATTTGCATGATAAAGAGGGAAGCAATGTAGAGTTATGTTTTTTTACTGATTCCTCAGGTACCATGCATTATTAATTGTTAGAAACATAATCAAGCGAGGAAATATTCAAATTTGTTAATCCCATCCAAAGATTAAGGACAACTTACTAAGCACTAGATATCCCACAATGATGTGACATCAACTGTAGGTTTATTATTTAGTTTTCTAATAATTTTGCCCTGCAGGAGGTACCACAGTTGATGCAATTCCAAACTGTGGAATCTGTTGTTATTAACTGTTAAAAATTCAGTGCATGATAAAGGATAAGCTGCTTCACTCTTGATCCCAATTTCTCCATTTATAAAGTAGATTCACAATAAATTCATATATTTATATACATTTATATAAATACATATTTATTTTGTACTATGAGCAAGGCAAAAGGAAGTATGGTATAGTAAGTAGAGGGCCAGCCTCGGAATAAGGAAGACCTCGTTCAATCCCTCCCTCTGGCACAAACTGACAAAATGGCCATGGACAAGTCTATTAACCTCTAAATGGACACAGGCAAATCTCTGAGTCACAGATTTGGCAATATGCGTTAGTGAGGAAGTTTTCATACCAGGAGTTCCCCACTGTCATTCAGTCATGAGTCCAGACTCCTCTAGTGTATGAAAGTGCCACTGAGAATATGAAAAAGCAGAAGCTATGACCCTAGCTATCTTATCAGGGGCATGATAGTTAGAAAGACAGACAGACAGACAGACAGAAAGATAGATAGAAAGACAGATAGTTAGATAGATAGATACATAGATAGATAGATAGATAGATAGATAGATAGATAGATAGATAGATAGGTAGATAGATAGGTAGGTAGATAGATAGATAGATAGATAGATAGATAGATAGATAGATAGATAGATAGATAGATAGATAGATAGATAGATAGATAGAGGAAAGATAACTGACAGTATAGTATATTGAACAATTGGGGTAGCTAGGTGGACTTCACAGCTGGAGTCAGGAAGACCTAAGTTCAAATCAGGCCTCAGATACTTAACTATGCAACCCCTGAGCAAGTCACTTAACCCTGTTTGCTTCAGTTTTCTCATCTGTAAAATGAGCTAGAGATGGAAATGCCAAACCATTCCACTCCAGTATCTTTGCCAAGAAAACCCAAAAAGTGGGTCACAAAGAGTCTAATATGATTGAAATGACTAGGCATCAATAATGTACAGTAACAATGATAACTCCAACAGCAAGTAGCAGTGTTAGAACAAATTAAACTTCCCAAGTGAGTCCATAAGGGTATTGGAGATTTATGAAATTTCTGTAAAGACTAAGATTAGGATAAGGAAAAAAAATATGATAAACAGAAAAAAACCCTCTGTAAGCATTTTCGAAAAGAGATACTATGAAGACATTTGTATTTTCTGTTTTGAAAAATCAATTTTTAAGCTACTTTGGATTCCTTTTTTTATTGGTGTGGGTACTTACCCCATTAATATAGATTTAAAACACCCCCCATACCTTCTCACTTGTACATTTCTTGCTCATAGCTTTACATTAATCCTTCATAGAGAATCTCTCCAACCTATAGGACAAATCCTATGAGTTCTTTCAGGACCTTGAGGTAGGAGTGTACATTGGAGCTGTGCATGTTACCACTCATTCTTGTTGCATTGGCAGCCACCCCCTTTGACTCTGATGATGTCTTCTGCATGCTTCTCATAAACAACGTACTGCTGAAAACGGACCTCTGAGGTCAGCTAGGTGAACCCCTTCATTTTACAGTTGATGAAACTAAGGTCCAGAGAAATTAAATGACTTATTCAAAGACAGCATCAATCAAACTGAGGCAGTATTTGAACCCAGATCTAATTCTAAAATCAGTTCTGGTTTTACTGTACCACCACAGTACTGTCTTCTGCCTTTAAAGTGACATGATTTTTATCCTTCCAAGATTGTGTGTCTGTGTTCATCCTTCGCTGCCAAAGAAGATCATGCCATCAGAGAAATGATGACATGACTTGCACTTGACTTTGTTTTGAGTGAGGGAGGGCTGTGCAGGTCACCAGCCTCACTTCTCCTCCAGAGCCATCTGAATCCAGTGACCAGACATTCATCAGGTTGACTGGAGATGACCCAGGATGAGGCAGTTGGGGTTTAGTGACTTGCCCAAGGTCACACAGCTAGTGAATATCAAGTGTCTGAAGTGAGATTTGAAGGCAGGTCCTCCTGACTCCTGCACTGGTGCTCTATCCACTGCACCACCTAGCTGCCCTCCAAGATTGTAGCACTTCATGATTTGCGACTATGTAACATTACTAGAAGAGTAGCATTGTTAAGGAGACGAATTTTTTCAGGAATGAACACTTTGAGATCAATAAAAGCACTGCAAAATTTCCCAAATGTCATCCTGATCTCTTCATACTGGAGAATTCTGGGCCTGTTCATCAATAGTACCTACTCAAGATAGGTACCAAGATATATAATAGGCTCTGTGGATATCTGCATGGATGACCAAGAAGTCATCAGCAATTATTGATTCATATGACTGTTTTCTTGTGTCAATAAAATCTGTATGAAAATGTTTGCTGAAACGTATTCCTTGATGGAGAATATGAGAAAGAAACAGACAGACTTCCACAGACAATTTTCTGTAATTCTGTGACATCCTTATGGTTATACAAACTTTCAAGAAGGGTAGATCATCTGGCTCTCTTTTTCAACATTCCACTGAATTAACTTCAAGCAAGGTATAATACATGCAAGTATATGATTATTATGGAAGCTACTTAGAGCACTGTGAAAAATGCTATAGCGCAATCCATTATGTTAGGCTATCTTCCTTCCTTCCTTCCTTCCTTCCTTCCTTCCTTCCTTCCTTCCTTCCTTCCTTCCTTCCTTCCTTCCTTCCTTCCTTCCTTCCTTCCTTCTTTTCTTCTTTCCCTTCTTTTTCTTTCTTTTATTCTTTCTTCCTTTCTTTCTTTCTCTCTCTTTCTCTCTCTCCACCGCTCCCTTTCTCTAAGACTGTTGGAGGTTACCTCCCCTTCTCTAAGACTCTAAGACACTATAATTCAAGTCATCCTTTCTCACCTCTCATTTCCATTTAGTTGTAAAACCCAGTTATTTCTATCTTTTTAATCTCTTATATACATCCCTTTCTTTCCTTTGACAGTGCCACCACCCTAGTGCGGGCCCTTATCACCTCATGCTGGTCGATCTCCCTGACTCAAATCTCTCTCTACTCCAAGCTATCTTTCACTCAATTGTTAAAATGATCTTCCTAAAGCACAGGTACGACTATATCAGTTCCCCTATAGTGGCTCCCTATTGCCTCCAGGATCAAACATAAAATCTTCTGTTTGACTCTTAAAGCCCTTCATAATGTGCCCTGCTTTTTACCTTTCCACTCTTCTCACACCTTGCTTGCCCCCACATATTCTGTGATTAGGTGACACTTGCTTCCTTTATGGTCCTCAAATGTGACGCTTCATCTCTGCTGTGAAAGTTATTACTATTTCCAGTGCTCGAATACTCTCTTTCCTCATTTCCACCTTCTAGGTTCCCTGACTGTCCTGTAAATTTCTACCTCCAAGAAAACTTTCTTAGTCCTCCTTAGTTTTAATATCTCCTTCTAAGACTATCCCCAATTTATCTTGTACATAATTGCTTTGCACATTGTCTCCCCCATTAGAGTGTGAACTTTTTGAGAGCAGGAACTGAAATTTGTTCTTTTGGAGTTTAGATGGGGTGGGTAGAGGTGGGATGTTCTTTTTTCCTTGTATCTCCAGAGCTTAGCACAGTACTTACCACATAATAGGTAATTAATAAGTGCTAGCTGCCTGCCTCTCTATGAAAAATAACTGGATATATTTATATTTCCAATGTGAACAGTAGACAGAGACCTCTTTAGACACTTAGATAGCAATATCTATATATAAAATAAAGGCAAACCTTTAGATATAGGTATAGATATGGACAAAGATATCCCGTAAACTAATTCAGTGGTCTGTGACAGGTTTTTCAATATGTATTTTTCATCTACGTTGTACTTCAGATATGAATGATTATGCAAATCTTTGTTGCGTTATTCTATACTTCACTTGCTTTTTAGTATTCCAGGACTGAATGCAATTAGAATAATATCCTATACAAATAAAAGCATTTCAAGAACTTCATAGCACAGAATCTTTTTTACCTTTGGACTCTGTGTAAAATACTTTTCAAGACTCCAGTGAGGAAGTTGTTTGCTGTTCAGTCATTTCAGTCACGTCTCACTCTTCATGACCCCTTTTGGGGTTTTCTTGGCAAAGATAATAAAGTGGTTTTCCATTTCCTTCTCCAAATCATTTTATAGATGAGAAAACTAAGATAAAAAGGGTTAAGTGACTTGCCCAGGAACACACAGATAGTAAGTGTGTGAGGACAGATTTGAACGCAGGAAGAGGAGTCTTCTTGACTCCAGAACTGGCACTCTATCCACTGGGCCACACAGTTGCCCTAGCAAGGAACTTATATAAGATTATTTTCCATGTTTTAAACCTTGTTTGAAATTAATATTCTGTAGAAACTGAAGATGGTAATCTCTGCAGATATATCTCTCCTGGAGTCTTATAAGATTTTATAAATCTCTTTCTGGAACCTTGCCTCAGCAGCCACTTTCACATTGGTAGCACTGCCATGTCTAGTCTCCTCCTCTGATGGGTTCCTCCCTAAACCTGCATGCCAGCCATGCTTACTACAAATCCAGTTCAGGTTATGACTCCCTGGACTCCTGGACTTCTACCCCATCAGGCATCTTCAAGCTATCAATGCCTACACCTCTACAACCTCCTTCTATGATTGGTGAATTCATCCCTGAACCACAATTTGAGGAAGTACTCATGCCAGTCATACTTACTTGTGGGCAGAGATTATCTTGATTTTTGCCTCCATTATATTCTTAGGACTAAGTACAGTGCCTGGAACATAGTAAATGTTTGATCTCTCTCTCTCTCTCTTTCTCACTGTCTCTCTTTTTCTCTTTCTCTCTCTCTGTCTCTCTCTTTCCTTCTCTCTTTCCCCCATCCATCCATCATCTATTTTCATCTCTATCTCTGTTTACCTACCTTCTTACCTGTCTGTCTGTCTATCTATCTACCTAATGTTTGAGAGTTGTTGTTGAGGAAAGTAACCATAGCCATATTTTGTTCTACTAAACCAAGTCATTTTTTTCAAATTACTAAAAAACAGGTCCAGAGAAGTCTCATATGATCTATACTTCTCAGTAGGTAATGTAACCATAAAGATGTCATCTGTTACGGAAACCTCTCTGTGGAAGTCTGCCTATTCTCTTCTTATATTCTCATCAAAGATACCACCAATACTTGCACAAAACCTTCTCATAAAGATTTCATGGAGACACAAAGCAGGCATGCAAGTCAGTAGCTGCTCATGTCTTCTTGGTTGCCTCTTATATATTAAAACACCATATGTTTTCCATTCTTTCTGAATCTTCTTCTCTTAGAAATCCTGAAAATCTATCCCTTAAGTACCTTTAAAATGATAATTGTCTCCATTATAGATTTCTTCTGTTTGTGTTCAGCTAGATCCAGGTGCTCTTTATAACTTAATATTTTTAAGCGCTACTAATGGACTCATACAGCACTATACATTTGGAAGGGTCTAAATGTAGCGCTCCCACTGTTATCACCTATGAGAACAGAACACTACAAAAATGCTCTGTTCCATGGCTTATACTTGTTGTCTCCTGTCTAGTTTTATCCACAAATGCTCTTGGCTTTGTTACATCTCACATTAAGCTCCCTGGAGACTTATTTTCTCTTAACTACTTTTCATTATTTTGGGAGATAATACTGTCCATAGTCTCCCAGAATCATGCCCTGTGATGCCTTGCAAATAAGCTTATAACTGTAGGTCAGTATTGCCTTTAGCTACCATACCTTTCCAGTCAACAAGGAGATTAACTATTTGTTGTCTAATATTCTTTCTGAATTCTTTTAGCCTCAAAACAGTGACATTGATACATGAGTTAAATGTCTTTAAGAGACAGCGATAGTCCAAGGAAATGCCTTTAAACAATCCATTTTCTGTTTTTTCAAAGGACTCTTGATTTCAACAAAATAGATCAATCTTACTGCAATTGCACACAGTATCTTCCTCTTGTCTTCATGCCATATAACTTATTATTTTCTCTGACCTTGGTCTTAAATTCCATTACAAATGCACATGAACAGCTGACTCTGAAATTCTACATCTATTACCACTCATTTCTTGTCTGATAACGAGAGCTAGTGAAACCCAATTTGACTAGTTCAGTCACAACCCAAAGGATGAGTGCATCATGAGGTTTAGCTGACCTGAGAGACCTGGTCCAATCGCTTTTATGCTGTGGCATGGTCAGAATTAAGTTGCTTGATTCTCCATCCCCCATTCCTCAGTCTTACTAAGGAAAGGATCAATTCAGAGAATACTGTCATTCCAATGGTCCAAATGATTACCCACTATCTTGTCCCACAGATGACAAGGCAATTCCCTATTAATGTCACATCAGCTCTTTGGATAAAAACCCTGTATTAGTTCTAGTGACTCTGAGTGACTTTTGGAGATCTTCAGTTGGAGTCCACATCTTGAGCACGTTTCAGCCACCAGGCATATACTAGTCTTATGCACACCAGGCATCAAAGTGGCTCCCAACTAGCATCTGTTCTTCTTGTATGACTGCCATCCCTATGTGGCAGTGTTGCTATTCAAAATATAGCTCCCTCCTCTTTTGCACTGTAGTTAAGAGAAAGCCAATTTCCTTTCTTAAAATTATTTCATTCAGTGCTTGACATGTTCAGCACCTTCTGATAGTTTTGAAAATTATACACAATGGACAAGTGTGAAAGCTTTGAGTAATCTTCAAATCATTGCCCTCTTTCATTTCTTGATCTTGAACTTTATTTTCCAACATAATTTTCACTATCTATTCACTTTTATGATGTCACCAAATATCAAAGTATATTTCAACTTCATCAAGTCTTTGTTTTCTCAAAATTTTCCTCTCTGCAACAGAGGATGTCACATAAACTAGAATTTTATCTACTGTGATTTGTTTGTGCTCAGAATGAAGATTGCAAAGTTAGATGACCAAGTAGCTCATTAACTGATGTTTGTAATTGATTTGGGGCACATGAAGAAACCAATCTAGCCCATTCCTTGATTTGCCTTTCTTGGGAGATCCTGAAAGCTTCCCTTGCATTTAGCTATGAATTTTTATGTCTTCTGGTTCCTTTTATAACAAGAATATCAAGATGGGAATGATTCAGTTATATCCAATGGATAAGACCTGGATTTGAGTCTTATTTCCAACAACACACTACAATCCTTGGGCATCTCATTTTCTCTCTGTGGGCATCTTGAATTACCCACTTGGACTCCTCTTCCAAATCCAGTACTAAGCTTCCTTATTCATCCTTTAGACCTGGTGCGCATGATCACCTCTTGAGGCAGTTTCTGTTGCATATGAGGAGAAAAGCAACACTGTTTCTTACTGTCTTGGATCAGGGGTTGGTAATTTGGTGTCCATGAATTTATTGCGAATGGGGGAGAAGGAAATAAGGAGGGAGGAGGAGGGGAGAGAGGGAGAGAGAAACTATTTCAATATAACTGAAATTTCCTTGGTAATTCTATGTATTTATTTTATGCATTTAAAATATTGTTCTAAGAAAGGATCTGTGGTTTTCACCAGATACCCAAAGGAATCCATGACAAAAGGTTAAGAACTCCTGCTAAATATATTGACAAATGTACATCCTGACCTGTGTATGGAACTTTTATTCCCAACAGTATTTGTCCTTGGCAGAAGGACAACAGGGCCTACATGCAAAATGAGGGGATAGGGCTAGATAGTGGAAGTTTCTTTCCCTATAGATTGATGATCCTGTAAACATTCAAATCTCCAGGACCCTGAATAATCCCAGGCACATAGCAGGTAATTAATAATTGCTGAATGAATTGAATTAAATAAGAATCTGAGTTGGAGACCCTATTGTATAGTCAGCTCTGTTTTATTAAGGACTTACTATATGTTGGACATTGTACTAAGCACTGGAGATACCAAGAAAGGGGGCAAAAAGCATGGCTCCTCTTTTCAGAGAGCTCACATCCAAGTGGATGCAACAACATACAACTATGTACTTGCCAATATATACAGTGGAAATGGAAGATATTCTGAGGGGGAGGATTAGCAGTAGGGAGGAGGAGACCAGGAAAAGTCTCTTGCAAGGGTGGATTTGGGGGTGAGTCTTGAAGGAAACCAGGGAATCCCAGGATCAGAGGTGAAGATGGAGAGTATTCTAGACCTGGGCTTCTCCAGGTATGTTTTGAGCATGCCCAGTTTGCTAGGCATGGAGCCCTCTGGATCCCTTACCACATGGATGGGATAGTCTCCTTTGGTTGGCTTCCACCTTTAAAACTAGCAAGACTGAGCCATCCATCCTTTTCTGGAAGTGCCTCTGTTACCTTTCGGCTGCCCTCTTTTTAATCTTTTTGTGGCTCTTATATACTCTGCTCAGCATCCATGCCATGAACTGAACTGGTAAGAGGGAAAGTACATTTCTTCTACTTACTTCTCTTTTACCTTGGCCCTGAGAAATGGACCTGGGAGTGTTGGTTCTCTGTTTTTTGTCTTCAACTGAGGAGTAAAGGGTAAGAAAATTAGGAAAGTAGGAAAGGACCAGGTTGTGAAGGGTCAAACAGAGCATCCTGAAAGTAATTAGGAGTCATTAAAATTTATTGGGATGGGGGTGAGGGGCAGGTAACAGTCAGATTTGGAATTTAGGAAGATTTCTTCAGCAGATGAATAGCAGATGGATGGGAATGGGGAAAGACTTAAGATAGGGAGATCAATTAAAAGATTATTGCAATAGTCCTGATAAGAGGTAAGGAGGGTCTATCCTGGCATGGTGGCTATGTGAGTGGAGTGAAGGGAATGTATATGGGAGATGTCATGAAGGTAAAAATTATAAGATTTGACAATAGATTGAACATAAAGGGTGATTGTGAATGATGCAATGAGGATAAAACTAAGATTGTGGGTCAGGGTACCTGGGAGGATGATGATGATGATGATGCCCTTTATAGTAATAGGAAAGTTGAGAAGAGGGGAGAGTTTCAGGAAAAAGAAAAATTTAGTTTTAGACTTGAGTTTGTGATGCTTACAGGACATTTAATTTGAAATGTCCAAAAGGCAGGACTGGAAGTCAGGAGAGAAATTATCAGGAGAGAATGGATATTGATCACGCTTGTGCACCAAGTCTAACCCATTTACTGAGAGCTACAAACTCTCTGAACTTCAATTTCTTCATTTGTAAAGAAGGGATGATAATTCATTACCCAACTCACAGGGCTATTGTGAAGAAAGTACTTGACAAATCTTAAAATAATCCAGTACAGGTGTGAATTTTTAAAATAAGTTTTAGCAATGCTACTGAATAAAAATTTAGGCTTAGTGAGAAAGGTACCCAATTTGATTTTAACCCAACAAATTAAGCTTAATTCAATTAATTAATAGGTTTGCATTTATTATTACCACTCCCTTCTCCCCTAATAATGTGTCCATGTTTTAAATGATGAGACACAAAGAGCCCCTCACAATTTGTCTTTTTAAATAAATGTTCCACACCACTACATGAATATCAAAGTAACAATTTCCCTCCAATATTCTTTTTTAAAAATATACTTTTTAGATCTCTTTCTAACACTTCTATATTAATGTTTATACTTAAATATTTTCATTAAAAAGCATATGTGGTGTAAAGCATACTAATCTCATTCCTTTAAAAAGTCTCTGGTTGAATTCTATGAGCTTCTGCCATGAAATGATCATCAGAGCATTCCTTAGATACCTGTTACCCCGCTTACCCTAATTGCAGGCTAAAGACCTAAAAGGAAGCATTAGTTAATATTTCATGGTAGCTTATACCTTGCAAGTCTAATATGAGCAAACATTAATATCATGGATGAACCCATTAGATTTTGCAATACCCTCTCAGGTTTGATATTTCTTAATTAATTTGATACCTACTATATTAGGTACCCCTATTCTGAACAAGTACCCTGGTCCTAGTTAACACTGCTTACAGAAAGCAGAATACAGATAAGAAATATGCATGGAAATACTGAATAATTATTACCTCTTTCATTCCTTGACTTTGAAGGCATTTTCCAAGCTTTTCACATAACAGGGAAAGCGTCTTACCCACTCGGTGTAGGAAGATGAGATTTAAAGGGATTCCAAATAAAGCAAAGATGACACAGAAAATTTGTCCACCAGCTGTCTTGGGAGATAGAGTCCCATAACCTGGTTTTTAAAAAGCAATAAATTGAATGTTCTCTCAGTCTGTTTGCTGCTGCAAGTCTGTGATTGACTATTATTGAGCAAATATTGTTATTTTAACATGTACAGATTATATAGTATAGATTGAGAAAACAAACCAATTTCAAAATTCCCTGAAATACCCTGCTGGGTGTATTTTCCAAGCTAAAACTATCTAAAGGAAGATCACTTGGCTTTCTCGGGTACAAAAAGAAAATGTTGTTGGGACAGTTCATTTCTTAGGGCTTACTGTAGTCTGGAACATTTTTTCCCCTTACTTATTTGGGCTCACATGAATCATACATAGATCCTCTCTCAACAAATATTCTTACAGAACTTTATCTAGAACTCCATTTCTCCTAATTATCATCTCTTCCCTTATAATTAATTATGGACATATTTTATTAGTTTATAAGCTCTTTGAAGTAGGGAGAATTTGTTTTTGTTTTCATATCCACAATATATAACCCTTGCATACTTAATTAAAAGGCAGTTAGGTGGTACAGGACTTGGAGTCAGTACAACCTGAGTTCAAATCCAGTCTCAGATATTTACTAGATATTTACTAGAAGTCTGACCCTGGGCAAGTCACATAACCTGTTTGCCTCAGTTTCCTCATCTGTAAAATGAGCTGGGGAAGGAAATGACACCCCATTCCACTTCTTGCCAAGAAAACCCCTAATGGGGTCACAAATAGTCAAACATGACTGAAAAGACTGAACAAAAGCCACAAAAATCCAGATAATATCTAAGAGCCTAATAAAAATCTAAGCATGAACAGAACTGTCTGTAACAATTGAATCAGGAGATCCCTATTCCTGGAAATCAATTCCATTTTTACTTTGTGGTCATTTCTTATGCTGTAGCCTTGGGGACTGATTTTTATCTCACATGTTACATGACTAACTGAAAGCTCTTTTCTCGCAACTGTGGATTTGGCATTGCTTGTGGGAAAATTACTCCAAATGCTATTTTTTCCCTTTAATTTATTGACTTAAAGAGCTAAAATCCCTTAGTTCCCTCCCTTTTAAGAATTCATTTTCTGCCATCAGTGTCCCTAGGGCAAAATTTATCTTGAATGTTTGGGAATAATATAATGCACTTTAATGTTTTCATGCATCACTGTTTTTCCAAAGCTTTTCATGGATTCTACATCCTGGCTAACTTGCTCAAGTACAGCCACATTCTTTTCATAGGAATCTCAGCGGCTGGTTGATATATCACAGCCAACTTACAATAGATTTTGTTTTTGTTTTTGTTTTTTTGTTTTTAACAAAAGCAAATAAGAAATTAGCTTCCATTTGAATCTCATTTTTATTCTTTATATGTGACACAGTTTACCCATTTTGGTCCAGACAGACAGTAATTCCTTTATTCTTGTCTAAAGATGACATAAGACAACATTTTTCCTTTCATTCTATTGGCATCTTAAAGTTCTCCAAATAGCTAAAAATATCTCCTACTCTTTTTGTGGAATCATATATTAAATTAGTCAAAAGTACTATTGATGTTTGGCAGAGAACTGACTCTAATTAATCTTTGGTTAGACCAGAATGCTAGGGTTGAAATCAGGAAGACCTGGGTTGAAGTTCTGCCTCTAATATATGCTAACTGTGTCCATGGGTAAGTCACTCAACTTCTCACTTCAACCCTCCTAAGATTACAAGTAACAGACATACCTCCTATTTGTAGTGAGGGTAGTCTTCATACTAGAAGCTCTTCCTCACTGATGAAATACAGATCCACAATAAAAAATATTGCTATCATAATGTCACAAGGAATTAGATGCAAATATTTGCTTTCATGAAATACATATTAGTGACTAAAAAGAAATGTATGATTTGTCATTTTGGGGAACAAAACTTAGTTCAGATATCATTTCCATTTCCCATTTATTATTTTTATCATTGTTGTTGATAATAGTTTCTCAGCTGACTCAAGCAATTATTTTTTGATGGCACCTTACAGGTTTTATGAATTACTGCCACTATGGTCAGTATAAAAATTGCATATTTCTATTTACTCCAGTTTTTCTTGAAAATCTGTCCTTAGGATTTCTAGGGCAAAGCTAAATTGGGTGGTGTTCCCATGTAAGAACACTGAATTTAAGACAGATGACTTAGAATCAGATTAAGCCTCTGCTTAATGACCCTGAATTTATTTTATTTATTTCATTTGCATTTCTTGATTTATAAAGTAAGAAGACTGGACTCTAACTTCCTTTATAGCTGCAAATCTATGCTCCTATGGTCCTGGAGGAAAATCTTAGAAGGGTGGTTGGAAAATAAGTGTAATACCCACCTATTGTGGATACAATGGAGCCCACAAAGAAAAAAGAATTGCTAAAATCCCAATTGTTATGGTCAACCTCTGTTGCATTTCCTAGGGGATATACTCCTCTTCGGACTGCGTGAGTCAGATTCTGTAAGTAAAAAAAAAAAAGCAATCTTTAAATTTGAATCTACTTGTGATTTTTATAGGAATCAGGTGGCATAATAAATAGGACATTGAATCTGAAACAAAGGGACCTGAATTCAAATCCCACTACAAGTCATTGGGAAGTCGCTTAAGTACTCAGAACCTGGACTTCCTTATTCATCAAATACGAATAATAATATTACTGAATTTACAGGATTTTTGTGCGGAGTTGTTCAATCACTTCAATCACGTCTGACTCTCCATGACCCCATTTGGGGTTTTCTTGGCAAAGATACTGCAGTGGTTCGCCATTCCTTCTCTAGATCATTTGACAGAAAAGGAAACTGAGGCAAACAAGGTTAAGTGACAATCAAGATCACACAGCTGGTAAGTGTCTGAGGCCAGATTTGCATTCAAGAAGATGAGTCTTCCCAACTCAAAGCCTGGCGATCTCTTCACTATGCCACCTACTACCCTTTGCGTGGAGAATTATTTGCAAAACCTTAAAGCACTATATAAAATAAAAGTCCTGATTTCTTGTTTCTATTGTTATCCTTTATGGTAATAATGGAAAATTGAGGCCTATGTCAAATTTAAATCTCAAAATAGCTCTGGGAAATTGGATGGAGGGGTCATTAAAAGTTGAACTAAAATGCTAGCTGTCTTACCTACCTCAAGGGAGAAGACCCTGAAAGGAACTGTGTATCAGAGTAAGGCATGGTAATGATAGGCACAAGGTGTTTGAGTAGGTTTTTTATTATTCAAAGTCTGTGAGCAGGATATCTATAGATTTTTGTGGGATGAATAATATATTGGTAGGTGTAGTCATTTGCAAGGTTAATTTAGAGTCAGCCAAAGAAATGGAAATCATTTTCTCAGAAAACCCAGATTGAATTATAACGAGCTATTTGCATCCTGGTGGGACTACCCTAACTGCTTTCCTCCAACCATTATTTAGGCCTGTTGTCATTCCGTCATGTCCAATTCTTCTGAGCCCATTTGGGGTTTTCTTGGCAAAGATACCGGAGAGAGTTGCCATTTCCTTCTCTAGCTCATTTTACAAATGAAGATCTGAGGCAGACAGAGTTGAGTGACTTACCCAGGGTCACATGACTAGTAAGTGTCTGAGGCCAGATTTGAAATCAGGTCTTCCTAACTCCAGACCTTGCACTCTATTCAAATGCCCTGTATTTAAGATAAGATTGCCCTTAACATCTACCTTTAACTTAACATAATTGAAAAACCTAGAACAAGAAACAGAATAGTCTTATAAAATTTTCCTCCATCAAAGTCCAATTCACGTTGTTAACTTTCAAGATGTATTTTAGATTTGTAGCTCTTTCCATCCCTAACTACCACCAAATATGGAATCCTGAAAACTATACCCAGGTTGAAGTCAACATCTATTTAAAACCACAGCCCACCCTTCTGACCAGTGTTTCCCTTTTGCCAGACCAAAATATACAACAATGTAAAGCACAAATATTTACTTAAAACAGAAGAGTAAGGTAAATACCCATGACAATCCCCCCTCAATGTACCCTTACACACAAGGTCACATCCTCCCACAGATTCTCATACCACTCATGGAAAAAAAAATATGAATAAGGAACATACATAGCCAGAGGACATGTGTGAGAAAGGAAACACACATAGAGAACCCACATGGGAGGGGGAACACATGAATCCAGGAAACTTATGTAGCCAAGAAACACATATAAGAGAGAATACATGTACCCTAGCCAACTCACACCCCTAGGACTGTGAAACAGCTGGAATATTCTTTGCCTCTAACCCTGCCACTTGTAGCTTCTTCATACATAGAATTACTTAGATCAGGGAAGGGAACCTGTGGGCAGTCTTGAGGCAACATGTGGCCCTCTAGGTCCTCAAGTGTGGCCCTTTAACTGAATCCAAACTTCACAGAACAAATTGAATTCAGTCAAAGGGCCACACTTGTGGACTAGATCATCAGTTGTTGTGGCAAAGTCATCTGTCAGGCTTTCTCCACATGCTATATTTGTAGTTGCTAGGCTGTCTTCCCTTATTATATGGGCTATGTGGTCTCTTCACCATATGGCACTGTCTAGAGCTATTTTACCTCTTTTGTGAGTCAGACTAAAGCTAACAGGTCAAGACTATCTTTAATTGCTTTGCTTATGCCTCAGCGACCATTAACCTTTACCTGTCTGATATTTGGGTTAGGGTAAGAAAACATTTTAATTCCCATCATATCCCTAGAAAATATCACTAGCCTTGCAAATGATCCTAGAGCTTTCCTTTGGTAAGAATGAAGGGTTAAGATGGTGCTTGCAATATTTGTCTTGGATTACTATAATTGTACCCAACTCACTCATTTTCCCTGTTAGATGCTAAAGGTTCTTTATCTTGGAAATAATAACTTCTCAATGATTTAGGTGCCAGAATCTAGGTATAAGTTATATGGTTTACATAGTATAGAATTTACAGAAAACCTCAGAGAGTTCCCTCTTTTCCCCTGATCCTCATCCCACATCACTCATATGCCTTTTGCTTCTCTCTCCTCCTTCTGTTTCACATGAATAAGTGGCCATTTTCCTTGCCAAGGCAAACCTCTTACATGTACAAGTGATCCCATTCCATCTTGTCTTTGCCAGAAGATTGCCCATTTTATAAACTCCCCTCTCTCACTAATGTTCAGTTATGCTTTTTGGGGCAGCTAGGTGGTACAGTAGATAGAGCACCAGTGCAGGAGTCAGGAGGATATGAGTTCAAATCTCACCTCAGACACTTGACACTCACTAGCTGTGTGACCTTGGGCAAGTCACTTAACCTCAGTTGCCTCATCCTGGGTCATCTCTAGTCATCCTGATGAATATCTGGTCACCTGATTCAGATGGCTCTGGAAATGTGAGGCTGATGACCTGCACAGCCCTCCCTCACTCAAAGCAAAGTCAAGTGCAAGTCATGTCATTATTTCTCTGATGGCATGGTCTTCTTTGGCAACGAAGGATGAACGCACACATGCTATTACTGACAACTCTTCACCATCCTCAAAAACTTTCCATTGATCCACCCATCTCCACTAGCTATTGTCCTATTCTTCCCCTTTTTGTGACTAAACTCAGAAGACTGTCTACAATAGATACTTTCACTTCTTTTCCTCTCACTCTCTTCTTAACTTTTTGCATTCTGGCTTCTGAACTCATCAGACCTATCTTCACAGTTATCACAACCTCTTAATTATCAAATCTAATGACTTTTTCCAGCTCCTCATCATTTTTTACCTATCTCTACCTATAATACTATGGATCCCCCTCTTTTTCTGGTTTCTCTCTTCTCTCTAGGTTTTCATGACCTTGCTCTCACCTGGCTCTCCTCTTACCTGTAAGCTCTTTTTCTGTCTCCTCTGCTGGATATTCATTCACCTAGGTCACACCTACTAACAGTGGGAGTCCCCCAAGGCTCAGTCCTGGGCTGCCTTCTCTTCTCCTTCTGTATTATTTCACTTGGTGATCTCATCAGCTCCCATGGTTTCAATAGTCATTTCTATGCCTATGATTTTCAGATCCTCTTGTCTATCCCTAACCTCTCTCAATCTGTAGTCTCACATCTCCAGCTCCCCCATTAAGGGCCCAGTTACCCAAGCTCACAAGTCAGATGTCATACTTGACTACACAACTCTCCCTTCAATACTTAATACTAATTTAGATGCCAGGATCTAAGAATAAGTTACATATATGGTACCGAAGTAAGTGACTAAAAGAAACTCCCTGTTCCTCATCTAATATCACTCCACTACCTTCTATATATTCTGTAGTGTTGGCTGGTACATGCCAAGTGGAAATTTTAGGCTAGTTGTTTTGTGATGGGCACTTGAAAGCAAATATGTCTATTGACTTCTAGGGTAGTAGAGACTCCTAAATCTCAGTGAGCTGAGTGAGAAGGATTACCTGTATTTGGATTAGGTCATAGTGTTTCTGGAGATCCTTAGGGGAGTCATTGATAAATTGGAAACCATGACTCTGATATGTCCAGACCTAGAAAGTATCTACGCTAATTGGGGCCAAATCTAGCTAATTCAAGGTACTGGCAAAGTATAGAGGTATAGGTACATATGTCTTTACCTTGTATAGGCATAAATCTGGAACTGAAAATTTAACAGTCCTGACAATCCATGCTACCTGTGTGAAGTCTATAAGAAGATATAAGATGATGATGGTAGAGAACATCAGGTAAGCCCTAAACCCTTCATTTCAATGGTGACTACAGAGAAGTTCAATTCTGAAGGTACTCTAGTGTCTGATAGATGGCACTAGATAGATTATTTGTGGAAGAAATGTATCTATGCATTCCTACTGCATGAGGAGATATGGACTATATCCAGAGAATAATGCATATAAGTTATTTCCAAAGGTCAACCACCCCTCCCTTCATTAAGATATATGTGACAAAACTTGCATAACTTTGTTATTAACTGCCAGAGGCAAAACAGAAGTTGAAAAGAATCAATTTAAATGTTGGAGAAGCTGTGAGAAAATTGGAATGCTAATGCATTGTTGGTGGAGTTGTGAAATGATCCACTCATTCTGGAGAGCAATTTGGAACTATGCCCAAAGGGTAATCAAACTGTGCATACCCTTTGATCCAGTAATACCACTACTAGGTCTGTATTCCAAAGAAATTGTAAAAAAGGGAAAAGGACCCACATGTGCAAAAATATTTATAGCAGCTCTTTTTGTGGTGACAAAAAATTGGAAATTGATGGGATGTCCATCAACTGGGGCATGGCTGAATAAGTTGTGGTATATGAATGTAATGGGATACTATTGTGCTATGAGAAATGATAAGCAGACAAATTTTAGAAAAACCTGGAAAACTTATATGAACTGATGCTGAGTGAAGTATGTAGAATCAGAAGAACATTGTACATAGTAACAACAACCTTGTGTGATGATCAACTATGGTTGATTTTGCTCTTTTCAGCAATACAATGAGCCAAGACAATTCCAAAAGACTCGATGGAAAATGCTATCCATATTCAGAGAAAGAATTGTGGAGTCTGAACACAAATCGAAGCATACTATTTTCACTGGTCTCTTTTTTTATTTTTCCTTTCTCATGATTTTTCCCTTTTGTTCTGATTCTTCTTTTTCAACATGACTAATGTGGAAATATGTTTAACATGATTGTACATGTATAAATCTATATCAAATTGTTTGCTGTCTTGGGGAAGGGAAAGGGAAAGGAGGGAGAAAAATTTAAAACTCAAAATATTACAAAAATGAATGCTGAAAGCTATCTTTACCCTATTAGCTGTGTGACCTGGGCAAGTCATTTAACTCCAATTGCTTTGGGGAGAAGAAAAGGAAGGACAGAAGAAGAAAAAGAGGAAGAAGAAGGAATAAGGATGGAAGAAAACTATGCATGTAACTGGAAAAAAAATAAAACACTATAAAGTGAAAAAAATTTGAAAAATTAACTTTCAACATTCACTTAAAAAAAAAGAGGAATTCACCCTCTACAATTCAATCTGGACGGTAGAATGGAGACTTTTTACTGAGGCAGAGTAGGCTGACCCAGGTGGGTAGGGAGATGCCTGAATAACCTCTCAGTGCCTCAAGCAATTCAGTAAAACTATAAGCTAAAAAGAAAGTGTTTATCTGGGTACACAGAAGTCACTCCCTGGAAACTCTCTATATCCATGAATCACTAGTCTGGTCAAAAAATAATAGTGATAATTAATAATAATGTCTAAAATTAAATAGCACTTATTATATGCCAGACAGTAGGCTAAGTGCTTTATAATTATTATTTCATTTGATTCACAACAACCCTAGGAGGTAGGCACTATTATAATCCCCGTTGTATAGATGAGGAAACTGAGGCAAATAGAAGTTTTAGGTAACTTGGCCAGAGTCACACAGTTAGTGTCTGAAGTCAAATTTGAACTCAGGTCTTCCTGACTCCAGGCCTGGTGCTTTATCCACTGTGCCAGCTGTTGGTCAGTCATTTTCAGTTGTGCCCAACTCTTCCTGATCCCATTTCGGATTTTCTTGTCAAAGATACTGGAGTGGTTTGCCATTTCCTTCTCCAGATCATTTTACAGATGAGGAAGCTGAGACAAACAAGGTTAAGTGACTTGTCCAGGGTCACCCAGATAGTAAGGGTCTGAGACCTAATTTGAATTCAGTTCTTCCTGACTTTCAGGCCTGGTATTCTATTCATACATATATACATATGTGCTATATATATGTGTGTGTATGTGTGTGTATGTATCTTTTGTGTGCATGTACCTGTGTGTATATGTATATATGTGTGGGTGCATGTATATGTGTATATGTATGTGTATACACATACGTATGTATATTGTATATTTATATACATATATATTCATGCATATGTCTCAAAGAATTACAAAATGGAGTGTGTTACACATGTAACAAGCATCATGGTGATGAATGGTTATTCTTTCCAACCTTTCTGGGTCATAATCCTGAAATATCTCCCACAAAACAGATTCCCCCCCTTAGGGAGAGCCTTGCTCACTCTGTAATAGTTCACACCTTGTGGGTGACAACTTCCTAGATTCCCTGTTATACTTGAATCTGCAGCTGTGACAAATTTCTGTCCAACTTTTGTACACTACCTATTGTAGTACTCTGTGCCTATAACTGTTAAATAAATATTTTAAGAATGCAGTCAAGATGATAATGAATCTTTCCCTTTTCCCCTGCAGGGATATTTTTTTCTTTCAAGTCTTCTATCTTCTTTCCTTTGCCTGAACCGGAGAAACTTGAGTCTAGTTTAATAAAAATTGTAGGGCGTCTTAGAAACCTTGGTTGTAAAGGATAGCATGATACCCTAATATTGACATGCATTTCAGAATGGGAATATTTAATCAGCTGTTAAGAACATTGCACATATGACTAGGTCTGGAATGGTGGCAATTCCTCCTATTGATTAGGTTACAACAGCAAATAACCGAACTTGTCCTCATCACTCATATTCCTGTGGTACTCTGAGTTTCAAAAATGCTTTTCTTATTACATCTCTCTGAGATAGAGTAGTTTTTGCGTTATCTCCATTTTACAGATGAGAAAAGAGCTTTGGAAAGGTTAAGTTTTTTATTGAAGGTCACACAGCTGGTCTTCCCTAGGTCTTCTAAATCCACCTCTCTTTCAACTATATCACATGGTTTCATTCATACATTTTAATCCTGTGACACTCAGCGTCACAGTTATAGCTCAGCTCCCTCCACCCTTATTGTGAGGATATTGGCATTTCTTGGAGTTGGAGGAGGAGTGTCGACAAATACACACTGAGAAGGAAATTAGCTGTTCTTTATTAAATGAGAGTGGCTATTAAAGTCCCATCTTATCCTATCTCCCTTGATCATCCTTTTCCATTATCAAAAGAGACCACCCTGAAATGTCGCTACCTACCAGTACCTTTTAGTCCCTTCTCTCCCTAGCTTTCCTTTCTCTCTCCTGGATTTACTGCTTCTCTCCTGTTTGTCATTTCGCCTGGCATTCTTGGTAAGATGACTTGAAATTAGAATGATTTCCATTTGAACCTTGAACCAAAACAGCATAAAAAATGATTGCAGTTTGATTTAGATGGCAAACAGACCACCCAAAGAGAGTTTCTAAAAGCAACAACCAAAAAATTTTACATCGTAGAATATAAGACTGAAGGGTGATACCCAGGGCACATGACAAGGGGTTATAAGAGGAGAATAGCTGTATTAAAATAATGTGTCCAGTAGTATATTGCTACTCAGAAACTAAACAAGGGCAAATCCTAGTTCTGTGGTACTCTTAAGCCTCCTTCTATTTCAGAATATCCCAGATGATGGAATTAGGCAGGAGTGACCCAAGTTCCTATACTCCTGAAAGTCTTTACTACAACTTGATTCTCTGACAATTTTATCTCTGTTACCATTTCAGATTTAAAAACAGCAGAGACCTTGTAGGTCATCTAGTCCAACTCCCTCCGCTACCACCCTTTTGCAAAGGAGGAAGCTAAGGTTTCTATTTCTTCCTCTTTTGTTTTTCTCTTTTTTTCTCCCAAGTTTCCCACTTCCCTCCTCTACTACCACCACTACCACCACCACCACCACCACCGCTACTACTACTATTACTACTACTACTATCACTATTACCACCACCACTACCACCACCACCACTACTACTACTACCACTACTACCACTACTACCACTACTGCCACCACTACTACTACTACTACTACTACTACTACTACTACTACTACTACTACCACCACCTCTCTCCAGCAAACCTATTGCTCCCTCTTACCTCCACAAATTGTTCAACGTCTTCTGCAGTGAGATCATCAAGTTTTCCCAGGAATGCAGCTTTCATTTCATACACTGATGTTTTCAGTTCTCTCTCAAAGTCAGTCTCCAGGGCTTGGAATATCAGAGATCCTAATAGTAAATAGGTAAAATAACTGACCAGCAGTAGGCTGATCTGGATTTTAGAGTCACCCATGGCTTTCTGCAGAGCTGGTTTCACTGGGAACCAGGGACAAAGAGTCTCAAATCTCTTTAATGTAAAACTACTTCCTCCCCCAACCCCTTTAAAAAAAAAAAAGCAAGGCCCAAGAGAAAAGGCCTTCCCAGACACAGAATCTAAATGCTAAATGGCTTTTTGTCTTCAAGTATAACTTTAAACAAATATACAAAGGATACCACTTTCATAATATTAATGGAAAAGGAAAATTGAACTCTTCCTGACCAGGGACTTCCTTTATCCTGTGAAATATTGAATTTCTCAGTTCCCCTGGCCAGTCGGTCAGGGTAAAGTGGGGGAGGGAACTTGGCACCAGACCAGAAATTAGTTCACATAAACTAGTAGCATAGACTTTCTAGAGGCTGGAGGACATGAATATAATGGTTGTTCTTAGGGGCACTTTCTACGTTGATTTTTTAAAAGAAACAAGTCTATTATTTTGTTTTTGGGCTTGGATGAGTTGATTGAGACCAGCTAACCAGTGGACTAATTTTTGACTCTCACTTCTGTAGAATCCTGCCTTGATTGGGCCAGAAAGAGGGAAGGGGTTTTGGGGAGGAGAAAAAGGCTTGGTGACCAATAAGATGAAAATGCAACTCTTCTCACCAGAACTGAATTTGGCAATAAAGCAGGGAGATAACTGGCTCTACAGCTAGAAAATTCTTTGAGGTAGGGGTAAGGGAGTGTGCTCCAATGGCTTCTCCATTAATATGAGATTAGTCTCCTTTACATATTTATTTAAAATTTAACTTGAAAAGAAGAACTTATTTAGAACATGTGTAGAAAAGCCTCTTCTCTTGGACCTTGTTATTTTTTTTAAGGGATTGGAGGAACAAGTTTACATTAAAGTGACTTGAGAGTCTCTGCCTGGTTCCCACTGTTGTGGGCTCCAAAGGAAGCCATAAGCAGTGAATGCCCAGTTGCTTCAAAATCTGGGTTTTATGTCTTAATCCAAATACAACCTCAAGGGTTGGTTGAATCAATTGAAGTGCTATGAGGCCAGATCAATTCCTTCTTCACTTTTTCTATTTCGCTCTGCTATCAGGAGTACCCTAAAGACTGGCTCTTCTAATCCCTGAACGCTGTAGTAACTACACTGACCACGAGCCCTGCCTGTCTGAGATCCTCTGATGAACACATGTCTCTAACTAGGCCAGACTCTTTAGGTACTACAAAGTATCTCACAGTTTCACCCTCATACAGTTTAATATCCTGAAGGTATCTCTGATATATTGCATTGTGATCTAGTGATACACTAAATGATCATTTTAAATAACAACATCCCTTTTGTTTGCTGTTGGAAGCTTGACAACTCTATATGTGTGATATGATTTGATGATATTCTATATTAAAAACTATCTTTAAAGATGTGGAAGACTCAGATTGGTAATTTTTGCTAAGCTGTTGGGTTTTTTTTTTGTTGATTCCTTGTTACAAAAGACAGACAGTTGGGTAAGAGAGGGGGAAGATATACTTGGAAATAAAGTAGATTTTTTTAAAAAAAGATATCAAAAATTAAATATTTAGGAAAAATGGAAGACCATTAATGGAGTCTAGGATTATATTAGGTTTTTTTTAATTTATCACATCACATACATTGCCATTATGTTTGCAATCCCCAGTTCTCCTTCTACTCCATCTTGTTTCTGGGAAATTCTTTTCAAGCCCAAGTATGCATTTTCATATTTATTCCTGTTCAGATTTATCCTATTAAATTCAACCCAATGATCTAGCTCATAGAGAACTTTTTGGACCTTTATTCTGTCATCTGGTATATTACCTGTCTCAGCTTTGTTATATTCAGATCATATAAATGTGATATTTCTGCTCTTATCTAATATAATGGTAAAAATGTTAACTTGTGAAGGACTTGGGATAGATCCCTGGGATACACTAAAGACCATCCTCCAAGTCCCAAAGAATAGTTTTTCCTTGTTTAATTTCAGCTTCAGATCTACATAACAATGTTCTCATTTAGCTCGAATTTCTTTAGCTTTTCCACAAGAATGGTAGGACTTTGCCAGTATGTTTTGAAAGTCCAGGTAAACTCAAACTGTGGGATTCCTCTATTACAGTAACTGTCAGAAAAGGAGGGAAGTTTGGATTGACATGACCTATTCTTGATGAAGCCTTGCTTGACTTCTTGTGACCAGTACTTCTTGTTCTAAATGTTCATGAACCACTCCTTCAAAATGTTCTGAAATTGTTCTAGGAGTTGAAGCCAAGCTCACTGGACTATAGTTCTCATATTTCATTCTCTTAACCTTTTGAAAAATCAGAACAACATTTTTGCTTTAGTCTAGCAGCATGTCCTCTCATCAAGGATAACTAGGTACTCCCTTTCTCCCTAACACCTTTTGGGTCTCCAACTCCTACTGGTCATTTTTCATCTGTCCTTTGTAGTCCAAAGATTATACTGTTTTTTTATTAATTTATTTTTAGTTTTCAACATTCACTTTCATAAGTTTTAAATTTTTATCTCCCCCTTCCTCCCCAAGAAGGTGTGCAATCTGATATAGGCTCTACACATACATACCTATTAAATACATATTCAAATTAGTCATGCTGCATAAAAGAATTATAAAGAATGGGAGAGCCCATGAGAAAGAAAAATGAAACAAAAAGGAAAATAGTCTACTGCACTCTGCATTTTGGCTTCATAGTTCTTTCTCTGGATGTGGATGGCATTTTCCATCCTGAGACCTTTGGAATTGTTTTAAGTCCTTGCTGAGAAGGGCTAAGTTTATCAAAATCAGTTCAAAGAATATACTCCTTGATAGTAGAAACAAAGCAAGAATTGAGCCTTCTCTCCATCATATTTGATCAGTATCCTAGTACTAGAGAGCTGTTATAACCCATTTTTGTTGGTAATCTCCCCTAGCCTCCACCCCACATACATCCAATGTACACACACACACACACACACATACACACACACTCTAAAATTCTGTTTTATTATGCTTACCATTCCTTGCCAGCCTCAACTCATCCTAAATTTTAGCTTTGCTGACATCATTTCTTTAGGATCATGGAACACATTTGTATTTATCCTACCTTCCCTTGCTTCCAATTTCTGTGTATGTCTTGTTCAATTAATTTCTTTTGTATCTCACTGTATCCTTTAACCATCTCCCCTTTTCCAAAGCAGTGGAAGAATCACTTTGGGTTTTTTTAAAAAATGTCATGCTTAAACTACTAACATCTAGTTATAAATTAAGTAATTTACTAACTAAACTTCAACTATTACTCATCACTACTTAACCCAAATGTGGCCTTCCTTATTCTTTTTAAAGAAGAAACATTTAGATTCTAGTTCCAGAAGTCAAGAATATGGAGTGATTGGGAATTGCTGTATCCCTCCCCTTGTTGACCTTGACAAGCCCAGAGAATATCTCCCCAGGAAAAACCTGGAACAGGGGGAGCAGCAGAAGGGATAAACAGTCTCTTAGCCCTGGGGGCTAGAAAGATCTCTAAGGAGGGTTCCTCTTGCAGTGGCCGAGAGCAACAAGTGAAGGATCAGAGTTGTCCCAGACAGCCCCACCTCAAAAAACCGGGAGAAGATCCTGAACCCCAGGAGGGTGAAGCCAGCAACTGCCAACACCAGGACCCCAACTGTGCCTCAGCACTGCAGTAGAATCGGGAAGACACTAGTGCATACTTAATGAGCTAGCTCCAGGGTAACTGTGGGAAACCCCAAAAGACCTAACCTCCCTCTGCTTTCAAACACCAGCCAGTTCAGCACCAGGAAAGCTGTAGCATTTTAGTTTCTGGCTGAAAGAACCAGAGGCCTTAACATACAAAACCTCAAGTTTTAGGCACAAGATCTGTGGGACATAGCTCCCTGTATCACAGACACAGAGATCTATCTTAAAAGCCAAGAAAAGGGTTATTATCATGAGTAAGAAGCAAAGCAGAAAAGAAAAGACCATAGACTCTTTCTATGGGAACAAGGACCAAAACACAAATGCCAAAGAGATCAGCATTGAGACTGTACTCCCATCTGAAACTTCAGAAGGGAATACAAACTGGTCTGAAGCACAAAGGACTTCTTGGAAGAGTTCAGGAAGGAGTTTAAAACCCAAATTAGAGAACTAGAACTAAAATTGGTCAATGATTTTAAAAATATGAAAAAAGAATTTGCTGAAGAGAATAACTCTTTAAAAAGGAAAATTGGACAAATGGAAAAGGAAGTACAAAACATAACTGGTGAAAATAACTCCTTAAAAGGAACAATTGGACAGATGGAAAAGGAGATGCACAAGTTAACTGTAGAAAACAATTTGATAAAAAATAGAATTGGGCAAGGAGAAACTAGAATCTATGAGACATCAAGAATCAGTCAAACAAAAACTAAAGAATGAAAAGATAGAAGAAAATGTAAAACATCTAATTCGAAAAATAACTGACCTAAAAAAATAGGTCCAGGACAGAAAAATCTAAGGATTATTGGTCTACCAGAAAGCCATGATGAAAAAAAGAGTCTGGACAACATCATCCATGAAATCATCAAGGAAAATCACCCAGAAGTCTTAGACCCAGAGGGCACATCAAAAGAATCCACCATTCACCTCCTGAAAGGGACCCCAAACTAAAAATACCAAGGAATATAGTTGCCAAATTCCAAAACTATCAAGTGAAGGAGAAAATACTGCAGGCAGCCAGAAAAAAAACAATGCAAATATCATGGAGCTATAGTCAGGATGATATAGGATCTTACAGCTTCTACAATGAAAGACAGAAGGAATTGGAATATGATATTCTGTAAGGCAAAGGAGCTGGGACTACAACCAAGGATTAATTGCCCAGCAAAGTTGAGCATAATATTTCAGGCAAGGAGATGGACATTCAATGAAATAAGGGATTTCCAGACCTTCCTGATTAAAAGGCCAGAATTCAACAGAAAATTTGATCTTCAAATGCAGATCTGAAGAGAGGCATAAAAAGGTAAACAGGGGTGAAAATATGGGCAAACTGTTTACATCCCTATAAGGGAAGATGATACTTGTTAATCTTGAGAATTATATGTTTATTATGAAATGTAAAAGGGATATACACAGATAGAGGAAGTGGGTAAAAATTAAATGATGTGATGATAACAAATGTGATTTAAGGGTATGAAGGGATTGTAATGGGAGATGAGAAAAGAAGGAGACAGAAAAAATAAATTCCATCATAGGATGAGGCATAAAAATATATTAGAGTAGAGGGAAAGTAGGGAGGGAGATGAATATTGTTTGAGAGGTACTCTCATCTGATTGGTTTCAAGGAGGGTACAACAAACTCAGTTAAGTATAGAAATACAATTAGGTGTATAGGAAGTTGGAGGGGAAGGGAGAAAGAAAAGGGAGGGGAGGCTAAAAGGGAGGGAAGAAGTAGTAAGGGAAAAGGGGATTAAAGGGAGGATGAAAGAAGGGAGGGAAGACTGAGGGAGGTGGTGGTCAAAAATTAAAACTATTGTGGAGAGGAAGGGAGAAGGGAGAACTAAAAGCATAAACAAGGGGAAAGGGGATTGAGGGAAAGACACAGATAGTAATCATAACTGTGAATGTGAATGGGATGAACTCTCCCAGAATGGGTTAAAAATTGTAATCCAACAGTATGTTGTTTACAGGAAACAAATTTGAAGCAAGGAGATACACATAGGGTAAAGGTAAAAGGTTGGAGCAGAAATATATTGTGCTTCAGCTGATATAAAAATAGCGGGAGTAGCAATCCTGATCTCAGACAAAGCAAAAGCAGAGATAGATCTAATCAAAAGAGATAAGGAAGGAAATTATATCCTGCTAAAAGGCACCATAGACAACAAAGCAATATCATTACTAAACATATATGCTCCAAGTGGTATAGTATCCAAATTCTTAGAGAAGTTAAGGGAGTTACAGGAAGAAAGAGACAGCAAAACTATACTAGTGGGAGACCTCAACCTCCCCCTCTCTGAACCTGATAAATCTAGCCTCAAAAATAAACAAGAAAGATGTTAAGGAGGTGAATAGAACTCTGGATAAGGTAGATATGATAGATCTCTGGAGAAAATTGAATGGGATAGAAAAGAATATACCTTTTTCTCAGTGGTACATAGCACATATACAAAAATTGACCATATACTAGCCCATCAAAACCTCACAATCCAGTGCAGAAAGGCAGAGCTAGTCAATGCATCCTTCTCAGAGCATAATGAAATAAAACTTACATGTAATCAAGGGCCATGGAAACATAAACCAAAAACTAATTGGAAACTAAACAATCTAATTCTAAATGATGAATGGGCTAAACAACAAATTATAGAGACAATCAACAACTTCATTCAAGAGAATGACAATAATGAGACAACCTACCAAATTTTATGGGATACTGCAAAAAGCAGTTCCTAGGGGAAGTTTTGTATCTTTGAGTGCCTACATGAATAAAACAGAGAGAGAGGAGATCAATGAATTGGGCTGGAAAAGCTTAAAAAAGAACAAATTGAAAATTCCCAAGTAAATACTAAATTAGAAATACTGAAAACCAAAGAAGAGATTAATAAAATTGAAATTAAGAAAACTATTGAACTAATAAATAAAACTAGGAGTTGGTTTTATGGGAAAAATCAATAAAATTGATAAACCTTTGGTCAATTTGATTAAAAAGAGAAAGAAGAAAACCAAATTACCAATATCAAAAATGAAAGGTGTGAACTCACCTCCAATGAGGAGGAAGTTAAAACAATAATAAGAAATTACTTTGCCCAACTGTATGCCCATAAATTTGACAGTCTAAATGAGGTGGATGATTATTTTAAAAGATATAAATTGCCGAAATTAACAGAAGAGGAAGTTGAATACTTAAGTAACTGCATCTTGAAAAAAGAAGAAACATTTTACATTTTTACTTCTGATATTCTAGATGTTAAAAAACATCCCACACCCTGGCATCTTCTTTTGGATTTCAACACTTCAAGGCCATATTACTGATTTCTTCAAGAGTTTTGATATCAAAAGACCTTAAAGACATCAAAAGTTTTCATGTTAATTTTATGACTTTTATTCAGCCTTTTATCTGTTCTATTTACCCCCTCCTCCAAGCAAAGGATATATCTATCCCCTTTAAGGACCTTCCTGTGTAGGGAAGATAAAATATGAAAGAAGGAAGGATTTTTTAATCCTAAGTTATTAGCAGTTGGAGACAGAGATTCTAACTTTAATGAGTAGGAAGTTAAAAGGTAAAGAAATAGATTTGAAATCTTTAGGACCTATATGGCTATTCTATGTTTTATGAGCTTGGCTCCTGGGACAAGGAATCTCCTTTTAGAGAGAAAGTACCTATTATAGTCAAGAACTAATGAAATCTCTTCATGAAGGAGAAAAAGCCAAGCCCCTTTGTGTCATGGCCTGGTTTCATCCCAGCCCACACACTTAGGTGGAGTAGGTAGACTGTACTTGTCCCAGCACAACTTGGCCCACTGCATTTCTGCACACTCCTTCTGCCTTGTCACAGATGAAGTGAAGCCACATTCTATTTTTGCTACAATTCTTGGCTTGTGCCTCCATCTCCTCATAGATCAGTGTGGGTTCAGGCCTCTACATCATATCTCTCTCCTTCCTCTTGAGCAATCACCCACAGGGAATTGGCTCCTTCCCTTGCTGTGGCTCTGATGAGAAGTCAGAGATTGCAGTGGTCTCAAGACTTCTAGAGAGTCCCCAAAGACTTCCTAAGTCTCTCTCCTTGGGCAATCATGCTATGGGAGCTGGCCCCTCTCTTGCTAAGAGTAGTGTTGGTTTCAAAGTTCTTGGATAGATTTAAGGTGTACACAAACTTCCTGATCCAATTGCTGCACAGCCCCCTACTAGGAGCTGGCTCTGTCTCTTACTTCAGTTCCAACAGACCAGAGCCAAGATCCCTCAGGCTTTGAGTCCCATTTATTGGAGATTGGACTAGTTTCAGTATGTTCCTTCTCAGAGTGCTTCAGGTTTCTGGCCATCTTCTTAAGCTGTTCTGGATTGACTGGGAAGGCTAGTGATCTATCCCTTCATTTTTTGTAGATAGTTATTTCATCTGGTGAATTTTTATATATTTGTTGGGAGTGTTTGTTGAGAGCCAAGTGAGTTTGGCTTCAATTCCTAGAACAATTTCAGAACATATTAAAGGGGTGGTTCATGAACTTCTAGAAAAGGAAGAACTGATGACAAGGAGCCAATCTTCCATATTGCCTTCCTAACCAGAGGTTGCCACACTGATTTCTCTCTTTACCTGATCTAGATCTAAGTCTTTATCTCTTTCCAGACTCCCACAATCAAAACTTTCTCCTCACTTCTCTCAAACCAAACAGCCTCTCAAAGTTCATACACCTTCTATTACCCTCAAGGTAATTTTCTAACCTGCAAAGCAACCAACACTAATCTGCCCTGAGGCTACTTCTGGATGCTCTTTATTGGACCTGGTGAATAACTGGCAGCTGTGGTACCTTGCTTTATGGGGTGCACAGATCTTCCTCTTTTGCTATTAACCCCTACAACTTTATGCACACTCAGTCACCTCCACTACATAGGACTAAGTAGGCATCTAACAGATGTTTGTTGAATTCCAGTTAATAGAATTCCCCAAATTTCCTCATAGACAATTTGTTTTTAATTGATAACACCCACCATAAATACATAACAGCAGGTATTGAGTACACTAATTCAATCAATGTTTAAAAAGCATATTCCTCATAATAGCCTTTTCAGTAGCTAGTGTCTTATCATGATCATTTTTTAAAAGTCTCCAAACTTGGCTACATCCATAAGGTCTCTGTGATCTAAGGACTTTTCCAGGATTGGGGAGTTATTATCATAACTTCATTAAGTGTTATGTTGATATTTCTATCTAGCTGAATGACCTCTATCCTGCACAGATAACTGAAGAGACCCAGAAACACAATGGCAAGAAATGCAAAATTGTTTTAAAATTCACATCTTTTGAAGACAGACAACTTTGAACAAGCTTTTAAAGATCCGATCAACTGTCTCCCACGTGTACCAGTATTGAGTAAAGAGAAGAAGGCAACACCTAGTTATGAGCCTGGGTGACTGGGAGGATTATTATGCCACAGTAGGATGGGCTTTAGGAAGAAGGAAGGGTTTGGAGGAAAAGATGATGAGTTCAGTTTTGGAAATGTTGCATTTATGTCATAATATTCTGCATACAAAAAATTCTGTTCAAGATGCCTACTAGGAAATTGAAGATGCAGGTTTAGAAGTCAGGGCTGGACAAATAGATCTGATAATTATATGCATAGAGAAGCTAATTGAAATTATGGTAACTGATGAGATCATCAAGTGAAATAGTCCAGAAGAAAAGAAGAGACCGGAATGGAATCCTGGAAGATACCCATTGTTAATAGATGAGACCTGCATGATGATCCAGCAAAGGAGAGTAAGGGAGGAGGAGAACAAGGATAGAGCAGTGACAAAGAAACCTAGAGAAAAGAAAGCATGAAGGAGAAGAGGGTGAATGATAGTGTCAAAAGCTGCAGAGGATTGAGAAAAAAAGCCCATTCAATTAGGCTGTATTAATTAAATTATTTATTATTATAATCATTATTAATGAGTCATTTAACAATAATTATGTATTAATGTTAATCATTAATATCCTTGGAAAGAGCAGTTTCTGTTAAATCACGAAGCCAAAAAGCTGACTGCAGAGAGTTAAGAGATGGAGAGGGAAGGAAACTGAGGCACCTCTTGGAGACAGCATCTTCAAGTTGTTTAGCCATGGAAGGGAGGAGAGATGTAGGACAATGTAGTGGCGATGAACAAATCAAATGGGGGACTTCTGAGAATGAAGGATACATGGGCATATTTATAGGCAGTAGAAAAGCAGCCAGTAGATAGGGAAAGATTGAGAATGAGTGAAAAACAGGAATAATAAAAAGGGTAGTCTGTTAGAGAAGACAAAATAGAAAGGGATCATCTGTGCTTGTAGAGGAACTGAACTTCACCAGAAGGGCCATTTTTCATATTAGAGGGATGAAGAAAGGATAGTAGAGGAAAGTAATTGGGTAGTGAGATGAGGAGAGGAGAAGAGAAGAGGGAACGCTCAGCATATAGCCTCAATTTTTTCACCGAAATGTGAAATGAGGTTCTCAGGTGAGAGAGGGTTGGAATAGGTTCCATCGAAGGTTTCTTTCAGCTCTAGAATTTCATTATTCTTTGAATCAAATATATCACTGGAACATCGTAGAACAAAAGGAACTAAATTAGTAATCATTTAGCAAAGAAATTTTATTTTTTGACCCTTCTATAAGATCCTTGGGCACCTTACCAAGAAAAATGCATTTTGTGTTATGGTTGATGGGGTGAACCTCTAAGCTGGAATTTTTCTGGAGACAGTTAATTCAAGTCACATCATAGTGCCAGACTTAATGCAATCAATGCTTTTGTGATTGCTAAAATGAAGGCTATTATTTTTCTTTATGCACCCATCAAAGTTGTTCTGTTTTCCTTTTGTTTAAACTTTCAAAGTGACTTAACACACTCTTCTACAGGTGGGGCAAATTCACATGAAACAGTCCATCAGAAAGAATAGATATGGGACACAGGTTTGTTTCCCATCTCTGGTCCTCATTACCTTTGTGGCTTTGAATAAGTCACTTCCTCTCCCTGGGATTCCTGATTTCTACTCTGAAAATGTTGGACTAGATGACCCTCCATGCTTTGAAAATCTCTGTCTTGGCTATAATTTTCCCCGATAGCATTCTTAATATTGCTCTTCACATTTGACTTTCTCTTGGCCTCCGATCTAGTTTTTTGATATTAGAATTCAATCATTCATAAAGCAAACTTAAAATGAAGGGTTTTTTTGGCTGAATCTTTACTAGGACATACCAGAAATCGATGTACATCATAGAATGATCTCAAAGGAATGCTGTAAGTACTTCAGAGTTTAGAAATAAGATGATTATGACAGAGAGATTTCTTTAACATTGATGCAATATTTAAATACGAATGGCATGTACTTCTATTTGGTCCCATACCTCATTTCACCTAAAGTCATCTCTGAACCCCCAGCTTCCTAAAAGCTGAACCCATTTTTTCATTCATTTAAAAAACTCAACTTACCTGTTAAACTATATTATATACAAAACAGGGCAGTTAAGTGGTGCAGTGGATAGAATGCCAGGCCTGGAGTCAGGAAGACTCATCTTCCTGGGTTCAAATCAGATACTAGCTGTGTGATCCTGGGCAAGTCACCTGATCCTGTTTCCCTCAGTTTCCTCATCTGTAAAATGAACTGGAGAAAGAAATGACAAATCACTCCAGTTTCTTTGCCAAGAAAACCCCAAATAGGGATTTGTCAGACACAACTGAAATGACTGAACAAAAACAACAAATATGCAAAGCACTTCACTAGGCACTAGGAGATTAGCAATTGGTAGCTGAAAATGTCTTGCACAGAGTAGACATTTAATACGTTTGCTAAATTCCCTAATGAACATCTTGAACTGAATGTCCCATAGACATTTCGAATTCAATGTTTCAAAAACAGAAATCATTATCTCTCCCTAAACCTTACTTTCTGAACTCTGTTACTATATGGGGCACACCATCTTTCTAGCCACCCAGGTACACAACTTTGGTGTGAACCTCACTCATATTTAACCCCACTTGCACTCCTAATCTTGTCATTTTATCTTTGTAACATTTCTTGTATATATCCCCCTCTTTTCCTTCATACATCTTCCACCATGATGGAGTCAGTCCCTCATCACCTGAAGTCTGGACTGTTGCAATAACTTGTGGGTTTGCTCTCTGCCTACTTTCTCTCCTCTTTTTTAAAACATCCTCTACCTAGCTATAAAAGTCATCTTCCTGAAGTTCAAGTCTGACTATGTCACACACAACCCCCCCAACTCAACTCCAATGACTCTATGTTACCTCAAGGATCATATACAAAATTCTCTGTTTGGCTTTTAAAGTCCTTCATAATCTGATCCCTTGCTAGCTTTCCAATCTTCTTAGACTTTTCTCCCCTCCATGTACTCAATTATCCATTGACAATGGGCTTTTTTGGGTTTTGTTTTTTTTTTTATCATATTACACTCCATCACCCAACTCAGTGACTTCACTACCCATGTTTCCCATGCCTGGAATGCTCTCCATCCTCATTTTAACCTCCTGACTTCCTTCAAGACTCAATTCAAATTCCACTTTCTATTATAAGCTTTTCCAGGTCTCTCCCACTGTTAGTGCCTTCTCATTGAGATTGCATCTCAATTATCCATTGTATAAAACTCATGTGTGCATAATTGTTTACATTGTTGTCTTCTCCATTAGAATACAAACTTTGAAGGTAGGGACCTTGATTTTGTCTTGTTTTGTATCCTCAGAACTCAACATGGTTGTGATGGGCACACAGTAAGCACTTAATAAATGCTTGTAGTGGATGATTTTAAATTAGTTGAAATATAAGTCTGAGGTGCAAGAGAGAACTTTATATACACACATGAATCATCTTCAGAGAGGTGATATTTAAAGCTCTAGAAGTAAATTAAATTTTCAAGAGAGAGTGAAAAGAAGACAAGGGGGCCACACTCCCTTGGCATTGCTTTCATGAGTCAGAAAGAGAAAGAGGAGACAAAGAAAGAGATAGAAAGAACAGCAATATTGTTTTAAGAAGAATTTTGAACACAACTAAGTCATTTTGACTATTATAAATACCCAAATTAACTACAAAGGACTATGAAGGAAGATGCTACCTGCATCCAGAGAAAGGACTGATAAATAGAAGTATATATAGAATGATTTTACACACATGTGTGCATGTATATATGTGCATATATATACACACATACATGCATGCATACACATATTTATGTACGCATCTTGGATGGATGGGAAGAGGGAGAAAAGGGGGGGTAAAAGAAAGTTACACGATATCTTTATTATATATTTAAAAGGAAAAGCAAGTTGTACATAATAGACTTGCAGTTACATGTGCAATCATCTTTTTTAATGAAATAAAAAAATTTAAAAGCTTGGGCATATATTTTGATATGCATATCAATGATGAATTGCTCAAATCAATTAATAAGTGCATGTTAAATTAAAAAAGAGTCAGGGAAGAAAGAGAACCAGGAAAGTGTGGTATCATACAAGTCAAGAAGGGATAGATAGTGTCAAAGAGGTGTGACCAACTGTATGAAATGCTGCAAAGAAAAACATCATTTGAAGAATTCAAATTTATAATTACTCAGGGGGAAAAAAGAACCTTGAGGCACTGCATTTCCATAGTTAAACATCAGTCAGTGCTAAAAAATAAGTCCCTGGTTCTAATCAAAATGCAGGAAAATGATGGTTAAATCCACACAATAATATGTCTACTATGCAACCAAATGAAGGTGAAGCATCAGCGCGTATAAATGCCAAGTCTATTAGGATTAATTAAATTAGGCTAAGATTGTTTTCTTTTTGTGTGTGTGTGAAGAGGTAGGGAAAAACCATCTATGTGATTTCATGCATAGAGAGAAATCACTGGAAAAAAAACTCCGTCCACAAATGCAAATTAGTTCCTGCTTGGCAATTGAGTCTTAGAGCCTGGGGCACTAAAAGGTTAAGTTCCTTGCCAAGGGTCACACAACCAGTGTGTGTTGGAGGTGGGGCTTCCTAATTCAAGGTTAACTCTATCTGTGACACTACTGCTGTCTCTAGATTGGAATCAGACCTCACCTCCCCTGCCCCCACCTCAATTCCTGCCCCAAAATGTCCTTACTTGTTAGGTTAGCTGCTCAGTTTCTCTGACAGGTGACTGTTGTCAAAGAAATATTTGGTTTGATTCACCTGGGGCAATTTTCCAAGAGAAAACCAAACCAAACCCATTTTGTATTGAAGAGCCTTTAAAAAAACTGGTTGTCTCTTTGAGATGAGTGGTCAATCTTTCCCTCCCAAACAGGATGCTCTCTTTCTTAAATAAAATGAAGGAACAAAGGAAGAGATGTTTTTTCCCCCAACCTATTTCCCTACATATGCTTTTTTTTAAAACTCAAAATACCAATTTTCAGATTGTTGCATTGCAAGCTTTCATTTTCCTTTCTTCTGCCAAAGGGTAGCATTGGCAAAGATATATTCCCTTTCACATACATACCCAGGCAGTTTCCTTCTCAATTGCTAGTAACATCTGTTATCTCTCCAGGGTCTATTTTAGGCCTGTAATTATTTGTTCACTATGTTAATAATTGTGGATCTTTCATTATTTTGTTTTTTTTTCTTGCAACTGCCAGACTTTTGAATCTCTGCTGTTGGATGTTCCATTCCAGGAAAAAAAGAATACAATTCCTAGTCCCACAGAGAGATTGCTGCCTTTCCAAAATGATACTCATCAGGCATAAGAATGGTTCATAAATGATAATATATGACAGTGTTTCTAAAAACAAATGCATGATAATTGCATCTCTCTGAGCCATTTATCAGGTTTTCTCCCACCACAATTCCATGTGGGACCAGACAAGGAGGAGGAAAATGGGTGATTAGTCACTTTCTCCAGACCCCTTTAACTCTCTATTCTTTTACTCACCAAAAAAAAAAAAAGAGAGAGAGAGAGAGAAAGAAATCATATGTTTTACATAGAGTAGTTATATACAAATCCATTGAAAACCCTTTGAAAGAAGAGAGAACCACCAATAAGGTAAAATCCTTATGAACTAAAACCTGAGAATTCTAATCCTCAAAACCCTCATTTTGAACCACATTCCCCATCAGCTTCCATGCTTCCATGTCAAGGACACAAGCCGACTTATAAGCCTGGGGTCCATTGAGTTATTCCCTCTACCACAGAGACTTTGGGAGCACAATTTTGTCCCACCCTACCCAAGCAACAGACAGTGACTGCTCAGATAAATAAGATGGAGAAGAGCTAAAAACATTCTGCCACCCCCTGACTAGGACCCCCGAAACATAAACTGTTCAAACTAGCATGTCCTTTGGGAAAATATATTATTTGGAAAACCTAATTAATTAGTAATATTATTTGAACTTAGCTGGATTTGGCTAGAAATTATCTAACCCAAAAGCTTACTACAGAGGTCAAGCCAACCTCAGAGACCTCCAGGGAAGCCGACTGGCTGTAAGGAATGCTTAGATTCCGGCCAGTGCTTATTTTGGGTTCACTCAGGTGTTGTTTTGTGTCTAAAGCTTGTGTTTTGGATTCCCCAAATTACATTGACCATTTATGCTTACCCATTGATATACATTCCAAACTGCTCTTCTTTGGAAGGTACATACTGAAATGTCCTCATGCCCTTGTCCTAACTCTATATAATATAACTTCACAAAGACTAAAGAAGGGAACCACACATTTCCTCAGCTCTTTCCTTTGCCAAATGACCTAAAAAAATTCTTTCTATAACTATTTTAGGTTTTGAGAGTTGTTCTCAACCAAAATCCCCAACCTCCAAAAAGCAGTAAGGATTTATTCAGTATAGTCATGAGAAAGAAAGGAGGACTTAAGGAAAGATTTGAGATGGGAGTACAATCATGTGTGATCACACCAGGTCTGAAAAAAGGGGCTGAAACCCAGCTGGGGCCAATTCTATTCCCCCTTAGCCAATATTCAGAAGAAGGATCCAGATCAGCAAACATTATGTCCCCAAATGAAAGAAGAATGGGTTAGCCTATGAGATCCAAACAGAGGTAGACCTATCAGCAAAAGGGAAGGAATAGGATGTGAATGATAAGAAAACATCTCCTCCCCCAAACTGAAATAGCAATCATTTCCAAATCCTCAAAACCTAGATTACAAATCAGCCATCTTGAACTATCTTGCCACTGGAATTTGATGACTTAGGAAGAGAGGCTAAGAATTTTGTGCAAATCTGCCTCACTTAAATCCAGTTCATGCACAAGTCAAGATATAGCCCCATGAGGTCACTGGTCCTCTTCAAAACAAGGGACAAACAACAATATTTTAGTAACTTTATTTACGTAATTGCAAATTGCTTTCAAAAATGGTTGCACAGGTCCACCAACAATCCCCTGGTGTGCCTAAATTTCCACAATTCTTTTAACATTGGCCTGACCCATCCTTTGCCACATTTGCCAGTTTACACAGTATGAGGTAAATCTTCAGGGTTGTTTTTAATTTTAATTTCTCTTATTATTAGGGATTTGGGACATTATTTCATATGATTGTTAATAGTTTGCAATTCCTTTGAGGACTGTCTATTCATATCCTTTGATGACTTATCTTTTGAGGAATACCTTATATATGTATGTATAGGTATACATGTATTTATACATATATCTCCAGGTCCGTGTCTATAGCAATAGATCAATGGATTAACCACAAATATATATATATGTATATGTATATGAAGAACTAACATTTATGTGTTGGGGTGAGGGGGTGTGGAAGTTCAATATCCTGTTTATATCTTTAAAAAGGAAAAAGAGGGGTGGAGCCAAGATGGTGGAGTAGAAGCAGAGACCTGCTAGAGCTCTCCCTGCAAACCCAGCCAAATACCTGTAAAAAATGACTTTAAATAAATTCTGGAGCTGCAAAGCCTACAGAATGACAGAGTGAAGCAAATCTCCACACCAAGACAGCCTAGAAGATTGATGGAGAACATCTATTGCACTGGGAACAGAGCACAGTGCAGCATGGGCCACACCAGCACAGACAGGACCTGAGCAGGCCTGGGGCGGGAATTGGGAAGACTGAATCTCTGGTACCTGTGGTGGTTTCCAGACTTCACGACCCCAAAACCCTAAGGACAAATTGGAAGGTCAGTGGTAAAAAAAAACCTGTGGGACCTGTGTGAGAGAGTAGAGTGGTCCAGCCCCAGCCCCAGGAGGTGGAGGACCCTGTGGCAGTCACAGCAGGGTCAGAGGCAGTGGCTGTTTCTGGAACTCTAGGTCCACAGATTGGGGTTGTGGGGATCAAGGGACTGACAGTATACCCCACTGCCCCCACTGGAAGCAGAGAACTACCTTGACAAAGAGCTCAAAAGTCAAATAAATGACTGGGGAAATGAGCAAAAACTGGAAAAAGAATCAGTCTATAGAATCATACTTTGGTGACAAGGAAGATCAAAATGTACAAACAGAAGAAACCAACACAGTCAAAGCTTCTACATCAAAGGTCCAAGAAAAATACGAATTGGTCTCAGGATATGGAAGAGCTCAAAAAGGATTTTGAAAATCAAGTAAGAGAAGTAGAGGAAAAATTGGGAAGAGAAATGAGAATGATGGAAGAAAATCATTAAAAAATTGTCAAGTGCTTGCTAAAAGCAACCCAAAAATGCTGAGGAAAGTGACGCCTAAAAAAAATAGACTAACCCAAATGGCAAAATAGATCTAAAAAGCCAATGAGGAGAAGAATGCCTTGAAAACAAAAATTGTTCAGAAGGAAAAGAAAGTCCAAAAGTTCACTGAAGAAAATAATTTCTTAAAGATTAAAATGGAGCAGATGGAAGCTAATGACTTTAGGAAAAATCAAGAAATTATAAAACACAATCAAAGGAATGAAAAAATGGCAGACAATGTGAAATATCTTATTGGAAAAACAACTGACCTAGAAAATAGACACAGGAGAGAGAATTTAAAAATTATTGGACTACCTGAAAGTCATGATCTTATCATCTTTCAAGAAATTATCAAAGAAAACTGGCCTAATATTCTAGAACCAGAAGTAAAATAGACATTGAAAGAATTCACCTATCATCTCCTGAAAGAGATCCCAAAAAGAAAACTTCTAGGAATATTGTAGGCAATTTCCAGAGTTCCCAGGTCAAGGAGAAAATATTGCAAGCAGACAGAAAGAAATTATTTGAGTATTGTGGAAATACAATCAGGATAACACAAGATCTAACAACTTCTACATCAAGGGATCAGAGAGCTTGTAATATAATATTCCAGAGGTCAAAGGAGCTAGGATTAAAACCAAGAATCACCTACCCAACAAAACTGAGTATAGTACTTCAGGGGAAAAATGGTCACTAAATGAAATAGAGGACTTCCAAGCATTCTTGATGAAAAGACCAGAGCTGAACAGAAAATTTGACTTTCAAACACAATACTCAGAAGCATGTAAAGGTAAACAGTAAAGAGGCCAACAAAATTGAACTGTTTACATTCCTACATGGAGAGATAATATTTGTAACTCTTGAGACTTTTCTCAAACTTAGGGTAGTTGAAGGGATTATATACATATAGACAGAGAGCACAGGGTGAATTGAATAGGAAGGGATGATATCTAAAAAATAAAATTAAGGAGAGAGAGAGAGAAGGGAGAAATTGGGAGAAGGAGAATGGGAGAAAAAGAATGGGGTAAATTATCTCTCACATAAAAGAGGCAAGAAAAAGCTTTTTCAGTGGAGGAGAAGAGGGGGAAGGTGAGAGGGAAAGAGTGAACTTTACCCTCATTGCATTTGGCTTAAGGAGGGGACACCATGCACACTCAATTGAGTATGAAAACCTGTCTTACACTAGAGTAAAGAAGTGGGGAAGAGGATAAGCAGGGAGTAGGGAGGATGATAGAAGGGAGGGCAAACAGGAGGAGGGGGCATTTAGAAGTAAACAATTTTGAGGAGGGACAAGGTCAAAAGAAGGAATAGAATATATGGGGGCAGGATAGGACGGAGGGAAATATAGTCTTTCAAATTATGACTGTTATGGAAGTATTTTGCACGATTATACATGTATAACCTATATCAAATTGCTTGCCTTCTCTGTGGGGATGGGTGGGGAGGGAGGAAGGAGGAGAAGTTGGAACTCAAAGTTTTAAAAAAGAATGTTAAAAATTGCTTTTACATGCAACTGGGAAATAATACATACAGGCAATGGGGTGTAGAAATCTAGCTTGTCTTACAAGAAAATAGAGGGGAAGGGAATGAGAGAAGGGAGAGGTGTAATAGAAGAGAGGGCAGATTGGAGGAAGGGGTAATTGGAATTCGTGATGTCTTGGGGTGAATGGGAGGAGAGATGGGGAGAAAATCTGAAACTAAAATTCATGTGGAAGTGGATGTTGAAAACTGAAAATTAGTTAATTAAAAAATTAAAAGGAAAAAGAATGCTTCAGCTTCCTCTCTGTTGTTTAAAGTCCATCTTTTCTTGTGGATGATTAGGTCAAGTTTGCAGGGTATGTCATTTTGTGTTACAATATGAGCATCTTTGATTTTTGGTATTTTCTACTGCATTCCCTCATATAGTTTCTTTATGGAATTGAAGAGATTTATATTCTTTATGGAATTCTTTATGGAATAATTTTGTGTTGTTTGATTTGCTTTCCTTTATATTTAAAAGTCTTTCTCCTGGTCACTAATAGAATTTGCTTATTGTCATTGAAATCGTTAAATTTAATTTCTATGTATCTAAGAATTTGAAGAATAGTTGGTTTTCTTTCCCTCCCCCCTTCCTGGAGGTGACATATGAATTATTCATATTGCTGCTTTGTTTCCTGTATTAATAAATTCTAAGCAGAATTCTAATGTTATTTTCTTTATTATCATGTTTAGACTTTGTGATTTGTCATATTCTTCTGGGAGACTATGATCCTAATATTGATCTACAAGAGATTTTTGGGGAGGCAGAGCCAAGATGGTGGAGTAGAAGGGCAGACCTGGAGAAGCTCTCCCCCTGCAGCCCATAAAATACCTGTAAAAAATGACTCTAAACAAATTCCAGAGCAGTAGAAGCTACAAAATGACAGAGTGAGATTTCCAGTCCAAGACAGCCTGGAAAGGCAACTGGAAAGGTCTATCACACAGGCTCAGTGTGGTGCAGCATAGACAGGACCAGAGCAGGCTTCAAGGTGTGGAATTCCACAGCTGCAATTCTCAGATTTCTCAAACCACAAACACCAAAGACAACTTCAAAGGTCAGTGAGAAAGTTCTTTCACCTAGGTGAGAAGGGAGCAGGGTCCTGACCTAGCCCCAGCCCTAGGGGACACAGCATCCATTTTTTGGAGTCCTCAGGCTAAAGATGGAGGAAATTGAGCACTGATCTGGATCTCAGCCCTGAGTGGTGGTCCTGGGGTGAGGAAGAGCACTAGCTTGGTGGAACTGGTGGAGGCTCCAGAGAGAGATTTCTGCTCTCAGAAAAGCTTGTGGTTGTTCCCTGACCATAGCACAGCCCAAGAGAAGAATAAACTCCTCTCCCATGATTGTGCCACTTTGGAGGAACTCAGAATTTAGAAGTCCCTAGATTATACCCTCATCTTGACAGAGGACTCAAAAGTCAAGTAACTGGCTGGGAAAATGCCCTGAAAAGAAAGAAAAATAAGACTATAGAAGGTTACTTTCTTGGTGAACCTTCCATCCTCTTGGATGAGGAAGAACAATGCTTACCATCAGAGGAAGACATAAAGGAGATTTGGGGGTTTTGTTTTTTTATTGAATATGTAGTTTTTTTGTTTTATTGGATTGTTTAAGCCCTCAACATTTAAAGTTTTTAGGGTTCCATTTATATATTTCTCCATTGATCTTTAATATTTTTTCTGAATTAGGATTTTTTGTTCTTCATCTATAAAGACATATTTTCTTTTCACTCAATCGACTTTAGAATAGTATTTCTCCCATAGGATTTCTTCACCTCATTGTTAATCCCTGCTCCCATTTGTTACCTCTCTTCTTAGTTTCAAAGTTTTGCTTATCTTATTAGTTCTGTTTGCTTTCTTCCTTTTACGTGCATATCTAAACTGTTGCTCTTTTCTCTTCTCTCAGTTAAGTAGTCCAGTTAAATCCTCCTTTCTCATGTGCCCTTCAACTTATTTTTTTGTTTTTTTCATATTTGGCACCTTTTTCTAAAAAAGCATTTCATTTACTTATATTTTTCATTAATTCTTTTACCTTTTTAATCCTATTCTAGTCTTAAATTCTTTGAGTTGCAGTCTTTCTACTTATTTTTTCTTCTTCAGTCTCTATTTTTCATGGAATTAAAGATTTTAAGGTCTATTTTGAATTCCCTCTTCTAAACAATTTCTGTTGTCTTAGAGACTTTATTTGTGCCCTACTTTTTTTTGTCATGTCTAATAAAACAAAACAAAATTTAGTACATATCAGGTGAATCCAAAAATATTAGAGTTGAGATCCTACCATCAGGCAAAGGGAAAACAAAATTTTACAACAAAACAGAAACAAAAAAGGAAATAACATCATGATAAAAAGAATCCTAGATAACAAGACAATATTAATATAAAGTTCATATACCACAAATCCTTAATGTCTAAATTCTTGAAGGAAAAATTAACTGAATTACAAGAACATGTAAATAGAAATACAAAAATTGCAGAAGACTCTACTGTCCTCTTATTTTTGGACAAATTTAGCAAAAAGATGAACAAAAATAAAATATAGCACTTCACATATCTTCAGAAAAATGAAGCAACTTCTAAATGGGGAGTGCTAAAGGATATACATATTTCTCAGCACCGTATGTTACTTTAAAAATAATTGACAATGTGTTAGGACACCGAGATATTACATATAAATGTAAAAAGGCAGAGATATTTAACACATCCTTTATGCCTAATAATGCCATAAAAATAGCAACTAGCTCAGGGAGAAAAAATAAAAGATTCAGATCCAGATGGAGACTTAGCAATGAAATTCCAAATAATGAATGGGTCAAAGGACAAATCATAGAAATTAATAATTCTGTGGAAAAAAAATTATAATGATGAAGCAACATTAAAATTTCTGAGCTGTAGTTTAAGCAGTCTTTGTGGTGGGGTAGAATTGTATTCTTACAAATATAAATTAACAAAATTAAAAAAAGAAAAATATTGATAAGCAAACATATTTGCAACAAATGTACAAATGTGTTTTAAAATTAGAAAACTAATAAACCTAAAAAAATCACAAAAGAAAAGTTATTAAAAATGAGAAGAAAAATAGATAAACTGAAAACCAAAAGCACTACAGAAATGAAAAACAAAAATAAGTCATTCTTTGAAGAGACTTAAAAAAGATTGATAGACCGTTAGCCAACTTGATGAAAAAGAGGCAGAAAATCACTCAACAAAATATGAAATGTACAACAAGGCAAACGACCCCAAAAAGAAAGTTATTGCCACCAAAATCCTTGGCACTGTCCAGTGATTTAGTATCGTAAACTGATACAATTTTTTTGGTGGAAATGACATTAAGGAGGAGCATTACTATTGTCTGCCACTGTACTCCAAGGAACATGATTCTTTCCATCTGACTTGCAGCCAAAACCTTCTTCCATTTTTTTTCCTCCACTTGAATGTGAACTCCTCTATAGAAGGAATTGTATTGCTTTTCTATTTTTTATTCCCAGCATTTAGCACAGTGCTTTGCACATACTGAGGGTTTAATAAATGCTTCATTCATTTATTCATAAGGGAAGGGCTAAGTTAGATTGAATGAAAAGAGGGCTATTAATCCTACTGAAGAGCATTCCTATGACTACGTGGCTGCTATGGGAGATAGAGAACTTGTGATGGATTAATCTAGGGAATAAGGCACATAAGAAAAAAAAGAGGATGTGGGGCAAGATTTATGAGGATAGTAGCATAAAAATTGGTTAAAAGAGAGAGTTCAAATGTGATTCTTCAGACATTTTAGCAATATGAGGAATACAGAGAGATGAACAAATTTAGAGACCATGAAAGAGGGACTAAAGTTTCAGAATAGATTGATAGGGAAGAAAATCAATGCAGAATATATTAAAGAAGATTAACGAAGAGAAGAAAGCAAAGAAAAGTTTCATAGGAAAAGGTGAAATAAAAAGAAAACTAGGAAACAAGAAGTTAGAGGGGAAGAAAGAAGGGAAGATTTTTAACTAACCATGTAACTGAAAAGAAAAACAGAGGGGACAAAAGAAGAGCAGAAATAGATTAAATAAAAGAATGTAAAAGAAGACATTAATTTAAATAAAGTACACCAAAAAAGGAGAAAGAAGATGAATAATACGAATGGGGCACGGGAAGGAGTACAGCATTGATACCCCAAGGTATGAAGAGAGTAGAGCCTCTCTTGGCATCCCATTGTTCAAGGGCTCTAATTTCATTACCAGTGCAGCATCGATACCATGAAAAGCAAGGAGCAAATTTTGGGAGTGACCTTCTGTACCTCAGTATAGCATTAACTGAGACACAGTCTTATCTGGAGGTCATGGTATATCTCAACATTGATTTGGTGGTACCAATGCTACACAGGAAATGAGCTGTTTTAATATTACTCTCCTCAGGATTACAGTGGTGTAGAGAAGCTTATACTTTTGTGGTTTTCAAGTGGGGTATGAGGAGAAAGAATGTATGTTTGTTCTTGCTATAACTTTGAAGTAGAAGCTAATTTTGTAAAAGCTAATCTGATGTTAAATGGTTAAATGGAACTGGGGGTGTTAGTCATTACAGCCCCTGCCAAATGGGTGGAACTTAGACAGTGAAAGATTAAACCAGTTGCACTATAATAAAAAGTTGCTCCATGATGCTCTTTAAAAGCAAGAACTCTGCAAGGTAGATGTAACCTACCTGACCCTGTGAGTAGAAATAAAGCACAAATGAAGCAAATGTTAAAAAGTTGAGCAAAATCACAGCAAACTCAGAAGAAATAAAAGGAATTATCTTCTTTGTATACTGTTATATGCCAACAAAACTGATATTCAAAAGAAATAGGGGGTAATGTATAAAAATATGAAATATCCAAACCAACAAAACACAAACTATACATCCTAATCCAATTTCTTAAAAGGAAGTTGAATTAAGTATAAAGAAATTACCAAAGGAAAATAAAACTCTGGTCCAGATGAATTTACAGGAAAATTCTATCAAACTTTTAAAGAATGATTGATTAAAAAAAAAAACTGCCTGAATTATTCAAAAAAAGAGTTGAGAGATAGAACATTCTACCAAACTCTTCCCATAAGCTAAATATAGTCCTAATATATAAATCATGGAAAGATAAGAGAGAGACAGAGACACACAGAGAGAGACAGAGAGACCCAGAGAGTTGGAGAGAAGTTATAATATATAGAATACAAGTTTTTATTATTTGACATTGAAATTTTTTGAAAGAATAAAATCAACGTAACTAGATTAAAAAGAGAAAAGGTTGAATGAGGAAATTATCTCTGATAAGAATTTGATATACAAAATATATTAGCAACTAACTTAAATCCATTAGACCAAAAACCATTTCCCAAAAGGTATATGCTAAAAAGGATATAAACAAAGAGCTCTCAAAAGAAAAACTGCAAGTTAATGATAACCATATGAGAGAATATTGAAAATCATTAATTCTAAGAGAATTGAAAATAAAACAACTCTGAGATTTTACCTGGAAAACTGGCATAGAAGACAAAAGATTGGCTCACACATCTAAAACCTTGACTCAGAATTTACAGATGGGCAAGAAGACTAATGTTAAAAAGAGAGACCCCATGTACATCAAAATATTTATAACAAAACTTTTTGTAGTAGCAAAGAATTGGAAACAAATGGATGCCTGTCTGTTGGAAGATGTCTCAAAATATTGCTGTAATAGAATTTTGTGTTATAAGAAAACATAAATATGATAAATATAGATAAGTAGGGGAATATTTTATGAGCTAATGTAAAATGAAGTTACTAGAACTAGAAATAATATACACAATAACTAAAACAACATAAATGGAACGAACAATTACAAAACGTTCAAAATTAAATGTGTGATCATGACCACAGTTTGCCCAAAAGAAGAGATTTGACAAGATACATTCCCATGAATCTTTAAAGTTGTAGGATACTATGCATCTGGAACGCTGCATAAAATATCAGTTATTTCAATATGTATATTGGTCGGATATGCTGCTCTATTTTTATTTCTCTTTTTAATTCTTTGTTACAAAGAATTACAGAGAGAGGACAGGCATAGTGGATAGAGTCCCAGGTCTAGAGTCTGGAAGATTCATCTTAAGTTCAAATCTAGCCTCAAACAGTTATTGGCTGTATGACCCTGGGCAAGTCAATTAACCCTGTTTGCCTGAGTGTCCTCATCTGTAAAATGAGCTGGAAAGGAAGTGACAAAACACTACACTATCTTTGCCAAGAAAACCCCAAATGGGATCAAGAAGTGTTGGACAAGACTGCATCTACTGAACCTCAACAGAGGGAGAAAAGAGCGGAGGAGTATATTATGAAGTATAGGTGATGCAAAACCAAAAATATTAATAAGAATTTATTTTTAAAAAAAAAACACAATTCTGTGTGAATCCCAGTCTTTTCTCTTCAGGATGATCTTAGAAAATCAGCATCATGAGAAAATAAAGCCTCCCCAGCAAAGCCAACCTTTGGGACTGCCAGGAATTTAGCAGTAGATCAATTGTTATTGTTGTGTCTCCTGCCCATGTATTATTTTTCCATTGGCAAGGAAGTCAGATTTTCATTTCCTCATCTCTGGAGACACTCAGGAAGATATCTGACCGTAATCATAACTGTCAGCTACCAACTCTTGAGAAGTTTTAGCCTATCTAATCATTTGGGCAAACTTCCACTTGGCAGAGGAGGGCTGTTCTTCATGCATGGCTAGTCACTCTCCAAATGAGCATCAGAGTAACCACCTACAGCCACAGAAGTATTTATTATGCTGTAGAGGAGTTTTCACTAGTATCAAAAACCAAAGGAAAAAAAACCCAATAATTAGTATTTACATGAATGTGTGTCATTAACAAAGAACATCCAGATGGAAAACTTAGCCTCAAGAAGAGGGAGGTATTCATGTGATCACTCCTAATTTCAGGCATATTAGAAATGCAGATAGCTAACTACCTCTGACTCTTTAGTTAAGTTTTAAGGACTTATCTAAAGCACGCAAGGGTTAACTGATTTGCCCAGGGTCAGCCATCAAGTATCTGTGGAATTTGAATTGGAGTCTTCCTCACCCTAACACCAGAACTCTTTTCACTATGCCTTGCCCTTCTCCATAAACTATAAGGGGAAAGAAGTCTTTCCTTTAGGAAAAAATTTTTTAAATGAGTCTCCCTATCTTGTCCTGGTTGGAAGTACAATAGCCACTTATGGGTCCAACCCACGTGTTGATCAGGAAACTTTGACTCTTTTTTCCCCCAACCAGTGCTGATTTGCCCTTCCTTAGGCAGTCCGATGGGGGCAGCTAGGTGGCACAGCGGATAGAGCACTAGGCGTGGAGTCAGGAAGACTAATCTTTGAGAGTTCAAATCTGGCCTCAGACACTTACTGGCTGCGTGACCTTGGGCAAGTCATTCATCTGTGAAATGAACTACAGGAAGAAATGGCAAACCACTCCAGGATCTTTGCCAAAGAAACTCCAAAATAGGATCACTAAAAGTCAGACATACTAAAAACAACTCAGCAAAGACAACAGCGGGCAGCCTGATGATCCTTTGCTCTCAGGGGCTTACCACATTGGTGCCAGACTTAATGTCGACACTCAGCTAGATGCGGTTCTACTGCAGCTCTGCACTCCCAAACTCAAGTGATCCACCAGCCTCAGCTTCCCCCACTAGCAGGGATCATAGGTGTACCTACGCTACCACACTCCCAGCCAAAAATCACGTTCTTAAAGCACAGGTCTGACCGTTGTTACTCCCTTGATTTAGAATTTTTCACATTTTTCTTTTTCCACTACAAACTCAAAAACAAATTCTTCCACTTGGTATTTACAATCTGGCTCTTCAGGCTTATTTCATAGGGATTGTGGTTGCTCGGTCATTTCTGTCATATCTGACTCTTTGCGACCCCATAGATACAGGAAGGGGTTTGCCATTTCCTTCGTCGGCTCATTTTACAGATGAAGAAACTAGGCAAATGGGTTAAGTGACTTGCCCAAGGTCATGCATTTCACTAGTGTCTGAGGTTACTTTTGAACTCAGGTCTTCCTGACTCCACTCCTGTTGCTCTATCCGCTGCCCTTACTTCATAGTGCCCCTCCTCACTTTCATTCATGCTGCTTCCCATGCCTAGAATGCGTTCCCTCCTCATCTCTACCTTTTAGAATTCTGGCTTCATTCAGGTTCAGATTTTGTGGTACCTCTTACAGGAATCCAATGGGAATTATTAATGCATTGTCTCTCCTCAATTTAGTATATATATATATATATTTAATCTGTAGATGTATGTTATATCTTACATGGGAGGATGAAAGTTGCTAAGGGAAGAGACTATGCTCATTTTGTGGTTACAGCTCCAGAGTTTAGCACATAGAAGTCACTTAACAAATGGTTAGTGTATTGGAGGGAACTTCATTCTTTCTTTTCATTGTATTTTTCTTTGAAAATACAGACACTCCTGAGAGGAATATAATGCATTATGTCTGAGATTAATGTGAACTAATTACTCAAAGCAAGCAGCAGAGACCAGAGGGACTCGAGTCAACATGAGATTTCTATGTACAACATATTCTAAGATTCATGTGAACTAATTTATCAAAGCAGTCTGCAAAGACCCGAGGAACTCAGGACAAGTCCGACACATTTATCAAAATGGAGTAGGTAGAAGGTGACGGGGACATAGTGGAACAGAGCCCAGAAAAGGAAGACCAAAGAGAAAGTATAACATAATTTTCTTTTTTTTGCGGGGGGAGGGTGGGTAGAGGCAGCTAGGTGGTACAGTGGATAGAGCACCAGTGCAGGAGGTAGGAGGACCTGAGTTCAAATGTCACCTGAAACACTTGACACTCACTTGCTATGTGACCTTGGGCAAGTCACTTAACCCTAATTGCCTCATCCTGGGTGGTCTCCAGTCATCCTGATGAATATCTGGTCACTGGATTCAGATGGCTCTGGAGAAGTGAGGTTAGTGACCTGCACAGCCCTCCCTCACTCGAAACAAAGTCAAGTGCAAGTCATGTCATTATTTTTCTGATGGCATGGTCTTCTTCAGCAATGAAGGGCGAATACACATACTTTTTTTTGGGTTACTTGTTTTATACCTTTAGTTTTGTATAGCTTTTATACCACATATCTGCTCTGAAACCCTCAGTGACTACAGTATAAAATCCAGATTCCTTATGATGACATCAAAAGCCCTCTACCATTTGACCCTGGTCTATCATATAGTCCTGTTCAAACTGAGGCACACCAGTCTACTTGCCATCCCCTGGATATATTCTGTTCTTTCTCAACTCCTATCTATGCCCATGCTCTCCGGTCCTCTTGGACTGTCTTCCATGGTCTCCCCACCCCACCCCATATCTCTCCTTAGGGTGATCCTACATATCCACCATTACCAGCTCAAGAAGCTATCCATCCAATGAATGCTTCCTTGATACTCCCAATTCAGAAATGGTTTCTTCACCCACTAAATTTCGTAGTGCTTTGTGTTTCTTTTAATCATTTTACTTTTAATTTTTTACAATTATTATTAACTTGACAAACATCAAGAAACAGTAATATTTTCATATACAAAGAAAAGAGAAGTATGTCATGAATTTCCACTATTTCTATTATGTAACAAATGAGTTTCTCTGTCTCTGTCTTTCTGTCTCCCTCTCTCTCTCTCTGTGTCGCTATCTCGCTCTTTCTCTCTGGCATGTTTCAAATTTAACATAATAGATATTAAACTGCCCTGTCTGTCTATGACTGTTTCTGAACTTTCTTCTGCTTTTTTTTGTTTGTTTTCTCAAATAATTCACTGATACTCTTTTCTCCCATTTTAGAAAAGTTTTATTATTCTTGTTATTCCACCCAGAATCTGGGTGACTGGAATCATGACAGAGCCTTTGGCAGAAACAGAGAAAGTTGGAAGAGGGAGTGGGTTTGCAGGGAAAGATAAAGAGCGTTTTGAAATGTTGAGTTTGAGATATCTTCAGGACATTTAGTTTGAAATGTCTGCTAGGCAATTGGTGATGTGAGATAAAATTAAAAGGAGAGACTCTAGGGCTAGATATATAGATCTGAGAATCATCAACATAGAAATGATCACTAAACCCAAAGAAGTTGACGAGATCACAGAGAGAAACTCTGGACTGATAGAGCTTAATCTGTTGGGAGGTTCAGGACTTAGTTAAGCAGTTGGAACAGTAGTCCCATAAACACTGGATCATGACTTGCTCTTTTACCAGCATGCATTTCACACTCTTGTGAGAGGTATTATGGTGGATTTAGGATCAGAAGAGCCAGAATCAAAAGGATTGCTATATCCTTACACTTTTGTGCCCTTGGGCAAGCTATTTTCCCTCTGTGGCACCCAATTTCCTCATATATAAAGTGAAATTTGTCCAAATTATGTTTGATGTCACTATCTACCCTTAAATCCTATATTTCTTATGTGGAATATGGACTTGATGGATAAATTGGATGAGAATGTCAAAATTACTATAGAATGGGGAAGTTCTCCCAGTGAGAGGGCTAAATATATAGTTATTCCTTCCCCATCATGGAATTTTGATATGTAGCTCCCCTATGATCTGAAATATCCATGTAAAATTTTTTGATTCTCCCTTCTTACCAGAGAAGAAGTCTGAATTATTATGGTATTAAAAGATAAAATATGTTGATAGTATATAATATCATACATATAGGGCATTTCTGAGTTTCTAAACTTTTTCTGTATCATTTATGGGCCCTCATGTGTTATCTGTGGCTTTCAAAAAACTTCCCAAAAATTCCTACTTAATTTTTTGCACTGACCCATGATATATCAAAACTGCAATGGGAATAATCATGATGTGGGAGAGATAACCGTAGTTTATTGAAAATAAATTCTCTACATTTCCCAGAACCATTTGTGATGGTCAGTTAAGAAGTGGCATGTCATCCTCTTTCTTTACTTTTCTGGCTAAGTATAAATGGAAGAGGTCACTGCTGCAGAGTAACTACTGAGAGGACTCACTCCATAATTAAACTGTAGGTATATAGGCTGGTAAACTAGGGGAAACATATGAATTATTAAGTGCCTGCTTTGTGTTCAGATTTTAATTTAACTATAAACTATAGTTACAAGCAATAATAGATAAAATTATAAAGATGAACAGGTCCAATTCCCCACCTAAGAATCCTAGAATATTTTAATAAATTTGTCTGTTTCATATTCTAATGAAATGTTAGTATAACAGTAAAACCTAACAATATAACAAGGTTAGATGAGTCATTTTATGTATAACATTTAGACTTCTGCCCCGTCACAGGAATTTGATATTTCTGGAAAAGAGAGTAAGGTGTAACTTTGCACAACTCTGCCTCATTTAAATCCAATTCACATGTAACTCAAGACATCAACCATCATTCACTATTTACCCAACATTGTGACATCATTGGACCTCTTCAAAAACAAAGGACAAACAACAAGAGGAAATGAGAAATTTAGAGTTTTAATAATATTTTTAGTTAGTAAAGTTTGCAATTTGTTGTTGGAAAGAATTATGAAATTCGGAGAGGTCTGGAAAGACTTATATGATCTGATGCTGAGTGAAAGGAGCAGAACCAGGAGAACTTTGTACACAGCAACAACCACAGTGTGTGAGGAATTTTTCTGGTAGCCTTAGTACTTCATTGCAATGCAAGGACTTAAATAATTTCCAGAGGTCTTTTAATGCAAAATGCCTTCCACATCCAGGGAAAGAACTATGAAATTCCATCACAGAATGAAGCAGATAATTTTCTTTTTTATTTTGCTTTGGTTTGTTTGATGATTTCTCCCATTCATTTTAATTCTTCTATGTAACATGATTAAGATGAAAATGTATTTAATAGGAATGTATGTGTAGAACCTATATAAAACTGTATGCCGTACCTGGGAGGGATTGAGAAGGTAGAAGGGAAGGAGGGGAGGGAGGGGAAAAATCTAAGCTATATGGAAGTGATTGTAGAATGCTGAAAGCAAATAAAATAATAAATAAATAAATAAATAAATGAATATATGGAAAAAATAAAACAAGCTGGCATTTAAAAAAAAGAAAAGAATTATGAAATTCAAGAATTAGAAAAGATCTAAGAGGATACATAATCCAACTTGCTACTGACCTAATATCTTTCATATAATATTGCTAACAAGTGATCAAATAGTGTCTTATTGGAAGTTTCCATAAGACAACCCTCTATCTTCCAAGGTGGTGCATTACACTTTTGGAGAGCTCTAATTGTTTTAGGAAGTTATTCTTTAAAACTATTCTAAATCTGTCTTTATGCAACTTACACCCATTGCTTCATGAGGCCAAGTAGAAGGTTCCCTTATTTTTGTCCTCTTCAGTTATCCTGTAACAGGATTGATTTTGTTTTCCCAAATGTTAAACTTTATAACAGTTCCTGTAGGGAGCATAGCAATTTTGTCACTCCTAGTAATGCACAGCAAAAAGTTGATTGCTGTGACTCCCATCTAACCCTTTCAGCCTTGCTAAATAAAGCCCCCAAGGTGAAGTGAATGGACCTAGAAAATGCTAAGGACCTGAAGGTAGCTGGAAGGAATTTTCACACCTCTGCTGATGGAACAGACTAAGACTAAGGAACTCCTGCCAGAGAAAGAAACAGAAAAGTAAAAACAAAACAAAAAAAAACAAACAAATTTACACAATCTAAGCCTGAAGGTTCTGCTAGCTTATGCTGACTGACTTGGTACAGTTGCAGATTGTACTTAAAAAAAAAAAAACAAAAAAAGATTTGCTCCTCCAACTAAGAATAAATGCTAGGGCCACCTCCCTGCGAGGCGAGAAAGCACATAGGCAGTTGTAATTCAGCAGAAACCCAGCAGATGGAAACAGAAATACTGATCCCCAAGAGGGCAGCTGGATAGAAACAGCAGCAGATGACCACACCTTGGAAGACCTGTGCTGTGATCTCAAAGCGAATAACTCAACAATGTACACAGTCAGCAGCCTGATGATGTCAGCAGATCAGTAAATTACATCAGCAGATCTTTGGGGGGAGTGATAGTGGGATGGGTGGAGAGGGCTTCTATCTGACAGAAAGCTACAGGAACATGGATTGACCTACATGTTCCCTACACATGTGCCCTCATCCACAAATTCCTTTTCCCATCAGTGGCATGGGAATCTTAGGGAGATTATACGGTTGTGTGTACAGAGTAGGAAGGGGATTTTCCCTGATTTTTTTTTTTAAATTTTGCTATGTTGTTTATTTGTTTCCTATGTCTACAGCACTTAGTTATCTTGTGAAAAAAGGAAATGATGTTAGCTCAGCAGAAATTATTCTTGATGAAGCTTTTCCGGCCTTTAGTAATAAACAATTCCTTCCTTTTCTAAATGCTCACAAACTCTCAGCAACAATATGTTCTTAAAACTTGACCAGGAGGAAAATTAAACTAGCTTACAGTTTCAGGAACCCATTTTCTTTCCTTTTGTTAAAATTGGGTCATTTGCTCATCTCTAATTTTGAAGGACCTTTCCTATTCCTTAAAACCTTTCAGAGATTATCAGCAATAGTTCATCAATCAATTATTTAACTTAAAGCAGCAAAATCTAGCTGTTACTCTATAATTTTCTAAACTTAAAGCCTTGGTATGGATATAGTTCTTAAAAAAGCATTTTCTTCTATGCCCTCTGCTGGATATTTGGAGCTATTGCATGCTGTTCATCAAAATAATTTCCAAGCCCCTCCCAAAATTTACATTATAGCTGGTTTTATTTTGTAATGTACCGTGAGTACCGTGAGGTTAGCTAAAGTTCCAGATAGAAATGGCCTAAGGACAATTAAGATTATTAACAAAAGGTTTAGTTTATTTATGTTTAAGATAGGTCTGTCTTCCTCATAAGCTAGCCCTAGAAGGCCCTCATTTTGTTACATATCCAAATATATGCTAAAGTTTTCAGGGCTATTTGTTAAATTTTCAGTGTGAGCATTTACACCTCATAAATCAGAAAACACTACAAATCAGGGCTTGATTTAATGTTTTGTTGATTGTGTAGACTTAAGAAAGTGATAGAGAAAATGACAATGAAAATTAAACTTAAAAGTACATTGTACATATATCATATTTCAGAGAGCTGATTGTTAAACATTTACCAGCAATTTGCTCTAATATATCTCTCTTAGACTTTGTGAAACAAAGCCCAGTTCCTTTTTATCTGTTTCTGACATCATCAGAGTACACAAAGTTTTCTCTGCTTGCTGGGCAAGCTTGTCCCTCTCTTTTATTTTGAGGATACTCTGGTTATTGGGTCAACCAAATTTAAAATTACAAGACAATCCTATTACAACTCCTTTTTCCCACTTATAAGCAATGTGATTTTTTTCTCTGATAATAGAATTACTTATTTTTCGTGATCGATACACATGCCTTAAAGCCATCCTCTATTGAGCTAGAGAGATTTAACTAATAGTAGTTGAGAAGGCAATCAAGACTTCCCTGAAGAGTAATCATGTGTTATTGTAGCCTCTGCGAAACCACTTCTCTTTTAGAAATTTTATTTATTTTATTCTGAACTATATTTTATTTATTTTATTCAGAATTTTTGTTCTGAACTTAAGAAATAAAACAAGCATTTCTATAACACAGAACAGAAAAAAGATGATTGTACGTGAAACTGCAAATCTATTGTATACAACTTGCTATTCTTTTAAAATAAATAATAGATGTCATATAACTTTTCTTTCTTTTTTCTTCTCCTCTTCCCTCCCCCCGCCAGCCTAGAGATGGCTACCATTAGACATAAATATGTATGTGTGTATACATATATGTGTAAGACCATTCTATACATCTATTTATCAATTCTTTCTCTGGATGTAGCTATTGTCTACCTTAATACATCCTTTGTAGATAATTTGGGTGTTTCTAATAGTCAAAATGTCTTAGTCACTCAAAATTGTTCTTAAAATAATATTGTTGTTACTATATATAATTTTCTCTTGGTTTGACTCATTTTGCACTTCATTATTTCGTACAAATCTATCCATATTTTTCATGATCATTGAGCTCATCATTTCTTATAGCATGGTAGTATCCCATCAGAATCTTAATAATCCATCACATAATAATAATAAATAATAGTAACTAGCATTTATGTTGAGCCTACTCTGTGTAACGCACTGTGCTAGGCACTTTACAATGATCATCTCACTTGATTCTCATAACAATTCTGAGAGAGAGGTGTTATTGTTATCCTTATTTTACAGCTAGAGAAACTGAGGCAAATAGAAGTTTTTGACTTGCCCAGGGTCATTTAGCTTGTAAAGAAAATCTGAATTTTAATTAAAGCCTTCCTGACTCCAGGCCCAGTGCTTTATTTACTGTATCACCAAGCTGGTTACATTCTAACAGTAATGTTCACATTTTAACAACTAAGAACTCAGAGAAAGATACAATTTTTATTTTAAAGCAAGTTTAAAAATCTACTAGCTACCTCCCTCCTTCCCTTATGTCAATGTACATCTTTAACCAATTTACCAAGGAATCTGTGAAGAAGGAAGAACAGACAGAATGGGATTTTGTCCTTGGAATATGTACATGTGAGGAACCACACAGGGAGAAGATTGAATATGGGCAACATTACCTCCTTTTGTCTTCACTCTACTTTTATCCAACATCCCTTCATAAAATAAATTCTACTTTTAGAAATTCCCCTTACTTAAGAGCCCTTAGAGGCAGTTTACAAGTCACACAAGAAAATCAGCATTATTTCATTAGAGTTGCACCTCATTTTGCTAGAAAGAGTACTACACAGTTTTATCACCCGTATTATTCACGAGACTTGCTTCAAATGATGTGGCTGTTTCCAAAAATTAAAGGGGAAGATCTGCCAACACCAAGGATATATAGAAGAATGTATTGGAAGCATTAATGCAGCATTTCCAAAAGAGCAATTGGAAAAATAATTCAAGCAATGGTGGCATTGTGAGAACAAGAGTGCAGCTTCCCAAGGGGACTTCATTGAAGGGGTCAACATTCATTTGGATACAGAACTTCTACTGCTTTTGTTAAAAAAAAATCAGTCTCCTCATTCTATCGTTATGTCTCACACTTAAGGATAGGTGAAGAAATAAGGACTATAACTTTCCAGTTGTAAAATTCCCATCCAAGGCAAATGGAAAAGGGCCCCAGGACTCCTGTTAATGTTGTGTCATGTGGTATAATAGTGCTAGCAAAAGACATGAAAGTTCCCTCTCCCTAAGGATGTATAACCATTAGACAGGAAATATGGAGGGAGCCTAGTTATTTGGTATCAAAACTAAATAACAAAATGGGGAAGTTGGGAAGAGATGAAAATTTACCTCTCAGCCACCTTCTCTGTTACTTGGTGGTACAGTGGATAGAGTGCCAAGACTAAGTCAGGAATTTGTTGTCATTCTCTTCATGTTCCCAGTTGGGGTTTTCTTGGCAAAGATACTGGAGTGGTTAGCCATTTCTTTCTCCAGCTCATTTTACAGATGAGGAAACTGAGGCAAGGGTTAAATGACTTGCCCAGGGTCACACAGCTAGTAAGTGTCTGAAGTCACATTTGAACTCCTGACTTCAGGCATGGCACTCTATCCACTGATCCACCTAGCTGAAGTCAGGAAGACCTCCATTCACATCTAGCCCCAAACACTTAGAAGCTGTGTTACTCTGGGCAAGTCACTTAACTTTTGTTTGCCTCAATTTTCTGATTTGTAAAATGGGAGGAATAATAACACCTACCTCCCAGGGTTCTTGTGAAGAATAACTGAAAGGATTAGAAAGCACTTGGTACAGTGCTTGGTAAATAGAAAGCACTATGTAAACATTAACTATTTAAATGTAGTTAGGTGGCACAGTAGAGAGAATGCTGGTCGTGGCATCAGGAAGACTCTTCTTCCTGAGTTCAAATCTGGGCTCAGATTCTTACTAACTGTGTGACTCTGTGCAAATCATTTAACCCTATTGCCTCAGTTTCCTTATCTGTAAAATGAGCTGGAGAAGGAAATGGCAAACCACTCCAGTATCTTTTCCAAGAAAACTCCAGGTGGAGTCACAAAGAGTTGGACATGACTGAAATATATTTCTGACATACCTAGTAGAAACAGTGCCTTAGAAAGAGAAAAACCATATATAAGCTCCCATTAACTCTGACAAAGGCCTGAGCTGAACTTACTTTTTTTTAACTACAGATTTTAGGTTGGAGATTGTTTTAATCTGAAACATATTGGGGATAGCATGGTACTAGCCTGGAAATCAAAAAGTGGCTCTATCGCTAACTTCCTTATTTAATCTTAATTTCCTCCCCCACCCCAACCCTCATACCAGTGCCCGGAAAACTCTTCTACACCAAGTAGGGGCCAAATAAATACTTGCTGAAATTGTGAAAACTGTGTGATTTCAAGCAGGTCATGATTTCTCTGGATATCAGTTGTCTCATCTGCAAAAGGAGTTAGATATCTCTAGAGTAATAGTAATGGTTATAATATTATGAATTTATAGCTAGAGAAGACCACAGAAGTCATCTCTCCAGCACCTCTTGCATTTTACAAATGAAGAAACTGAGGGTCAGAGAAGTTAAGTGACTTATCCAGGGTCACTTGGCTTTTGAATCCTTTTTCTTCACTCCAAATCTGTCCTTCTTTCCACTATACCATGCTCTAAATCTCCCACAATTCTGAGTCCTGTGAACAGAACATCACTTGGATGACACACTGAACAATTTTGAGAGCCAAAACATAATAAAACCTAATAAATCTTTTCAGGGAACTCATCATTGTATTTGCCTATTTTCCCTTCCCACCCTCATCCCCTATCTCCATTTTTTTCTCTCTGAATGAAACAACTTCATGGTTACATTTGCAGGTCAAACAGGATAAAAATTCAGCACACATAAAAAGTTTAGTTGCTGTATCAGGTCAGAACACTCAGAAAGGTTGTATTTTTGACCTAAGATAGGAAAGTCTTTGGACAGTGCCAGATGTTTCTTTAACTCCCTGTGTCTATACAAGCCAAGAACTCTTTCCCAGGCCTCCAAACCTGTACTTATTCAAATTCACACCTGATATAAGCTCCTATGAAATTTGGTTACATTTGTTTTGTAAAAAAGCCTTAAGCAAACTGATTCTCAGTTCATGGCATCAGCAGCAGGCAACAAAATAGATGGGAAAATCTATTATCTACCAGTAGATGGCAGCATTAGTTCTCAAAAGTCCTATGGATCGCACAAACTGATGCTTATAGACCTAGAGCTAAAAGGTATTTCTGAGAAGACACTTAGTCCAACTTCATTATTTTACAATAGAAAAAAAATAGTGTCTCTGAGACATTAAACGATCTGATCTGTCCAAAGTTATACAGCTAATAAGCAGCAGAACCAATGTTCAAATTCAGGTTTCTATAAATTCTATAGTATTTAATTCCATAATAAATCTATTCTAAATTATAAAATAATTTTTAAGTAATTCTATAAAACCTGACTATGTCTGGTGTTCTTGACAGTACACAGAAAAGGTAGTGACTTTCTCCTACAAGAGGAACCTCACTAACAAATGTAACTGATGAAAAAGGAAAAAAAATAGAACTTTTTCAGATTCATTCCATTAAGTTACACAAATACAACATGTCTCAAAAGTCTCACTAGATTGTTAAGCTATTAGGATCTGAAATTGAAATGAAGCTTTGAGCACACTGTATCTAAGAGGGGAAATTCAATCATCAAAGATGATTCTACCTTAGGAGCTTACATACAGCATATACATAAAAAATGCCTATAATTAGATAAATAATTTTGAATTATATAAAATAATGTGTAACTAATATATTATAATAATATATTTATAAATTTATCTGTAAATAATAATATAAATAATTTCAAAAATGAATTAATTTGAGGAAGGAGAGAGCAACATCTACATTGGAGGCTAAAGAAAAGGCTGTGAGAAGCAAGTAGAAGCTGAACTAAGATAAACAGAGGAGAGAGTGTATTTCAAGCACAGAGTACAGTCTACGACAAGGCAAAAAGGTAGTAAATGAAATTTCCAATTCAGGGAAGAGCAAGGTGGCCAGTTTGATTGGGACATAGATCGTAACAGGTTACATACATATTAGTACTGAAGTCTAGAAAGACTGTGTGTGTGTGTTCATCCTTCGTTGCTGAAGAAGACCATGCCATCAGAGAAGTAATCACATAACTTGCACTTGACTTTGTTTTGAGTGAGGGAGGGCTGTGCAGGTCACCAGCCTCACTTCTCCTCCACAGCCATCTGAATTCAGTGATCAGATATTCATCAGGATGACTGGAGATGGCCCAGGATGAGGCAATTGGGGTTAAGTGACTTGCCCAAGGTCACACAGCTAGTGAATGTCAAGTGTCTGAGGTGAGATTTGAACTCAAATTCTCCTGACTCCTGCACTGGTGCTTTATCCACTGCACCACCTAGATGCCCTAGTCTAGAAAGAAGACAGACTATGAAAGACTTCAGATGCCAGGTTGAAGACTTTGTAGGAAGTTGCTAAAGATTTTTGATCAGGGGAATGATATGGGCAGCTGAACCTGTGCTTTAGGGAGACTGTTTTGTCAGCTGTGTGATGGATCCTTTGGAGAAAGGTAGAGCCTAAAAGGGAGACCAATTAATATTAAAATAAGCTTAAAGGGATTTTTGAGAGGATACCTAGTCCAACTCCATCATTTTACAATAGAAAAAAATGGTGTCTCAGAGAGAGGAAGTGATCTGTCCAAAGTTACATGGCTAATAATCAGTAGAACCAGCATTCAAATTCAAGTTTCTATAAATTTTATAATATTTAATTCCATAATAATTCTATTTTAAATTATAAAATAATTCTACAGTATAGGAGTTGATGAAGGCCTAATCTAGCATGGTAGGCCTGTGAATCAAGAGAAAAGATGTTACAGAAGTAGAATTCTTAAGACTTGCCCATTCATGCCAAAGTGAGGAAAAAGAAAGAGCCTAAGATGACTTTAGTGCCTTAGAAGGATGGTAATACATTCAACAGAAATAGGGAATTTTGAAGAGGAGGCAGATTTAGAAAGAAGATAATGAGTTTTGTTTTGTACATGATAGTAATACACACAAAGGTACTGTAATACCACTGCGTGGGGTAAGGTGGTCTTATGGAGAGAACTCCACATTTGAGGCTTTGGATTTGGGACACTGGCTGTGTTTTTTTACTGCTTGAGTGACCTTAAACAAGTAGACATTTCATATATTTGGGCTTCAGTTTTATCCCCTATAAAATAAGGTCCCTTGCAGCTTTAGATACTCTAAAAAATAAGTCAAACCTATTTGGGGCATCCTTCGTACAATACACTGTGCTGGTGCTTTGGAAGGATGTGAAGAAACCTAAGTTAGGATTCCGACTCCCAAAATGTTTATAATTGAGTTTGGAGACAATCAGAGACATAATGAACAATTTTTTCAACTGGAGCAAGCCAATCAAAGTGTAGCCCTTAATTCATTTCAGATGGGGTGGGGAACATGCTCAGCAAAGCCTCTGATATACTTCTTGGGAGGCTGCCATAGGGATCGTAGTGAGAGGTGAGACAGACAGAGGAAGAGTTCTTCTAAGGCACAGCTGCACAAGAAAGAAATCAGGCATCTGGGAGATTTCTATCTTGCACATAATAGTGCTTAATGAAGGTAACCCAGGGCTCAAGTTCATTCACATGACTTTCCTCATTGATAGAGATTATTTACTCTATGTGGGTAGCTAGATGGCACAATGGATAGAGTGCCAGGTCTGGAGTGAGAAGGACCTGAGTTCAAATCTAGCCTCAGATAACTTACTGATTGTAAGACTCTGGACAAGTCACTTAGCCCTGTTTGCCTCGGTTTCTTCATCCGTAAAATGAACTGGAGTAGGAAATGACAAACCACTCAAATGTCTTTTCCAAGAAAATCTCAAATAGGGTCATGAATTGCCAAACACAACTGAGCAACAACAAAATTTGCTCCATTCTCTATACTTTCCTGGGAGACAAAGTAGAAAGAGTTTAGGAAAAGATCTTTGTTTCCTGCTTTCTAGCTTCATGAAAGGAGAGACTTGATTCCAAGCTCTTTTCAAGAAAGAGGTTCCTGGAGAAAAAGAAAGGTTCTGGGAAGAAGCCTACTTAGGCTTCTTTTAAAGTCTAATTTTAAATTTATTATTAATATTATATTATAGAATATATAATAATTAATATCTATAATTATTAAATAAAATTAATTGTTCCTATTAATAATATTATTAAATTTAATAAAGTCTTCTTTTAATTCAATTAAATGGAATTGCTATGTAGGGGAAGGATTAGAACTTTCAGATCCCCTCTGAAAACTCTTGGACAAAGCTTTGCCCTAGATAGGACTGTACATGCAAGATAGGACTGTGAATGATCTAGGATCAGAAAACCAGAGCTAGAAGGGGCCTTAGAGGCCATGTAGCCTGAGGAAACAGTCTCAGGAAATTTAAGTGACTTGTTCTAAGTCATACAACTAGCTAATACCATAGCAGGGATTTGATCCTGGCTCCTCTGACTCCAGAGCCAGTATTCTTAACAATTTGTTGTTCAGCCATGTCTGACTCTTCATGACCCAATGGATCATAGTGTGCTAGACCTTTCTAGTCTCTACTGTCTCTTGAAGTCTGTTCAAGTTCATGTTCATTGTTTTCATAATGCTATCTAGCTATCTTGTCTGCCGTACCCTTTTCCTTTTGCCTTCAATCTTTCCCAACATCAGGGTCTTTTTCCAATGAGTCCCTTCTTCTCATTATGTGGCCAAAGTACTTAAGGTTCAGCTTCAGTATATGACCTTCCAGTAAGTAGCCTGAATTAATTTCTTTAAGTATTGACTTACTAATCCCTAGCAATACAAAACACTAAATAATAAGCCAAATGGGTTTTTCAGATAAAAATTATTATATATGTGTTGTTAGAAACCAAAAATCACTGGGGACATTTTTAGAGACTTTCCTTTTAAACCAGAATTTTAGCCCATATCTAGTTACTTCTTCCTGGTCCTTTCCTTCTATGTTAGACCTCATCCTAATGAGATATTTTGAAAAGTAGGTATAATGCTTTCTCTTCCCATTGATTCTTCACAATTTCCTTTATCATAGAAATGCAGCAACACTTTATTAGTCATGTGAGTTTTAATCTGGTAAATTTGAGTAGGGAGATCTGAGGTAGGAAAGGTCCTGTTCTATCTTGTTTTAGAGAACCCCATTTATAGAGAACCAATGGCATCATGGGATGATGTCTCGACTCTCGTACGAATTAGATTTAAGTGAAGCAGACCTCATAGCAGCTAAGGGAACATTTCTCCTCCTGACCACCAAAAGAATTTCCAGATCTGAGAACCTGCGATATGGCTTCTTATTTAAATCCTACAATTCTCCTAGGCCTCATTTGCCAACCTATTAGTTCCCACAGAAAACCTAGCAATCTGACCACAATTGTCAGCAAAGCCTATAAAAAGGGCTGGTATTACTTACAATCCAAACCCTTTGATGAAAGTACATCTCTGGGCACTTATTATTATCCAATGAAGGGAAACCATAATTAATTAGAAGTTAAAATGGTAAAGTTAGAAACCAAGTGCATAGTTTAGCACTACATCTGTCTCTTTGGCATATTAATACTGTTGCTTTTCTACCCTATGAAGGTGAATAGAGGAGCTTAAATGAAAGGCACACCATGCTAAGTCTGTTTTTTTTACTCCATGACTCCAAAAACTCTCTAATCTTCTATGAACATCAGCATATTGCTTATATAACAGAAGTGGAAAGACCAGTAAGTTAAATGTCAGTTTTGTCCCTTGCATTTGCAAGCAAAATAAATAGCAGAGTCAAATATGTCATCCTTAAACAATCTTTTTCTCCTCCCTGCTATGCCTTAGGTCTGGAGTTTTTTATTTTTTATTTTTTGTTTTGTTTCTATAGCTAAAGATTCATAGTAAAAAAGAAAAAAATATAATAGCAAGTTAAATAGGGTGAATAAAAATACCAGGTCAGCAAGTGACTAGGTCAAGCCATATATGACATATACCCCTCTTTCATCATAAGTGCATCTCACATTAAGTTGTGTCTAATCAAAGGCAATGTAGGAGAAAATACGAGAAGAGCAAAAAAAAGGGAAATTGCACTATTGCTAAAAAACATCTTCTCACTATTTTTAATGTGAAAATTTATGGGTCTAGTGGCATTTTAAATATTCCTTTATTGGTTACTTAGGAAGTGTTGAATTTTAAAATATAAACTTAATAGGAAAAACAGAAACAGCTTCATTTAAAAAGTCTTGTCCCATTGTGAATAAAAAGAATGGATATTATCTAGTTAAGCAACATGATTGTGAAAGAAATTTGTCACTAAAACAAATATGTGTGTTTGCGTGTGTGTGTGTGTGTGTGTGTGTGTGTGTGTGTGTGTGTGCAAAAACCAGAAAAGCTTTTAGGGTTCAATGCCAAAATTTCAGGCCCTATCTGTTTCCTCCTGGTTCTTCCTTCCAAAGTAGCCCTTGCCATCCTCAGAATTTCGGTCCATATCTAGTTATCTCTTCAGTGACCAATCATTTTTCTCTCTCTTGCATTCCCCCATGAGTAATATTCTGTTGGCCTCCTTTCTCCTCTGAAAACTCTCTGTCATGCTGTTTCGTTTGAATGTGTCATTTTATCATTTGGAATGTGAACCTAGGCACAATAGGAATGTAGAAATAATTAATGATAAATGCCATCTGGCAAAGGATTAGAATAGAATTAGGTCAGACCCAGTGGAAAAGGGAAGGGCTGGAGAAACCCAAGAGTGAGACAAGCTACACAGAGTATTGTGTTCTTGGATGTTGAAATAGATCACAAAGATAAACTTATTTAGTGGGAGTAGACTTCATCTTTGGATGTGACTATATGGTACTTTCTCGGAGAATATTATAGGTGAGTTGATGTCTCACATAATCAATGCCATTTTGGGTTTAGAGTACACTAGGAAACAAATACTTTCCTTTCTGCTAGTCCAAAATTTTCAATTAAAAGTGAACGGCCCAGTCAATTTGCCATATTCAGAAAAGTATAGGCACTTGTATAAAACAAAATTAAGCACTGGGGACAAGGGTGTCCCCAAAATTCAAACAAATATTTTGTTAGGTAGGAGGTTCAGGGGTCAGGATGATTTAAGTTCAAAACCTGTCTCAGACACTTACTAGCTGTCTAATCCTGGGTAAGTCACTTAGCCTCTATCTACCTCAGCTTTATCATTGGCAAAATAAGAATAATAGCCCCTGTCTCTAAGGATTGTTGTGGGAATAAAATGAAATAGTGTTTGCAAAGTGCTTTACAAACCTTAAGGTGCTATTACTAGAAAGGGTGATAGAAACTGGACCTATGAAACTTCATCTATGAATGCAAAAGGGTAACACCTTTTCTGCAGCCTATTAGAGATTCATATAGAACCCTCAGAGGTTAAGAGACTTGCCCGGGGTCGCATTGCCAGAATATGTCAGAAATAGCCCAGAAGACTCCGTTCTCTCTGGCTTCACAATTGCCCCTCCATTTGCCTCACTCTGCTCACTTTTCATATTCTCCCTCTTAAATATTTTTAACACATTTTTTGTTAACCTTGAATTTCAAAGGCTGCTTTGGATCTTTCTGCATTTCCAGGATATTAGTACGGCACAAGCAAACTTTCACAAACAATATTTTTATATCTGTTCCATTGTCAACCTCTGCTCAGTGTCCAGGTCTCTGTTGTTGAGGGGTGATTTTGAGATTTGAACTGTATGGCTGACTGAGGAATCAGCTGTAGGTAGTTATAATATATTTGTTCAATGTTCTTCATTTAATATGGAGCTCAAATTGCTTGCCTTTGTAACAGGAGAACTTGTGAGAGATTCTGTAGAATGGCACTAATCATGGTGTGACTCACGTGATCCCCTCCTAAAACAGAAAGAAGCAGCTTCACAAGTTCCCTTTTGAGTGGTACAGCCTTCTCTATTTACCCTAGCTCTCTTAAGCATGTCTAGAAACTGTTTCTTTTGTCATTTCTTATGGTACAATAATATTCTATTACATTCATATACCACAATTTGTTCAGTCATTCTCCAGTTGATGGGCACCCCCTAAGTTTCCAGTTCTTTGTCACTGCAAAAACAAAAAAAAAGATCAAGAGAGAGCTGCTATAAATATTTTGGGGCATATGGGTCCTTCACATCTTTCTTCGATCTCTTTAGGGTATAGGCCTAATGGTGGCACCAGTAAGTCAAAAGGTATGAAAAGTCACGGTTTCAAATTACTTTCCAGGATTCCAGGACCAATTCTGGACCAATTTCCTCCAAAATACATTAATGTGTATGTTTTTCCACAGCTCCCGTAACATTTGTCATTTTAATTTTTAAAATCAACTTTGCTGATCTGATGAATGTGAAATAAAATCTCACGGTTTCTTTAATTTACATTATTTTATTTATTATGTTTTGGAACTTTTTCATGTGGTTGTTGATAGCTTGGATTTCTTTCTTTAACTACTATCTGTTCATCTCCTTTGACCGTTTGTCAATTGTTTTTACAAATGCAATCGGTTCCTTATATATCTTGCAAAATAGACTTATATGAGATAAAGCTTCTGCAAGTATTTTCTCCACTTGTTTTCATTCTAATTTTAACTGCATTAATTTTCTTTGTGGAAATACTTTTTTTTTTTTAATTTTATGTAATTGAATGTGTATTTCATCATCCCTGGAACCTTTCTTTTCCTTTTTGGTCATCAACTCTTCCCCTGTCCATAGATCTGAAAGGAAAATATCTTCCTTGCTTCTCTAATTTGCTGATGATGTCACCATTTAGATCTAAATCATGTATGTATTTGTAGCTGTTATTGCTATATGGTGTGAGTTGTTGGTCTACCTAATGTATGCCTGACTTCTTTCCATCATTCCCAGCAATATAGAGAATCCTTGAGCCATTAACTAGAGTCTTTTGGTTTTTTTGAACACTGCTTCTGTATATTGTATACCTAATCTGTCTCACTGATCAACTTCTATATTTTTTAGTTTTTACTATACAGTTTTTATTTCTGCTGCATTGAACATAGTTTGTGATCTGGTACTGTAAAGCAACAACTCTTTTTCAGCAACATCTCCCATCTCTACATCAAAATCATTCAAAATTCTTTGAATGATATCATAATAGAAATATCCCTGTTTAATGACCACAATAGTGTCATTATTGTTGTTTTTATTAACTATGATTATTATTATTTATCTCTACTGTAAACAGAGATTATTGTTTTCATTTAAGGTTATGGCCTAAAAAACTCCAGATCCCATTTTGCGACTTGTCTCCAGCCCCTGTCTAAATACTACCAGTCTACTAATGAACACAAATAATATAAATAATAAAGATCACAAAGTAAAGATAATATCAGTAAAGCTTCTTAAGTTGACCCTGATTCTGAGTCTAAATTATATATTGATAGTAAATTCCCCAAAGTGACTAAAATGTCCATATCCTTTAATCAAAAAATTACATTACTATGTGTATATCCTAAGGATGTCATTGATAAGAATAAAGTCCTTATAATACACCAAAATATTGGTAGCAAGACTTTTATGTAATAGCAAAAATTTGGAAACCAAGTAGAAGCCCTTGATAGGAGAAAACTTAAACATAATGATACATGAATGTAATGGAATATTACCATGGCATAAGAAGTGATTAGTGTTATGACTTAAGAATGGAAAAATCTACATGAATTGATGCATAGTGAAGTAGGTATAGTCAAGAAAAAAATATGAACAATAAATACAGCAATGTAAATGGGAAAAAAACTACACATCCAAAAAGAAAAATTTAATGTTGCAAAATTACATAGAATAAGCATGATTCAAAATAAGAGATATATAAAGATAGGTTTTCATCCCACCTCCGTTCAGATGTGAGAGGTCCACAAATGAAACACTGAATACTTTCAAACTTTTTTGATGTACTGATCAATTATGCTGATTTTTCTTATCTTTTTCTTCTTGTATTTAACAAAATTTATTATACAGAGTGATTCTGTTAAGAGGTAGTAGAAGAATGCTGGAGAAAATTATGATGATGTAAACAAAATAAAATATATCAATAAAAATTTTATTTTTTAAAGGAAAGTAAAAATGCCTAGGGAAATTTGGGAAGAAGTGACTCAGTCCATTTGTGGTCATGATTGTGGCTAAAAACAAGGGCATTCACATGAGATAACATATGCAAAATGACTCGCAGACCTTAAGGCATTATATAAATATCAGCTGGTAGTGATGGTAGTAATAGTGGTACTAGTATATGCGTGTTCGTTCTTTGTTGCCGAAGAAGACTATGCCATCAGAGAAATGATGACATGACTTGACTTTGTTTTGAGTGAGGGAGGGCTGTACAGGTCACCAGCCTTACTTGTCCTCTAGAGCCATCTGAACCCAGTGACCAGATATTCATCAGGATGACCAGAGATGACCCAGGATGAGGCAATTGGGGTTAAATGACTTGCCCAAGGTCACACAGCTAGTGAGTGTCAAGTGTCTCAGGTGAGATTTGAGCTCAGGTCCTCCTCACTCCTGCACTGGTGCTCTATCCACCGTATCACCTAGTTGGTACTATTATACAAGGATTTGTTGAAGGAAGTGGTGATATTTAGTTTGGAAAAGGATAGGATAACTTTTTCAAGTATTTAAAGGATTGTCATATAGAAAGAGGATTACATTTATTCTGCTTACCATACCAGAAAGAACTAAAACAGTAAGTGAAAGTAACAGAGAGGCTGGTTTGAGGTCAATATATAGGAAAAAAAATCTTCCTAATGATTAGAGCTGTCAAAAAATGAAAAAGAACCTTTGTTGGTGGGTTCCTCAGCCCTGGACATCGAGTTGGGGCTGGATAATCACGTGTTGGTGATGTTGAAGAGGGATTTTCCATCCCAGGTTTGAGTTGGATTGCTTCTAAAGTCCTTTCGAATTCTGAAATTTTACGGTTCTGTGGTTCAGTTAGTAAATCCGTCAATGCAAATAACTGGCTGCTGGTGTTCAGCTGTTTCAATCATGTGCAACTCTTTGTGGCCCCATTTGGGGTTTTCTTGAAGAAGATACTGCAGTTATTTGCCACTTCCTTCTCCAGCTTAGTTTACAGACAAGGAAATGAGACAAACAAAGTTAAGTGACTTGCCCAAGTTCACACAGCTGGTATGTGTCTGAGGTCTGATTTGAACTCAGGAAGATGATTCCAGGCCTGGACCTCTACCCACCATGCCCCTAGCTGCCCAAATTGTTGGACACAATTCTCTTCACAGTGCTTTTGCCTTCTTTTGTTTTTACCCTATGGGGAAGCAGTAGGTATGAGTACTCCATGCTACATCTCCTTGCTCATATAAGAATATTTCCTGATTTCCGACCATGGATAAGACTTCTTATTAACTGTCAAGGACAAAGGGGATCTGCCCACATAAACATCAATTTGAATTTCGTCTTCTTTCTACATTGGTGTAACCTAGGGGCAGCTAGGTGGTACAGTGGATAGAGCACCAGTGCAAGAGTCAGGAGGACCTGGGTTCCAATCTCACCTGAGACACTTGACACTCCCTAGCTGTGTGACCTTGGGCAAGTCACTTGACCCCAATTGCTTCATCGTAGGTCATCTCCAGTCATCCTGATGAATATCTGGTCAATGGATTCAGATGGCTCTGGAGGAGAAGTGAGGCTGGTGACCTGCACAGCCCTCCCTCACTCAAAATAAAGTCAAGTACAAGTCATGTCATTATTTCTCTGATGGCGTGGTCTTCTTTGACAATGGAGGAAGAGAACACATAGTCGGACACACTCTAGCATAGTGATTTCATCCTGGTCCTCTTTGAGAATGAAGGACAACAACCCACACAATATTTCCCATAGCCCTTTCAAAGATACTTTCCTAAGCTTTCCTTCAGTACAAGGGGTTATTTTTCTTGTGTGCGTTGATATTGCCATGGTTCAATATTTCAATCGATCTGTGACTCTCATTTAATGGAATCATTCCTTCCAATGGCACAGAACACAAGCCACCCAATATTTCTTCTTTGTTGTGATTCTTGACTTTTTTCTCCCATAAATCTGACTCAGGAACTCTACCCATTGTTTTCTGAGCCTTATGCTAGGTTTCTTGACATTATGTAGGTAATCCATCCATTACCCTTTACTGTCACTGTGTAACTGACCCTTCTACTTTTCCAGTAATGTATTTCTTTGATACCTTTTAGACTACTTTTTGTATGCAATTTACCATTGAGATTATGTAGCAATCCATTTGTGGGTCTTTGCACTGCCTCTACAATTTTAGTTCCTTGAAGGCCATAGAATTCAAAGATTTTGTAGCATATAACAACTGTATAAAAATAAAGATGTTAAAAAGTAGGGTTTTTATTTTAAGGACAAAGTTGGGGTTGTTTAAAATGCACAATTTCCCAAAGGCAATGTGATCCACTCTCTCTTATTCAATTATGGGCCCAGTTCATTTCCCAGTTACATTATCTGTACAACACATATGTACTGATGGGAGAATTCAATGGGATATCCACCCAAATACATATATCAATCTGGACCAGGAGTTAGCAAATTATAGCATGTGAATCAAATCTGATCTCAGCCTGTTTTTGAGCCTATGAGCTAAGAATATTTTTTATATTTTATTTAAAAATGTAAAAACGGGAGCCAAGATGGTGGAGTAGAAAGACTCATGTATGCTAGTTCTGAACCCACAGCCCATATATTTTCTGTAAAAAGAACTCCCCACAAATTCTGAATTAGTGCAAGCCATGCAGAAACACAGTGGAAGAGATTTCTGTTCCAGAGAGCCCTAGAAAGCCATCTCCAGTGGTCCATCGTGCTCCGTACGTGGATCCCACCCCTGCACTGCCCTGGCCGCATGGCCCCAGAGGAGCAGATCTGAGCAGGTTTCAGGGATGGAATCTCCAGCGGCCGCGAAGGTCCCTCCACCCACAGGTGCTCCAGGTCAGTGAGAGAGACTTCTGGGCTGGCTGCGAGGGGAGTGGGGTGTCTCCATAACTCAGACCCCCTTGGGAGGCAGCGGCAGAGGGAGTGGCAGAGGCAGCAGTGGCGGCCCAGGACTCCTGCAGCAGCAGGCAGGAGCTCAGGGCCATTACCGAAGGTCTCCCCATAAACCTGAAGGAACTGAGCCTGGGAGGCAGCCCTGCCCCCACCTGAGCACCAGAACTTAAGCTCACATTGAATAGCAGCCCCGCTCACCACTGAAAGCCCTGAGGCTGGGGAGCAGCATTTGAATCTCAAACCCCAAGCACTAGCTGGGTGGATCTAGGTGGGGGTGGAGAGGAATCTCAGAAGTCAAGTAACTGGCTGGGAAAAAGCCCAGAAAAGGGAAGAAAAATGAGACCATAGAGAGCTACTTTCTTGGGGAAGAGATGTTTCTTCCTCCTTTCATTTCTGATGAGGAAGTACAATGCTTGCCATCTGGGAAAGATGTGGAAGTCGGGGCCTCTGTATCCCAGACATCTGAGGTGGATGTCCGGTGGGCTCAAGCCATGGAAGAGCTCAAAAAGGATTTTGAAAATCAAGTTAGACAGGTGGAGGAAAAACTTGGAAGAGAAATGAGAGAGATGCAAGAAAAGCATGAAAAACGGGTCAATACCTTGGTAAAGGAGACCCAAAAAAATGCTGAAGAAAATAACACCTTGAAAAATAGGCTCACTCAATTGGCAAAAGAGGTTCAGAAAGCCAATGAGGAGAAGAATGCTTTCAAAAGCAGAATTAGCTTAAATGGAAAAAGAGGTTCAAAAGATCACTGAAGAGAATAGTTCTCTCAAAATTAGAATGGAACAGATGGAGGCTAATGACTCTCTGAGAAATCAAAAAATCACAAAACAAAACCAAAAGAATGAAAAAATAGAAGATAATATGAAATATCTCATTGGAAAAACAACTGACCTGGAAAATAGATCCAGGAGAGACAATTTAAAAATTATGGGACTACCTGAAAGCCATGATCAAAAAAAGACCCTAGACATCATCTTTCATGAAATTATCAAGGAAAACTGCCCTGAGATTCTAGAACCAGAGGGCAAAATAAGTATTGAAGGAATCCATCGATCACCGCCTGAAAGAGATCCAAAAAGAGAAACTCCTAGGAACATTGTGGCCAAATTCCAGAATTCCTAGGTCAAGGAGAAAATATTGCAAGCAGCTAGAAAGAAACAATTCCAGTATTGTGGAAATACAATCAGGATAACACAAGATCTAGCAGCTTCTACATTAAGGGATCGAAGGGCGTGGAATAAGATATTCCAGAAGTCAAAGGAACTAGGACTAAAAATGTAAAAACCATTCCTCACTTGTGGGAAGTACAGAAATAAGCAACTTAGAGGGAATTTGACCTCAAATTGATGACCTTCTGATCTAGACAACAGGTATTCTCCATCCACTTGGTTTTTCCTGTGTGAAAGCATTTTCCATAGCTGAAGCAAAAATTCCATCCAGTTTATCCTGTCCCAAATGAATCATAAATATTTCCCTTTACGTAAAAGTCCTACCTAGTGAGGCATAGAAACCCATCATTAGCTGTCACAGTGCCTTCTAAAAGCTATCTAATTTCTTGAAAATTTATCATCTCTTAGCAAACTAGTAATGGTAGTAATGTACTAGTAATTACACTGCATTTTTCAACATACATTTTATCTTTTTATGAAAGGTTCTTTCCTAAATTATGGGTTGCAGTGCATCTCTCTTTTTTATGAAGATTGTTGTGTTCTTTTGATGGTGGGTGGTAGTTTTGCATTTTAGGGGATGCTTGAGTTATAGCCTTTCTTAAAAAAACTGCATATAGATCTTTAAGGCTTTACATTTCTGAACAGAAAAACAAATGACCTTCATTAATGATACCCTGCATCCAAAGCCATTAAATCCTTGTAGCTTTCTTGTGTTATAAAATGTCTTTAATCATCAGGTCAGGGAAAACAGTATAATTAGTAGAATAACCTTGGATTTAGAGTCTAAGGACCTAGCTTCAAAGCCCAGTTCTGCTACCTTCAATCATGGTGGCCTTGGAAAAATTACTTCACCATTCTGTGCCTCGAGTTCCCTATATTAAAAATAAGGGAGTTGGAACTAAATAGTTCAAAGTCACTTCTATTCCTAAATCTACCCCTATGACCAGTCTCTCAGGCTCCTCCCTGAAGCAGTTGGATTCACTGCAAAATGAAATCTATTCGTCATAGTTAATTGTACCTCAGACACTCAAGCAGACAATGACTGTATGTTTCGTGGTTTCACAAGGAAAGGAGATCTCATAGCATTTGTTTTATTAATAGAGTCAATAGTAACTTCAAAGGAAAAATGTAGTTCAGAAATGAATCATTCCTTACCCATTGGCTGAGATTTATAACTCCAAAACTGTCACAGAAATGAACTGGAAATGAATTCAAAAATGTATGAACCTCTTTCTAAAAATAAAGTTGGAAAAACTTATGTTATTTTATGGGATTTGGGAATTTAACATAATGTTTAGTAGGTAACAAGTCAGCTTCCCATTTAGAAGTGCTGTTAAACAGAACTATGTGAAAGAACGCTCATTACTGGCAGCAGTTGTATTAATCAGATACGGGTAATAAAAAATACATATTATTTGGAGGGAAACAATGGTCTAAAATTCTTTGTTTTTCTTTATCCTTCTGCATACAAGGACCAGATAGCCCCAACCAGCACATGTCAAAGCCTGGATTTCTTTGGTTTGCTGGAATTGCCAGCAGTAACATTCTCTCCCCTGAAGCAATTAGGGTTTATAATAGCGTGATATGTTCAAAAGAGTCTGCATTTTGGATTCAGAGAAACTGGGTTCATATCCCAATTCTGCTACTAAATACCTATATGACCTCAGGCAAATCATTTAACCTCTCTAGCCCTCATTTTCTTAATCAGTAAAATGAGAAAACTCTAATAAGATGAGCTCAAAGATCACGGCTAGCTCTAAATCTATGATCCAATGGTTTCAACCTCAGATCTGAGATAATGATGGTGGTAGATCAATTTCACTAGTCCCTTCAATCACACAACAAATGCCACCAAGCTCTTTTCAAATTCCTTTTCCTTTGGTCTATCCCCATTGGCTTTTTCCAACTCTTCCTCAGCCCCCTTGTATGGTTTGACTATCAGGGATGAGAGGAGATGCCTACACTCTAATGGTGCAAATCTAAGTGTTTCATCATTCTCAGGGTTAAAGGGTTGTTGGTACATGACACAAGAACCCTGTTTTATAAGCCATTGAACATCAAAGGTCTTAAAGGCAAGTCACGTAGTTGGAGAAAGTGGTTAGGAGGAAGGGCACCTTCATCAATCCAAAGTTGCTGCCCTGGGTCAATATCCATTCATCTTCTGCCAGTCCAGGCTCTGCCAACATATGTACTGTGGTGGCAATGGAAAGTAGGGCCTCTCCCTCTGTCTCTTACTAAGGGACTGACTGCTCCTCTTCCCCTGCGGCAGAGGAAGGCAGGGATTCTGTTTGCAGGGAGAGGGGATCTAACTCAGAAGCCTTCTAGCTCTCCTGTTCAGGGGCAGATAAGAGCATGTAGGATACACAGGAAACTTCTTGGTGCGGAGGAAATAAGTGAAATCATTCCTCCTAAATTTCATTGTTTGGGACTCAGCCTTCCCCCTTTCCAGCTACATTCTGATGGTACCTAGTCAGAATGTTTTCCATGTCACCTCCCCTGCCCTGACACCAATCACTCAGGTGGAAAAAAAAGTTTAATTATGGTTTTAGGTGCTGACTGTCCCAATACTAGACATAAAGAACATTATTCAAATGAGACCTTAATCACAAGAAGGTGGGGAATGTGGCTTCTGGAACTTATGACTCATGATGCGAGAGAGATGAGTATTGGGACACACCTTTCCAAACTACAGGCAAACCACAAGTAAGAGTTATCAGAGAGGCATATTTGGAAAAGAGCTATAAAGTTAGATTCAAGTGACCTCAATTCCAGTCTTAGAGTGTCTCTACCCTACTTCATCCTTCAAGAAATTTTCTGCAGAGATATGATACGCATTATATCAATAGTTTCTCACAAAGTTTCTTATATTTTTAAAAAAAGACTTTAGGTAAGTCACGTCTTTAGTGGCCTCAATTTCCTCATCTCCAAAAGAAAAGATGCTGCACTAGATAGAGTATATAGACAGAGTTCGTACGATCCTACTATCAAATCTCCCCTTCACATCACACCCACTAACAGTGAGGATACTGCCCTGTCTGTCCTGTATTCCTTTCTATTCTCACTTCTCTCTCTTACTGGGTGATCTTACCAACTCCCATAAAATCAATTCTATATGACTCTCAGTTCTGTTTGTCCAGCCTGAACATCTCTCCCAATCCCCATTTGCCTCATTAACATCTTGAATTAGATATTCTGTAGATAGGAGTGTGATGGAAACAGCTCTTACTGACTCCTGAGAGCTTATTGTTAAATTTTCAGTGTGAGCAATCTACACCTTGGAAATTAGCAAATGCTGCAATCAAAACTTGATTTATAGCTTTGTTAATCGTCTAGACTTAAGAAAAATGATAGAGAAAATAGTAATAATTCAGATGAAGCTTAAAAGTATGTTGCGAGTACTTTTTGAGAGAGCCACTTGTAAATCATTTACCAACATAGCAGTGCCTGTAAACACCTTAAGTTCACAATGTCTAAATCTGAACTCATTATCTTCCCTCCTCAATCCTCCTCCTTCTGAACTTCCCTATGATATTGTAGAGCACCACCATGGTCCTAGTCACCCAGGCTTGCCATCTAGATGGCATCCTTGACTCCTTACTCCTTCACCCCCCCCATATCCAATCAGTGGTCAAGTCACGTTATTCCTGCCTCCATTATATCTCTCATATTCACCCCTTTCTCTCCTCTTACACTGCTACCACCCTGATTCAAGTCCTCAGTTCCCCAGACATGGATTACTGAAGTAGCCTCGTGGTTGATTTTTCTGCCTCAGGTCTCTTCCCACTCCACTCTATACTCCACTAAGCTGTCAAGTTGTTCTTCCTGAAATTCAGGTCTGACAGTCCTCTCTCCCTGCCATTTAATACGCTTCGGTGGCTGTCTATTACCCTGAAGATCAATTATAAAATCCATGATTTGGCTTTCCTTCCTTTCCAGTCTTCTAATACTTTACCCCCTTCCTATTCTGTGATACAATGACATGGGCTTCCTTACTGTCCCTTATCCAGGACGCCCAATCTCCAGACATGGAGTATATCCACAGGCTGTTGCCCATGTTTAGAATGCATAGAAAACCTCATCTCCACCTCTTGGCTTCCCTTTGCTTATTCAGTCATTTCCAACTCTTCATGACCCCTTTGGGGCTTTTCTTGGCAAAGATACTGGAGTGATTTGCCATTTCCTTTTAGAGATGAGGGAACTGAGGCAGGCAGGGTTAAGTGACTTGCCTAGGGTCACACGGCTAAAATGTATGAGGTCAGATTTGAACTCAGGAAGATGAGTCTTTCTGACTTCAGAACTGGAACACTTTCCATTTTGCCACCTAGCCACCACCCTATCCTCCCTGGCTTCCACTAAGTCTCAACTAAAGTCTCACTTTCTTCAAGAAGCCTTTTCCAATCCTTAATTTTCATGCCTTCCCTCTGAGATTGTCTCAAATGTATCCAGCATATATATTGTTTGTACTGTTGTTTGCATAGTGTCTCCCCTATTGGACTGTGAATTCCTTCTGAGCAAGGATTATATTTTGCTTTTCTTTTGTACTACCAGAGCTTACCATGCTACTTGTTACATAGTAGGTGCTTAAATGTCAGTCCTCTGCACTCAAGGCCCTGGTAAAATCCTTCCCACTAATCCCCAGCCTCATCCCTTCCCTACAGTGATCTAAAAGGAGATGAAAAAGCTAGCCAGCTATTTCTCTCACATGCACATACACAAAAATAGTTACCAAGTGACATAAGAAAAATGGAATGGGGAGTTAAGGCAATTATCTGAATGCTTCATACCCTTAGTAACTATAAAGAAAGGTGGAATGAAGAGATTGCTTTGAGTTTTCTGGACTGATGTCCAATCTTGCCATATCAATCAGATTGGTTTTCCCTTCTCTACTTTATTTTATGTATGAAGACCTGTTGCTGCCAGCAGATTTGAGGGAAGACAATTTTAGTGAAAATGTGGATTTCCCCAATAAATTTTGTGCAGAAAAAAATACTTCTCCTTCCCTAAGACAGTAAGCAATTTGATATAGGTTATATATGTGCAATCATGTAAAATATTTTCATATTAGTAATTTGCAATGGCATATCAAACAATTCTCTTTAACTAACATCACTGTCATTTACCAGTGATTCCTCCCTTAATAGAACCTTCCCTTATAACAAATAAGTACAATAAGGCAAAAAGAAAAGTCAGCCTATTGGGTGAATCTGAAAATGTACATCTCATTCTACACCTCTCAAAAGAGAGATAGATGCAAATAGTGTTTTTCTTCATATGTCCTTTATTTTTAATTTGGAAGAGATAAACAGAAGTATATATAGAATAATTTAACATGTATAGAACAATTTTACATATATATACCTATTTGTGTTTAATAGTAGCTATCTCTAGGGTGAGGAGAGGGGAGAACAAAAAAGGGAAAAAAGAAATTTACATAACTTTGCTGTATATTTGGAGGGAATAGCAAGATGTACATGGTAGATTTGTAGTTTCATGAGCAATCATCTTTTTTTATTGTACTGTGTTATGGAAATTCTTGTTTGGTTCAATGAATTGAAAATAAAACTCATATTAAGGGGGGGGAGAAATGTTTCACCATCAGTCTTGTGAAGTCATATGGACAATGCATTTATCGGACTTCTGAAGTCTTTAAATGTTACTTTCCTTTACATTAGTGGAATCATTAGATCAATTAGTCTCCTACTTCCTTTCCTCTGCAATTGTTCATACAAGTGTCACATTTTTCTGAATTCTTTCTCTTCTTTATTTCTTTTAGCAAAACATTCCATTTCATTAAAGTACTATAGTTTGTTCAAGTATTCTGAAATTAATCATTACTCACTTTGCTTTAACTTCTTTGATGCTATAAAAAATGTTGTGTAAATATTTTTGCATATGTGAGTTTGTTTTATGTGGTACAGTGGATAGAGTGCAAGGTCCGTAGTCAGGAATACCTGAGTTTTCAAATTCAGCTTCAGATATTTAACTAGTTGTGTGAGCCTGGGCAAGTCATTTAACCTGCTTGCTTCCACTTCATCAATGATAAAATATGAATGATAATTGCACCCAGTTCTCAGGATTGTTGGGAGAGTCAAATGAGATGATGTTTGTAAAGTGCTTAGCAAAATGCCTAGCATATAATGTATGCTTAAATGTTTATTTCTTCCGCTGCTGGCTTCCTTGGGACATATGCTTACTAGTAGTGTTACTGGTCCAAGAATATCTATACTTTAATGATGTTTTTGGCATTATTCCAAATTATTTCCAGAATACTTGCTACCACCAACAGTGAGTTATTATGTATGTCTTCCTATAGTCCAACAAATATTTCCCATCTTTTTGGTATTTTGTTACTTTTGCACTTCTGAAGATTTAGAGTCTGAGGAGGGCTAGACTAAAATCTTACTTCTGATTTGACCTTAGGTAAGTGATTCAAAGTAGCTAAGTAGCACAGTAGATAGAGTGCTGGGTTTGAAATTAGGAACTCTTCTTTGTGAGTTCAAATCTGGCCTTAGGAACTTCCTAGCTGTGTGACCCTTGGCAAGTCATTTAATCTTGCTTGCTTCAATTTCCTTATCTGTAAAATAAGCTGGAGAAGGAAATGACAAACTACTCCAGGATCTTTGCCAAGAAAACCCCAAATTGGGGTCATTAAAAATGGACATGACTGAAAAACAACTGAGAAATAAAAAAGTGACAACCTTTCTGGGCCTCAGTGTCCTTATCTGCAAAATGAAAGTTGTAGACAAATGGCCTCTAAGCATGACTGCAGCTGTCAATGATGCATGTGTAAGGTTAATGGAATATAAGATCTTCCCGGTCCATTAATAGGTCTATGTGACCACATGTCCTCTTTTCTCTTGGAATAAGAGCAGTGTTCCCAGGTTTAAAGTTACACAGTTATTTCAATCATGGATATATTGTTGCTTTGAATTTTGGTTCAGTTCACAACTGTGATAGAGTCCGAGTCACATAGAGCCCTGATGGGTGCTGAGCCAATTAGGCACTGAGTCACGTGGATTTTGATTCCTTCTGACTCTGAGCCTGTTAGTTGAAGACTATATATACTGGGAGGCTGGTATTTTACTCTGGGGCTCACTCATGGGAAGAATGTTTCTTTGTTATTTGGCCAGATGAGACTCTGGGTAGCCTTTGTTAAGGGGCCTCCAGGCGATTTGAACTCAGACATTGGTGCTCCCTGGTCTGGTGATTATGTATCTATTACTTTGTTTAGACAGCTGGAGCCTTATCTATTGGATTCTTTCTTGGATATTCACTTCTTTCTACTTATCTACATCGTTTAATTAAGTAAGAGTACTAACCCTTTTGATCCTGTCTTTCCTTTAGAAAAGCAGATCAAGAACCTGTGTTAGCAGCCCTCCTGTGTGCTGGTGCTATTGGTCTTATACCTCCATAGAAGCTACTAGTAGTGTTAACCCTATAGCATGTGAGAGGAAACTATGGAACTGTTTTAATCTGAATTATTACTGATTTGAAGCATTCTTTAATACAGTTTTTGATTGCTCACATTCTTTTGAAAATTACCTGTTCATATATCCTTTGAACTCTTACGAATTAGGCTATGAATTTAGATATTTATATAAATTCTTTATATATTTCAAATATCAGACTTTTATCAAAGATATTACTATGAAGATATTTCCAAGTTTTCTAATTCTGATGGTATTTATTTTGCTTATGCAAAAACTTTTTAAGTTTATAAACTCAAAATTGACCATTTAACTTTTCCACTTACCTCGATTCCTTGTTTAGCTTATAGATCTTCTCCTGGTCAGTCCTTAATTTCTCCTTTCACTCTCCTTAATTTTTTGTTATGTGATCTCTTATATTTAGGTCATCTAGAGCTTATTGTGGCATATAGTTTAAGAAAGGTTTCAATCATTTTACAAAGAGCATTGGATTTTCTATATTCCCACTATAAAAGATGACCTGGTTGCCATAGTAGATAACTAATCACTTTTGAGAAGCATCCATCAGTCCCTCTTATAAACACTTTTTTCTCTCTCTCCTCTAGGGGAGAAAAAAAAAACTATTATTTTTAGAAATGAACATTCAGGCAGTAACCAGAAAAAAGTAAACAGAAAGTGAGGGTCCCCTGAACTTACTGAATTATGGGACGCATTACCTCTGGTTAGTGAATTAAATTTAGTTCTGAAAACCATGGAATGAGTTCTCTCACTGCTTTTGAACTGATGGTAGGTACAACTTAGCTTTTCAGTGAGTTATTACTATTAGAAGTGTTCAGAAATAACTATATCAAAAGAGGCATGAGAAAAATATATGTGTATACAAATATATTTATATATATGCCTATATAAGCTAGCATGTATACAGTGCTCTAAGGTTTGCAAAGCACTGCATATATACTAGCTCATTTTATTGTCACAACAGCCCTATGAGGTAGGTGCAATTATTACCCATTTTACAGATGAGGAAACTGAGGCCATAAGAGGTCAAGAAACTCACTCAGGGTCACACAGTGTTTGAGGTAGAATTCAAACTCTGATTCTTCTAAATCCCAATCCATTACACACTATACCACCTAGCTACATATTTATGCATATATGTATACATATGTATGGGCAGCTAGGTGGCACTGTGTGCCAGTGGACAGAGGGCCAGGCCTGGCATCAGGAAAACTCACCTTCCTGAGTTCAAATCTAGCCTCAGACACTTACTAGCTGTATGACCATGGGTAAGTCATTTAACCCTGCTTGCCTCAGTTTCTTCATCTGTAAAATTGAGGTGGAGAAGGAAATGGCAAATCACTCCAGTATCTTTGCCAAGAAGACCCCAAGTGGGGTCACAAAGAGTCAGATACAAGTGAAATGACTGAACGACACATATATGTATCTACATGTATGTATATACACACACATAATAGAAACTGAATCCAAAGGCTAGGAGATCATCAGAGGACTGGTTAACCAAAGAAATCAGAAAGGTTTCATGAAAGAGAGAGACTTTGAGCTGGACACATGACAGAGAGGGCACAAGGTCCAGTAAGATTTTTTACTTTTAACCCAGCAGCAGCAGAGTCAAGGACACATTTGGCCAGAGCTAAACTGAAATATTGATGTTTTCTAGTTACAAAGCATTTTCCTTATCAGACTCTTGTGAGGTAGAATGCTTGCCCAAACACAGCTGTTAAGTTCAGAGCCAAGAGTGAAACTCAGGTCTCCTTCCTCCAAGTCCCATGATTTTTCTTACTACTGACTCTCAAGATCCCAAACTTCTTGAGTCCTTAAGGGCCATGTATTATTAATCTTTGTAACTGTCTCACTGCCTAGCACAGGACCTTGTACATGATGGAATTTAATGAATTGATATGTAGTGGGTAAAGGGGTGGGGGAATTCTGAACTTGGAGTCAGTTTCTATAGTAATGGGCAGCTAGGTGGGACAATGGATAGAACACTGGACCTGGAGTCAGCAAGACCTGAGTTCAAATCCAGCTTCAGATACTTGCTAGCTGTGTGACTTTGGGTAGTCAATTTACTGTTCAATTTCCTCAACTGTAAAATGGAAATAATAACAGCACCTACTCGCCAGGGTTGTTGTAAACATCTATTGACATATTTGTAAAGCAGTTAGCATAGTTCCTGATATATAATGAGTACTTAATTAATGCTCATTGCCTTACTGATTCTTCCTAATGATTTTAATCAGAAAAATGTCTGTCCCAAAGAACACTCCTATAAACCATGCCAAGACAGAAGCCAGACATGGGATGTCAGGGTTCCTTTTCTGTGAGACACTTCAGTTGAGCCCTTGAGAGGACTTTTATCACCAGACCTATCACTCTGGAGCATCTCGTGAATGTTAATTTCACTCTGAAAATAGTGACTTAGACAGATGGTAAGCGTGTAAGAAGCAAACACATGTGATACAAGGAGAAAGAACACCATCTTTACGGCTTGGATGTTATCAAATACTCCTGAGTGGAGACCGGATCATTTTAAAACCAATTTGACTTCTCCTGCCCCTGATTGGCTAGTGGATGTCTTTCCCCAACATGTTTCTTCCCAGCGATCAACAGTTCCCCCAAGATTGTCTGTTTCTATAAGCCAAGGCAAATGGATTTCTGTTGAATGACTGCCTGTTACTTTGAAAGCTTTAACCTGTGTTCAATAATACATCAGTAGCTCTTTCTTTTCCTCATGAAATAAAAATTTCTTTGCCAAGAAAGTGAGGGTTCTGAGTTTTCTCATATCAATGAAGAGAAATTGGTCACCATGGGCAGATTTATTTTTATGTATATGACCAAATTGTATAACTTTGCTTCACTAGAAAAATATGGAGCCCACTTCTCTTAACCACTTGATTTTTTTAAAGTTCCATGAATTCTGACCCATATTAAGAAAACATTATTCAGATGCTGAAAAATGCTCACTTCCCTCAATGTGCACCCTCTGTGGCTTGGTCATATGTGTCTTGATCAAAGTAAAGACTGTCTCCTCTTAAACTGATTTGAACTCCCTCCCTAAACTGTGTGCTATTCAAGTATTATTTTAATGGATAAACCATCTAATCTGCCCCAAAGGAGGAAGTGGTATGACAACTTCCTAAAGATCTGATGTGAAGACCTCCTTCTCATTTTTATGAAACGGTTCTGACTCCCAAGTTCATTGAAAATGCTTATGGGAAATCTTGGGATTCCATCCATATCACATAACTCCTAAAAAATAAACATAATTAGTCTTTTGGCATGTAAAGAAATCTCTCAAACCTAAATAGGAACATGAGATGAGAAGTTCTTGTATACATACATGCTGAGACACCAACTTTAGCTTTCATAGGAGAGACAAAAGTAAGTTAGGACTCACAGATAAAGTACAGTGCTGTAAGGATTAAGAATTTTGTTCAGGCAATGAGATATAGCCCTGAATATCCCAGACCTCATGCAGTTGGAATGATTTATGACTACAGAACTATTTACGAAGAATTTAGTTAGAAATGAAGAGAGATAGGCTAACAACCCAATAAATGCATGTAATCCCCTGGGGTGGGGGGTGTGGGAATAACAGGGCAGCTAGGTGCTATAGTGGTTAGAACAGTAGACCCAGAGTCAGGAAGACTCATCTTCCTGATTTCAAATCTAGCCTCAGACACTTACTAGCTATGTGGCCCTGGGCAAGTCACTTAACCCTGTTTGTTAAGAGGGGGATCTGTTAACAGATAAAGTCAAATAAACTAATATTTTTATTCATGATTAGCATTTGAAAACTAAGGCCTGAACCAAAAAAAAAAAATGGACAGGAATTTGCTTCCTAGCAACTTATTGATAAATTTAGGTTTTGCTTTATAGGAATATGTTATGTTAAAGTTAATGAGGCTTTCTACACAGTTTGGAAGTTATCCCGTGCTTCACAGGCAGAACATAAACTGAACACACGTCATAAACTGGCCAGATAATGTAACTGTGAAGCTCCTTCTAGTACTAGTTCATAACAACAAATGGAAGCTATTGGCAAAATGTTAAACCACAGCCTTTGACTTACCGATGAAAAGAGAAGGTTTATAGGAGGAGCAAGAGAGGCAAGAGATGAAAAGAGAACAGTCATGAAAAGAGGGGAAAAAAAGGATGAAAAAGGTTTTTAAAAGACTTTCGAAGGGCATCATCAGAAAATTAAAAGTATTTTTAAAAGTAAGCAGGAATAACTAGGTAGTCCAGTGGCTAGAGCATTGGCTTTGGAGTCAGAAGGACCTGAGTTCAAACCTAGCTTCAGACATTTACTAGCTGTGTAACCCTGGGCAAGTCACTTAACCCTGTTTGCCTCAGTTTCCTCATTTATAAAATGAGCTAGAGAAGGAAATGAAAGGCAAACCATTCAAGTATCTTTGCCAAGAAAACCCCAAATTGGGGTCACAAAGAGTCAGACATGAGTGAAATGAATGAACAACCAAAACATTGTTATTTGAGGTCATTACCATACCAGACACTTACTAGCTGAGTGAGCCTAGACAAGTCACTTAATCCCAACTGCCTCACAAAAAAAGTAAGTAGAGATGAAATTGCCTTTTGTTTTAATATCCAGTTGAATAAAATCCTCTTTTGACTACAGTGGATACTAAATCAATAACTAGGATGGGGCAGCCAGGACCCTCTTACACTTTAGCAAGTAGAAATACTGAATTTTTCACCTAGTCAGCAAAAAAAATAAATGAATAAACTAGAAAGCTACCAGACAACATTCTTCCTCCCTTTGCCCCATTTACAAACTGAGTTTTTCTCAGCTCAAACTTGGCTTCACAGCACCAACTTTGAGGTGACCTGGGATCTCTCTGAGGCCACTTTCCTACCTACCAACTCTACCATGCTCAAATAACTATGCTTTATGAAGTGTATTTAAAACCATTAAAAATCCATTTTTCTTTAACGCTTGAGTTCCACATTTTATCCTTCCCTCCATTCCCACCGCTCTCCCTGAGACAGTAAGCAGTCAGATATAGATTGTACATGTGCAATTATGCAAAACATTTCCATGTTAGTCGTTTTCTATAAGAAAACTCAAACAAAAGGAAGAAATGAAAGAAAGCAAGTAAAAAAATAGCATGCTCCAATCTGTATTTGAACAATATCAGTTCTTTCTCTGGAGGTGGATAGTATGCTTCATCATTAGTCTTTTGGGATTGTCTTGGATCATTGTATTGTTGAGAATATCTAAGTCATTCACATTTCTTCATTAAATAACATGGTTCTTATTGTGTATAATGTTCTCCAGGTTCTATTCACTTCATTATGCATCAGTTCGTGTAAGTCTTTCCAGCTTTTTAGGAAATCATTCTTCTTGTCATTTCTTACAGCCTAATAATATTATATTATAATCATATATCATAGCTTGTTTAGCCATTTCCAAACTGATGGGCATCCCTTTGATTTCCAATTCTTAGCTACCACAAAAATTGCTGCTATAAATATTTTTGTACAAATAGCTTCTTTTTCCTTTTGGGGGATGTCTTTGGGATATAGTCCCAGCAATGATATTGTAGGATCAAAGAGTATGCCCAGTTTTATAGTTCCAAATTGCTCTCCATAATGGTTGGATCAGTTCGCAACTCCACCAACAGTGCGTTAGTGCCCCAGTTTTCTCAACTCCCCTTCAACATCCAACATTTTCCTTTTTTGTCATATTAGACAATCTGATAGGTGTGAAATGGTACCCTAGAGTTGTGAAATCACTTTTGTATTGTGTATTGTATACTTACTCTAGGAATCAAAATTGCTAACTGCTTGTTCTAATATATACTGATGTGGTTTTTTTCTCTGTATATAGGTAGATATAATTCATTTTTAATATATTTTGTTTATCAGATATAAAACACACCCTTGCCATGCCAATACATATCCTTGAGACATTCTTTTCTGCTAATTTCTTTAGAAACCCGAATATTTGCTAGTGTGACATTTTTAAACTATGTCTATTTTTCTGCTTTCTTGATGATATTTAAAGAAAAGTATCAAATTCTCTTGACTTTTACCTTTTTTTCAGATTTTTTGGTTGTATCATGTGGCCAGTGTTGGGCTTTACAATGTAAGAGTTGCCTCTGATAGTCATCTCTGCAGTGTTGTCAAAGAAGTTCACAAAAAAGACATGGATTATTAGTAAAGTCAACTTTACTATGGAAGAATCTGACTTAAGGAATCAACCAAGACAATTCTGTGCAAGGTTGGGCATGGGAACTTTGTTTGCTAAGACATTTTAGAAATATTTACAACTAGTTCACTTTAAACATATTTTTCAGGAATTTGAAGTCTATGTTTATTTTTTACTCCTCTCTGTAAGAAACAGCCAAATGCGATAGTGAAATTGTCACTTTAAATTCAAAGTTTATGTATTGTAACAAAACGTAGCCACAGAAAAGTATCCAACATCTTATTCATTAGCTGAATAGAAAGATTCATGGAATTAAACTTAAAGTTATAGATGTATGCTACAAGAGTGCTACAAGACTGTCACTTGGACAGCTGAGTAAGGCGCTGGTAAATGCAGATGGTAAATCTACAAAAATTATGCTACACGATGAACATTCCTATGAGTAAGCAGAATGCCAAGAAATTGCAGCATAATCACTAAGATAATAAAGTCTTTGAAAATTACTGTTCAGAAGCACAGATGAATGTTGCATACTTTAAAAGGTCAAGTTTGGTCTTAAAGTAGATATATGAAAAGAAACCTTCCCCCAACTCTTTTGCAGACCTGAAGGTTCATGGGAGTAGAACATTGCATATATTGGCAGATTTTTTTTCTGTGTTATTGATCATTGATTATTTTGTGTTTTGATAATTTTTTCCTCTTCCTATTTCTCTTAAACTTTTTATAAGGGATGGCTCTCTGAGATGGGGAATGAGACAGAGGATAGATGGAGAAGAAGGAGAAGAAGAAGAAGAGAAGGAGGAAGAGGAGGAGGAGGAGGAAAAGAAAAAAGAAGAAGAATCCCCAAAGGAGCAGGGGCTGAGGGCATCAAATATCTTTATAGAATGTCAGGACCCAAAGTGGGGAATAAAGATGCTACCACAGGAGGGTAGGTGCTAGACAAGAAAGATTAGCATTTCCCATCCTCAACAAAATACCTTTTGGCCCACCTACTGCAAGGACGATATCCTTACCTACCAGGATCTATTGTGCCTTTGCAAACTGAAAGCAACTGGTTCAGAATCAGCTGTCTGATCATATTCAGACTATCGACCAATTATCATGAAAATTAGAGTAAATGCCATAGGATGTAAAAGAAGATAAATAAGAATATACGTGTATTTACAAGAGTGCCAAGTAGACCTTCAGATAATCTATTACTCTAGGAGAATGGGAAATAGATAACAATAAAATGATTGTCTCTATCATTTCTTGGAAAATTTTAATCAATAACTAAGAGTGGTTAAAATGTAAAGACTGAAAGACCCCCAGAAACTGCCTTAGCTAATAAAATCTTATCTCCACACCAAATAGTGAGACATGGCACTTGAGGGCAAACCAAGTTTAGAGTGCTCAATCATTTGCAAAACACTGCAGAGGAAGAGGATGGAAGGGTGAGAATAGTATTGCCTGACAAGATGTTGAAAAACATTTGAAGAGAAAAAAGAATTTATTTGGCATGAAATCTGGCTAAGCTTCATCATCTCAAGAGAATTTGTGGATGAAACTGGAAAGACAATAGGTATGAAATGGAATAAATATCCCATCATCATTATAATGATCTATTCTCATCTGTCACAATAAGAGAACTATTCCATTTGGCCTCTCTCACGTATGTGTCTGATGTGTTTACCCTTCATTGCCAAAGAAGACCAGGCTATCAGAGAAATGATGACATGACTTGCACATGACTTTGTTTTGAGTGAGGGAGGGCTGTGGAAGGTCATCAGCCTCAGTTTCTCCTCCAGAGCCAACTGAATCCAATGAGCAGATATTCATCAGGATGACTGGAAATGACCCAGGATGCACTGAGAGATCTTGACACCTTTAGGCCAGGTACTCACTTAGGGTGAGGTAATGCCCATTCATTGAATAGGCCTGTTTAAGAAGTAGCCAGGACATGGGCCCTTTAATGAGGCCAAGAAAAAGAAAGATATCAGACTGGGAGGGAAACAGCAAGAGTTACTATTGATAATCATTGTAAAGCCAGAAGAGTCCAGAAGAGCCCTTAGGCAGGGGCCCAATGGTGTCCCAGCTTCAGAGTACAGTAGGTTTAAGGTTTGGGGAAAGGACAAGACGGAAAGGAAAGGAAAGGAAAGGAAAGGAAAGGAAAGGAAAGGAAAGGAAAGGAAAGGAAAGGAAAGGAAAGGAAAGGAAAGGAAAGGAAAGGAAAGGAAAGGAAAGGAAAGGAAAGGAAAGGAAAGGGAAGGGAAGGGAAGGGAAGGGAAGGGAAGGGAAGGGAAGGGAAGGGAAGGGAAGGGAAGGGAAGGGAAGGGAAGGGAAGGGAAGGGAAGGGAAGGCAGGGAAAGAAAGGGAAGGGAAGGGAAACCCAAGTCAACTAGTCATCTTTTGAACATCCAAATTTAACCTTCCTTTGGAGAGGAGAGGGAAGGGGAGGGAGAGGAGGAGCTGAGTTACCCAGCTAGCTGGGTCCCCATTCAGCCAGCTGCATCTACTCACAGGATTGTGTTTGTCCTTCATTGTCAAAGAAGACCATGATATCAGAGAAATGATGACTTGATTTGCACTTGACTTTGTTTTGGGTGAAGGAGGGTAGGCCTATTCAATGAGTGTGCGTTACCCTAAGTGAGTACCTGCAAAGACTTTGGTCTAAAAGGCCCAAGATCTCCCAGTGCATCTTAGGTCATCTCCAGTAATCCTGATGAATATCTGGTCACTGGATTCAGATGGCTCTGGAGGAGAAGGGAGGCTAGTGACCTTTTATGTGATGTACTATGGGAAGAAAGTAGCAATGGTTATTAAGAAGACAAAGCTGTGAAGAGTGACAGGGCTTAGTCAAGTACTTACAGGTGCAATCTGTGTTTGTGGTGACAATTTTAAAGGCACTCAGGCATCAACTTTCAAGATATTTCAAAGTGAAAAAAAATCACAAAACAATGGAAAATGTCACAGATGATGGAACTGTTTAAATCTAAAGAAAAGATACCAGTAATCATGGTCTTATAATTGTTCATATCTATGAATTTTTGAAGTATCCTATGCATGTGTCGAGAGTATGAAGGAAATGTGAGGATACTACGTTTTGGAGGTAATTTTCCTCAGAAGATTGCATCTTTTCAATCACTTAAGTGACTGAGATATTTATAATATGTAAGACTCCACTGTGTTTGTTTACTAATTTCAAAAAAAGTATTTGTCCTAATAAAGGAAAACACAACTTTGTACACGTTCCTTGGACTGGATGTGTATGTATGTGCATGTGCACAGGGCTCTCTGAAAGATTCCACTACAAAAAATAATTTTAACTGCCTATTGAGTACTGACATCAAGTAAGTAAACTGTAACTGTAAGTAAATTCTAAGTAAATAAATAAATTGACATCAACTTAATAAATGCATATATAGGCATAAATCTAGTTAATTAGTTATACATGCATGTACATATACCTATATGTACATGTATATATATATGTGGTACATGTATATATACAAACATGTTCACAAGTATCTTGAATTACTGTCTAAACAGAAGAAAAATTTCCAATTGATAGAAAGGGTTTCCAAATGCTCCTTTGCAGATCACTTCAAACTATTTACATTCTATCCATAACATGCCAAAGATTATTCATAGAAATCTACAGTAATGTGAATAAATTTGAGTATAATTATTCACACTAGAAAAACAAAGTGAATGAAAACAGATTATACCATGCTGTCAGATAAATATCCTGTCAAATAAAAATAACTATATCTGTGTTAGATAAGCATTACAGGTGTATGATGAGCCAGAATTGAGTGAGAAGAAGATATCAACCTGGACTGAATTTCGAAAACTGTACAGTAATTTCACTGTTCCTAAACTGTCCACCACTGCAAAAACCCATTTATTTTACATCAGTATTCTACTGATAATTCCATATGGCTATAGAAGAATTACAATTCCATTTGGTCCCACTGGGCAATGGAAATACACATGGTATCTTGCATGTGGTACCTTACATGTAGTAGGTGCCTAAATAAATGCTTGTTGAATTTAACTGAGTTGAATTGGTGAGTATAAACAGACTACAGTTTAAAAAACAGCTTTGAAATTAGACCAGAATGAGAGGCAATCTCTTTGGGTAGTGAGAATGATGCCCAGTAGGTAGATGACAGCAATGGTACACTGAGATATTAAAAGAATGAAAGTCTGTAGCATGTTACATGGATCTTCTTTGGAGGCTCTGTGGGAAAACACCGCCAAAAACTGGACAAGTTAAAAGGCTGTAGGAGGGTTTGTGTTAGTGGAGAGGGGACCTTTACCAATGGCATTATGAATCTGCAAACAAGCAATTCTTAATAAAATCCTTAGGTCAGTAGAATACAAGTTCTCTGAGGGCTGAGACCATTTCATTTTTCACTTTTTGACCCCAGAGCAGAGTACTTGGCACAGAGATGACACCTAATATGTGCTTGGGGTATTGAATTGGTAAAGGGTATGTTATTCTAGTATGTAGATAAGACAGAGGTACTGAAAGAGCAAAAGATTTGTTATAAGCCACAAAATGCTGTGTGTTAAATAAATTTAGCAACCAACAGTTGACTTGGTTTTTTTTAAATCAGTGACTAAATCAGGAACAGAAAGAAGCAGATAACCTGACCTCTTCAAATTCACCTCCCTCCCTCTCCTTATCCAGGCACATATTGACCAGATAATCACTTTAGTGTTATAGAACTAGCCCATTTCTTCAGAAGTATACGTGTGACTGCTAGATATCATGGAACAAAGGTCAATATTTACTTTAAGGCACAATTCACCTTGATGTTGGCTAAAAACAGAATTACTATAGAGAGCACATTTAGCTATAAATCTATAATCAAGAGAAAATGTAACTGCTCTTTGAACCTAAAAAAGCTAGTCGTTTGGGGGACTTAGTGAAATTGTATTTAACAACAGTCATTTAGGCAAGAGGAAGCTTTTCATTCAGATACCAGTTCTACAGACCCTCACTGATTAATGACCACATGACAGCCAAACGGGAAGGCTTTTAAAAAGCATGAGTAATAGCAATGGCGTATGGTGGAGGTGGGTTAAAGCACTGGATCAAGAGTCTGGAGTTTCTTCATAGCTTTGCAACCTAATTACTTAAACTCTCCCAAGTTTCAATTTCCCCTGCTATAAAAATAGGGATAATGATACTCTTTTGCAGGGTTTTGAATTCACAAAGAAAAATATGATGAAGAACAGGATTTAGTCTTGAATTACAGGCAAGGGAATGAACTAGATAGAACCTTATGCAGTTTCCTTCCAGTCTGATAATTTTCTGATGATGATCGCTTTTGTTTTTTCAAGAGAGGAAAAAAGAAAGACTGACTTTCCTTCAACTTCAGGAGAATCCACCCTCCCTAAAACTAAATCTTCAGTTATATTTGGAAAACCTGACATCAGCTTTACAATTCACTAAAGAGTAAGAACAAATAAATGCTTGCGTGTGCATGTGCACACACACATACAAAAACACAGACAGAGATAGAGACAGAGAAAGAGAGAGAAGGGAGAAAAGAAGACATTAATGTCTAAGGGAATACAGGGTAGCCCAAAGATTTTCATAAGACAAGAGGAAATAACTGTACGATGAAAGTGGAGAAGAAAAGAAAACCAGTGAATGTCTCAGAGAAAAGAAAATAAATCACCATCTTCACCAGAGGGGCTGGAGGGGGGTATATTTATCAGATATGGTCACCATACATATATTTTTTGCTAAATTTATTTTTCTTCATTACAAAGAACAGCACAGTCTGGGGGCTATGGAGGGAGAGAGAAGTTGAGGGAGAGAAACAAAGGCACAGAGGCACAGGGAAAGAGATCAAAATATATGTCTTTGTGCTCCAAAAAGTTATAAATATTCATCAATAATTCTATTTTTCCCACTTTGAGCCTCTATACCAAAAGAAGAGTCTGATGGCAGAATATTGCAGGGTTCAATTTATTCCTTCTCAGGTGCTCTGTTATTTCTCTTTCCACTACATTCTGCACATGGGCTAGCAATGCAGTGCTTAACCATGTTTATCGTAAAAAGCCATTTTAAAGACAGAGAAGCAGAAAAGGCAAACTATTTTTTGAGGGGGAAGGCAAGGCAATTGGGGTTGGGTGACTTGCCCAAGGTCACACAGCTAGTGAGTGTCAAGTGTCGGAGGTTGGATTTGAGCTCAGGTCCTCCTGGCTCTAAGGCTGGTGCTCTATCTGCTGCACCACCTAGATGTCCCCCTTGTTTTGGAGTGGGGAAGGCAAGGCAATTGGGGTTAAGATAAACTAATTTTCAAGAGACAGAGATAAGCTTCTGGGAAGACAGACATATTTCCCTAGAAAAGACTGGGAAAAGGGATGATGAAGATAAAAGAATCAATAGCTTCAGTCTCATGTGTCAATATATTTTCAGAATGCAGCTCTTCTCTGGCTCTGGCCCCGGCCCTCTCCTTGTTATGGACATTTACTCCTCATGATTCCCAACATCCAGGTTCTGGCTCCCACTCCCTAGGTGAGAACCCCCTCCCTCTCCCTCTTCCTCTCCCTTCCTCTCCCTTCCTCTCTCTCTCTCTCTCTCTCTCTCTCTCTCTCTCTCTCTCTCTCTCTCTCTCTCTCTCTCTCTCTCTCTCTCTCTCTCTCTCTCTCCCCCCCCCCCCACTCCCTGCACATTCTTTCATAGGACTTCTCTTAGCATGACAGGCACTAACTCCTCAGTCAAAGCATTTTTTACATTACCAAAGTAGCACTAAACACATGGCCTTTCAAATTCTATATGTTCCAAACTAAATTTATTGTTCCCCCTCCACAAAATCTGCCTCTCCCACTAACTTGCGCTATCCTCTCAGGCTCTCAACCTCAAAATCACCTTTGAGGCTTCCCTTCCCCTCTCCCTCACATCTCGTTATTTGCTGAGTATGATCAATTCTACTCCCACAATATCTCACATCTGTTCCTTGCTTTCCATTCCCAATGCAATCATCCTAGTTCAGGACTGCGTCACTTTTTGGAATGCGAAAACATTTACAAAGCACAAGAATACCGTGCTACGTGCTAGGGATACAAACAGAAATGCAAGTTTGGCCCAGTTCTTAAAGAATTCGTATTCTAAGTAACAGAGACAACACATATAGCAGGGCTCAGCTTCAAGACGGATGGAAAGGCTCATTGATCTTAGTTACTGTTGGTTAGTTGTTGTCCTTCCTTCTCGGAGAGGACCAAAATGACATCACCATGATAAAGTGAAGTTTCAGTGTGTCCACCTGTGGCTGAGCAGACCAACACGAGCTCAGAATGCTCTACCACAGGTTGGGCACAGATAGTCCGTGTGAATATTTGGGGTGGTTACTCCAAATTTGTGCATTCTATGCTTTCTTTGTGCCATCTCAATTCTGCCTTGCTCATAGAGCATGCACCTTTTCTGATGTGGGCACTCCATGCTGAGCAATCCTGTGCCATTGTCTCCCATGTTGCACAGTCAAATCCAAAGTTCTTGAGAGAGACCCTGAGAGTGTCCTTGTATCGCTTCTTCTGACCTCCATGTAATTGCCTGCCCCATGTGAGTTCTCCATAAAATAGTCTTTTTGGCAAGCATACATTGTGAATTTGAACAACATGGCCAATCCATTAGAGTTGTGCTCTCTGAAGCATAGTTTAAATGGTTGGCATTGATCCTTAGGATACAGGGGAAGGGTAGATGATACAGTGCAGTAAGGGCTTATGCCCCAGAGGGCATAGTGACAGGGAAGATGGTAAAGCTCAGAACTCAGGAAGCAGTGGTGAAGTAAGTGGTAAAACCTAGTGGTCCATTATCTTACCAGAAGGACTGTAATTGATGATTCCTTGTTCTTCTAAGCAGTGAGAGTGGACATGTTCCCCATAGTTGGCTAAGGAGTAATGATCCCTGGGATCAGGGGTTATCTCTGAATCAGGTGGAGATCCAGCTGAAAGAGAGTAATTGAGTACTTGGTAGGAACTGAACCGGGGCAAAAGGAAGGGAAGAATTCCTCTGTAGCTTGTTTCAGCTGGGCCCTCAAGAGTCATTGGTACTTGAGCTGCTCCAGCAGATGAGCTACAGCTAAGTATGGGAAGATCTCCTGTAGTTACTGCTTGGGTTTTGATGGCTAGGCTATGGTAATACCTTCCAAATAACTCTTTGTGCCTCCAGTAACTCCAATCTAATCTGAGATGAATTTATTGACCACTGTTATGTACAGGGAATAGTGCTAAATTCTTGGGAAATAAAGAAGAATCAGCAAGAAATCCAGTCCCTGCTCTCAAGTAGCTTGAAAAGGGAAGTTAATATGTAAGCCCACTTTCTTCTCTGTTCCTTTTTTCTATCCCTTCCTCCCCCTACTAGTGCTTTCCCTCTGAGAATGTTATTGTTCAGTTGTTTTCAGTCATGTCCAATTCTTTGTGACCTCTTTAGGATTTTCTTAGCAGAGATGCTAGATGTGGTTTACCATTTCCTTCTCCAGTTCATTGTACAGACAAGGAACTGAGGCAAACAGGGTTAAGTAACTTGCCCAGGGTCACATAGCCAGTAAGTGTCTGAGATCATAATTGAAATCCAAACCCGGTACTCTATCCAGTGTACCACCTAGCTGCCCTCGCTCTGAAACCACCTTTCATTTTCACTAAATTTGTCTTATATGCAGTTATTTGAGTGTTGTCTTACCCATTGAAATGTAAGCTCTTGGGAGGGGAGGTTCATGTATTTGTCTCATATTGTGTCCCCAGTGCTTGGCATAGTACTTACCACATAGGATACACTTAACAAATGTTTATTGATGGATTATGTAACTAGTAAATTTTCTGAAGAGAGAAAGAACTCAGGAAACTAAAGGGATCAGGAAAGTTTCCAATAGGAAATCTCTCTGATTCATCATTTACATTGCTCCCCAAGTAATCTTCCTAATGTACCACTGTGATCATGTTTCTCATCAACTTAAAAAAAAAAAAAAACTGCCATGGTTCTTCATTGCCTCCTAAGGCGAATATGAACTCCTTATTCTAGAATTCAAGGCTTTTTTTCCAATCTGGCTCCAATCTTTTTTTGTAGCCTTATCTTACACCATCTTACACCATATTTTCTGTATTGCAGCCATACTGGACTATTTATAATCCCGTGTTCTCAATCTACTTTCCCTAGAACTGTCTTCTATATCAAGAATGGTTTCCTACCCTGTTACTCTGCCTGTTGAAATTACTCCACTTTTTCAAGACCTAGTGTAAGTATAACATTAACTACCATGGCCATCAGTACCTGGAAAGTCAGGTAGGTTAGATTTTCACTCTCCCCCAGACATAAACCCACTTCTCCCTTAACTCTAGGGAAAGAAAGGGGATCAAATTCATAGCTTAGCTCAGTTCCTATGAAACACCTCCACAGTTCCAAGTTCAAAGAACTGCTCTGGCTTGAATATCAAGAACAGAGACTTTTCAGGGCTCCCATAGTGAGAAGGCTGGTTGTAACATCCCTCCAAGAATACTGGCACTAAGGACATTATGGCTCCAACTCCCAAGTCCAATGGGTATCTGTTGGCACTTGAATTTGGGAAATACAAATGATATAAAACAGAAACAAAAACCCCAAGCCCATTGCTTAGAGCCTGGGTAAAAGAGGGAGAACAGGACAAAAGAAGTCCTTCCCTCTCACTGGTTTAGTTCATGGTATCCATACTGTGGGTGAATGGGCAACAGGAAGGAAAACACAGGAACATTCTTATGACCAAAGAGAGAAACAGAAAAGAGGATGACTGCTCAGCTTCACCAGTTTTAAAGACTCAAGGAGCCAATTTAAGGAGATTACCCTCACTTACATGGTAGGGAATATAGAGGCCTCCATGGTAGGCAGACAGGGCATGCTCCCCAAAGCCTGGCTGCCATAAGCTTTATCTGATTCCTTCCTTTCCCTTGTAGCTAGAAGTGATCTCCACTTCCTCATATTTCTTACAATTGGTCAACCTTTCTCAACATTCTATTTCACATCATATTCATTTTAATACACCTTACCCAACTATTAGACTGTGAACTCTTTTTTTTTTTAAAGGAATTATTTATTTGTATTTCTAGCCTAGTACTTTGCACTTCATACTCAAATATACAAGTATATATGTGATTTCATCAATGTGGATGTTCTATTTAGTATTACAGATTGCAGCCTATTCATGTCTATCCATCTTTGCAACTCTTGTCAAGGTCTTTCCATAACTTCACCCAAGGAGGTCCCCCCAATCTGGGCTATAAATGATAAGACCTTCCTCACTTTCTCTTGACATCATGAACATGCCAGTGGAGCACATAAGCCATCCACTAGTTATCTCTCTTTCACTCAGCATATGGCCATGGTATTTTCTTTTCCAATGATACATTTCTTTCATGGCATCCTTTACTTCAGTTTTCCTTTTCCTTATAATGTGTTGTAGCCTACTCACACCTACCCTATTCCTCTCCATCTCCCCTTACCTGTATTCATTTTTAGTTATTCAGAAACTGGAGGATTTCATGACTCAAGCTCTTACAATAATACTGGTATGATATTGGTATCGCCATTTGGTGATTCATCTTTTCGCCATGACAACCAAAGAAACTACTGTCCAAACCATAATATTTCCCAAATGTTTGTACGATTGAATTACGTTCTTTCAATTGTATTGGGATTCAAAAGGCATTCCTTCAATGGGTCTAAACTGTGTTCTATATATAATGGATACAGATATATAGGGAACCAAGGTCTAAATTAAATCTTTACCATAGTAAGTATCTGTGGTATACCGGAAAGAAGCAGCCTCATGGACAAGAAGACTTCTTTCAAGTCTCAGTTTGACACATTCTGGCTATGTGACCTTAAACAAAGAAGAACTTCTCAGTGCTCTAGGGCAACTCTCTGAGACAGAGAAGCTGCCAACATGGATTAGTAAAGGGAGTTTCCTCATAGAATTCCCTTCACTATGAAATCACAGGTTCAGTGTCTAACAAATTTGTCTTTCATAGTTCAAAAAGGGAAGTTTTCTAAATCTATCATTGGTTTAAACAAACCCATTTCTAGCATAATAAAATAGTTTAAAAACTACACAGTATGGTTGTGACTACACAGAACACAGTGATAATGAATTGAGATGTCATTACATAAATTACTTTGGAGAAAGAAAAAAAAAACCTTTGCATCAAATATCTCTGATAAAAGTTACATTTGAGATATATGGAGAATTAATACAAATGTGTAATCCTAAATGGGCAATGAATATCATATAGTATATGATACAGGACCATAGGAGTCTAGATTTAAAGCTAGGAAGGAACTTAAGATCTCTGAATCCTAGTCCTTTCTTTTGCAAATGTTTCACTGAGGGTCAAAGAAATTAAATGAATTGTCCAGGATCACACAACTAATTTCTGAGGCAGGATTTAAACGCCGATCTTCCTGACTACAAACACAGTGCTCTTTTTGCTATACTAGTTTTCCAGAGAAGAATTCCAAACCCTAACAACTATAACTCCAAGTTACTAATAAGAGAAATGCAAATCAAAACAATTCTGAGGTTTTAACACTCCTCCAACAAACTGGCAAAGATGATAAGACATGGAAATAGTGTGAAAAGGGCTGCAGAAAAGCTAATGTACCATGGAACTGTGAAGTTATCTAAACATTCTGGAGAGAAATGTGGAATTATACCAAAAATGTCACAAAACTTTACATATCCTTTGACTCGGACATTCCACTATGAGGCATATAATTCCACAGAGGTCAAACCTAGAAGAGTCACAGAGACAAAGTATTTGTAGCAGCTCTTGGTATCTAACTATGCATGGCAGCTAGATGACAAAGTGGATACAGAGATGAACATGGAGAGAGGAAGACCTGAGTTCGAACCAAGGGTCAGGATATTATTAGTTATGTGCTCCTGAGCAAGTTACCTAACCTTTTTCTTTCTTAGTTTCCTTAGTTGTAAAAAAGGTGATGCTCATAGCACCTACTTCCCAGGGTTGTTTTGAGGATTAAATGACATAATATTTGCAAAGTGCTTATAGCACGATGTGTGGCAAACAGTAGGTGCTTAATAAATGTTTATTCATTTAATCTTTTCCATCCCCTTGTAGTTGCAAAGAAATGGAAGCAAAGTAGATTTCCATCCCTTAGAAATGGCTAAATTGTGGTGGCCAAGAACTGGAAGTCGAGGGAATGCCCATCAATTGGGGAATGGCTGAACAAATTGTGGTATATGAATGTAATGGGATACTATTGTGCCATAAGAAATGATGAACAGTTGGACTTCAGGAAATCCTGGAAAGACATGTGAACTGATACTGAGTGAAATGAGCAGAATCAGGAGAACATTATACACAGTAACAGCCACAGTGTGCCAGGACTGTTTCTGATAGCAATGCAAGGACCTAAAACATTCCCAAAGGATTCTTGAGGCAAAATACCATCTACACCCTTCCGAAGAACTGTGGAATCAAAATGCGGAATGAAGCAGACTATTTTCTCTTGTCTTATGTTTTTTTTTCCATGGTTTCTCCCATTTGTTTTAATTCTTCTATGCGACATGACTAACATGAAAATGTGTTTAATAAGAATGTACGTGTAGAACCCATATAAGATTGCAAGTCATCTCCAGGAGGGAGGGAGGGGAGAGGGAGAGGGAGAAAATTTAGAGACTTATGGAAGTGATTGTTGAAAACTGAAAACAAATAAATTAATTAAATTTAAAAAACAAAAAAAAATTTTAAATGGCCAAACAGATTGTGGTATGGGAACATGAGGGAATATCGCTGCGCCATAACAAATAAGGAACATAAATAATTCAGGATAATATGGGAATACTTACATGAACTGATACAGAATGAATTAAACAGAACTAGGAAAACAATATACAACAATGGTTATAACAATTGGAACTGGATGATGTGCTATTATAAGGATCAAGGACCAGAGAAAACTGAGAAAATGCACCTCTTCCTTCTTTGTAGAAGTAGTTGACTATTTCTATGGAACATTGTATTTACTGACAGAAATGCATGACGTTCATTGGTTTTGCTGAACTCTTTTTTCTCTCTTTTTTATAGTATCTGCTTCCAAGGAATGGCTCACTGACTGGGTACAGACACTGCTGCATCTGGAAATGAGCGGTATAAAAAAAGACATCAATAAAATTAATTTTTTTTAAAGAACCCACTTTAACTTACTGAGATTATCATGATAACACCTTACACTTATGTAGCTTTATAATTGACAAAGAACTTTCTTTTGTGATTCTTACAATAATTCTATGAGGAAGATAACACAAATAACATACTCATTTTACAGGTAAGTAAAAGAAGAATTGTAACTTGCTCATAGACACGTAGCTATTAAGTTACAGGGCCATAAGTAGAAGCTAATCCTGAGATTTATTCAATATTCTTTCTAATACGCATACTCTTTTTTTAAAATAAGTATGAATAATGAATTTATCTCATATGTACATATACATATATATATGTATATGAGAATAATTGCTCTAAGAGATGATCCTGACTCTCTGAATGACTTAATTTCACCCTTGGATAATAACTAAAGTTCCCTTCTATCTTAAATCCTATGATCTCATACTTCAAAATTTTGGGTAAAGTTGTGTTTACTTTACCTACTTAATTCACCGTGTTTAGCTAGAGATCGTGCACGCCAAGTTTAGAAGTAAAACCTTTGGATATTTAGTTTGCTGTTCATCCTTCATTTTCAAAGACCAATGATATCACAGGGTGATGTCTTGACTGTGAATTGGATTTATATGAGGCAGAGTTGCACAGCTGTCACCTCACCCTTTCTTCCCGAATCATCAAAGTCCAGTGGCAAGCCAAAAGTTAGTATGTCTGATGATGGTCCAGGACGCACTGGGTGACCTTGGCATCTTTGATGTCTGACCAAGCTCTAAGTGCTCCACTTTCATGGACGTTGAAACAAATTGTTCTCATCCACCCATTCTGGGGGCAATCTTCATATGGTTGGGTTCACTGTTCCCTATATTTCTAACATTTCTTTCTTCTTTTCTTCCTCTCCCCCAATTTCTCTCCCCTTCTCCCTCCCTGCTCCTCATCCTTCCCCCTACTAATACCCTTCCCTTCTCTCTAACTGCCTTTCTCCCTCCCCTTTGTTCCTTGCTTCCACCCCATATACACATTCCAAAGTTCCACTGCACCCAAAGAACCATGTTTGTTTGGCCAGGTTTAGTTGGGTTTCTAGAATTCTTTCAACTTTGCAGAAACATTTTCCTGGTGAAATATGAAGGTACATTCTTAAAGAATTCTCTTCTCCCTGTACTGGCACTGTTTCTACACCATAAACCTTTTTTCTTTTCTGCCTTCTTCTTTCTCTCCTAGTTACCAGCCCCACCCATCCTATATTTTCCCTAGTTACTAAAATAGGAAAGGGAGAGGCAAGGGGAAAATACCCCAGCATTCATACTAAATGAACACCTGCCAGTTCTTGAAGTGCTTGACAAATCAAATGATTTTTCAGCAGTCTATATGGCAGTTGCTTTGACCAGGATTTTCAGGGAAATTGTAAAATTGTCTCTTTCTGCTTTTTGGCTTCCTGCTCCCACTTTGCCGCCAATTCAGGGTCCTCATGCTTCTCTTGCATTTTTTCTCTTACATGCTCCAAAAATACTCTTCCCTTCCTTTCCTCTCACAAGATGTTAGAGAAAAGAAAGATAGTTTTCTGGGTAACATAATTCACACTAAGGTATAAATGACTGATATGATTGACTCTTCAATGAATACTACTGCTTTGAAAGAGGAAAATGCTAACCCTAGTTACTTTTCTAGTTAGTGTAAGTCATGAGAGAGAGATATTTCCTAGCTTTTTTGCCTACTCCAGGTCATGTCCCTACAACCCCCAAACAGGGACAATCAACCTGGTACCTTATTTCTGAGACACTAGTGATTCCTATCTTTCTTCATGCTTTAAAATAAGCTTTCTTGTAGATGTCTAGTACTAGTTTTTCAGATATAAACATGATTTATATTAGATGATGATGATATTAGAAACTGAGGGTGTATCCAACTCAGTTACCACCATGCCTCAGTTCACCTTCCAGGTGCCATTTCTCGGAAATCCAGTGTACAGAACACAATGAGAACTTGGCTTTATTATTAATTTCTTGATGATGCCCAATACATTGAATGTCTCTACATTTCTAGATTCTAGAAATAAATTGAGGGGAGAAAAATCTATAGAGAGAAAACACACAAATAACCACCTTCTCATATTCATAAGCATGCTCGAGTTAAACTACATCCTTGCAAGGCATTTTGGGAAGCAGAATTCCTGTCTTGCACATGTTTGTGGTTTCTTGTTGAATTCAAATCAAATAGTCCTGTAACATGTAATAAGCTAGTATTTGCTTGTATGAAGCTATGAAGCAACTTTTATTGAGCAGAGTTGGAAGGATTATGGAAGTGTTTTTTTGCTTTTGTTTTGTTTTTTTTTGCTATTATTTCTATGTTTCAGTTGCAAATTCAGTAAGTCAAGAAGTTCTCTGTGATCCTAAATGTTGCTTGTTTATTTCCAATCTGACATAAAATGGATTCATATTTTAAACATATGTCTGGGTCTATGAGAGAGGGCTTTAGCAAAACAGTATCGGGACTGTGGTTTGTTTTTCTCTTATATTAAGCTTTTCAACCAAGTTCTTCATGTATGTGCCTTATTCCTCCACCCCACCTAAACTGTAAGCTCTTTGGTGATTTATTAATTCATTCATTCAACTAGCATTTATTAAACACGTGTGCTAGGTACTATGCAAGAACCTAGGGCTACAAGGACAAAAATGAAACAGTTTCTTACTTCAAGGAGCTTACATTTTCTGGAATATATGTATAGATGGATATAGATATATAAATATAAATGAAGTAGATACAAAGTAATTTCAGAGGGCATAACAGCAACTAGAAAAATTGAGAAAGACCTCTTGAGGTAACTGGCATTTGAGCTGAACTTTAAAGTAAGCTGGAGATTCTAGGAAGCAGAGAAGGGAAAGAGCACCCTAGGTAAATGGGCTTGCCTATGTGAAAACATAGAAATATAGGAAAATCCAGTAGACAAGTTTGACTAGAACTTAGAGGACATAAGGATAAAAATGTATTACAAGTCTAGAAAAGTAAACTGGAGACAAACTGGAACTGCAAATACAGGAGTCTGAATTATTATCCTAAGGAGCCATTGAGGCTTCTTGAGGAAGGCAGTGACAGGGTCATACCTGCCCTTTTGGAATGTCAATTTGATAAATATGTGGAGAGAGGATTGGACAAAGGATTTGTGTTCATCCTTTGTTGCTGAAGAAGACCATGTCATCAGAAAAATGATGACATGACTTGCGCTTGACTTTGTTTTGAGTGAGTGAAGGCTGTGCAGGTCACCAGCCTCACTTCTCCTCCACAGCCATCTGAATCCAGTGACCAGATATTCATCAGGATGACTGGAGATGACCCAGGATGCACTTAGTAGATTTACAGTTTCATATACAGTCATCTTTTTTTATTGTACTATGTTGTAAAACTGCTTGTTTTATTCCATAAATATGTATTAATGTAAAAAAAGGCAGGGGGGAAATAAAGCTGAAAAATGGTACAGGGTCTAACACTGTTTGCACTGGTTACCCCCAGACATACAGCCATGGCACAACTCCTCTGGCTATCCAAACAGTTCTGGATTCATCAGATTATATTGTCAGCTAGTTCAAGTTCTCCATCTTTTCCACAAGAAAAGTATTACAAATGGAGTCAATCTTTTTGGAGTTCTTCAAAGGGTGCTTGGACATAGAATGAGGAACAGAATTGACTAAGGGAAGGCAAGCCCCTTTTCCCGGGCTCCAAAGATTTCCAGACTGCACCTAAGGGCAAACTATCCGTGATGATTTTTGTTGCTATTTAGACATAAAATAGAATACAGGCATACTTTGGAGATATGGTGGAATCTCTAGAACACTACAATAAAGTGAATATCACTATAAAGTAAGTTACACAAATTCTTTAGTTTCCCAGTTCACATAAAAGTTATGTTTATACTATAATGTATAGTCTATTAAATGTGCAATAGTATTATGTCTTTTAAAAAGTACATCCCTTAATTAAAAATACTTTATTGCTAGAAAATACTAATCATCATCTGAGCCTTCAGAAAGTTGTAATCTTTTGGTTGGTGAAGGGTCTTGCCTCAGTGTTAATGGCTGCTAACTGAGCAGGGTGGTGGTTGCTGAAGGTTGGGGTGACTGTGGAAATTTCTTAAAATGAGACAACAATGACATTTGCTGCATCAGTGGACTCTTGTTTCCACTTGAACACTTAGAGGATATTGTAAGATTATTAAATGGCTTAATTTCAATACTGTTGTATCTCAGGGCATAGGGAGGCCTGAGGAGAGGGAGAGAGCTGAGGGAACAGCCAGTTGGTGGAGTAGTGAGAACACGCGAATTTATTCACTTAGTTCCCCATCTTATATGGGTGCAGATAATGGTGTCCCAAAGCAAGTACAATAATAACATAAAAGAACACTGATCACAAGTCATTATAACAGATATAATAATAATGAAAAAGTTTGAAATACTGCCAGAATTACCAAAATGTGACAGAGACACGATGTGAGCACATGCTGTTGGAAAAATGGCACCAACAGACTTGCCATAAATCTTCCATTTGTAATAAATAAATGAAACACTTGTGCCATATCTGCAAAGTACAATAAAAAGAAGTGCAATAAAACAAGGTATGCCTGTACAGAAAGAAGAAACAAGCAAGCGAAAGATGCCAAAATAAGAAAAGTGGAATACAGGCTGTGATCTGGTAAATAGGTGGAGAACAAGGGAGGACAGACCCAGAGCAGAATCCCAGCTGGCATTTATGTGCTGAACTCTGCACCCAGAAGTCAGGGACAGAATGTCAGAAGGAGCCAGTGGCCCTCTGGGATGAAAGAAAGGCAGTGATGAGACGTGCCTTGCGGTGACTTTCCCCTCTGTGGGGAAAATCATATTATCAGGTCTTTCTATACCCAAAGATAGAGCTCATCTGCATGAAATGACTTGAATTAATCAGAGACAATATAAGTATTCTAGCAGGTCACAGCGTTTGTTCCAAGTTGTTTGCTTCCCTATCTCTCACTTGTTTGATTTTTTTTTATATTACAGTTCTCCTTTCAAAGGGAGGGTGCAACAATAGAAGTAGTCTGAATAGTAAAGTATGGAATCTCTCAGAGTTTGGGGTATGCTAAAAGAAAGGTGGGGTGTCCATTGACATCCCCTCTGCTCCCATCTCCCCTTGTTCCATATCTGCAACCTTTCTGAGAAACTAAAAAAAAAATTAGCTACAAATAGTTGAGCAAAAACTTAGCTAAAATAGAAATGAAATGAATATCCATAGAATTCTCCTCTTTTACCTATTGAGTATTACTGTCAAAAAAGGAAATTAGGTTATAGTCTGCCATGATCTATTTTTGTTGAAGCCATGTTGGTCTTTTGTGATCACCAATTTCCCTTCCTAGATGTTCACCAGACCTCTCTTTAACGAACAGTACTAAATATTCTTTCTTTACTCTACCAAAGTTTACCACCCTATTGGTTATAGATTCTGTCCTATTCCTTTTTGGAAAATGGGGATATTTGCCCTTCACTAACTTTGTAGCTCCTTGCCCGCTTTCCATAATCTTTCAAATATTCACACATTCAACATTATGTTATCCCATACTTCGGTAATTACATGGGCCATTTCTTTCAGGATGTAGTTATGTGAGGATAGAGTGCATCTAAGCCAGATGACTTGAATTCTTCAAGGGCAGCTAAATACCCTTTTATCATCTCTTTAATTGTCAACTCCCTGTAAATCATTTTTGTCATATCATTGGAAAGGCCAGTGGTAGAAGATAAAGGAAGCAAAATAAAAATTAAGCAGCTCTTCTTTTTTTCTATTTTCCAGCACTTAGCACAGTTCCTGGCACATAGTAGGTACTTAAGAAATGTTTATTGAATTGAATTTTCGATTATCATTCGATTATCACCAAGCAAAAGTCTTACTCCCTTTTTGACCCTTCTTTTTATTTTTCCTAACAAAGCTAAATTTAAAAATACTTTTTTATTATCCTTAGATTTCCTTATAAGCCTCTGCTCATTCTGAGCTTTATAGCATTAAGCCACACTCTTACGTTCATCCTCTTGTAATCAGGTCTTGCTTTTATCTTCTTTGCACATTTCTTTTAAAATTAAGTTGGTTGGCAAGTTCCCTAGGAAGCCATATGGATCTCTCTGACAAATCTTATTTTTTCCTTTTTATTAGATGTGTCATCCTCTCTCTCATCAGAAATTCATTCTTGTGCATCTCCCATCCTTCCTGGGTTGACTTCCCCCAGGGCATTTTAGTTCATAGTATCCTACTCACCTTTTCCCTCTACACTCGGAAATCTGCTCTTCTAAAATCTAGAGTACATAATAACTTTTCCTACCTCTATTACAAATTCTATGAAAGTGTAGTCACTTCATTCCAGGGTTCCCATCATTTCCTCCAAAGTAATCAATTCCTCTCTGTTGATGAAAATCACATAGAATTTTCCCTAGTTGATTTCTCAAATTTGAAGAATCAAATTAGTTGATCTGCTCTTGGAAAAAAAGGAAACTTCAGCATATATACTTCTTTGTCAAGTTTCTGATCTATTTCCTAATTAATCAATAGAAGTGTGAATTAGAATAGTTAACCCACAGTAGGTGTTACATAGTAGTTGAAGATGAAGGTGAGCTACAAGTAATAATAGAAAATACTCCCCCTCCCAATACTCTAGACTCTAGCCACATTGACATCCTGATCATGCAAAATATCCTCCATTTCTAGAATATATTCCATTTTCTTGTGGTCAAAATTCTATTCTTTGTCCAAAGTTTTTGGATAGCTCTCATCACTTCTAGGAAACTTTCCTTTATCTTCTCTGCTAACAATTTCCCTTTTCTTCTCAAATTGTCCTAATGCACTTTGGACCGCTTCTTTATCCCCTCTACACTTTCTACTTCATGTTATTGTGCATGGAACAGTTCCCTCCTATACGCTTCTTGAGCATACAAAGAATGTTGTTTTTTTATCTTTATGTCACTAACAGTACTTTGAAAATAGTAAATGTTTTTGATAGAAATTAAATTGGGCGACTGTTATTCTACTGATATTGAAATGCTTATCTGGTTCTATATTATTAAAAGTCAGATTCATCCAAACATATATTGGAATATATGTCTAATTCTATATTTTTTTAGCAGATTTGTCCAGTTTCATAAGTACTTGATTATTTTTTTAACACCTGGAGGAAAATGATTGAATGAATGTTTTTTCTTAGTTGAAAATCAAGACTTTTATGAGTCTATTTAACTAAGATAGCATATGTAAAGCATTTTGAAAATATTACATGAAGATCATGGAAAGATGGCATCCCATGGCAAGTGCTCTATGGAAAATTAGAGCTATAACCACTCTACTGGCCAAAGAGGGAATCAATTTAGACTCCCCAGCACAATCTAGAAATCCACAGAGAGACCTTTAGAATCATTCTGAGATCTTGGAATAGACATTCCACTGAACCAAGCCCAGTAGCAGCACTCCTGGGACCTTCTAGGCATTCCCAGGACTCCCAGTCTGAGCTCTACTGCCCCAAGGACAAGCTGACCAAGGTCTTCCCTGAAGCCTGTGGCTGCAGGAGAGTGGCTTTAGAGTGTTCTAGCACTCTTTGATAAGCAAATCAGGAGCCTTATTCTTCCCCAAACTCATGCTGACCTCTTTAGTCAAGACTGAGAACTGGTAAACATCCTGGGAAGGTCCAACTTAGCGTTCCTGGAAACAGAGCCTAAGGCTGGTCCATTAGAGCCATCTCCAGGATCTAGCAGAGAGCAACCTCAGGGCAGAACAGGTTGCTTAGTTCAGCATTTTGTGGAAACATTCTGAGGCTGGTCTAACAGAGTAAGCAGGCTCAAGGTGTTCTGGGGTACCAGTGACCCAGTCAGGCTTCAAAAGAAAAACAATAATTAAAGGCAGCCTGTGCAATCACTGAAGCCTGTGATAGGAGCCCAGCATGGGAATAGCCTCTAAACCCAGCACCACAGGAAAGAAGATTCCAGGGGGAAGCAACAGTAAGGAAAGATCCTGTAATTGGAGACAAGGGGTAGCCTGAAGGTGGAGCTCAGGAGTCCTTTAAAGGAGGAACTTAGACTGTCCCACTAAACTTAAGATCAAGCAATCCCTGTCCACACCATTCAGTGGCAGAAATTGACCCAAGTACAGTACCTACCCTTACCCTCCCACTATGAGTAAACCAAGGAAAACTCCGATCACTAAGAGGAAATACTTTGAGGAACCTGAAAATGAAGTTTGGTTACAATATTTCAGGAAATCTTAAATTAAAAATTGGCCAGAACTCTTAGAATCAGATGACAAAGTAAAAAGAGAAGAAATCCAATGGAGACTACCAGAAGGAAGCCTCAAATGAAAACTCTCAGTAACCATATCCCAGAACTTCCATGTCAAGGAAGAATTACTCCAAACAACCAAAAAAAAAGTTCAAATACCAAGGACACACAATAAGTATTACAGAAGATTTAGTATCTGCCTCTCTAAAGAAGAGGAGAGCTTAGAATACATGCTATTCCAAACGACAAGAAATAAAGGTTTACAATCAAAAATAATTCATCTGGCAAAACAAAATACAGGGTGTCCCAAAAGACTTAGTCAAGTTTTAAAGCTATTAAATAGCCTTTTAAAAACATCTTAAAACTGTACTAAGACTTTGGGGGCACCCTGTATAATCTTAAAGGGGAAAAAATGGATCTTTAATGGCATAGAGGACTTCCAACCATCCCTGATGAAAATTTCAGAACTGAATAAATATTTTTAAATGGAAATTCAGATCTCAAAAGAAGAATAGAAAGACATATATCTATAAATGAAAGGAATATTTGGAGATGATTTGCTTACATTTTACTAAGGGTATAAGAAACAAATAATTTCTCAGGGCCCTAATATCTTCTAGGATCATAGAGAAAAGTTAAAATGACAGAGGGTCTGAGGGTAGTTTTGTTCTATTTAAATGACCTTTGGAGAAGAAAAAAATAAGAGGAATAGGGGATTATACTAGGAAGGAAAGGAAGAGAAAGGAAAAAGAAATTACTATTGCATAATAGAGGTGCATAAAATAAAGACTATATAGTAATGAATGAAAGGGTCAGTGGAGCCAGCATCTCATGAACCTCACTTTCATCTGAATCAAATAAAGTGAGATTGAAAGCAATTATAAATCTTTCAGATTTATAGACAGGAGAAGAGTCCATCACTAAACAAGTCATAGAGAGGATCACACAAGATAAAATGGACAACTTGGATAATATATAATTTTAACATCCTTAAGCAACCAAATCTAACATATTTTTAAAAATTAGAAGAGAAATGGATAACTGGGAGAAATACTTGAATATACTTCTAATAATGATCTGATTTCCAGATGTTATAAGGAATTGATTCAAATTTATAATTTTAACTCCCCAATAATTAATTAATAATAAATAATTCCCCAATAGATTAAATGGACAAAGAATATAAATAGGCAATTTTCTTTTTTCTTTTCTATATTTTTATTACTTTTAGCTTTCCTTTAAAAATTTTTTTGAGTTCCAAATTCTTTCCCTCCTTCTCACCCCTCCTCCACCCACTGAGAAAGCAAGAGATATGATGCCAATTATAGATGTGAAATCATGCAAAAACATATTTTCATATTAACCATATTGCAAAAAATAAGAAAAAATGAGGGAAGTGAGAAAAATGTTCTTTGATTTGCACTTCAGAGTTCATCAGATCTCTTTTTGGAGGTGGATAGCATTTTTTCATCATGAATCCTTTGAAACTGTCTTGGATCATTGTATTGAACAGTGTAACCAAGTTTTTCACAGTTGACCATCATTACAAATAGTCTCCTGGTTCTGCTCACTTTACTTTGCATCAGCTCTTATAGGTTTTCCCGTATTTTGTGAAACTATCTCTCTCATCATTTCTTATAGCACCATAGTATTCCATCACAATCATATGCCACAACTTGTTTAGCCATTCCCCAATTGATGAGCATCCTCTTGATCTTCAATTCTTTGACAACACAAAAAGAGTTGCTAAAAATATTTTTGTACATATAGGTCCTTTTTCTTTTATCCTTTTGGGGTGCAGACCTAGTAGTGGTATTGCTGAGCCAAAGAGTAAGCACAGTTTTATTATCCTTTGAGCATAGTTTCAAATTGATCTCCAGAATGGTTAGACCAGTTCACAACTCCACCAACACTTATTAAGTATACCTATTTTCCCTCATCCTTTCCAACATTTGTCATTTCTGATAGATATGAGGTAGTACCTCAGTGTTGTTTTAATTTGCATCTCTCTAATTGATAGTGATTTAGAGCATGCTTTCATGTAACTATAGATAGCTTTGATTTCTTCTTTTGAAAATTGCCTGTTCATCATATCAGATTCATATTAATTTATCAATTGAGAAATGGCTCTTTTTTTTGTAAATTTAACTCAGTTCCCTACATATTTAAGAAAAGAGGGCTTTATCAGAGGAACTTGTTGTAAAAAAAAATTTTATGTCATTTTCAGTCACATTCAGCTTTCCATGACACCGTTTGGGGTTTTCTTGGTAAAGATACTGGAGTAGTTTGATATTTCCTTCTCCAGCTCATTTTATAGATGAGGAAATTAAGATAAAAAGGGCTAAGTGACTTGTCCCGAATCACATAGCTAGTAAGTGTTTGAGACCGGATGTGAACTAAGGTCTTTCTAACTCCCAGCACAGCATTCTATCCACTGAGCCATCTAGCTGCCTATGGTACATTTTAGCAAAATGTAGTTTCCCTGATTAGCTTTTAATTAGTTCTATTTTTTCTTTCATTTTGTCTGAGATCATGATTGCTATTGCTGTCTCTTTTTTTTTTCAACTTCAGCTCTAGTATAATAGATTCTACTCCATCTCCTTATTTTAACTCTATGTCTTTCTTTGTGTTTCAAGTGTTTCTCTTGCAAACAACATATTGTTGGATTCTTGTTTCTAATCTATTCTGTTATCTGCTTTCATTTTATGGGTGAGTTCATCCTATTCACATTTATAGTTATATTTACTATCTGTAGTTTCCTCTATCTTATTTTATTCAATTTTTGCTTCTGTCTGTGTGTGTGCGTCTCTCTCTGTCTCTGTCTCTCCCTCTCCCCTCCCTCTCCATTCTCCCCCTCTCTCTCCTATCCCTCTTCAAAAGATTGTTTTGTTTCTGACCACTGCTTCCCTTAATCTGCCTTTCCTTTTATCACCCCCATGCCAGTTGGGTGAAATAGATTTCTATATTCAACTGATTATCTATCTGTCTGTCTATCTATCTATCTATCTATCTATCTATCTATCTATCTATCTATCTATCTATACATATGTGGGATGTGTTCAGCTGGGCTGCTGCCTCTGTTTTGTCATCTTGACTCCACCCTAAGAAGGAAGTTTTCAAAGGAAGAAATTCAAACTATCAACAATTAAAAAAATTCTAAATCACTGTTAGAGAAGTGCAAATTAAAGGAAGTGTGAGGCTCCACTCCACACTTATCAAACTCAAAGAGGAAAAAAGAGGAGAATGATCATGTTGAACTAGTTCTAGGAAAACAGGTCCATTAGCACTCTATTGGTAGATAGGTGAATTGAGCCAACCATTCTAGGAAACTTGGAACTATGCCCAGAAAGTTACCAACCTACATATTTCCTTTGGTCTAAGTATATTACTACTAGGCCTGTGCCCCAAAGAAATCAAAGAAGAGGAAAAGGATCTATGTGTACACAAATGTTTATAGCAACTTTTTTTGTAGTAGAACAAAAATTGGAGACTAAAGAGATATCCTGTTGAGGAATGGGCTAACAATGTTGTGACATGTGAATGAAATGGAATACTATTTATGCCATAAGAAGTGATGGCATGGAGAATTTCAGAGGAAACTGGGGAGAACTTTTTACAAACTGATACCAGATTGAGGTGAACAGAACTAGGAGAAAAATGTATGCAACAATAACTCTATAATACAGAAAAATAATTTTGAAAGATTTTAGAATTCTTATCATGATAAAACCATGAGTCCAAAAGAAGGAAGATGATTCCTGATAGAAGTGATGAACTTAAAGTGGAGAATGAAACATATATCTTCAGACATGGCTAACGTGGAAATTTGTTCTGTCAGACTACATAGATACGTATAAAGAGGTTTGAATTTTAGATTTTTAAAAATTTACTTACCTGGGTGAGATATGATTAGAAAGACAACTTAATAAAAATTATTTGGAAAATATGAAAGTTAAAAAAGAAAACTCAATATAATAAAAATGACCATTTTACCATGCTAATTTATATATTCAACACCATCCCAATTAAATTACCAAAAATTGTTATACTGAATTAGAGAAAAACAATAACAGAATTCATTTCAAAGAAGAAAGGAATATCCAGGGAAACAATGAAAAAAAATGTAAAGAAAGGAGGTTTAGCAGTACCAGATCAACAGTAATTATCAAAACTATTTGACATTGGCTAAGAAATAGAAAAGTAAATGCTAACTAGCTTCTACCAAACAAACAAATAATCAAAGAATATGATGATTCACCAAAACTGTTCTCAAGTAGGCAACTAAACTACCCTTTGTAGCATCAAAGTTGTTAAGAGTGTGATGGGTATCCTTAACCTGGTCGAGTTATAAATGTACATAATATTGAGGCTATGCATAGTGGCAGCCAAGGTGCATACTCAACATCCAAAGCACTGTTTGATCACCTCACTTGCTACACTAAAGCAGATAAATCCTCTGAATATAAAGAGTTTTAAGAAAACATAGGATCTGGTCAAATAAGTTAACCTCATTTCTTTACTCTGAAAGCTTCCCCTGTCAGGAAGCAAGGGGCCTCCCAACTTACAAAGTTACTTTTGCTTTCCTAACTCAACATATGCTTTGTAGCTGGGGGTATATGTCATAACTTCAGGACAGATGGATAGTGGGTACATTTTCTAAAGCATATAAAGCAAAACTCCCTCTGTGAGAGGCATGATGGCAAACAAATCCTTCACATACCATGATATTCAAAAATCAAACGAAGAACAAGTTCTAATATTCTAGGATCGGGTTACAGGTTACCTGTTTCCTGAAAGGAAAGTAGGATGTTATGTGTTTATTGTAAAAATATCCCAAACTTGGCAGTCAGGGAGATCAAGAAGATTTGCAGTTCCTAGAAGGATTCATAGTATTCCATGAAAGTTCATATTTCAAAATGGCTAAACTGTTAGTTGATGTCATCCCATCATCACGGGTTTTCTTTCCCCATGTGTCTTCTTAGAAGATAATCTAATCTTCACAGTTTCTCTCCCACAACTTATCCCACCGCATAAAGAGCATTTTTGTAGGATTTGAGCAGCCAGTATACATTTCAATTCAGTGGTTGTCATGTGAAGAGGGGCCAGGATTCTCTACTAACAATTCTCAGTCCTCCCCCTGACTCACCCACTACAACTCAGCATTGCCAGAGTAAAAAAAAGATCGAAGATACCAAAAAAATCTTTCTGTGAACAGTTAGTATAATGAAATATCCTAGAAAGTTACATACTATCTCCATTATGTACTGTTTGTCCTTTGTTTCAAGCAGGACCCATGACATCACAGGTGATGCCTTGACTCATAGATGAATTGGATTTAAGTGAGTTCCACAAAATAATTAACCTCTCTCTCTCTCTCTTCCAAAGCTGTCAGAATCCATTGGCAAGACAAAAGTCAAGACAACTGGCAATGGTCCAGGATGCAACGGATAACCTTGGCATCTTCAATGTCTGACCAAGCTTTAAGTCCTCCCTAGTGCCTGCTTCAGCTGTCCTTTGGAACCAATCGTTCTCATCTGCTCATTCTACTAGGGAAGTCTTCACATGCATGAGGTAGACATCTCCCTAACTCACAGATGGATTTGAGACCTGTTGATTACCCTTAACCTAGTTTGGTCCATCTGCCTAGATGGTTTACTAGGGTGTGGCCACTGTTCATATGCTACACCTTCTTGGAGCCACATGTGAGAGTTGGGTGAATCAGGTGGATGAGCAGCTCTGAAAAGGGCTCAGCAAGCCCTTATACCAGAGGTTCCAGCCTTCCCTAAACACCCCATATACCTCATGCATACATGTAGCACTATAGAGAAAAGGCTAGGGGCTATGTTCTATATGTGGCTGAAGTAGAGTTGGTGATTTCTTAAATGCTAATATAACAGCAATGATCATGTGCCAGTTCTTTATTGAACATTTTGCTGTGGGGGATACAAAGTAAGCCAGGAGATAAAGTAGAAGGGATTCGGGACTGAGAATCAGGAAGACCTGAATTCAATATTGCCTGTAATCCTTAACAGCTGACTATAAACAAGTCCTTAACCTCTCTGAGCCTTGATCTCCAAACTCTATGAAATAAAGACAATAAGACTTATCATTGTCACGGGGTTATTGTGAGCCTCAAATAAGATAATGTATGTAGAATGCTCTACAAATTGAAAAGTACTATACACCAATACCAAAGGATTTGTGCATACAACAAAAGTTCATGAATCACAGATCTACCAATCAATAAAAATTTATTAAATAGCTCTTATGTGCCAGACACTGTACTAAGTTCTGGAGACACAAAAAGAGGCAAAAGAGAGTCTCTGCCCCCAAAATCTAATGAGGGAGAGATAATCAACCAATATGCATAGACAAGGTACACGCAGGATAAATTAGAAATAAAAAAGCAAGAGTTGGGAAAACCTTCCTGCAGAAAACAGAATTTTAGTTGGGACTTAAAGGAAGCCAAGGAGGTTGGTAGTTGGAGCAGAAGAGGGAGAGAATTCTAGGCATGGGAGATGGCCAGAGAAAATTCCCCAAGCCAAGCAATGGAGTCTAGATTATGAAACAGTAAGGAAGATGTCACTGGATTAAAGAATATGTGGAGGGGAGTAAGGTGTAAGATGAATGGAAAGGTGGGAGTGGGGTTAATTGTCAAGCAAAGGATATTGTGTTTGAATCTGGAGAAGATAGGGAGCCATTGCAGTTTATGGGGGTGCCAGAGATGATCAGACCTGCCCTTTGGGAAAATCATTTTGGTGGCTGAATGGAGGATGCATTGGAGTAGGAAGATATTTGAAGCAGGTGGACCCACCAGCAGGACCTCAGTGTCCATTTAGTCCAATAGCCTCATTTTACATTTAAGGAAACTAAAGTCTAGGAAGGTTAAGTTATTGTCCACAGTGATACAGGAAGTATCAGAAGCAAGATTTCAGTCTAGTTCCAATGGTCTTTCCATAGGAGATCCTAGTGGAGGAACTCCTTTCCCCATGTAGGTTGTAACCTACAATATATGAGCTAGTAGATAAATCCTAGGGAGTTGCCAATTCCCCCAGCTGCTTGTTTTGATTTCCCAGCATAGCCCAGTGCTTGAAACATAAGAGGTACTTGATAAATCCTCCTGGATCACCACTTTGTTGTGCTTGCCTAGCTCAGTGAAACTGTGAATTATGTACTGTATAGCTACAGGGTTAGCCAAGACAGACAGGACATAATGGAGAGTTCTGAAAAAAAGGTTATCCACTGGAGAAGTCAATGGCAAACCACTCTGGAATCTTTGCCAAGAAAATCCCACGGATGGTATTAAAATGATAAAAAAAAATTGGCACTAGAAGATGAGCTACTCAGGTGGGAGGATGTCTACTACAAGTAGCTCCAGAAAGAATGAGATGACTGAGTCAAAGCCAAAAGGAAGCTCAGCTGTGTGGTGACAAAAGTAAAGTCCAGTTCTGTAAAGATCGATTGTATAGGGATCTATGAACCAAAGTAAGTCAGATGTGATCAAACAAGAGATGGAAAGATTAAACATTGACATCTTGGGTGTCAGTGACTTAAAATGGATAGGAATGGGTGAATATAATTCAAGTGATCATTAAATACATTGTGGGTAAGAATCCCTTTTAAAAATGGAGTAGATCTTATAGTTAATAAAAGGGTGAGGAAAGCAGTACTGAGGTCTAATCTCAAAAATTCCAGACTGCTATCTATTTCAATTTAAGCTAAACAACTCATTAACATCACACTAATACAAATCTATGCTCCAACCACTGATGCTGAAGAGTTCAAAGTTGCTCAGTTCTATGACAACCTACAACATCATCTAGAAATAACATCAAAAAAAGATGTCATGTTCTTCATAAGGGATTGGAATGCTAAAGTGGGAAATGAAGAGATAATTAGAATAACAGACAAGTTTTGTCTTGAAATACAAAATAAAGCAGGATAGAGACAAATAGATTTTTTTGCCAAGATAGCGTGCTGATCATAGTAGCACTGTTTTTCAACAACTCAAAAGGCAATTCTATACATGGATAACACCAGATGGTCAATATTGAAATCAGATTGATTATATACTTTGCAGCCAAAGATGGAGAAGTTTTATACAGTCAGTTAAAAACAAGACATGGAGCTGACTATGGCTCAGTTCATGACCTTCTTATTTTTTTTATTAATAAGATTTTTTGCTCAATTACATGTCAAGACAATTTTTAGCAATCATTTTTACAAGACTATGAGTTCCAAATTTTTCTCCTTCCCCCATCCCCTCCCCTCTTCCTAAAATGGTAGGCAATTTGCTATAGATTATACATGTGCTATCATGTAAAATATATTTCCATGTTAGTCACAGTTGTAAAAAAAGAAACAGATCAAAAGGAAAAAAACCACAAAAAAAAAAGAATAAAGTAAATGAAAAATGTGTGCTTTGATCTGCTTTCGGAGTCCATCAGTTTTTTATCTGGATATGGATAGAAGTTTCCTTTGTTAGTCCTATGTACTTGTCTTGGATTGTATACTAATGAATTTTGCTGAACTTCTTTTTCTTTTCCTTTTCTATTCTTTCTTACCAGGGATGTTCTTTGATCATATCCACTTCAGGAGAATATGTAATGTTTCAAAGCTATAGTTCCCCTATTCAACAAACAAAAGAAGAGGTAATTTCTCATTTCTTCTGCAGGTCAAACTTTGTCACCATAATTATGCAATATGTACTCTCCTTTTTGTGGTATTCTTTCAATAAATGTTTATTTCCTTATTGTGGTAATTATGTACATTGTCTTCTTGACTCTGCTTTGGTTTATGCATCTTCCTATGCTTCCTTGAAATCTTCATGTTCATCATCATGACAGATCTTTAGGTTTGCTTTTAAACCTTTGACCTTAAAAGTCTAAGTGGAGGGCCATCTCCAGTCATACTGATCTATATCTGACTACTGGACCTAGATGACTTTGGAGGAGAAAGTTAGGCTGGTCACTTTGCACAGCCCTCCCTCACTTAAATCCAATTCATTTGCATGTCATAGCATCACCTCCCTAGCGTCATGGTCCTCTTTGAGGATGAAGGAAAAGCAATAACAATGACAAACTTGTCTTAGATCTTATATTGCTAAGAAAAGCTGAGTCATTCATAGTTGATCAGCACACAATGCTGCTGATACTTTGTATAGAGTTTTCTTGGTTCTTCTCATTTTGCTTTGCATCAGTTCATACAAGTCTTTCTAGGTTATTCTGAAATCTGCCTGTTCATCATCTCTTATAGCACATTCATATACCACAGATTGTTCAGCCATTCCCCGATTAATGGGCATTCCCTCAATTTCCAATATTTTGCCACCACGGAAAGAACTGCTCCCAGAAGTCCCCATGAGTTTATTGCAAAATTCAGACAAATTGAAGAAAGTAGGGAAAGCCATCAGAAAAATAATTATGACCTAAATAATATCTCTTAGGGGGAGGGGTGGAGCCAAGATGGCAGAGTAAAAGAAGGGACAGTTTGAGCTCTCCCCCAAACCCCTCCAAATACCTGTAGAAATGACTCCAAACAAATTTTAGAGTAGCAGAACCTATAAAAAGACAGAGTGAAACAAATTTCCAGCTCAAAACAACTCTGACAGGAAAGATCTTATGTACCAGATGGGGAGAGGAGGGCAGTTCAGCTTGGGTACTAGTAGAAACTGAGACCTAGTAAACTCACAGCAGGTCTCAGGGGACTGAATCATTGGCAGTTGAGGCAGTTTCCAGACTTCTCAAACCACAAATACCAAAGAGAACTTAGAAGGACAGTAGGGAAGGTCTGTCAGACCTAGGTGAGAGAGAAGCACAGAACAGCCTCAGCTCCAGCACAGTGCCAGGACAGCAACAGCAATGGTAGCACCTGCAGCAGCAGGGGTGGTGGCAGAGGCAGCAGTTTCTTCTGGAATTCTCAACCCACAGACAGTAAGGGGATCAAAAAATTGATCAGAAGGAAATTACAGGGATATCTTTGCTGGCACTGAGACAGGATTCTGTTAGTTTGCCCATATTCAGAGCTGGGTCACAGTCCTGGGGTCAGGAGGAGATCTGGAGTGGTAGAGCTTGTGGCAGCAGTGGAGAGGGAACCCTCCTCACAGTTCCAGGAAGAAAAGAGTGCTTGTGGTCATTCACAGATGAGAGCACAGACCAGGAAAAGAGTAAATACCTCTCCTTAGATTATATCACTTTGGAAGAACTGAAAACTTACAGGTCCCTAGAAGTATCTGTGAAAACAGGTACACATGACCTCTGAAACTTAGGACTATATACCCTCCACACTGGAAGCAGTGCCTTGCCTTAATAAAGAGTTAAAAAAAATAGAGTGATAGCCTGGGGAAATGAGCAAACAGTGGGGAAAAAAACCTTGAGTATAGAATCTTACTTTAGTGACATGGAATATCAAAATACATGCTCAGAGGAGGACACAAACTCAAAGCTCCTATATCAAAAGCCTCCAAGAAAAATATGAATTGGTCTCAGGCCATGAAAGAGCTGAAAAGGTATTTTGAAAATCAAGTAAGAGAAGCCAAGGAAAAATTGAGAAGAGAAATGAAAGTAATACAAGAAAATCATGAAAAAATGAGTCAACAGCTTGCTAAAGGAGAGCCAAAAAAATACTGAGGAAAATAATACCTTAAAAAATAGTATACTCCAAATGGGAAAAGAGTTCCAAAAAGCCAATGAGGAGAAGAATGCCTTAAAAGGTAGAATTAGACAAATGGAAAAGGAGATTCAAAAGCTCACTGAAGGAAATAATTCCTTAAAATTAGAATGGAGCAAATGGAAACTAATGACTCTATAATAAATCAAGAAACTATAAAAATAAAACCAAAAGAATAACAAAAATAGAGGACAATATGAAATATCTCACTGGAAAAACCACTGACCTGGAAAATAGATCCAGGACAGAGAATTTTAAAATTGCTGAACTAGCTGAAAGCCATGATCAAAAAAATAGCCTAGACATAATCTTTCAAGGAATTATCAAGGAAAACTTCCCTGATATTCTCCTGAAAAGAGATCTCAAAATGAAAACTACCAGAAATATTATATCCAAATTCCTGAGTTCCTAGGTCAAGGAGAAAATATTGCAAGTGGCCAGAAAGAAACAATTCAAATATAGTGGAATGACTATCAGGATAACACAAGATTTAGCAACTTCTACATTAAGGGATCAGAGGGTGTGGAATATGATATTCCATAGGTCAAAGTAGACAGGATTAAAACCAAGAATCACCTACCCAGTAAAACTGAGTATAATCCTTCAAGAGAAAAAAAAAAATTAATGTTCAATGAAGTAAAAGACTTTCAAGCATTCTTGATGAGAAGACCAGAGCTGAATTTAAAAAGTTGACTTTTAAATACAAGACTCAAGAGAAGCATAAAAAGGGAACCCAGAAAGGGAAACCACAAGTGACTCATTAAAGTTGAACCGTTTACATTCCTACATGAAAAGTTGATATTTCTAACTCATGAGACATTTCTCATTATTAATATAGTTGGAGGGAATATATATAGACAGAGGGCAGAAGGTAAGTTGAATATAAAGGGATGATATCTAAAAAATAAAATTAAGGGTGAGAGAGGAATGGACTGGAAGGAGAAAGGGAAAGGTAGAATGGGGTGTAAAAGAGGCAAAAGAAAGCTTTTACAATAGTGAGGGGGGGGGGAGGTAGGAGGGAATAAATGAACCTTACTCTCATCAGATTTGGCTTAAAGAGAGAATGATAAGTATGGAAATCTCTCTTACCCTTCAGGAAAGTAGGAGGGAAGGGGATAAGAGAGAGGGAAGTAATAGATAATTATCAGATTGGGTAAAATGATTAATGGGGAAAGCAAAAAATGTTGGAAGGGATATGGAAAAATTGAGACACTAATACATTGTTGGGACTGTGAACTGATTCAATCATTTTGGAAAGCAATCTGGAATTATTCCCAAAGTGTTATCTAACTGCCCATACTCTTTGGCCCAGCAATATCATTACCAGGTGATTAAGAAAAAAAGGAAAAGAATCTACATGTTCTCTTCATGGGAGAAAAAAACTAGAAACTGCAGAGATACCTGTCATTTGGAGAATGGCTGAACAATTTGTGATGAAAACTACTGTGCTATGAGAAATTATGAGCTCAATGATCTTAGAAAAACATGATAAATTTGCACAAAATAATGAAGTACAAAAGGAGTAGAATCAAGATAACATTGTATACAGTAATAGCAATATGTTTTAAGAACAACTTTGAGCTACAAAGTCATTTTGACTATTAATAAATACCCAAATTAACCACAAAGGGCATATGAAGGAAGATGCTATTTTCATCCAGAGAAAGAATTGATAAACAGAAGTAAGTATAAAATGATTTTACTCACATATATATTCATATATCTATATATCCATATACATATTTGTATCTAATGATAGCTATCTCTAGAGTATGGAGAAGGGAGAGGGAAGGAAAAAGGGGAAAAAGAAAGTTACACAATAATTTTATTATATATTTAAAAGGAATAGCAAGTTGGACATAATAGATTTTCTGTTTCATGTGCAATCTTTTTATTATACTGTTATGGAAATGTTTGTTTATTCCATAAATTTAAAATTAAATAAAGAAAATTTTTTTTTAAAAAAAGATGATGCTGTTAAAGTGTTTCTCTCAATATGCCAGCAAATTTGTAAAACTCAACAGTGGCCACTGAATTGGAAAAGATCAGTTTAGGTCCCAATCCTAGAGACTGGGAAAGACAAAAAATGTTCAAATTGCACTTATTCCACATACCAGCAAGGTTATACTTAAGATTCTGCAAACCAGGCTTCAGCAATATGTGAAGCGAGAATTACCAGAAGTACATTTTGGTTTTCTAAGAGAAAGAAAAGTTAGAGACCAAATTGACAACATTCTCTGCATTATGGAGAAGGCAAGGGAATTCTAGAAAAAAAAATCCACCTCTGTTTCACTGGCTACACTGAAGTCTTTGACTTTGAGACTCACAACAAAACACACCAGTTTTCACCTGTCTGACTTGTGAGTTAGCTCCAAGGAACTTCTGGTTTGGAATTTGTTTAGGATGAACAGGATCTCAGACGACAATAATACTAATTGATATTGTAACCAATGTTGGAATGGGTTAAGATGAATCCCTACCACCCCTTCTCCCCTCCCCCCCAAAAAAGCAAGGGCTGAGAATTCTGGGGGATGGGTGTAGTTCCCTCTTAGAGTGCCTCCCTTTCCTATGAAAATATGGAAGAACTGTTGTTCAGTTTGGACTAAACTGGAAAAGATTATGTAACCCCATGGGAAATTTCGAATTTAGTGTGAAGGAGAGAATGCAGCTGGAGCAGCCAGGAGGAAAATGATGAGCAGTAGCAGCTGGTGCCTTCCCTTCCCTGGCACCTGCTTAGCAGAAGAGTAGACAACACTGCAGATGGAAAATAGAGGGATAGCCCTTGGTCATGGAAGATTGTCTTTTTTTGGCTTGAGTTTTTGATTATGAAGCTGTTCAGTGGGGCGTTGATAAATATTTAAGTACTGGGGAGGGAGGTTGGTGGAACGTAGACATGAAACTCTTCTGAGTTTAACCTGAGTTATTAACATTTTCTTAACCACTTTTTTACTTATTCACAATCAACAAAACGATAAATCAAGCCTTTGTGTGGAGTATCCAATTTCCAACGTGCAAATGCTCTTGTTGAAAATTTAAACAACCTGCTCTTACGAGCCATTATGAGCTTGTACCACACACCTCTGGTTATGCCTCTTCAGGGGAAGTGTATGCACTGAATTGCATATCAACTCCCCCAAAATCAATTGAGTGTCTTTCTCTCTGCCTCACTCCCCTTTGCATGCTTGAAAATAATAAGGTGTCTGTTTATGATTAGTTTCCCAGTTATATTCTAGACTGTTCTTTTTAGTCTAATTCCATTCCTCTTCACATAAAACACCTGTGTTTTGACCCAGAAATGTATATTTCCTATGTGTACTTTGATTACTTCCAGAGAGGGCAAATGGAGAAGCTTTTGATTTATTTGGCTACAAAATTCAACTGTCTGAGAAAGTTACCTTTCATCTTGGCAGCTAGGTACCACCTGGGGACATGAGGAACTGCTATTTTTGTAACTAATCTGTAATAGGATTAAATGACTTGTCTAGGTCATACAGTTAGTAAGTATCTGAAGGTAGATTTGAACTGAGGAAGAGAAGTCTTCTTGACTCTACCAGCACTCTATCTGCTATGCTACCTCGCTGCTCCAAACTTCCATTGGTAGAACTTAAAGCTGAATCTATAGGGGGTATTTTGTTTTGTTTTGTTTTTCCTCTAGAGCACTGAGCTTATTTTTGTAACATAGGAATGACTTGCTAAATCAGCAATATGGAGGAATGGACCAGAAGGAAATGGGGGGAAAGGGTACTGAGGAAGGAGGGGAAAGAGAAAAAGGGAGAGAGAGAATCACCCAATATGCTATAGGAACAGGATAAGCATTTATTAAACTTGGTCAGGTACTAGGTTAAACACTTTGCAAATATTAACTTATTTGATTTTCACAATAACTCTGGGAAGTAGCTGCTATGTTGCTATGTCCATTTTAGAGATGAGAAAATCGAGGCAGTCAGAAGTTAAGGGACTTACCTATGGAAAGCTAGTATCTAAGGGTGTATTCGAACTTGGGTCTCTTGGATTCCAAGTCCAGTACTTGACTCACTGAACCACTTAACTGCCTCCCCCAACCCCTCAACAAGAGAAGAAAGTCATGATTTGGAAGGATACTGTTCTGTCCCCTTTCCCCGGAGAAAGAGAAAGACAGAAGAGAGTCTATTTTGCTCTCCACAGTGACACCTCCAAGTTAAAATATCTTTACTAAGAATTAACAGATGATGCAGAAATCAAGATCCATGATGCAAAACTGAACCCAATAATAGACGACATAGGATGGACTCCTGTTACCTCTCCAAAGGGCTTATCCCAAATTCTAATAACAGCATGTTGTATGGGTTTCATTAGGTCACAGGAGCCACATTCCCCCACCCCTCCCTGCCATTGCTTTTATCCCCCCAAATTGGATGTTATGCTATCCCTGGTGTTGTTTAAGCACTTGTCAAAACAGGGTCTCCATGACTTAGGGCTAGTCTCTGGACTCTCCCCTTCCCTTAATTTACAACCTTGTTTTTCTGGACTTTCCCCCCAGCTTCAGTCTTGTTTCCTTGCTCTCACCTAGTTAAATTCTTACCATACCCACTGCCCTTGGGGTACTTCCTCATCTAGATCTATGTACAAGCAATTGAGTTTTAGTGAGGGTTGTAGCAGAGTCCCGCCAAATCCCTCTTGTTTCCTTGTTAAGTCTTTCTCAGGTTTCCTCAAGGCAGTCTTGGGAAATACTAAAAATCACAGAAACTAATAAAATTGTTCCATTCCTATCCCATTGTGAGCTAGGAGAACTCTCTTCTTCCTTTACTTTAGCTTCCCTTTCTCTCCATCTCTAATTATGTACTTACACATTTGAACAAAAGTCATTGTAACTGGCCATATACTTTAATAGTAGTTTCAAATAGCGTAAGTGAAAGCTTTGGAAAGGAAGAACATTTCCAAATGCACACTCTGATGGTGAAAAGCGAGGCATTATCTTCTCCCCTTTTTCTCTCCTGCCCGCTGGTCAGAAGGAAACAAGGAGAGAGCAGTAAGGCAGGAAAATAGAGGACAACTTCCTTAGGCAGCATTCCAGGAAAACAAGGGGAAGAGAAGTGCTAATGAGTGGGTTCCATCGAGTGTCACCAACCTATCTGTTGGGTTGGTTCAACATACTCTGCTTCAATCTTGTCCTTTCTCCGGAATGTCCAGTCACAACTTTTCTCATCTGGTTAGCACTTTGTGCAAAGCAGGGACCAAAGCTTCCCTGTTCCCTTTCCCAACAAGCTTGAGGGAATATAAGGAGCTGCACACAACCCTGTCTCCTTCTCCTTTGTGCCTCAGGCACACAGCTCTTCTCAGCTCAGTGGATTTTATCCTAGAAGGAAGTTCCTCAAAAGATGAAAAACCTAGGAGGACCAGGGGCAGTGTACAGGCTTCCTGCACAGACACAGCCCCCATCCCACCAAGTCTCCATGGTAATGTCCCTGGGGCAGGCAGTTACATGAAAAAAGTGTCCATGTATCCTAGGAAGAGGGAGACTTCTCTGTAAGTAACCTTAAGTCGGTAATAATTTTCGTAAGGAAAATAGAAGGTATTGTGCTCTTTTATTTTGCTGTTAAGTTTGAGAGAGCTTTTCCAAATATCAGGGTTGTTTTCTGTTGTACTATAAGCTTTCCTAAACTGAATTTTCCCAGTTAGTATGTCCTCAGTGATGCTCTAAAGGGAATGCAGTAATGAGGGAATTGAGAGTTTTTAATGGATGGTTAGAAGAGATGCTGACCACTGAGGGAAAAAATCTTACCTAATAATGTGAAGAGTTCGAGTTTTCTGGCTCAGTGTGAGACCTTTCCTTTTCTATGTAAGGCCTTTCCCTTTATTTCTCTCTTTAATCTTAGCCTATCTAATGATATAACAAGCTGTGTGTCTAATCTTATAAAAACAGAGAGAAAGAATACTGGTGTAAATTGCTATTCAAAATGATGCCAAGTAGGCTAAAACACCAAGGGTATTTATTTAGGTCAGACTATAAAGTAACATAAATATAAAGCTGGAAAATGAGAGGTAAACGTAAAATACCTCCTAATTAGTTTTGTGAGGTGTGTCTTGCTCAATATGTCAGAAAATAACTATGTTCAATTTCTCATTCTAGGCCTGTGGATTATTAAAGTCAGGTGGCCAATTATGATTCATTTGCAATTCCTATTTAACCATTAATTAAAATCTACAACCTTGACTTGACACCAAATGCCACTGGAGTTCAGAAAGAAAATACTATGCAAAACATTCCTGAAAAAAAGAAAAAGCTTCCATTTTCTCCTTCTTTCAGAAGCCTTCAGGGTTACTATAGTAACTATAATTCAAAAACAAGAAGGAAACATTTTATTTTATTTGGATATATTATAATTTTATAAATACAAATATATATAAAATAAAAAAAATATTTTAAATACCACATACTCCTTAAGGTCTCCCAAGATTTCTTGATGTCATCGTGTGTGTTGGAAGGTAGGTGTTGGAAACAAGCCAGAGTCTGATGGAACAGTCTACATTATGTTCACCTGCTCCTTCTTGGAGAAACATGTAATGTGGCCAAAGGGGCTTATTCTTTATTTCTTTATTCTTTGATTGAAATTCAGAATGTCTGGGTGTTAGTGTTTCTCAAACTAGATGAGGCAAAGCCCTGAAAGGATTCCTTCACGACTCTCAGGCCACTGCTGAAATGGAATATTTCAATTCTCCTAGAGCAGTGATTTTTAAGCTTAGGAACCTGTGTTTTATTCTGAGGATTTTGATCATTTCATTTCTATATAATCAATTTCCTCTGTAATCCTATGGATGTTTTTAAGCATTGAAAAACATTGGAGAAGTGGCCCAGAAGTTTCACCAGACAGCCAAAGAAGCATTTTTGATATACAAAAAACGTTAAGGATCCCCGTCTGTTGTGCTATACTACTGTTCGATAAGAAATAATGAGCAGGGTTTTTTTTTTTTTTTTGGTTTTACTTCTTTCTCATGGTTTCTCCTATTAATTTTAATTCTTCTACAAAACATGATTAATGTGAAAATGTGTCTAATAGGAATGTATATGTAGAGCCTATATCAGATTGCATGGCATCTTGGGGAGAGAAGGGGGAAGGTGGGGTAGAAAATTTAAAACTTATGGAAGCGAATGTTGAAAACTAAAAATTAATTAAGAAAATAAAGAAGAAAATGATGAGCTGATGGGTTTCAGAAAAACGTAAATAGACCTACATGAACTAGAGCTGAGTAAAGTGAGCAGAACCAGGAGAACATTGTACACAATAAGAGCAACATTATGCAATGATCAGCTATGATTGACTTAGCTCTCCTCACTCAGCAATATGATGATCCAAGACAATTCCAAAAGGCTCATGATGGAAAATGCTATTCACATCCAGAGAAAGAACTGATGGAGTCTGTATGCAGACAGAAGCATACCATTTTGACTTTCTTTGGGGTTGTATGTGTATGTGTGTGTGTGTGTGTGTTTTCCTTTTGTTCTAATTCCTCTGTCACAACATGATTAATGTGGAAATATGTTTAACATGATTGCACATATATAACCTATATCAGATTGGTTGCCATCTTGGGGAGGGGGAAGAGAAGGTAAGAGGGAGAAAAATTTGGAACTCAAAATCTTATAAAAAATGAAAGTTGGAAATTGTTTTTGCATGTAATAAAAAACTAAAATACTATTTACATTAAAAAAAAAGACTTCCCATCCTAGAGAGAGTAGGGTTGTTCATATAGGAAAAATTCCCCCTGCATTGTGAAAGTTGACGCTCAACTGAAGGAACAAGGGATGCTGAGTCTGGAGAAGAGACAGGTAGCATGTGACAAATTCTTCCCAGCCTCCTTTTTATATTCTCCTGACACATTGTCATTATGAAGGCCTTCTTCTCCAGATTGGCAACTCCCACCCTGGGAGCCCAGGACCTTCCCCTCATGCTTTCTTCAACTCCTCCTCCTGTTCTGCTACACTGTCCTCTCTTTTTCCACCTCTGTTTTCCAGCTCCTGTTTTATGTCTTTCTTTCCCTTTTAGAATGTAAGCACTTTGAGAGCAGGGACTGTTACACTTGCTTTTTTTTTGTATCCCTAGGGTTTAGCACAGTGCATGACAGAAAAGTAGTCACTTAATTTATAATCTCTGTCATCTAGATGAGGGATTAAACTAGGCTTATTTGACCCCACAGGGTAGATGGGAGGAATGGATGGGAAGTTGAAGGGCTGCAAATTAAGGCTTGATGTCAAGCAAAATTTCTTAACAATGAAAACTATCCAAAAGTGAAATGTTTTGCCTCTGGAGGTAATGGAAGCCCCATCATTGGAGGTCTTTAAGGAAAGACTGAATAAGCACTTATCAGGTAGGGTTAGAAGGGTTTTGTTTTGTTGACAAATGGGTACACTTTTAGTTCTGAAATTTAGTGATTCTGTCCGACTAGTTAGATCCCACCCCTTCAGCATATTAGGGGAATAAAAAGCAGGCCTTTTCAATGTCATAATTTTGTCACTGGAGCAACCCATTCTGGGAGAAGTGGAGGGGGACACTCATTGGAATCCCTCTGAGAATTGCCAATCAAGTAGAAAACACACCAGTGTCTCCATGCTTTGAGTTTTCGTCAAAGAGCTGAGGTGGTGTGGAGAGAGAGAGAGAGAGAGAGAGAGAGAGAGAGAGAGAGAGAGAGAGAGAGAGAGAGAGAGAGAGAGAGAGAGAGAGAGAGAGAGAGAGAGGGAGGGAGGGAGGGAGGGAGAGAGGGAGAGGGAGAGGGAAAGAGAGAGGGAGAGGGAGAGGGAGGGGGGAGAGGGAGGGAGAGAGGGAGAGGGAGAGGGAGAGGGAGGGGAAGAGGGAGGGAGAGAGGGAGAGAGGGAGAGAGGGAGAGAGAGAGAGAGATGAATTGTCATTCTGTGCTTTTATGGAGGGGAAAGAAGTAAGCTATAACTTTCGTTTGGCTGTAGAGGGAAAGCTAATAATAATAAGCCACAAGTTAATTTCATTGTATATATAAACAATTTCTTCAAAGAAAAAAGGCTGGGTTATCTTTTCTACATCAAAAGAAAGTCATTTCTTCATATGTATACAGTATCATATTTCTTGCCTTCTCAATGGTTGGGATAGGGGCTGGAAGGAGGGAGAGAATTTGGAACTGAAAAGAAAAATTGAATTAAGAAAATTTTTAAACAACAACAAGGAAAAAATCATTTGAACATGCCAATAATAGTCCAGGATATGCTGGATGGATTAGGTTTACATTTTCTAATTACCTATGAAAGGTTTTCCTTGTCCTCACAATGAAGAAGATGTCTGCCAAAGACACTGCGGCAAAAATCAAAACACAATTGTCATGTGCAGCATTTTGATGCACGGAGTTGGTGACATCTGCCTCACAGTGACATTTCCAAGAAATTTTTGTAGTGGGAATTTAATATTTTGGTAAATCAGGGCGTTGAAAGAATACCTTAAATAGTAAAGGGAAAAAGTGGTAATTTATAGAGTGTCTTCCCCTAAAGACCTGAAAGTGTTTTATGATAAGCTACACCTAAACTAGGGGGTGGGGAAGGAAGTGTATTCATTAGCTATTTGGGGCTTCCATATCCAAAGACAAAGAAAATTATGGACTAGGAAGAGCTGTAAGAAATCTCAGAGGTCATCAATACACCTTGTATTGTAAATGAGCAAATTGAGGTCTACAAAGGTGAATAGACTTGCTCTTGGTCATACCCAGTGAATGACAAAGTTAGAAGTCAAGTTTTCTGCCTCTCAATCCTCCAATCACAGTATTTAGAAACACAAATATAAAGTCCCAGGAGAAGAAAAGACTAAATATTGTATGAATCAAGGAAAATCATATAAAATTAAGTGCTTCAGATGGGCAATAAGCAAGGCTCAGAGTTGAATAAGAAGAATCGAGATATATAGTATTTAAGAAATTGCATAAAGATTCAAAAATACTGAACTGGTCCCCACCACAAAAATCTATCTTTTTAAAAAATACCACTAACTATTCTCCTGATCATGCTATTTAGTTGTGAATCATGGAGCATCACAAGCTCAGAACTGAAACTTCAGGGGACTCAAAGAGTCATTATGCAAAAAATACATTGTGCGTGTTTGCAGACTGTAGCACATTACCAAATATTAAACCTAGGGATGATGATAGGGGGATGATAGATGATACATTCCTGAAGTTACACACACACACACACACACACACACACACACACACACACCTTCTTTTAGCTGTCAACAATTCCCTCAGACTTTTAAAAGAATATTGACAGTTCCTAAACACTGGTGATCTGTTTGGTGTGGCTGTCAAGACTAGTCATTGGGTTTATGATCATCAGATGGAGTGAGAAACTTGTTTTGATGGGGTAGTTTGGGAAGGGAGAATGAGAACAGTAATATAGTTGTGAAGAATGTTGAATATCACCCCCTTCCCAGTAAAATATAAGCTTCTTGAGGGTAGAGACTGGTCTCACATTTGTATTTGTATCCCCAGAATCTTACATAGTACCCCCCTACTACATGGTAAGCACATAATAAATGCATTATGGTCCCACTTCACTGCACTCCTTTGACTTTCCACACTCCTTTGACTTTTCCACAACTTTCCAGGAATCTCTTCATCCTGCAAGATCCCATGAGCCCTGGTACTCACATCTGATCAGTATCCTCTGCCCCTGAGCCCCCTCTGATTAGTGAACAGATCAGATAGTTCCTCAAAGAACCTCCATTTAAGGAGGTCACCTAACTCATCTCTCTCTTCATTTCCCTTCTGTCTTCATCTCTCTGTTTTGGCCCATCTCTTTTTGACTTCCTTTCACGTGTTGTTTTTCCCCATTAGATTATAGATTCTGACAGCAAGGAATGTCTTTTTGTTTGTTTGTATTTGTATCCCTAGCATTTAGCACAGTGCCTGCACATAGTAGGTGCTTAATGAATGTTTATTAACTCACCAGTTCAAATAAATATAAGAAAACTTACATGGAAGTGTAACACCAGTGAGTGGATATGGATGTCCCTTCCATGGGTACTTATGATCAGTGATAGATATTGCTTCCAACACCACTACTGCTACTGCTGACTTTTCCTTCTTACCCTTTTTGTCTCTAGAGATTTAATCAACCATAACTTGTTACAACAATTAGGTCATTTTTAAACCTAGATGCAATAAAATAGCCCCTTAGGTCCACATGGCTCCCTCCTCTATTACTTTATGGAGTTATAGTAAACCTAACACTTAGGTAGACGTTTGGCTCCCTGCCTCCATTTAAATGTGCATTTATTTCTAGCTATACCCTGGCTTCTTTATAGTTGAGGCAAAATTTAGATACCAGGAGTGTTTGAGAAAAGAAGCAATCAGTCTATATTTTGGGGTCTGTTAGTGGATAGACACTAGGAAAAGAAAATGGGGAAAAGAGCGGACCTTTTCTTGAAATTTTCCCCTTAGTGGAAGAGTTAGAATAATGATGCAAGTAAAACCAGTGCCTGCCTCTTTATTATGCTTTTTCCTTTTCCGTTTCCTTGCTGCTCCTGGTAAACAAATTCTTTCTAATTCAGCTCCTCTTGTTGAGGCACCTTCTAGTCACCCGCACTCTTAATTTTGCTTGTACTCACCCCATATACCCAGTCTCTTGGTGAGTTTTGCCATTTCTACATTCACAATATCTCTCACATATATTCCCCTTCCTCCACTCATAGCTGCCATCTTGTTTCCTATGTCATACCTAATCTATTTTCATAGTCTTTTGGTTGTTCTTTCCTCAAAACTCTCCCCACTACCATGCATCTCAAATTCAACTGCTCAAGAATTTGCCTATAGCACTGGTGTAGCCATATCATCCTCATTCTCAATAACCTCCAATGACTCCCTATTACCTCTAGAATAAAATATAAAATCCCTTGTTTGGCATTTAAAACCCTTCACAAACTGCCTTCCTATCTTTCCAGCCTTTCATACATTTTACTCCCCTCCATGTACCATATAACCCAATGAAACTCTTTGCTGATATTCCTCAGAATCAAACACAACACAACTTCCAAGCTCTATGTCCCCTTTTTTTAAAATTAACTCTTCCTGATGCATGGAGTGCTCTCCCTCCTTTCCTCCATCTCCTGGCTTCCTTCAAAATTCAGTTCAAGTTATACATGAGGCTGTTCTCAATCACTATTAATGTCAGTACTTCCCCCTTGAGATTACCTTCAATTCAATTGCATATGTCTTGTATATATGATTTTTGCATATTGTCTCACCTTTCCCCTTCTTCCCCCCATATAAGCTTAAGGGCAAGAATTTCTTTTGGCCTTGTCTTATATCCTCAGCACTTAGAGTAGTGTCCCACACATAGTGAGCACTTAATAAAAATTTTTTAATCAAATCACAATTTGGAGGGGAGAAGGAAAGGCACTGGCAGCTGAGAAGATTAAGAATAACTGCAGAGATAAAATTCTTGAGCTGAGCTTTGAAGGAAATGAGGAATTCTAAGAGGAGAAATTGAGAAGAGAATGCATTCCAGTCATGGTGGACAATCTGTGCAAAGATACGGAAATGGACACGTGTGAGGAATAAATAGCAAGGTTCAATAACCAAGTGAGTGAAGGGAAAGAATGTATAAGACTGGAAATGTAAGTTGGATCCAGGATAAGAAGGGTTTTAAATACTTATGTATTTTGATCCTAGAAGTAATAGAGAGCTGTTGGAGTTTATTGAATAGGGTGGTGACATGGTAAGATCTGTGCTTTAGAAAGATTGTTTTGGTTGCTGTGTGGAAAATAGATAAGAGAAGAGAGAAGTGAGTCAGGGAAGATAATTAGAAGATTATGGCAATAGTTCAGGCAAGAGGTGATGAAAGCCAAACTAAGGTGTTGGTCATATGATCAGAGAAAGGGACATATGCAAGAAATATTCTGAGGGATTGTCAAAAAGATTTAACAACTAACTTGATGTGAGAGATGAGGGAAATTAAGGAATTGAGGATGATTATGAGGTTGTGACTAGAAGAATTGTGATGTCCCCAATTGATAAATGGTCAAAGGATATGAACAGGCAATTTTCAGGGGAAGAAATCAAAGATATCTATAACCATATGAAAAAGTGCTCTAAATCACTATTGATTAGAGAGATGCAAATCAAAACAACTCTGAGGTACCACATCACACCTATCAGATTGGCAAACATTACAGAACAAGACAATGATAAATGCTGGAGAGGATGTGGGAGAGTTGGAACACTAATTCATTGTTGGTGGAGCTGTGAGATCATCCAACCCTTCTGGAGAACGGTTTGGAACTATGCCCAAAGGGCCACAAAAATGTGCATACCCTTTGACCCAGAAATATCACTACTAGGACTGTATCCCCAAGAGATTATAAAAACGGGAAAGGGTTCCACATGTACAAAAATATTTATAGCAGCACTCTTTGTGGTAGCCAAAAACTGGAAGTCAAGGGGATGCCCATCAATTGGGGAATGACTGAATAAATTATGGTATATGAATGTAATGGAGTACTATTGTGCCATAAGAAATGATGAACAAGAAGACTTCAGGGAGGCCTGGAAGGACTTCTATGATCTGATGCTGAGCGAAAGGAGCAGAACCAGGAGAACTTTGTGCACAGCAATGACCACAGTGTGCGAGAGTTTTTTCTGGTAGACTTGGAACTTTGTAATAACACAAGAACTTACTGAGAAAAAAAAAATCCCAATGTCGGTCTTCTAAGGCAAAATGCCTTCCACACTCAGAGAAAGAAATATGGAAGTCATTCGCAGAATGTAGCAGATCATGTTTGTGTGTGGGTGGAGATTTGTTATATGATTTCTTCCATTTATTTTAGTTCAACTACATAGCATGACTATGGTGAAAATGTGCTCAATAGGAAAGTATATGTAGAACCTATACAGAATTGTATGCTGTCATGGGGAGGGAGGGGGGTAGTGGGGGAAGCTGGGGTATAAAATCTTAACTTTAAGGAAATGATTGTAAAACATTAAAAAATAAAAAATAAGAAGTTAGAATGTAAAAAAAAAAGAATTGTGATGCATGCATCAGAAATTGGGAAGCTCACAAGAGGGGTAAATTTATGGAGAGAAGATAAGGAATACTATTGTGGACATGTTTCAGATTTTTGAGACATTCAGCTTAAAATGTCCAAGAGCTGGCAATGTCTGACTGGAGCTCAGGGGAGAGACTAAGATAGATATGTAGATCTGGGAGCCAACTGTGAAGAATAATATACAAATCCATCAAGCTAAAGAGGTCACCAAGGGAAAGAGTAGAGAAAGAAGAAAAGAAGTCCCAGGATAGAATCTGGGATAGTAGTTAAGGGGTACAATCTAATTAACAGTCCAGAAAATTAAACTGAGAACAAGCTATCAAATAGAAGAGAGAAGAATGAAGAAAGAGCAGAGACACACAAGCCCAAAAAAGATGTAGTGTATAGGAAAGGGATGGTCACTGTGCCAGCTGCTTAAGAGAGATCAAGAAAGGTTGAAAATTGAGAAAAGGTTATCAAATTTGGTATTTAAGAGACCACTAGTAATTTTAGAGAAGGGGCAGCTAGCTGGTATAGTGGATAGAGCAGGAGTCAAGAGGACCTGAGTTCAAATCTCACCTCAGACACTTGACACTCACTAGCTGTGTGACCTTGGGCAAGTCACTTAACCCCAATTGCCTCATCCTGGGTCATCTCCAGTCATCCTGATGAATGTCTGGTCATAGGATTCAGAAGGCTCTGGAGGAGAAATGAGGCTGGTGATCTGCACAGCCCTCCCTCACTCAAAACAAAGTCAAGTGCAAGTCATGTCATTATTTCTCTGATGGCATGGTCTTCTTCAGTAAAGAAGGACAAACACACACACAGAGTAAATTTAGAGAGGACAATTTCAGTTGAGTCTAGAAACCAGATTTCAAAGAGTTAAGAAGTGAGTGAAAGGAGGAGGGGGAGCATTGAAAATAGAAGGCTTTGTCTACAAGTTTGCCTATGAAAGGGAGAAGAGGGATAGGATATAATAATGGAATGGCAGATTCAAGTGAATTTTATCAGCATAAGGAAGACGGAGGATGAAAGAAGTGCTCCTGTATGCCACACTTGTGTCTTTCTCGCCAAAGTTTATCTTGTAGAACATATTACACGTTTCAAGCACCGGGACCACAATTACCAGTCCTTCATTATGCTAGAAGAAATGGGTAACCACTTGAGTTTATTGAATAGAGGAATAACTTGATCATATGTGCTTCAGGAAAATCTCCCTGACAGATGTTCCAAGGATATACTGGAGTAGGGAGAGACTTGGGGCAGGAAGAACAAGTAGGAATGCATTACAAAAACCTAAGCAAGAAATTGATCAAGTCCTGAACTAAAATAGGGGTTGTGCAAATAGAGAGAAAGGGTCATGTAGGAGAGATACTGTGGAGACAGAAATGGCAAGATTTGGCAACTGATTGGATATGGGACATAAGAATGAAGAGTCAAGTAATGAATATTGTAATAATGACCAGAGTGAAGAATTTGAGATGATGAACCCAAGAGACTGAAAAGATGGTAGTGCCCACAATAGAAAAGTAAGGGAAAAGAGTAGATTTATGGGGAAGAGTCATATTCCCATCTGGGGCATTTTGAGTTTGTGATGTCTCTGGGACATTTTGAAATGTCCAATAGATAGCTGATGATGTGGCACTGATGCTCAAGGGAGAAATTCGCGATGGATATATGGATCTGTGAGTCATCCACATAGAGATGATAATTAAACCCATGAGAGTTGCTAAAGTTACCAAAAACAAGATTGTAATGAGAGCAGAGGACATAGGACAAGTCCTAGTGGAACAACCACTGTTAGAGACAATGATTTAGATGTTTAGCCTACAAAGGCAATCTAGAAGGAATAGTAAGGAAAAAAAGAAGGGGAAAACCAGGAGAGAGCAGAGTCATGAAAGCCTAGAGAAGAATAGAAGGTAGGCAATAATGTCAAATTCAGCAGAGAGGTCAGATTGGATGAGGACTGAGAAAAGGTCATCATACTTAGCAGTTAGATCATTGGTAACCCTAGAAAAAAAGCAGTTTTAGCTGAGTATTTTGGACAGAAACCTCATGGAAATGGATTAAGAAAAGAGTGAAAGGGAAGGAAGTGGAGGTAGTAAGTGTAGACAGCTTTTTCTAGAAAGGTTTTTAGGAAGCACTCTGTGGTTATGTAATATTCATGGTTGTAGTAACTAGGTGGCACGGTGGATAGAGTGCTGAGCCTGGAGTTAGGAAATATCTGAGTTTAAATCCAGCCTTAGACACTTTTTGCTATGTAACCCTGGGCAAGTCATTTAACCTCTGTTTTCCTCAGTTTCTTCAACTACAAAATGGGGATATAATCTATCTCCCAAGGTTGTTGTAAGGATCAAATGAGATAATAATTGTAAAGCATTTAGCACGCTGGCTGGCACATAGCAGATGTTATATAAATGTTTATTCCTTTCCCTTCTCTGGTTTCAGTTAGTAAATTTTTTTTCAGTCATCTGGAATGTAGTTTTTATCCCACTCTTTGTTAGCCTGAAATAACAAAGTGCCACTTTGACCTCCTACTGATTTATCTGAAAATATGGAAATAGAGCCTTATATTTCTGTGTTTGCTGGGCTTTACTCTAATCAAAAGTCAACTCCTGTTTTGGAGAATAGTGTACAAGATAACATTTTTTAAAAAAACCTCATTATTTGGAATGAGGTCTGAGATACTATTTCCCTCTTTTTTCCCCAGAGAATTACTGCAAATATTATTCTATTCCACTGCTCTAATGTGAACTACAAGCAGTTTCTTTCAGATCTCCATCATCCTGTCCTACCTCATTGTCAGTGTTCATGGTTTGGTGTGTGGGCAAAGGGCCACTAAGATACTTTTATAACCTGGACTCTTGAGAACACCTAGTTTGTCTAATATAGAGTCTGATGAATCTACTACCACATGAGTGGGGTTGACCTCCTTTGATTAGCTGCCTATGTCGTAAAAACTGGTGAAACTAAGCCAGTTGCTCTCTTTTCCATCATCTCTTCATTTGGCTCATTTCTGGGACTCCAGCCGAAACTAGTGAGAGGCAAAGGATGTGCCTTCCCTTGCCTACCTCTTTTTACTCCAGCTCCAAAAAATAGGTCTGGTAGTGTTTGTTTCTGCCTCCTAAGTTTCAGGTGCCAGAGGTGTTTCTCACAGGACCAGGAGTCTGAGCCATGGTGACCTTGGAGTCAGGATTCCACATGAAGTGAGAAAGCCAGCCTGGTAGAGAAAGGAGGGCATAGTCAGCCTATCAAAGGAAACTTACCCACCTCCCATCCCCAACTATGTGGTATGGGACACAAGTAGGCTCTACATTAGGTAAACTGGGTATGCTCAAAAGCCTGGGTTACACTTTGCTTGAAAAAGGCAATTCATATCATGGCTATAAAAATTATATGAGATGACTAATGTGAAAATATTTTTAGTATGAATGTATGTGTAGAGCCCATGTTAGATTACAAGCCATCTTGAGAAGAGGGAGGGAAGGAAGAGGGAGAAAATTTAGAACTCAGAATTTTGTGGAAGTGAATGTTGAAAACTATAAATAAATTAGTCATTTTTAAAAAAATCATATGAGATTCACAAACAAGTTACTTTACAGTACTTAACTTTTTAAAAGTACCTTTCTATCAACACTAACCAGGAAATATCTTAATGAAGTCACTGACAAACACTACTTATGTCACTAGGCCACTGATTTTTTTTCACTTTTTTTTTTGATCAGTAATTTCACTGATGGGAAAAACATTCTGGAGAAAAAACTGCCAGTGCATCTGCTCTGCAACTTTTAGTCATAGAGCATTGCCTGTGATACATAGAGACTAAATAATTTACCCGAGGTCACACAGACACTTGGTGTTAGAGGGGAAGTTGAACCTATGTCTGTTCTGATTTCAAGACCCCTTCTTTATCTAATCTCTTACTTAGGGCTTGGGGACAGCTGGGTGGTGCAGTGGATAGAGCACCAGTGCAGGAGTCAGGAGGACCTGAGTTCAAATCTCAGCTCAGACACTTGACTAGTTGTGTGACCTTGGGCAAATCACTTAACCTCACTTGCCTTATCCTGGGTCATCTCCAGTCATCCTGACGAATATCTGGTCTCTGGATTCAGTTGGCTCTGGAGGAGAAGTAAAGCTGGTGATCTGCACAGCCCTCCCTCACTCAAAACAAAGTCAAGTGCAAGTTATATCATTATTTCTCTGATGGCATGGTCTCTGGCAATGAATGATGAACACATTTAGGGCTTGAAAAAGGTACCAATTGGTAAAAGGCTGAAAAATTATATCATATAAATATAATGAAATAGCATTGCCCTATGGGAAATGACAAAAGTTATAGAACTGTTTGTTGAATATTTGTAGAATTCACTTATTAAAATCTGTTCCTGGATACTCCTTTGGGAGATAATTCATGTCTTAAGCAATGTCTTTTCCTGCGACTAAGTTGTTTGAATGATCTCTTCTTCTACTCTTAGATCATTTATTTTGTAAATATTTATCTATTCCATTTAAATTATCAATTGTGTTGGCATACAATTGGGCAAAATAGTTTCTAAATCCTTTTATTTCCTCTCCATTTGCTAAAATTATTCATTTTAATTTTTGACATTGGTAATTTGTTTTTCCTCTTTTTTTCTTAATCACTTTGGCTAATGGTTTATCTATTATTTATTTTTCTTTAAAAACAACTTATTTGTCAATTCAATGTGGAGTATTTTGCTTGATATTCTGTTAGTCACTGATTTTATAATTTGCATTTTTGTGTTAGGTGACATTTATTTACTTGTTTATTTTTAGATTTTTTTTTTAGGTACCTACCCTACTCATTGATCTGATCTTTTTCTTTTGTGTTAGTGAAAGTGTATAACAGATATACACTTTCTCAAAAGGACTTCTTTGGCTCCATCCCACAAGTTTTGGAATATTGTCATATTGTTGTCATTTTCTTTGGTGAAACTATCCTGTTGCTTTTATGACTGGTTCTTTGATTCACCAATTCTTTAGGATTAAATTATTTGCTCTCCATTTCAGTTTGAATTCCTTCCTTAAAAGTTCTTCTTTTGCTTAAAATTTCTTACTGTATTGTGATCAGAAATGGTTGTTTTAACATGAGATTTTTATTTTCTAAAACATCATCAATTTAAAAAAATATCATGCATCTCTTAAAATTATAAATGCTCTATTCTCTTCCCATTCAGCAATTATAACAGATCTATCATATTTAACTTTTCTAAAGTTCCAATCAGCAACTTCTTTCTGGTTCATCTTTTGTTAGCTTTGTCTGCATCTGAAAGGAGTACATTGCGTCCACAACTCTTGTCGTTTGGGCATTTCTCTGTTATTTGGCTAAAATTTTCCTTTTAAGCACAGAACTACTATGCCATTTGATGCCTGTATATTAAGCTTTTCTTTCACTTTATTTGGTTCCTTTGCTGTTGTTTAATCATTTTTTCATTCATTTCTGACTCTTTGATTTGCCATTTCCTTCTCCAGTTCATTTTACAGATGAAAAAACTGAGGCATACAGAGTTAAGTGATTTGCCCAGGGTCACACAGCTAGTATACATCTCTAGCTAAATTTGAACTCAGAGCTTCCTTACTCCAAGTACAGTGCTCTTTCCACTGTGTCATTTAACTTCCCTAGGTACCTTTAAGTGTTCTATAATTTCTGTATTTATCTCTTTTAACCACATTTATTTTATTTTTGCCTTTTCTGAGATCATGACTGCTATCCTTTCATTATATTTTCTTTGACCTGAAAACTTTACATTTTAACTATGACAGACAGTTCTAGGAGTTTACCCTTTTGATTTTTCTTTCAGGAGATGACTAGTGGATCCTGATTTCTCTTTGCCCTCTGGTTCTATTATGTCTGGTAATTTTGTTTTGATTCTGTTTTTTTTATATGTGTTATGGAGGGATTGTGTATGCTCATGGTTTTTAGAGAATCCAATGATTCTTAAATTGTCTCTCCTTGATGCCTTTTCCAGGTTAGTCATTTATTATAGCAAATACTTTCTATTTTCTTCTACTATTTTTCTTCTTTTAATTTTCTTCCACTATTTCTTATTTTCTCATATAATCATTGAGTTTGGTTTGGTCCATTCAAACATTCAGAGAATCTGTTTCTTTCAACCTTATGTTCCATACTATTTATTCTCCTTTCATTTTTTTCTTCCAGACCTCTCATTTCATTTTTTTTTAAAAAACTTTCTTCATTTCTTTCAAGTACTCTTGTAATTTCTTGTTCCTGAGCCATTTTTTCCCCTCTGAGTATCTGCTTATAGTCACTATGGTGTTATTCTCTTTTTCTGGGTTTATTACTTGGAAATTACTGGATCAATAATCTGTCTTTATAGGATTAGATATTTTCTTCTGTTTACTCATAACTCCAGCCTCCATCCTTGATTTGAAACTTTACATCAGGACCAGGCTTTACCTTGCTCCACACCCTGTTTAGTCCCGATCCAGGTTTCTTGCATACCTGTTTCCATCTTTCACTTCCTTTGGAGTGTTTGTGATCAGAGCACTAGCCACAGAGCTATTGGCTCTTCCCTTCATCTACTATCCTTACTAAGGCTTTCTTCATGGGGAATTCAGGCAGTGCTGCCCCTTCTGCTCCCACCCCTGCTCTAGGGTTCTCATGGTCAAGATTCTGCCACCACCTTTCTTCTCAGACTTCACTTATCTGGACACTGATCATGGTCCTCCTTTTCTTCTCTAGTATCCAAGTTGGGGTGCTACTGCTTCTTTCCTCCTAAGGTTTCCCTATGATTGTACTGCCTTTCTGTTTCTCCCAGGGGCTTCCCCAATCAGAGTGCTGCCATTTCCATCCTTCTACTTATCTCTCACAATTTTTTGATCAGGGCTTCCCAGCTTACCTTGGGCTTCATTGTTAGAGCTGCTGCTGCAAGCTTGTAGCCTATTTACCTATGCTTATATGGACTTTTCTGGAAGTATCTCTTTTTTTAATGTCTGCATATCCTGAATCTTTTTGTACATTTCTGATATGAATGAAGGAGTTTATTGCTATTTCTTTTCAGATTTCTTAGTCATTATTCAGTCTAATTTTTTTTTCCACTTCTGGAGTAAAAGTGGAAGAACTGGGCTCCTCCACAGTAATTTTTAGGTCAAGTGTTCAACAAGCCTTTATTATAAATTTTATTTTTATGATGATAAACCTTTTCCCCTTCTTGCCTCCATCCTTCCTTCTATTGAGTAAAAAAACAAGACTCCTATTAAAACTTGTGTATAGTTAAGCTAAACAAATTCTTATGTTGGTCCTATCCAAAAAATATATTTCAGTCTACATTCTAAGTCCATCATCTCTCTACCAGGGGATGGGTGGTAGCATGTTTCCTCCATGATCTTCTAATGGGATTAGAATTCCTCTGGAATTGTTGGTCATTGTGCCAATCCCTGTGCTGCGAGAGGCTCTAGGCATTTAACTAGAAGTTAGGCAAGTGCCTACTTTGCTCAAGTCATTGTGATGGTTCTAGTGATTCAAATACTTTCTTAAAAACAACAACCTTGAAATAGTTCGTTTCTCAAGAAGTTTGTACTCTGGGGGGTGGGGAGGTGGGGAACCTGCATGAAGATAAGTAAGTGCAAAGTAATGTGATAAGAAAAAGAACATTAGGCAGGGGTGGAGGTGATGTTAATGCTGGGAAGGAGGATCATGGAAAAAAGTGACGCTGAGCTGAGACTTGAAAAGAAAGAAATTCAGAGAGTTTAAAAAAGAGAAAGCAATGCATTCTAGGTATAAGAACATGGGTAATTTCATGAAGGTTAAGAAATGAAATATGAATTTAAAGAACAACTTCTGTAACAGTTTTATCTTCCATTCTCCTTTTCAATTAACTGGTCAGTAAACTTTTATTTGGCACCTACTATGTGTCAGTTACTGTGCTAAGTACTGGGAATATAAAAAGAGGCAGAAGGAACTTACCCTCTAATAGGGGAGACAATATGAAAACAAGTATCTACAAAGCAAGCTCTATATGGGATAAATAGTAAATAATTAAAAAGAGAGAAAACACTGGAATTAGGAGGGATTAGGGCAGGCTTCTAGTAGAAGGTGGGATTTAGTAGGGATTTTAAGGAAGCCAGAGTTGGAACAGGGGAGGGAAAGCATTCCAGGCATGGAGGACAGCCAGAGAAAAATTCCTGGAACTGAGTGATTCAGTGTTTCATTCAGGGAACATCAAGGATGTTATACTACCCATCCTTATAGTGTAAAATAGAAGAACTAACTGAATCTAAGGGCAGGTAGGTGGCACGAGTAGAGTATCAGGTCTGAAGTCAGGAAGACTCATCTTCCTGAGTTCAAATCCAGTTTCAGACACTTACTAGCTGTATGACCTTGAACAAGGCATTTAACCCTGTTTGCCTCAGTTTCCTCATCTGTAAAATGATCTGGAGAAGGAAGTGGCAAACCACTCTAGTATCTTTACCAAAAAAAACCCTAAATGGGGTCTGACACAACTGAAACAATTGAACAACCACAACAGCAAACTGACTGTAATTTTGACAGGAGAAGGTGGGGAGAGAGCAAAGCAGCTTACCTCATTCACCAGCCTCACTCGGGTTTTTAGAAGCAAGTCCAAGAGCCCTATCTTGGGGAAAGTTTCTCCCTGTACCCAGAGAGACACATGGAGGAGGAAATGGAACATCTGATTGATCACAGGATGAGGTCACTTTCCAGCTATCATAAGGTAAATGGCCATTCATTCAAATGAATTGGGCTTTCTTCCCCTGGTGAGGAATTAACAAGTGCTTCTTTCTCTTTGAAGGGGAAAACATTTGTATGTCAGATGGACAAGCCTAGGGCCAATGCTCTGAAAAAATGGCAGGCAGAAAAAACTTGTCCTTTGAACCCTCATAAGTACATTTGTACACCATTTTCCCTCTTTCAGTAGCCTACTTCCTGTTAGAAGATCAGATTTAATTCTCTAATAATTAAATAATTAATAAGCAAACAAATGTTTATTAACTTCTCTTCTGGGTCAGGCACTGTGCTAGGTTCTAGGGATACAAAGACAAAAGACAAAACCATCCCTGCCCTCAAGAAACTTACCTTGTAAGAGGGAAATAACATATATACATGTAATTAGATACAAAATACATACAAAGTAAATACAACTCCAGGGGTGGGGTCAGAGACCCTAGCTATGGGAGAGGGGAGAACCAGGGAAGAAGCCCTTGAGATGAGTTTTGAAGAAAGGTAGATGAGGAAGTACTTCATTCCAAGCATGAAAAGACAGATTAAGCAAAGACTGATGGATGGCAGACAATGTGTCATTTTAGGGACCCTAAGTAAGCTGGGACTTCAAGCAAAGAGGAATAATAAGTAATAAACTGAGAATGATAGTCTATAACCAGATTGTAAAGGGCTTTCATATCAAGGGGAAGAATTTTTATTTTATCCTTATGGCAAAAGGAAACCACTGGAGAAGAGGGCTAATGTGGTCAGATGTGTGTTTTAGTAATATCACTTGGGCAAGGATGTGAAGAAAGATGGAATAGTGGAAAGCTCAAGTCAAAGGCTACTGCAAAGTTTTTGGAGGACTTGGACTAAGCTGGCAAATGGAAAGAAGGGGACTGATGTGAAAGATCTTGCGAGGTGGGACAAGGAAGAGACAAACAGAATTGGCAAGTGATTGGATCTGGGGGATGAGCAAAAGGGAAGATTTAAGGTTGATTCTATGGCCAACTGGACATATGCCCATGACAAAAATAGGGAAGTCTGCAAGGTGGGGTGGGTATGGTTTGGGAGGCAGAGAGGAAGGTCAAGGAGACAGCATATAATAATGAAAAGGGCTCAATGTGAAGGGTTGTGGTTTGTGTCCCAACCCTTAGACTTACTAGCTAAGTGACTATAGGGAATTCATTTGACCTGTCTCTCAATTTCCTTATCTGTAAAAATAGGGATAATACTCATGCCACAATCATCACAGTCCTGTTAAGAGGAAAATATTTTGTGTGTGTGTGTGTGTGTGTGTGTGTGTGTCACAATCTGTTATCAGTAAGGATACTAGCAGCTGCTGTGGAAGTGTATGACCAATAACACCAGCACATAGGAAGGCTACTAACACGGGTTCCTGATCTGCTTTTCTAAAGTGTCAGAGGTTAATAATCTTACTTTAATTAAACAATGCAGAAAAATAAAGATATATATATAAGTATAGAGAAGTGACTATCCAAGAAAGAATCCAACAGACAGGGCTCCGACTGTTAAACAAAGTTATATCACCAGATGGGGGAGAACCAACATCTGGGTCTACATTTGCATTAATAGCCCAGGGGCCCCTTAACAATAGCTACCCAGAGCCTCATCTGGAAATCACAAAGACACATTCTTCCCATGAGTGAGCCCCAAAACAAAATGCCAACCTCTCAGAATATACAAGACTCAGTCCCTTATTGGCTTAGCACCAAAAACCTTGAAAATCTACATGCCTCAGCCCTTAATTGGCTCACCACCTTTCAGGGTTCTATGTGACTCAGAATGTATCACAGCTGTGAACTGGGTCAGAGCTCAAAGCAGCAAGATATCCATGATTGAAATACCTGTATACCTTTAGAACTGGGAACATGGCCCATGTTCAAGAGAGAAAAGGAACACATGTGGTCACATAGGACTATTAATGGACAGGGAAGATCTTATATTCCATTAATCCTATACTATCATAGACCATTGCTTGTTTTGCCATTTCAGAAATCTGGCCATGAGGCTGCATTGTGTCTTGATCATTCTTTTCTTGCCTTTCTTGCCACCTTGATTGCCCACTATCATCTCTCCTCTCTACTGTTGTAAAGATCTCCTAACTGCCCTTTCTGCCCTTGTCTCTAATTCAGCCTTCATAATCTCGTCTTTCCACAACTTTTAGTTGATTCCTTATGTAATAGCAAGGGCTCCATCATACACGAGTCTGCTATACAGATTTTTTGATCTGCTTTTCTAAAAGGAAAGCAACTTTTGAGGGGTGAACAATCACTTTAATCAAGCACATGTATCATTCACTTAGTTCAGGGGGAAAAGTCGGCACCCTGAACTTCAGAGAAAATATGAACAGAGGAACTAAAATCAACAGACAGGGCTTCTAGCTGTCTGACCATAAGCAATACATACATCACAGATCAACAAACAGATCCAAGTGTCTGACCATTACATACATTTATAGTTACCAGAGAGAGAAGCACCACCATGTGGGTTTTCAAAGTCAAGGGGCTCCTTAGCAGCTACCCAGAGTCTCCTCTAGCCAAAGAAACACTTGCAATGAGTAAGTCCCAAAGTGGAACCTCACCTCAGAATATTTATATATTTTTCAGAGTCAACTCTCTGCCTCAACAAAAGTTAACCAAAGGTATTAAGGCATATTAATGGGCAAGGAAGATCTTTAACTCTTCCCCCCACCCACCATTAACCTTAAATTACCATTACATCTTATTATCATCAAATAAATTAACCATAAACTCCTTATTCTGGTTTTAAAAGTCTGACTCCAGTTTCGATGGCATAGTGGATATGGTGCTGGGCCTGGAGTCAGGAAAGACACTAGTTCAAATCCAGCCTCATACACTTAGTAGCTGTGTAACTTGGGACAAGTCTTTTGACTTCCCTTTGCCTCAGTTTCCTCAACTGTAAAATGGAGATAATAATAGCACCTGCTTCCCAGGGTTGTGGTGAGGATCAAATGAGGTAATGATTGTAAAGTGCTTAACATAGTGTCTGGCACAAAATAAGAGCTATAAAAATGTTTTTATTGTTACAAACCTTCACAGACTTTACAATTCAAGTGAACTTGACTGCTTGCCATGGCTCAGATCCTATCTTGTCCTCTCCCATTTCCAAGGCTTTTTTCATATCACTCTGTGCCCAAAATAGATCTCCACTTTCTTCTTACTCCTTCCCACCCCATCCAATCAGCCTGTGAAAATATCTCCCTTCAAGGCCCAATGGAGCTGCCACGTCATCTACGAAGGCTTCTCTGTTCCCTCAGCTGAAAGTGTTCTTTCCCTCAAATTTCTCACGGGCATGTTGTCTTGACCTTGTATTCTCCCTTGTATTCTTGCTATTATGTATTCATCTCATCCTCCCTAGGAGACTCCAAGCTCCTTGAAAATGAGGAGAGTTTTTCTTTTAAAAATTCTTCTTTGTATCCTAGGTACTATAGGTAATGGATGATTCATAAATGTTGGTTGAATTGAATTAAACTTTGAGGAAACGATGAAATATCCTAGAATGCAAAGAAACTACCTCTTCTATATAATCAGAAAAGTCAATCTTATTTGAGACTGTTGAGTAACCTCTTCTAATACTAAGAACCTCTATATTAATCACATGCACCTTCAAACTTGATTTTGGGGTACCCTTGATTTAAATAAATTATAAGATCATTGGATTTAGACCTAGAAAAAAACCTTAGAAACCATCTAGTTCAGTCCCTTGATTTTAGAAGTACAAAATCTGAGCTCCAAAGAGGTTAGGTGTCTTAGTATAAGTCTACATCTGCTCATTGCCTCCAGAACTTTTGCCAGGAAGAAGGAAGCAAGTATTTATTAAGTGTTTAATATGTGAGAGGCATTTTATGAACATTATTTCATTTGATGCTCACGACAATCCTGAGAGGTGGGTGTTATCAGGATTCCCGTTTTACAACTGAGGAAAATGAGGCAAACAGAGGCTAAGTGACCTGCTCAGGGTCACACAGCTAGTGTGTGACGTCAAATTGGAATTCCCATCTTTCTGATTACAGATCCAGAGCTCTATCCTCTGTGCCTCCTAACTGGAAGTAAGAGAGTTGCTCTGCATACTATAACAATTAGTACTAGAGTATATGAAACACCCCAAAGCTCTGTGACGAAGTGGAAAGAGTGCTAGACCTAGAGGCAGGAAGACCTTAGTTCAAATCTTCCCTTAGACAATTCCTAGCTATGTGATCCTGAACAAGTCACTTAGCCCCTTGGTTCCTCATCTGTAAAATGAGCTGGAGAAGTAAATGGCAAACCACTTCAGTATCTTTGCCAAGAAAACCCCAAAGGGAGTCATGAAGAGTTGAACATGACTGAAAAATGATTTAATAACAATAGGAAAACCCACTGGTATATGACTCTAGTCAAGCCACATGAGGAAGTTCTTCCAGCTTTTTTACTGTTGTAACAAATTCTGTGCCCTTCACATTCAAGCCTAGATGATAACAGAACAGGGACAAATTCCATCTACTGAGCTCCATTTTGGTTACTGTAAGAGTTGTGGAATGCGTCAAGTGAGTATGTTTATTTTTTTTTAGTTTATAAGTTCCATAAGGTCAGGGACCATGTCTATTTTAATGTTTTGCATAGTTTTCTTACCCAGTGTGGCTGTAAAATAAATGTTTAATGAATAGCAATTATCACCATCTGGGGACAATACTCTCGATTGCATGAGCCTTGCAAGTGTAATATCCAGGGGATAGAATCATGCTGCTATTAGTTTCATGTATGTTAAATGACTATGGATAATTATTATTAAGGGTGGCCTGTTAATGGATAAATAAGATACCTTACACGCTTTTCTTAGAGAAATAACAAGTTTTGAATTCCATAGCTCAAAGGGGAAATCAGGCATAAAGGTACCCACTAGAAAACAATTATGAATGAAAGATTTAGTTTAGTAGAAACTGGTCCCTAAAAACTTTGTTGATAGCTGGGGGAACTCAGTCTGTACCAAAAGAAAAAAGGAGTGTAGCACTTGATCACCCCCACAACCATACAATGGTATCACTGTTAGTTACTCCCAGTATACTCAAGGGTCATAATGGAAACATCATAGTATAGGGGAAAGAAGTCTTGCTCTACAGCCAGAAGACCTGGGTTCAAATTCTGCTTCTGACTCTATCGGTGAAACATTAATCTCCCTAGGATTCAGTTTCCTTATACATAAAATGAAAGGATTGGACTAAATGACTTTTGAGGTCCCTTACAGCTAGCTCTAGATTTGTGATGCTAAGATCTGTCTCAATCCATAGCTCACAAGCCCCCATTTCCACTGAATTTTCCTTTACTAAGTCAGAGAAAAACACAATCTCTTACAGTAAAAGACATTTTCTTAAAACGGAATACAAAGTAAATGACAAAGAATTAAATTAAGCAACAAAAACTCTCACCACTCATTTCCCAAAAGTCCCACTACCCGTGGTGGTTCTGTACTTCCTGGTATCTTCAATATAACAGGAAAAGGACAAAGACAGTTTCACTCAAATGTAAGTCAGTTTCAGAGGTTAGCATCTACAAGTATCCACTGGCTTTTCAGGTTAGGGAATGGAAAAGGTATTACATTCTTTGCCAACTGGATGAACAATAAAGCTTCAATATCTTGAAAGTACTATGTCTTGGCATGGCAACTTTAGAGCATTGTAGACAGACTTATTGCTTCTTATGGGGAACTGGGTGGGGTTGGGGAGAAAGAAAATGTATTACATCCACTTCTTAGGGAGATATGGTATTACTCTAGTGTGCATGACATTTTTTTTTTCTCTTCCCTCTCCCCTTCTCCTTCCTCTTCTTCTCCCTTTTCTTCTTTTTTCACTTCCCCTTTCCCTCAATCTCCGTTTCATCCCTCATGAGATTTAATTTGCAAATGAGGCATGCTAGAAGCATACTCATCCAACTATAATTCATGCTGAAACACAACACTATCACATGCTGAACTCATGCACAGGCCCCTCCCTGGAAGATGCTTTTTGCAAAGAGAATATTGTCCCTGTATTTGGAGGACATGGTCCCCTTTCTTCCCTTATTCCCATTTTGCATAAGAGTAAAACTGGGAAAATAAAAAGTGATTAGCTTGTATTAGTCTAGACCAGGGGTGGGGAACCTGTGGCCTGTGGGGCCACATGGGGCCTTCTAGGTCCTTGGGTACAGCCTTTCAAGTGAATCCAAGTTTTATAGAATAAATCCTTTTATTAAGGGGATTTGTTCTGTGGTGCCTGAACTCAGTCAAAAGGCCTTACTTGAGGAGGTTCCCCTGCAGGTTCCCCTCACGCATAGTGTAGGCATGAACATTACACACAGAAATTCTGAGTTTGGGGGACTTAGTGAGTCCATCTGCTAAACTGAGCAAAGCTCATCTTAATTTTTTCTTCCTACTTGCAGTTGCTTATTTGTACATATCATCACAGAACTGCAAATTTCTGATTTATAAATGACTCCCTCTTCTCCTGAGGATCATAATATAGCTTATCTCTGTGGGAAAGGAATGACACACTCCTTCTCTCCTCCAACCTCCTTTGCCCTTTTGTTTCCTGAATATAAATTCTTAAAATTGTTTTTATTCTCATATTTTGTTTGATGGAGTTCAAACAGAAACTGTCCTGGGACAAGTTCTATCCCACTATGGCTCTTTTATGTTTAACATTCAACAAACCAGCAGACTCTTGGGCAAGTTGATAAAATAATTAATATTTTTGGGAGGGCAACTGACTAAAAATGTAATGATGCAGGCTCATCTTTTGTAGGTTCATTGAAGTCATCTATAGTGGTTTGCTGTTTCCTTCTCCAGGAGTTTAAGACAAACAAGTTAAGTGACTTGCCCAGGGTCACACCAGTAGGGAGTGTCTGAGTCCAGGTTTGAACTCAGGTCTTCCTGACTCCTCACCCATCTAGCCACCTAGAAGTCATCTTTAGTATAACTCTAAAAGTCTTTGTAACTAGGTGGCACAGTGGACAGAGCACTGAACCTAGAGTCAGAAAGATTCATCTTCATGAGTTCAAATCCAGTCTTAGACACTTACTAACTGTGTGACCCTGGGCAAGTCACTTAACCCTGTTTGCCTCAGTTTTCTCACCATAAAATTAGTTGGAGAAGGAAGTGGCAAACCACTCCACTATCTTTGTCAACAAACCCCAAACAGAGTCATACGTGACTGAAAACCAACTGAACAAAAATGAAGTAGTAGATTGTATATGTGATATGTATTTCATCCTGCCTCCATGTGCTTTTGATTTCTTCTAGTGTCTTTACATTTTGAAAGCTTTTCATTCCACTTAGTTTAGAAATTTTTAATGATTTGGTTTTTTTCTGTGAATCAATATTACTTCTGCACAATTATATGCCATCATTTTGTCGGTGAGATTGATCTAGTTTTGGTACGATTTGTTTGTTAAATTCTAATTACATTTTGGAGTAAACATTTGTAGTATGGAGATTTTTTACTTGTTACTTTATTAAAGTAATCAGCTTTTGGTATATAATTTTGGCTGCTTGATTATCTCTTTCTAGACATAAACTAGGTGCTAACTGTTTAGAATCTTTTTTTTAAGGCAATAGAGATTTATTAACACAATAAGCCACCAGGAAACATTCCCAGCAACACTGGTTATTTGAGTCTTGGTGGGGTGTGGGTGACACTGAAGAGTGAGGTGTATACATGCATGATTTTTTCACTGCAGAAAGCTTGAAAGTGTTTCTTCTATGGAAAGAGTGGTAGCTCTGGCTTCTGGTTCAAAACTTCCCTGAAGAAATTATTAGTAGATGATATCTTTGAGATCCAGTTTGTTTTCACCTTAAGTTGCCCAGCATAGACAGTAATGCTGCACAAGTTGCTCAAGAAGCTCCATTTCATCAAGGAATTCAAGTGATTTCATAGGTTCTATCATTTTCTCAAAAAAATCTCCATTGGTCACTGTTTGGGCTCCTGTAGTTTCTGGTAGCAATAACTCAGTATTGTTTTGTTATCATGACCTCTACTATTTCATTAAACATATTCTCTTGACTCAGTCATTTGTTTGATGCTTCTTTGTTAAGAAATATTGTTGACTGAATTCAGGGGTGTGCTAGGACTAGCTTAAGCCAGATGGAGAGAGAGCCAGTTGCTAAATTTTCAGTGTGATCATTTTGCCTCAGAATGAGCAAATGCTACAGATCAAAGCTTGATTTATTATTTTGTTGATTTCTAGCCTTAAGATCATGTTCATAATGCATATTAAACTTTCAAGAGTGTGTCTTGGTAGCACGGTGAATAGAGCACTGGGCTTGGGCTTGAATTTAAATCTCTCTTCAAGGACTTATTATTTGTATAACTTTGGGCAAGTCACTTAATCTCTGTTTGCCTTGGTTTTCTCATCTGTAGAATGAAAATAATAACAGCACCTACCTTCCAGTTGGTTGTGCGGATAAAATGAGATAAAATTGTAAAGCACTTAGCACAGCACGTGGCATATAGCAGGTGCTATATAAATGCTAGTTTTCATCATCATCATCATCATCATCATCTTGGGTACTTATTTTTAGAGAGGAAAGCTGGTTGTTTTACAGCTACTAGCACATATGTGGTTAAATTTCTGAAGATATCATTCATAGAGGGCCTTTCGAATCAAATCTCGCATCCCTTTTTTCATGTAATGATAGATAGAATCAATTCTATTTTATGTCTGGTAGGATCTGTCTTTGATCAATCTTTTCTCTGTAAAATGGTGTTTATTCAGAAAGTATTTAAGTAAATTTTGAACCTGTTTGTCATGTAGTCTGAGAACATTTATCAGTCCCCACCCTTCTTTTTGATGAGGAAGTATTAATCTTTCTATAGTAACTTTGTGATGATGGGGCCTCTATTTTGCTAATATTGTACATATTTTTATTTAGATATTTTTATAAATCTGTTGTCCATTTTACTATTCTAAAAGTACACATTAAGAGGGATATTACAATGGTTTTGATTGCTCATTCTGTGGAACCTTGCTATTACTGTCTCATCTTTTGCAATGGAACTCAAATATACATTTTTACCAGATAGTTGCTATCCTGCTACAATTCTTTTGTAATTATTGCTCTGTGAACTATGAGGGTGGGAGGGGGAAAATAACTATTTTTTTCTAATTGAATAAAACTATTGGGATATAGACGCCATCATCGTTCACTCACTATCGTCTTATTCTTACTATTGCTGTATATAGATTAACATAGATTAAATAGGCATTTGTGGACTGACCTGGGAAACAAATCACCATTGACAGTATTGCTGTTATGGGAGACTATATCCCAGGTTCCGAACAATTAACTTACACGTTAAATTTTGGAAAAGAACTAGAGTTTGGTTCTGCCTACATATGGTTTGTAACCTCGTAACATCTTCCTGCCTGTTGTAAATCACATTAGACAAGACTTCCCTGAGAGTTGGTTCACAGACTAGAGATGAAGCAAGAATCAAACTCCCTTCTGAAGGTACATTTATGGAGAAGTGCCCCAAGCAAAGATAGGAAGCCTGTTAGGTGGCCACATTACTGGCTCATTTAATATTATCACCTCTTTATTTTTTCTGGCTGGCTTCTTTCTATGTGGAATATGTATTAGAAATAAAATGGATTGCTCAGGTCCCAACTTTCCACTATTACGGAAGCAGGAGTGCAGCAAGATTTAGTTGGAGGATCTTGATTTGAATCTCAGTTCTGCTAATTACTACTTGTGTGACATTAGGGACATTGTCTAAATTCTCTGGGACTCAGTTTCCTTATCTATATAGGAGGTTGGACTAGATTACATTTGAGATCTCTAAAAAGTCTAAGCCTATCTCCCTCTGCACCTATGAAAGGCTATGAAACATGCAGAAAGTTGGGTTCTCTTTGCTTAAGAGAGAAATAAAAGCCCTTCCAGAATCATGGTAGCATTTAATACAGCTGTTCTTAAATTCTTTTTGAATTTAATTTGTTAAATTTTATTGAATCAGAAGCTCAACCCCTAAACTGGCAAAGTTATATTGAAATGCAATCTTCTATCTACCAACTTCATAGCCCAGAGTTGGTGGGGCTCACATTCTGTGTAACCTAAATATGAAGTCTGATTCTCTTTTTTGAAAAAATTACTTTATTTTCCCCCCAATTACATGGTGAAATGATTTTTTTAATTTGGGTTTTTTTACATTTTGAGTTCCAATCCTATCTCTTCTTCTTCCCCTTTTGCCTTCCACCCTCCCTGAGAAGGGTAAGCAAGCAGATACAAGTTGTACATGTGTGTTGATTCTTTTTGTAGACTAGAACTGATATGTACATGTGCATAATAGAGACAAAAGAGGCTTAGAAGCCTAATGTATTCAAGTAGAGACATACGCTGAATAACATTGCTTCAACCAGTATCATTTCACAATAATTATTAATACATTTGTGACACCTGTGGCAATTGTGCAAGGTGCAAGCAGCCCAATTCTGGAATACTGCCTACTATAAACCTAAAGTAAGTCAGCCAATATGTATTTATTAAGCACCTACTATAATGACTGAAATTTATATGGTGCTTACTCTGTTCCAGACACCATGCTAAGTGTTTTACAATTTATTATCTTATGTAATACTCACAACAACCCTGAGGGGTAGGTGCTTTTATCATCCTGATTTTGTAGATGAGGAAACCGAGGCAAGCAGAGGGTGATTTGCCTAGTTTTAGGCACAGCTAGCAATCCAGCACTATTGATTTCAAATGCAGCCTTCCTGACTCCTGGGGGCAGCTAGATGATGCAGTGGGCAGAGCACCAGACCTGAATCCAGAAAGACTCATCTTCCTGAGTTCAAATATGGCCTCAGACATTTACTAGCTGTGTGGTCCTGAACAAGTCACTTAGCCCCCAGTTCCTCATCTGTAAAATGAGCTGGAGAAGGAAATGGCAATCCACTCTAGTATCTTTGCCAAGAAAATCCCAAATGGAGTCATGGAGAGTTGAGTATGACTGAAACAACTGAACAAACATGTCCTGACTCCAGATCCTGCACTGTATCCCCTGCACCACCTGTGCATAGCAACATGCCTTATGCTGGAGTACAAAGAAAGGCAAAGAACCCCAGCTCTATTCTCAAGGTGTCAAGGATTTACTATGTGCCAGAAGCTGTACTAAGTTCCAAAAATCAAAATACAAGAAGATATATACAAATACTAGGAAGGAAGATAATCCCTCCCCTCAGGAGCTTATATTCTAATAGCAGAAGATAATGCAGAAAAAAGAAACTGAGGTGCTGCCCATTTGGAGTACGACAAGGAAAGTCCACAAAAGAGGAAAGACACTAACATCAAGGATTCTAGTATATTCCTGTATTAATTATTCAGTGAGGAAGTGCAATTAAAGTTCTCTACCAGGCAGCAATCTACTTAAGCAACAATCCCAGTGGTCTCATCAGTTACTCTCTGGCACATGGGCTGGATAAACTTCTTAAAAGTCTGCAGCATCCCTACTGGCCACCAGGGAACAGTTAGATGGCAGATATTTAATCTAGTCATTCACCACCATGCCCAGGCCTTGATTCAACCCTTACTTGCTGAGTCTGGAATTTATGTAGAACAAGACATAGAATGTTACTCAAAATGTTAAAGTTTAAAACATGAGGTCTAGATCCAATCCAACAGAACTCATCCCATCTGTTGGGGCTTCCATCTTTCAGTTCTTAATCCCCTATGATCATAGATTCAGAATTTTGGCCTTTCGTGACCACATAGTTAATTGTCCATATGGTAAAGTAAAGCAAAACAGGTTAAGTATTCCATTGTGAAGATAAGCACCTCCATCTAGCTCCCGTATCTCCTCTTTCTGCTTACTTTCATAGACCTTTCAATGTGGCCATATCCACATCTACGTACAGATCAGGCAATGGAATAAGAGAAGGGGATATCTATTCCTGTATCAGCATTATGGATTCAAATAGGAGAAAGTAGGGAAAGTAATGAAAGCATTTGGTCTCCCTCCTCTTCCCCCTCAGCTTACCTGGCAGTATTATTCATAAAAATGAGTAGTCTCAAGAACTAAAGACTCCACATGCTATATCCATTACTCTTTCAATATCAGAATCTCTTCTCCTATTCTGTCAGGATTCCACCCATTGTTTACTTATATCCCTGAACATAGCATGGGTGAAAATAACTGTAGCAGAAATCACTAAAACCATAGCCTTAGTTGTTATCCACTTTATGGAAACCTGGCAGTATAAATTCATTAATAGTGGCCATTTAGTCTCCATTGCTCTCATGGTACCAGGAAGTCCTCATCTAAGGTCAGTGGAAAGAAAAGAGGAAACCAGCCTAGGACAACATGATATATAGATTACATGTTCCTTTACCCTATTGTGGAACTTCTAACCTTTTCAAGTACTCATTTACTAAGACACCAGCCCTCTTTTGCTTCCCACACATCATAAGGAAGAGTGAACACCCCAATATGATCAGAAATTGCTTTGCCCTTCTACCTCTCTTTACCCAGATCCATGGGAAACTACTGACTGTTAATGAACTATCAATTACATACATATGTATGTGTGTGTATATATAACATATAGCTATATATTATATATAATAACATTAATGAATGTTGTTAATGAATTATCGTATAACTTTGGCAATTCCTGCTATAATAATAATAATAGCTAATATTTATATAGAGCTAGGAGGTTTGTAAAGCAGTGTATATATTATCTCATTTGTTCTTCACAACAACCCTGTGAGGTACGTGTTTTTAAGCTTACCTCATACAGATAAAGAGACTAATGCTGAGAGGTTAGGTAGTTTGCCTTAGGTACACAATTAATGTCTGAGGTGAGGTTTGAACTGAGGACTTCCTAACTCTGAAAGTCCAGCAGTCTTACCCTCTGACCACCCTGTTAGCTGTCTCTGGCTAACTATAATAGAATTACCATCCCCCCTACTGTTGACCTAATGCTATGTTTTGAAACCTGTTAATGAAATTGAATGGCATATGCCTGTAGTTGACATGCATGTGGGATAGCTTTAGTTCTTCTCATTGATTTGATAGAATTTGGGTAAGATACTTCAAACTTTGTCTTTACAAAGCCAGAGGTACTTTATTTCATTGGCTACTGAAGCTATTTTAATGAAATAATTCTTCCTTTCATAACACAGTATCTTTTGACAATATTTACATTAAGAAACTAAGGTTGGATTTCTCTGGTGAGAGAACTACTTTCAAATCTGTTTCATTGAAGGCAGCAACCTTATACATCTCAAACCAATTTGCACTTGATCTCTAAAAATTTGGACTTTGGGAAGTAGGTTTGCATTTGGAAAGGGACTGCATTTAAAAATGCTAGATGCCACTAACACTGAAGTCATATGAAAGTTCTAGATGCAAATGCATTAAAAAAACTAAATCATTTCACATTCAGAAAACAATCATGTACAGATTATATATCCAGATGTTTAATGCAGATATGATGAAATAATACTGGTAATTACCGATGCACTCTGCAGAGAGACCAACTATTATTGAATTAGAGACAAAAGCATATTTGGTAAAACCCTGCATTCCTCTAAGAAACATCTGGAGTTTCTCTAGATATTTCTCATGCATGTGTCAGCCAACTCAAAGCTGCCCAACTTGTAAAATCTTAAGGGCTCATAGCCTGGGGCGGCATAACTTCAAGCAGAACTCATTTATCTCCCTTACTGAATGGATCTAATGGGAAGTGATTCTGTTATTCTGAATTGCCGTTATGCATGTGTGAAAAGGGAATGGTTTTCTACTTGTTTTTATAGTGTTTACATTAAAATAAGTATAATTTTCTAAATCAATAAAAGAAATCCCAGAGAAGAAAACATGTCATTCAAAGGAAAGCAAAACGAGAATAAGGCATTTCAATATCTCCTTTCTCTTTTTATCTGGGTGGCTAGTCTTCTGACATTCCAAAATATTATTTTAGCAGCTTGAGACACAAGGAGAGGGCACTGAGAATCCAACAGTGAAGGTTAAAGCCACAGCTTGGCAAGGGGAAAATACTCTCAAAAGGAAAACATACCATGCCATAAAGTGCTGAAATGTAGCTTTCCATGAGAAATTCCACATCCTAGCATTCACATGTAATACAGGACCAAAATTATCCCTAAGCTACCAATCCAGAAAGTAAGCACTAACATGCCCTGCTGTGTAACTGAACTCTTACCTAACAAACTCCAACAATGAAGGAAAATAAATCTGCCAAGACAATTTGCAGCAAAGAGGTTTCAGCCACCAGCAAACTAGATAGATCTGACTTCTTCTACTGAAGATCCCTACAAAATATATTCAGCACATATTTCTCTTACTGACAAGGCTTAGTCCCATCTCTCTCCTCTCTCTCGACAACACACTCATGTGTCTACTCTAAGATTGGAACATCCATTTGAGATTTTGTGTTTGAAAAGGAAAAGAAATTTAAAATAAATTTTTAAAAACTACCCAGGAAAAGTATTTGCAGAGATAATCTGATATAATTCAGCCATGAAGTATAATGTGAGAATTTAGCAGATAATTTTGACAAAGGGAAGGCTGAGAATTCCTCATTCAGAGCGAGCATTTAAAAATCAGGGGCCAATTAAGACAGACTCTTTTGGGGGAAGTGCATGTTCCAGGCAGAAGTCACGTTCGTTTCGAATTCCCTACCCGCTCACCCAATTTCTTACATTTGTATGTGTTCTCTGGGCAGGTAAGTGGCAACATGGATAGAGAGTCAGGCTTGGGAAAAGCCCTTCCTGACTCCAGATCTGATGATTTATGTTCTATAAGTCATGATAGCTTTTATTTTCAGACTTTATTCAAGAAACAGCATGGAGGGAGAAAGGTAATGAGGCAATTGATCATTATTTAGTTCTCATATCATCTATTTTATATATCTAGATCATTTAACTTAAACCTCAGCTTTTTCATCTTTAAAATGGGGATAATCTTATTTTCATTACAATACACTACTATTACCATACAATACTATTTTCGGTGTTATCATTAAAGAAACATTGTTCTTTGTGTAGACTCATTACAGTTACAGATTCAATGTCTGCAGCCAATTAGGTTGAGGGACAATGAAATCAGTCAGATCTCATAAAAATACCCAGTGATTGTAGCAACTTTTCTTCACTGTGTCTGGGATGGGAAGGCTGCTCCAAATGAATTCCTTTATTTTGAACCATTATTCCTGTAACCATTAAATTGGTTGGTTTACGTAAGAATGAAGCAAAAGCCCTCTCTTCCTTAAAAATAATGTACTCTTACTGCTGAGACATCAAAGGATTCGCTAGGCTTTTTAATAAACTCTATGTTTGAATGTAAATGTGGATGTGGGTGTGAGCAGGCATAGGCAGTAATTCATAATAAAAGAGGACTGTTTAATTTTTTAATTTGTCTTTTTCCACCCACAAATTATATTTTGTCCTCCACAAAACAGAAAATAAGAAAATATGTGCAGTGTTATATTTATCAAGTTCTACCACAGGGAATAATGATAACTAATTTTTAACATCTTCTTCTATAATTGGGCTTGAAAGTTCTGGGTGAGGTTATCCTGAAGGAGAAAAAAAAATACCTCTACCAATAGGCATAGTTTTGTAATAAGCATGGATAAGATTCCCTAACTCCAAAACACTTTCTCTTTTGCCAGATACATTCCTAGCTTTATCTCTCTTTCCCTAATTATATTCTAACCAAGCTAGACTATTTCCTCTCCTGAATAAAACCAATGCTTTATTATCACTATGCCCTTGCTTATTGTATTTATTCCTTCTGTTTTTAACACTCTCCTTCACTTTATCCTTATATTTGTCTGTCAAATTCTTACCTAGATTTCAAGTCCTATCTCAACTGTCACTTTTTTTTCAGTGGCCTCATTAAACCTTCCTTGCTCTGCCTCAATCAAGTGTGATCTCTTCTCCTTCAAGCTCCCATAGGACATTTTTTAGGAAACTTTCCTATGGCACTTAAGCTATCTTGTCTACTAAATTATAAAAACTTTGAAGGCAAAGACTATTTCTTATTCATCTTTTCAGCTCAAACACCTAATATAGCTCTCTGAGTACTGTAAGTCAGGAATCTTTAAAAATAGTTTTAAGTGAATCTCTCAATTAGATTTCTAGTCACACAAGATTTACTCTTGAATCTGAAACTGATAGAACCATAAATTTGAGGTCATCTACAAAACTGTCTTTTGTGTCTCTTCCCTCCCCTTCTGCTGAAAATCACTTTTGCTCAGTTGTTTCAGTTATATTCAATTCTTCCTGACCCCATTTGGGATTTTTGTGGTAAAGATATTAGAGTGGTTTGCCACTTCTTTCTCACTTTACAGATGAGGAATTGCGGCAAATAAGGTCAAATTACTTGTCTGGGATCACAGAGTCATTGAATGTCTTAGGCTAGATTTGAACTTGAGTCTTCCTGACTCAAGGCTTTATCCACTGCGCCATCTATCTCCCTTCTGAAAAATCTCTTAGAAATATCTTATTCAATGATTAGTTGGATTAAGTAGTAAGGAAGGAGATCTCAGTAGCCAGTTTATAAATTTATTAGAAAAAACATTAGTTAATTTTCAAAAGAAATTATTTTCTCTTTACAAAGAAGACAAACTAAGCTAGACAGAACAGATTATTTTATGTATTTTTAACTTAGTCACAAAATTAAAAACATGCATACATACAAGTGCAAGTATAGGCTTGTATGTGTATGTCTGGATAAATACACATATACCTCATTTGATCTTCATATAGGCTTATTAACTTTATTCTGGTATCAGAGTCCCATTTTTTTATGACAAATAAGACTTTGGGGAAGGTGAATTGAAATCCATCACCACTACTAGAAAAAATTTCAATGTATATTCCCTTTGTGCAAGCCATCTTTGAATGTGAAGTACAACACATATACACATACATACGTACATACATACATATATTACATCAATGTAATATATATGTTACATACATATATAAATATATATGTTATATACATATTCTCCTTCTTAGATCAGCTAGGCTATATTGGAACTTTACTATATAATTCTATATTAAAATAGTGAAATTTGGTAATTGGACTCTGTCTCAATCAAAAAAGTATAAGAAGTTCTTTGTTGTAAGGTTACAAAGCTGTCTTTGTAATCTTAAGGACTTCAAGAACAAGCTTATCTCTAATGACAAACCCTCACTTACATCAATGTGGGACTGAGAACCTAGATCCTAGAATTTCAAACAAGTAATTATTTTTTTCATCCAAAGATTTAGCATGGTTATAAATAGATAAAATTCCTGAGATTTATTCAGTTCATGTCTTTCTGAATATTTTTTCTGGTGAACATAAAATACATTAAGTGTATTATATATAATGTCACTGATTATACCCTTGATCATACCACAAAGTTATTAGATAAATAGAAAGTAACTTATTTTCTAGAAAGCATTCAACATAACACATTATGTAGATTGAGAATTTTGAAATCTAAAAATAGAGATAAAGGAAGATGAGGTGAAATCTCCAGGAGAAAGGTATAATTCTGCAAAATTACAATTAGATTCTTTCAATCAGAAGGACCTCCAGAGTAGGAGGATCAGGAATTGAATGTGCCTGTACAAGGCACATATTAGAAGAAATAAAGGAAGAGATAGGGAGAAAAATAAGAGCACTTAAGGAAAAAAATTAATTGATGATTTGTAACAGAACTTGGAAATTTTAAGAGCCCTGAACAAACTAAAAAAGAGAATAGAAAAAGGTAGAATTTTAAAAATGCACAAATGCATGCAACATTAAATTAAAATCAAAATGCAACAAAATGGAAAGAACGCATACCAAACAACTGACTGTCCTTGAAAATAGAGCTTGGCAAGAATAATTAAGAATTATAATGAATAAATAATAACTAAGAATTATTGACCCCCTACTAAAACGTGAGACAAAAAGCCTGAATATTATATTTTCAAAAAAAATCATACAAGAAAACCGGCTGGATATTTTGAAAATAGAAAGCAGAGTATGTATCAGTAGAATAGGTAAGATGTCAGCAGAGAGAAAATCCAAGGTTTCAAGGTTAACTCTCTAGAAATTTAGTCTTCAAGCTCCGGAGATATTTGGTAAGAGAAAACATCTTGTAAGTATCCAAGAAGAGATAAGTCATTTACAGGGATACCTGCTGGAATTGTCTAGTAACATCCATCATCGACAAGAAATCAAAGGTTGGAATATTGTAGATAAAAAAGGAAAGTGACTTACATATATGGACAACTTACTTTGCAAATTAGGGGAATATGTTTTTACAGAATTGATGGCTTTCAAGCATGGACTTTTGGAGAGTCGAAATTGAGAAGAGCTTTTTAAAAAGTAAAGATACCAAATGAAATTTAAGATAGATAAAAAGTCTATTAGGCTGCATAGGCTGAATGGTGTCCTCATACTATAGAGAAAAGATTATCATACCCTGGCTGTCTCATTTTTACTATGGGTCACTAAGAAGATGACAACAGTCTTAAGTGACTGGAAAGAATTACCCTAGGCATAGAGAGGGTAGAGAAGGGAGGGTCTTAATATTTCTTAAAATCAGGATCCCCAGATGAAATTCATTCAAATGGGGGGGGGGGGGAAGGTGAGAAGAAACGAGCCTCACATGTCACATTATAGTCTAGACGGAGCCAGGGAAGTAGAAAAAACTTATATAGATGTAAAAGGGGAAGACAATCAGGGATTGGGCTGAGCATGAGGGGATGTGGGGAGAAAAGAGGAGAGAGAGAGAGAGAGAGGGAGAGAGAGAGAGAGAGAGAGAGAGAGAGAGAGAGAGAGAGAGAGAGACAGAGACAGAGAGACAGAGAGACAGAGAGAGAGACAGAGACAGAGAGAGAGACAGAGACAGAGACAGAGACAGAGAGAGAGAGAGCATACATATATATGTATATGTGTGTGTGTGTGTGTGTGTGTGTGTGTGTGTGTGTGTGTATATGAAGAGTGAAGCCTAGAAGGGGATCCTGCTTTAAGAAAAATAAAATGTCATTACTTAAAGTTGATTAGGAAAAAAAGGATAGGAGTGGAGGGACCCAGGATCCATTGATTTGGAACTAGGCTAGGGAGAAGAGATAAAGGTATTGGCTAAGGAGAAGAGAAAAAAGTGTTTGTTAGGGAGAAGAATGAATTAAATTGTTTTAAGCAAAATCATCCTCAGATCATAGAGTTAGAACAAAATCCTACCCTCTACCTCTCTTTGGAAGTCCAAAGACCTGGCAGGGTCCTTATAACTGTATGTAAGACAAAAAGAGAGATGGAAACATGAAGGCAGAGAGAGAAATGGAGACTTTGACTTTTAGCCTAATGAGCTAGTGACTTTATCTCAATCACCCTTTCTATTTGGCACATCCCCCATCACAGAAATCAAGGAAGCAAGTTAGAGGGAGAATTTGAACACAGATCCCTCCTGACTCTAAATCTGATGATCTCTGATGATTGCATATAACCTTCAGCAAGGGGACAGAATATGAGTATAAATGTTTTAAAATGTATGTTTCATCCTTAGTCCAATAGAGACTAAGGTCTGGGGAACATCTTAAGGTTTTCTTGTCAGACTTTGCTGCTTATCACATTCTTTAGAGTTTTTATTACTTCTTCTGTAGCAAGGATTGGTAGGGGAAAGAGAAGGAAACAGACCTGATAGCACACACAAGTATTTTCTGCTTCCTACAGACTACAACATGGAGGCTTGATGATCATGCTACTGGGAGTGTGTAATAGTGGAAGTGGTGGAGCTGTTCTTTTACTGTTTCCTGGCAGTTTACAGAGAAATCATGTAATCAGGAATTGCTAATCAGGAATTGAATGTGCCTGTACGAGTCATGGACAGAAATCTTTCTTCTCTGCTGGCTTTTAAAGGAGGGGGAAGAAGAACCGACAGAAGAGCCTCAAGCTCACTTTCTTTAAACCTGATTGCCATGTAGCCATGAACACAAGGCGTTGTTGTTTTTTGCTGTATCTGTTGGGTTTATGTTATCCTAAGCTTAGGCAAATGAGTATCAGAAAAAGATGGACCCAGTTACAAGAGGGAATTGATAAATCCCACTGTATGCTGACCTTGTCAGACTTCATTCGGAGTTTCATATACATTTCTGGGTGCTATGGTTTAATAAGTTAGACTAGAGGAAGGTAACCAAGATGGTTCTTGACATACGAGAATCAATTAAAGAAATATAGAAGTGTTTAACCTGAAGAACAGATTACTCAGGGGGGACCGAAGAGCATGGTAGCACGGAGTGAAAATGAATGGATAGAAGTGAATATAGATGCATAGTGTAGAAAAGAGATAAGTCAGAGGGGGATATGACAGCTGTCTTCAACTATTTAAAGAGCTGTCATATAAAAGAGGCATATAATTTGTTCTATTTGACCCTATAGGAGCAATGGTTGTAAGTTGCAAAAAGGCAGATTCAGGCTTGGTGTCAGGCAGAACTTCCTAGTAATTAGAGTTGTCTAAAAGTGGAGTAGGCTGACTAGAGAAGTAGAGGGTTCACCCTCCTTAGAGGTGTTTAAGCAGAAACTAGACGACAGTTGCAGGACATATTTATAGGAGGTTTTGTTCATTTATGGGTCAGACTAAATGGCCAACTCTCAAATTCTATGATTCTGCAAAATACAAATTAATTTAAAAGGGAAACTAGTAGCTGAAGGAGTCAAGAAAGGTCTTATATAGGAGATATCCCTTAATATAAGCTTTGAAGGAATTTGGGTATTCTATAAGGTAGAGATAAGAAGGGAGTGCATTTTAAGCTTGGAAGAGCTTGTGCAAAGGCAAGGAACTAAGAATGGAAATATTGTGTAAGTGAGAGGACCTGTCTAGGGGAAACATAGTCTTGGAGTCAGGAGTCAAGTTCTGTCCCTGACATCATCCTCTGTGAGTTTGCCTCTAATGTGTAGCTCTGTGCAACTGACAATTCAGTGGTCTCCAAACTTTTTTGGGCATGTACTCCTTTCAGTGATAATTTTTTTGAGCATACAAGCACAGTAGGTATGTGTTTATTTATACATGATATACTTGTATTGATACATTGATAACTATGTACACAAAAAAGAAATTTTAAAAAACATAAGATAAAATTAAATAAAATGTGATCCTAGAGTCAATAGGAATCCAGTGGAGTTAATTGAGTAGGAAATTGACGTAGTTATTCCTGCGTTCTAGGAAAACTCCTTTGGAAGCTGTGTGGAGGATAGATTGGGGTGCTGTAGTAGGAGCAATATGAAAGGTCCTGCCCTAAACAATCTAGGTTAATTTTTCCTCAGAAGTTATTGAAACCATCAATGAGACTTAATTAGTTCAGAGAACTATAGGCTTAACTTGTTGACATAGTTTTCTGGTATCCTAAAAAAAAAAAGTTATGGCAAAAATTGCCACAGTGCTCCTCCATTAGGGTTTTTGCCAACAGACCTGCATGATCAATACTGGGCACAGGAAAGCGATAGCTCCATGAATCAATACTCTATCCTCACTGGATATTCTTTCCCAGCTCTGAATGTTCTTCCCCTGATACTGATAAGTTAACTTCCTTTTATCAGTTATCTCTGAGTGTCTCCTTTTGTTCCATTCTGAAGTCTGAATTACCATAGTGGCATTAGCCACTCATCCTGTGCCAGGGAGACTAGGAGACCATTGTAAGATATTACAATGTAAGGTAAGAAATAAGAAGGGCTTGAAGTAGGATAATAGCTGAGTAGGGAGAAGGGGAAAAAAGGGAGAGATATTGTGAAGGTAGAAATAGCAAGATTTGACAACTAATTGGATATGTGGGGAGAAAGATGATGAGTCAAGGATAAGGTCAATGTTGCAAACCTGGGTGACTAGAAGGGTGTGCCCTCAATAGAACTATGGAAGTTTAGAAGAAGAGTAGGTTTTGGAGAAAGGATAATGTAATTAAAACTCAATCATGCCAGTTCACCCTGTGTTACTCTTTCATAGGGAAAAATGAAAAATAGAGAAAGTGGGTTGGAAGTAGTCACTTTTTTAGAGTTTAGTCACCACTAAGGGTGACCTTCAGTAGCAATAAGGTGAAGAATGGTGAGGGAGGGATGAAAAATGTGGAAATGATGGGGGGTGGGTTGGAGAGGAGTGAAGGAATTTTACCTTCTTGGGTTGGGTTAAGTTATAACTGCCCTCTGAGGCCATATCTGGAAAGCCATAGAAGGCTTTCTGTAGGCAGAGTGGGGGGTATAGCTGTGTTAAAGACAGACAGTATTGGCCATAGGAATGAGTGGGATATGACCCATCTTTCTGTCTTCTGACTGGTTACACAGTCCTTGAGTCCCCTTGGAATTGTTCCACAGTTCCTACTCTGAAGACCACTGAGTTAACCTTTCAGTGTCCCAGTTTCTAGGGCAAGAAGTTGTAGGTGAGGTGGAAATTTGCACTGGTAAAATTTCCATTCCATTGCCTATGTCTATGAAATTATATGTCCCTACTGAAAAGCAAAGTGAAACAAATTCAATAATGAATAGGCAAATAAAAAACAATCGCTAAAGTGCAAAAGTAGAAAAATTTGCTTACAATCATTTGAAACAATGCTATTGCATAGTTTTAATTGACATTTTAAAGTGAATGTGCTTTTCTTGCGGAGTAGGGGTGTTGGGTGTATGCTGGAAAGTGTCTGTTATGTTAAAGCATATTAAACTCAATATAAAAATTGCTCCCTCAGCATATAAGTAATTTGTTTTCCCGAGGCCTTAAAATATTTGAATGTGAAAATTTTAACTTTTAACCAATTACTAGGGATAAAAGAGGAAATTCTCTTCTTGTGGAACACATTTATGACCACTGGATGTTCCCTACAACATGTATATCATACCATAATTATGCTTGACCATCCTGTGGTGTTCCATGTCCTACCACAAATTCACCAAAAGAGGTTCACCCATAGTGATGATGGAGACCTTCCTCAATTTCTCTTGATATACCAAGATTACCTTTGGAACCTTTTCTTTTGGTTTTTGAAAACTTCTCCATTAGCTCCTTCTGAAGAAGACACACAGCCCATTTTGTAGGTTAGCTTGTTGTTGTCCTTCCAAAAGAGTCAAGTTTCAGTGTGTCAGACTGTGACTGATCAGACTAAGATGAGCTTGGAAGGTTATGCCACAAGGTGGACACAAATGGTCCTTGTGAACATTTGGGGTGGATTCTGAGGTTCTGAAATACATGGTGTCCCAAAAGTCTTGGTGCAGCTCTTCAACCTGCTCTAAAACTTTTGGGAAACAAAATAATCCAAGATTGTTTTAGATTAAAGCAAATGTTGAAAAAAAAATCTTTAAAAAAATAGGATCATAGGATTATAGAGCTAGAATGACTGCAACCCAACATTTTTGTACTATAGCAAAGAAACACCTCTTTAAGTGGATATATAATAATATCTTTTGAAGGCTCATCAACAGCCTCATAGTTTTCAGTAAGATTTAGAATTTAACTTCCCACCAAATGCTAGGAATTGAACCTAAACATAAAGAACTAAAAACCTAGAAGCCAAATATTGAAATAGTGGCAGCTAGGTGGTGCAATGCATGGATAGTGCTGAACCTGGAGTCAGAAAGACAAGCTCCAATCAGACCTCAGGCTCTTCCTAGCTATGTGATCCTGGGTAAGTCATTTAACTTCTGTCTGCCTCTGTTTTCTCATCCATAGAAAGGGGATAATAATAGCATTTATCTCCTAGGTTAGTTATGAGGGGGGAAATAAGACATTTACAAAATGCTATACAAATTCTAACTAGCTATTATTATTGCTATTATTACAACTATATTCTGATATGCTGTGCTCTCTGACTTTTGGTTAGTAAAATTTTATTCCAAAATGAACTCATTGCAAATGTGACATTTAATCCTGTCAAATTCTAGCACTTCCCCATCTTGATTTTGTTGTTTGAATTAGGAACATGCTTTAAAAAATTAAAAAAAAGGAAAGTGATAGAAAAAGAAAGGAAAGATCTTGGGTGGAGGGGGGGGAAATGGAAGTTTTTGGTTTTTTTTAAAGAATGTTTTAAAAATGGAGTTCAAAGCAAGAACAATAAGACGACCTCCAGAATTGAACAAAAGTCGGGCTACATATGGGAAGCAAAGACTGGCCCTTCAGCAGATGGGGAAGTCCACCTATGCCCCGGGAATAGCACAGGGACTATGTCACCATGTTATTTCTACTGACTGATTCCACCGAGTTCTGCTTGGTCCTGTTCTCTTGCATACAGGGACAAGGAGACAGGGGCCAAGGAGAAAAGAGAAGAGGAAACTCAGCATTTTGGGGTCATGTAAATCAACGTAGAGTAAACATATGTCTGACGCAGTTTAAAAGAAAAAACTATCGAAACCTTTGATTTCTCAGCTATGGAGAATAGAACGAGAGTCTATTTTGTTCTCTCGACTGGAACTAAAAGATTCTTGACTGGACAATGCCCCCTCTCTGGGGCAAGTAAATAAATGTCTCTCCCTTTCTCCCAAAGAAGTCCGGAAACGAACTAGGGAAAAAAAGTGTAATTGGGAGATCAAAAGGTCGCGAATTGGGTTACAGTAAAGGTCCAGGAAAAAAGGAGATTAGGGTTATTAGACCTACTCTCCCTTTCGCTAAGACACTCCTTCCTTATCTGAATGACCACGGGGAGAGCCTAGGAGATGAGGAGGGGGTTAGAGGAGGGAGGGAGGCGTGTCCAAGGGAAGGAGGATTTCAGAGGAGGAGGCAGAGGTTTCCGAGGACTGCATTGGGAAGTGTAGTCCTAGGCATCCAGGCGCTGAGAAGCTGTCCAGGGACTGAATCCCTAGGAAGTAACTACAATTCCCAGCGCTCTCCGGGGCCCCAGCCGGGAAGTCCATGCGCAGTCAGCGCTACATTGTATCCTATTAGGCTGGGAGTGATGTCACCTGCGAGCTTGTAACATACTAGCCACTACGGGGGAAACTCTTTAAAAGGATCCCATTGTATTCCGAGCTGCCTTTCGCAGCATTCGGAGGTTACCCAGGTAAGGAGGGAGCGCAGCGCTGCGCGTCTGTCCCTCCCTCTAGCTCAAGGGGACGCAGCTTCTTCTCATTCATTAAGTGGCACAGAGGGCACGGTGAGGAAGCGAGCAGACTGCGTGTTCATCTCGGAAAGGGCGGTAGGTTTGCGGGGTTTGCTCTTCCTCTCTGCCTTTCCCTCTCCTCCCCTCTCTCCCTCTCCCTCTCTCTTGCCCTCTCCTTTCCTTGCGGGAGGAAGTAGGTAAATTTTAAACCCGTCGTTCAGGTTGGGTATGGGTGGGTGCTGGAACAAGACAGCTCTGGGCTTTCGGGCTTGGATTGAGAAGTCTAACTGCCCCTGGGCTGGGGTGGGGGTTGGAAAAATGGCTGCACCTCAATGCAAAACTGAGTCGAGCAGGGAAGAAGGGGATTTAGGGAAAAATATTAGGCTTGTTCCCCACGTCCCTCCACGCCCCCCTTTTCTTTCATGTGTTTTCAGATGTGTTTTTACACGAGGTAAATCGACCATGTTCAGTGCGCCTCCTCACCTCGCGGATTCAGTGAAAGCAGGGGAGAGGGAGGCAAGAGAAATTTTGGCCCCAGTTGTTTGGTGCTGCTGGGCAGCGCTGCTACCGAAAGACTCGCTTCCTTTCACCTAATGCCCCTCGCCCTGGGGGCGCTGCGGGGGCAACCTGTGGTCGGGGGACTGGTAACAAAGCATAGGTTATGAGAAAGGGGGGGGGGTCCTTGTATCCAGGCTGCTCTGAACTCTTAGCAATAGAGGAGTGGTTGTGGGGAAGGCGAAATGTTTAGCTCTCCCCCTGCCCTGCCCATCTCCAAATAGAAATCACCATTTCTTGCCCCAATCTTAAAGGCTGAGATCATGCAAAGTTCGGAGCAGAATGTCGGAGACTATGTACATGGAGGACGGCGGGGTGTTGTGGAAATGAGTCTGGCAGCAGAACCCTACAGCTGGGAGGGCGGGAGACAGTGCAGGAAACGAATGGTGGTTAAAGCCACCGCAGTGGGTTGTGGTGCCAGCCACTGAGCTGTCTAGCTGGTTGTTCCCGTCCCCATCCCCAAGGCGGTGCGCATCTCCGCCCTTGCCCTCTCCACGGTTTCCGAGATGAAGGGCACTTGGGCCAAGCTTGCATCCGGAGGCACCAGCTCAGCTAGGTGATTTGTTGCTATCTCTTCGTGGGGTATTCGCGGAGACTTCGCGGGGACATTCTCTGAATGTCCTGAGGAGGAAGTGGTGTTGAGCTGGCTAGGTTTCCACCCTTCTGGATAAAGTGTTGGAGGTCAAGGGACTGACACCAGAAGGGCTTTCCAATCCTAAATACTTTATTTGTTTCCTCACCCAGCACCTCGATCCTTTCCCGAATGAAGTATTATTCCTTCCATTTTTACTGTTACCCCCATCACCAACCCCACCCCACCCTACCTGGCCCAGTATATTTAGAATTTGTTTACCTCTGTCAACTGGTTTGCTCTGTTAATTGGATTGGTAGTTTCTTGGAAAATGATGCTGGACTATGAATTGAAGCGAAATTTCCTTTCTGAAGGAGGGGGAAGATGAATTCCGTTGCTATGGTAACCCTGTTAGTAGAGTCTTAATTTCTCTCCCGGTTTTCTTCCTATCTGGCTTGCTAGCCCCCGGGAAGGCTCGACTTCGTGGGCGTGGTCAAATGCTTGCCCCCCGTCGAGCTGCCCCTATAATTGTCTCCCCCCCCTTTCCCCATCTGCCCTAGGAAATTTTTCTCTACTGTATTTTTAATGGGAGTTTTAGAGACTTGTATTTGATCCTTCGTTCCTCTTTGTTTTTTGCACCTGTGTGTGTCACCTGAAGCCGGTATCCTCTCATTTATAAATTGCTTTAGAAGACATTATTATTGAAACCAGTCCTGATGCTTAGGTTTTTAAACAGTCTACTCTCTCTACCTTGGTAAGGAGCTGTATTCTTCAAGACAATAGCCTAAGTAAGGAAATAATGTTGCAGGCAGCCCATTTGAGAGCTTGTACTTCTTTTGTGAGACTGAAGAAAAATTTAGTGTCTTCAATATAATTTGTCATCTGTGAAATTGATTGGGAAAGGAGTAGGCCCCAAATAATAACTAATGAAAATGTCTTCTCTTCTGTGGAAAGTACTAGGTTTGGAAATCCAAGTTTTGATCATGGCCACATTGAGATTAAGCTTCCCGTAAAATGCAGATATTATTTGTACTACTTACCAACCAAGATGCTAAAATGCCTTTTGAAGAATGCATTTTGTAAACTTTGAGCTGCTATAGAAATGAACTATTTTTAATACAACTGAATTGTTCATTTAAAATGGTACTACATATGTAACTGAGGCAGCTAGGTGGTGCAGTGGGTACAGCACCGATGCAGCAGTCAGGAGGACCTGAGTTCAAATCTCACCTCAGACACGACACTCACTAGCTGTGTGACCCTGGGCAAGTCATTTAACCCCAATTGCATCCTGGGTCATCTCCAATCATCCTGATGAATATCTGGTCACTGGATTCAGGTGGCTGTGGAGGAGAAGTGAGGCTGGTGACCTGCACAGCTCTCCCTAACTTAAAACAAAGTCAAGTGCAAGTCATGTCATCACTTCTCTGATGGCATGGTCTTCTTCAGCATCGAAGGATGAATACACACACACACATATAACCTAATTTAAAGAGTTTTCTTTCAGTGGACAACATATTAAAGCAGTTCTAATTCAGCTTTACCATTAAATTGCTATGTCCTGATCAAGTAACCAACTTCTGTGACTTTCTTGTTTTATGGAATAAGAGGGCACATCATATCTTAAATTTGCAGTTCACTCCAAAATTAGAAAGAGAATGTCTGAGATCAGACAGAGACTAGTTAAATTTGGAGAAGGAAAATGGGCCTGTGCCAGCACAATCCTGTAGAAGACATGGTAGGAAGCAACTGGGGGTTTAAAACCATTGCACCGGAGTGTGATCCTCCAGCTCTATTAAAAAAAAAATTCTTAATTTCTTAGACTTTTACTTCAGTTTTTAAAATTCTGAATGGTATATACAAGGACTGCTTAGTTAAATCTTTCTGAAAACATTTTTAAAACAATAGCTGTAGCTGCAAATTGAACAAACTTAGCAAGGTCTAAAAGGAACAGACACTTTCTATTCCACTGAAACTGTCTGGTGTTAGCCTGCATAACAAATTCATTTATTGTCCTTTTCTTTGTTCTTCCATCCTAAAAGCAACTTGCTGAGTTTTTCCCTTTTGGTAAATTGAAACTGTCTGCATTTTAAAATTGTCCAAATTTCATATTCTCCCAAAAAGCAAAATTCATCTTATTTGCCCATGGCAATGGTTTTCATAATATAAATTCATTAACAGTGAGAATAGAAGTGTGGTTTCTCACATGTGACTTTGCTTCTTTCTCTCTGGTTTTGCCTGAAATGCTGTCTCTTCTCACCCTGCCCCTTACTTCCACCCCTTAGAATCCTTGAGCATTCAGTTCAGATTCCACCTTGTGCAGGAGGCTTTTTGTAGCCCTCACCCCCCTCCCCACCCACTAGAAGACCAGCTGCTGGTATCTTACTGTAGTCTAAGGTTACCTTGTAGGAGTAGCACCTGTTTTGCTTAGGTAGGACCAGTTTCTCTTTCAAAGAAGTTAGAAGACTGTCCTTAGGATTTGATTGGGTCATGTGATTTGAGCTTGAACCTTTTTTATGATTGAATAAAAATATGGTCTTAGTGTTGCATGACCCAGAAAACCTGTTTTATCTATTCCTTACGTTACATGTACCTCTTTATATACATGTTGTCTCTTCTGTCCAAATGTAAGTTTCTTGAGGGCAGGGGTTGTCTGAACTATTTCCTTTGCATTCCTACTACTTAGCACAGGACCTGGCATTTCCTAATGCTTAATAAATGTTGGTTAAGTGTTTTCCTGACTCTTAGATCTGTCACGTTGTCCACTAAGCCAGATAGTCATGAAATAGTCATTTCCTAACTTTATTCATCTATCATGTGCATGCTAAATATTTACATATACATGTTGAAATATGCCCATCATATAGAACATACTGATTAAAGGTTACAGAAGGGAAGAGAAATTCAGCTCACTTATTAATTGTATATGTGTGCACATGCATTGGCTCACTTATTTTAATAAGTGGACCCATGATCTCATCAGTGTAAGGAGCTCCCCAGATGAGGAACTCCTTTACCAATGTGGTTCAGTGTCTGTTTGATGACTTATGGTCTTAAGAGTTACCTGGGTCACTGAAAGGTTAAGTGACTTGTCCAGGCTAGATATATGTGAACATCTAGATAAATGCTGGATTTAAAACATGGCAGTTCTGTTTCTTTCACCTACCTCAGTTCTTTTCCATGCCGCTTTTGGCAGAACATCCAGAATCAGGAGTAAGTGAGCTGCCCTATGCATTAGGTGCAATTGATTTCAACTCATTGATGAGGCAACTTGCTGCGGGGGAAAGGGCATAGGATTTGGTGGCAGAAGTCCTGCATTCAAATGCCACTTATGTTGTTATTACCTGCGTGATCTTGGCTGGATCTACTTAACCTCTCTGAGCCCCAGCCTTTTCCGGAAAAGTGAGGGACTTGGACTACATGACCTTTTGGGACCTTTCTAGTTAATATTATTTTAGGCAATTTTCCTAGTTTGAACTTTTATTGGCTGATGCTCCAATTTGGACAGTTCTAGTTTTAAAAAAAGCTTTTTGTATTCCTTTGTCAGTCTTCTAGCTTTGAAAAAAACATTTAAAAAAATCCTTATTTTTGTTATCTCTTTGTTTTTTATATCCTTTCACTCTACTCAATGAGCCATTCCTTGTAACGACGATTTTAGAAGGAATTGGGAGGGAGAAGAAGCAGTTTAGCAAAAGTAATCAACACAACTTCTATATTTGACAATATGAAATATTGCATATCCACAAGTTGCTATCTCCTTCCCCAATCCCTTACAACCCCCCCCCCAAAAAAGGGAGGGAGGAACATTTTTTCAACTTCTCCTGGCCAAGCCTGTTCATTATATTTATATAGCGATTCATTGTCTTCTTGGTTCAATTTAATTCTCTGCCTTAGTGAGTACAAGTTATGTATTCTCTGAATTTCTCATCTTATCATTCCTTAGTGTGCAGTGGTCCATGATATTCATGTACCACAATTTGTTTAGTCATTTCCCTGTCATTGGGCATCTACTTTGTTTCTTGTTCTTTACTCCCACAAAAAATATATAGTTAGGTATAGATATTTTGGTGCACAGGAGACTTTTTTTCCCCCTGGAATTTAACCAGTTTTCTAAGATAAAAGTTGTACAGCAGAACACTGAGAAAGCCAATGGAAGGCTGACAAGAGACAGAGTCTACCAGAAACCTTTGCCAGGCCACTAATGGCTTATAAGACATTGGAAGTATGAGTGAAATGAGTGATTTTATTTTGTTTTTGGTATTCTCCATTTTAGGCAGTCAAAAAACCGTCTCTTCTAGTCTGTGGTGAAGGAAGGTGTGCTGAAGAATGACAGTATCATTTACGTGATATTTGATGTTACTTTTTGGTTAGAGATGGTGGTCCATGGTTCTGGATATAAATTACCAAGTGGAGTCAGAGGGAGAGGGGTGTCAGTGGGGAAGATGGCTCCGTTGGGTATGTAGTTGACTGCTAATTTTAAAGAGTTGAATGAAGAATTTAAATTCTTGTCTTTGTGGAATAATCTAAGAATTTTGGGGTGAATGTGGTTTTTATTTAAGCTACTGTTTGTCAAATTACTTTTTATTGCTGGAATTATAGCTATCAAAATCTAGGAAAGTTACCTTTTGTAAATATTTTTTGTGGTGGCATAAAGATTTGGTGGCTTTGGCTTGAAGAATCTTGGCCTGCTGTTCAGTCATTTTTTAAAAGGTTGCAGCTGCTTGGATCAGCATATACACAAGCTTCCCCCAAAAGCTGGTAACCACTGGGAGCCTTAGGTGTTTGATTCGTGAAGTAATCACTAGCGCTTGTAACTTCTGCCGAGCCCTCCTCTGGTTTTTATCTTACTTGTCATATTTCCACGTGTTAAGTTTGACCTTACATAGTGGGAAGTAACCAACTTATTTCAGTAAACTTTTTCTCTCAATAGGGGCCAGTAACCACAAGCTAAAATTCTTTCATTTGGAGTTTTGGGGGAAATTTTTCTTTGGATGGACCAGGCATTCTGAGTCATTTATTTTTTATTTAACTTTCCAACACCTCAAAGATGCAAGACAGAGCTTTCAAGAAACTAACTGCTCAAAGCCTCTATTCTTCTTTAAAACTTAATTTTATGTGTTTATTTTGTGAAATTTTAAGTTTTGAACTGTCTCTTCCTCCTTTCCCTACCCCACACTAGAGAAGGTTGGTCACCATTTGACACAGATTTAGAAATATATGTAAAACCATACTACTCATACTTCTATTTATCAGTTCTTTCTCTGGAGGTGGACAGTGTCTTCCTTCATATGTCTTTTATAGTTTGAGTATTTATAATACTCAGAATAACTTGGTTGTTCATGATTATTATTCAAAAAATATTGCTGTGTACAATGTTCTCTTGGTTCTGCTAATTTCACTTTTAATTACTTCATGTAGGTCTTTTCCATGTTTTTATCAAATTATCAAAATACAGTAGTATTCTATCACAATCATATACCATCACTTGTTTAGTCATTCCTCAATAGATGTACATTCCCTCAATTTCCAGTTCTTTGCCACCGCAGAGAGAGCTGCTATCTTAGAACATCATATAGGTTTTTGTCCTTTTTCTCTGATCGCCTTGGGAGACATATCTACTCAAAGAGTAAAACGTAATATACTCCTTAGGATTTTCCTAGATGGGAAAAGGATGTAGAATAGACTTTCATATATGGCAGGGATACTTCCCCTTTGGCACTCTGGCAAGATCTGTTATCACTGTTCACTCCTTTTAGTCATGTCCAACTTTGATTTGGAGTGTTTTCAGGCAAAGATACTGAAGTGGTTTGCCATTTCCTTCTCCAGCTCATTTTACCAATGAGGAAACTGGGGTAAATAGGGGTAAGTGACTTGCCCAGGGTCACACAACTCGTAAGTGTCTGAGGCCACATATAAACTGGGTCTTCCTGAATCCAGGCCTTGCATTCTATCCCTGAGTCACCTAAAAACTGCTCCAAAAGCCTGTTGACACTTTCTCAAAACAATGTTTTAGATACTGTAACAGCAAGCACCCTGGCATATGCAGGAGGGCCTGTGCTTTAACTTTCATTACAGATACATAAAATAAAATGTGTAAGATTACAGAGGAAGTCAGTATTGGAATACAGTTGTCACAATATTTAAAAAAAATAAAATACTTAGATCTCAGATTAAGAACCCTTACTTAGTGGGGAAAGATGAATGATCATTACTAGAATAATCCAATGGGAGGAGAGGCAAAGACAACTTTGGCAATCTATGTATCACACTAGAAGCTCTTGGCTATTAACAATACCCTATTCTGGAACAAAAAATTGTTATCTCATACTTTGGATTCATTTATAAATTCAAAAGCGATGAAAAATGCTCTTCATAAAGAGTTGTGCGTTTTCTGTTAAACACCTGTGATTTCAGTGGTCTGGTTGCTTCTTCCACTGAGGCAATTTTTAGCCCTAATCTGGAAAGTACCCCACACTTCCTGAGCCCCACCTTTTTTAGATAGATTCTTATTCTGGTTGGCATACTTCCCAGCTAATGAGGCCAGGGTCCTGAGTTCTCCTTGGACACAGACTGATCAAATCCTTAAAGCCAGTCCAGAGGGAAACTATATGAAACCGTTGTAGTTTGCTGGGTGCAAATCTCTCATTTGTATTTGGGGCAGTGAGAAATCTAAAAGATGATATCTTATGATCAAAAGCAATAATGTCATAATAAGTAGAACCAGCTTTTAATATGGTCCCTCATATTAACCTGAGGTCAGACAAGTGCTAGATGTTTGCTTTCATAAGCAGATATTAATGATACAGTAGGGGAGAGAGTTGGATAAGTTCTCCAGTAGAGTTTGGGTCAGGAAAAGTGTTGGTTCTCTCTCTTTGCTAAAATTTTATCAACAAACATTATTAATTACTTACTCTATATGCCATCTAGATGATGCAGTGGATAGAGTGCCAGGCCTGGAGTCAGGAAGACAGAGTTCAAATCCAGCCTCGACACTTCCTAGCTGTGTGACCCTGGGCAAGTCACTAAACCCTGATTGCCTCAGTTTCCTCATCTGTAAAATGAACTGGAGAAGGAAATGGCAAAGTGTTCAAGTGTCTTTGGCTAGAAAACCCCAAATGGAGTCATGGAGGAGTTGGAAACAACTGAAAAACAACTCAACAAAATCTCTATGCCAGTCACTCATGCTTTCAATTTTAGTTCTTTTTTTCAGTAGAAGGAATTGCTTCTAATTTAGCAATGGTGATAGAAGCTGGGGGAAAAAAAACACTTGAGTTGTGTTTTGCTATTCTAAATGAAAATTACTGCCAAATTATGTCAATGATTGCAATGGCCCTAGAGGAAGTTCTTAAAAGAGAGCTTGAAATGCTAAGCATAGATAATGGTATTTGTCTATAGCAAATGGATAAGTTAGCTGTACACAGGATATTGAAACTGAAGATGGCATTTCAGTATCTGTATTTTGTGGTTTTTGTCTTAGGGAGTAAATTTTTTTTTTTTAAATAGAGACCTGATAACAGAGCAGAGAAGTGATAAGAAACCAGGTAGGCTGGTAGAGGGGATATTGAGATAAGATACTAATCCATGAACTCAGTGCCAAATCCAGAAACATCTGACTAAAAAGTGATTATGGAAAAATGCAATGAAGTAAAAGCCTGAGCTGAAAAAAAAAGTTATGCAACAGGAGAGAGTGATTTAAATCAACTTGAAGTAGGTTAGAGGAAGTATAGACTGATGGAGAGGCATCAGGAGCAGGTTTTAGCACCAAACCTGCTACTGCATGCCTACGTGGCTTTGATTAAATTTCTTAATCTCTCTGAACCTCAGTTTTTCCATCTGTAAAATAAGAGATTTGAACTAGATATAAAATCTAGTTTTTATGTAGTTGACATATTTTATATTATTATATTACATATAAATATGTATACATATAAAATATATATGATATTACGTGTTTTTATATGTAATAGATATAAAATCTGATTTGGCCACATTTTAATTTATCTTGGTGAGTTCAATGATTTGGAAAATAATGCAGCCTGAAAGCCCTGCTAAGAGGAAAAGCGGCCAGAAGTAACTATTGGTTGGTTCCATGCCATAATAGTGATAATTGTTCTATCAAGGCAAATGAACAAGGAGTTTTTAATAAGTGGCCATTAATTGAATTTTTGTGATAGATTAATTTAGGGATGATACTAAAGATACTGATTTGTTTGCTGGAATAGGTCAGCTCGCTTTGCATCCAGGTACCTCTCCTATCACCCCTTCTTTTTGTTGGAAAAGGTACTTGCTTTGTATATATAACTTCTGTCCTTGTTCAGAATGAATTTGGATTTTGGACTAAAAGAGGGAGGTAGAGGAGCAGCGTGTGTGGCTGTAAGTGTAGTTAACGACCATTAAATTTGTCTTAATGTCTTAAAAAGATGAAAAATTCTTATATTTGTCTCTACTTCAAAGACAGTTGGAATGGACCTAAGAGATTGCCTAGTCCAACTCATAGCTGAAGAAAAATTCTTTTTAACATCCCTAATGGTGAGAAGTGGTGAGAATTAGTCATCCAACCCCCACTTGATGGGGAACAGACCTCCAGGGATGGAGAATAGGTAACAATTCTGTGTGGTTAGTACCCACTGCCTTTCTATGCCAACTCCCATTGGGAAACTGACTTTTATTTTAGACAATATATGCTCTTAGTTTGACCTAATTTCATTTCAGCATCCTTTCTGTAGCTGAAGTTTCCTTTCTCCCATGCCTCATTTCTACCCATTTCTACCCTCAGAATGTAATTTCAGCTCAAGGTATCAGTGAACTGCTTTATTGTGAGTTTTTCATTACTTTCACATAGCCTAGTGAGACAATGTAGACTGCTAGGATTCACATTTGCACACCTCTGAATACCAAGCATACATTTAAAAACGTAACTCTGCCTTTGCCTTTTAGTTTACGAAAGAGGAGCCTATTGTGGCATAGAGAGAACTTCTTATATTAGAATTCTCCAAGTTCTCCATGTGGAACAAGTTAGAAAAGTATGGAGAGAGAGTTATTAGGTTACACTTCTATCTTATCACTTGGTTCCCTCTGGGTTGTTATTGTTTATACTGTCTCCACAGCCCAGGAATCTCTTTAACTGAAAACATGCTTGACGTATAAAGATACTAATATCTTGTCTTCCTTCTTGTGGCTGTCCTTGCTGATTGAGACTTTAATCTCTACAGCCAATTGTCCTTTTTGTCTTGTTTAAAATTTCTGTTATGACTCAAATGACACAAATGTTATATTTATCAGATTTGTAGAGGACACAGAACTCCAAGGATGAGTTATTAACATGTGTTAGGATCCAAAAAGCAATATTCAAGAGCTAGAACAGAGGACCAAATTTAATAAAATGAAACATAATAGAAATAAAAGCAAAGTCTTACAAGTGAGTTTTTAAAAATCAGCTTTCCAGGTACAAAATGGAGATGGTGTGGTTGGTTGGAATTTCAGCCGAACAAGAGCTGGGTAATTTTAATGGCTAGCAAGCTGAATATGAGTCAGAATTGAGATTTTTTTTTTCCCCTCACATTACTAGACTTGTGACTTCATTGATATAGGGAACTTCCTATGAGGAAGGAACTCCCTTTAACAATTCAGGCACCTCCCCTACAATTTCTAATCCCAGAGAGTTGCCGTGGGATACTGAGAAGTTGCAGGACTTCCTAGAGACACGTATTCAGCGGAACCCGAACCCAAGCCTAAAGCTGGCCCCCCTAGCCCTAGCCACTATGCAACACTGTTTTAGCAGCTAGACATAGTGGGGGTGTGGGGTGGGGGAGTGTATATGATACAGGAAACAACAGTCTAACGGTACTGTCCTCGAATCAAACCACATTTGGATAGTATTCAATTCTGGGTGCCCTGCTTTAGGAAGTCCATTGAAAGTCTAGAGAGCATCCAAATAAAGGTGCCCAGGTTGGTGAAAGATCTTGAGCTTATGCGTTATGGCATAAGAGACTAGGGATGGCTTTCAGAGGAGATGTGATTGGGTAGCATCCTAACAATTTTCAGGTATTTAATAGGCAGTCAGTAGGTTGAAACAGGAGTGAGAGAGGCAAAGAAACATACATTATCTAAGCTTCATGTAAAGAAAAACTCTTTGAAGCATTAGTGCTGTCCAAAAGTGGATCAGAAGTACACCTGGTAGTTTTTGCTGCTGGAGCAAACACTGTGATAGGCACCTCTACATCAGTTTTTAAAGACTGTTTGAATTGAGTGTGAGGGAGAACTTGAGATGCCTTTCCATGGTGAACAGACACCATGAGATGGGGAGGAAGGAAGGAAAACGTAGCTCTGCTAGTGAACTGAGAAGTGGGGGATGGCGTCAGGCCTGCAAATTTACCATCTGGTAGATTCCTATTTTAGCAAATTCTTGTTAACTGGATGCTGAAATGAGTTGATTTTATGATAACAAAGGGCTAAAATGTTCTTGTCTTCCAAATTTGAATACCCTGGGGAAAAGGCAAGGTCTTTCACATACCCCACCTCCCTGCCTTTATATTAAATCTGGGTGACTACTTGTTCTGGATTTTGTAGAGGTATCTGATTCGTGAAAAAGTTTGGCTAAATGATCTTGGAAGTCACTTCTAACACTGAAATTGTTTCATTAAATGCCATAGGCATGTAAACCCTGAATTCTTCTGATTTCAAGATGAAAATAATTTGAGATGCTTTCTACTGAAAAATATGGTGGGAAAGGTAACTTAGGAAAATGTGTTAATTTTTTTTTTTAATAAGAGTACAATGAGAAGCAAAATTAATCCTTCTAGTCATAATTTATTCATATTTAGTTAGCAGTTTTCCCAGGAGTACGTTAGTTCTTAAATGAAAAATTTAAGATGATCTTTCTAATAGAAGTATTTCCTGATAGAGGGATTTTTCGTGGTTTTAGCAGGTGGAATTTAGGGTGACTAGAATATTTAGTAATTGCCATTGTCCCTGCCTACTACCCTCCTCCTTCAACTTATTCTCCTGGTATGTTCCTCCCTTCCCCCGCCCATTACATGTAGTAGAAACTAAAAGAAAATACAAGGTAGGTAATGACTTTTCTATGTTCCTTGCCTATCTTATTTAAGATTCAGGGTATTTTTTTCTGTTACTACTTAAAAATTCCTTTTATTATGACTTCAATAAACATTTTCATATACAGAGAAGAAAAGTTTCATATGAAACTGTGAATCTCCATCCAGTTTTTTTTTATGGGAATGCATATTAAATTTCATCAGAAGGCTGGCCACCTGGGGATTAATTTTTGGGAGTTTAAAGGAATACATGAAACAAAGAAAAATAAAAAAATGCCACTCAGTCCTGTGCAGTTCCTTTCTACTTTTTCGGTGACAGCACAGTTGCAAGAAATAAATTAATATACCTACTACGATGCTAGGCACCGTACAAAAAGACAAAGGCTAAGAATCCCACAATATTTGGACCATTAGTAAACTTCAGTTTGACTGAGAACTTGAGATTGAGAGGTGTGTGTGTGTGTGTGTGTCCGTGTCCGTCCCCGTCCTCAGTGCTTAGATCACTGCCTGGCATGTGATAGACGCTTAATAAATGCTTATTTTGACTGACTGACTGTTGGTACTCTAAAGGTGAAATTCTTGTCCAGTGACCAGCATGCTACTGGGGGATCTGAATCACATCAATTTTCGTATACTTTCAATAAATGAAACTAGAAGGAGGAAAGTGGTAGCTTAATGTAAATAAGGCTTATAGGTGCTCCTTCGAGAGGCAAGGAAAGGAGTTAGCAAGGTGGAGTTTATCCTACACCAAGAGGCAACAAGATAATCTTATTTCACGGTTTAATTAGTCAGCATATTTTATATGACTAACGATAAAGTTTGCAAAAAGGCCACCATGAAAATAATTGTAATCATGCAACAACTGTTTGCTGGTGATAGAGAAGTTCCATGAAGAACTTTATAAGCTTCATCAAATCAAATATTCTGAAACTTACTGACTTAAATACAAAGATGGGGAAAGGTAAGAATAGGGAGAAAGCATGGTTCAGAATGAAGAAACGAGAGAGAACAAAGACACAGATTGCATAGAAGCCTCATACCTTTATGTTATGAATACTTTTTTCGAAAAAAAATTGGTAGATACTGGACATGGTGAGTGCTAAATAATATCATAAAAATGAAATAGATTGTATTTTAACAGATTTGTTTTTTATGTGGGATATGTACTCGAATTAAGTGTTTTTAAAGGCAGATTATTGACTTAGAGCTAAGATGGAAATCAGTTTAAAAAGCAAAGAAGAATTAAATTAAAATGCTATGGTATAAGGTAGGAATGACTTATTCCTGAATTATTTAAGCAAGTAATTGAAAACCCAAATGGAAATGGACAACAGAAATGACATTGACACTGACTCTAGAAGTTTAATCCATGTAGATTAGTTGACACAATAAAAAGATCAAAAGACCCCAGAAAATACTTTAGTCAGCCCGGACAAAAAGAAATGGCTGCCAAAGATAGCATAGATTTAGAATGTAGATGTCATATTTTCTCCCCTGAAAGAGTGTAGACCCCTTGAAGGCAGAGATTGCTTTTTTTTTTAATCTTTTTTTTTTTTTTAATCACTAGGAGCATCCGGCACATAGGTGCTTAAATAAATGAAAAATGATATTCACTCACACTTCACATGCATCTGATATAAGTTCAATAAATGTTAGAATGTCCAGTGGAGATCATGTGGTCCAGCCTTCTCACTTGACAAAGAAATGGAAACTGAGACTTAAAGACATTAAGAGACTTGTTCAGGATCTTACAATTGTGTCATGGCATAGCTGAAATGGAAACCTGGGTTTATTCTCTATTATCTCAGATCTTGGTTTTTTACTATAGATAGCATGTTTGTTTCAGGAGAAAACACGCATTATGTAATAGATGAATAAGAACTTACCAATTAGAGGTTATTTGCTTTGACAGGCAAGTTATTTCATGTTTTACATCTATACATCATGCCTCTCTTAGCAAAGGAATGCATAGAGTACTGTCAAACTAATAAGCAGCAGTTTGTAACCCTAAATCCCATCTTTTCTAATATTAGATGTCCCTTTTCTTAAACTAAAAGGTTGTCTTCAGATCTTGATTGGATAAAGTTTTCAAGCAGAAGAATATGTGCACATGATATATCCAAGAGAAAGGAGACAAAAGATGAAAAATGCAAATCACAAGCTTATTTCCTTTCCTTTTTCTCCCTCTTTGTCTCAATCTTCCCTCTTTCTTTCTCTCCATCTCCCCTTCCCTTCTTCCCCTACCTTTCCTTCCCCTCTCCCCTCTCCTCTTTCTTCCCTCTCCCTCTCTAGACTATTAGAAACCAATGTTGCTTCATTTTTGCAAAATATCTAGGTCCTTCTACCTCTTTATTTTAAAAAACAAAACAACAAAAAAAAACACAGTTCCTGCCTTTTCACTGTTGGAATACCGTGATGTGTCCATATACGTGTTATCTACTGTTCAAAATAAATATACTAAAAAATCGGAATTGATATTCATTACACATAATTTTCTGTTAAATTTAATGTATTTTTTTCTCTGTTTCTCTAATTGTGCACTCTAACACTAGAGAAGAAAAATGGTCAGAAAGTACTAACGCAGAGATGTGTTGGAAAATTTACCAATCTGGGGTGGGGGAAGGGCAAATGTATAAATACAAGTTTTAAAGGTCAATCTGCATTATTAGCATTTCTTTCATTATCTTAAGTCTAGACAATAAGTGAAGCAATAAATCAAGCTCTGATTTATAGACTTGGCTGATCTTGAGGTGTAAATCCACACACTGAAAGTCTAGCAATCAGATCTTGAAGATTTCCTTTATTTTAAGAAAAAGTTATCATGAGTATTTTAAGTTTAAAAAATGAATTAAGTAATTAGTGAAACACATCCTGTGTAGTTAAGGTAGTTTCAGCTATGTATCTTGATAAATATTCAGTTTTTCTTTTTTTTCCAAAGTAAAATAACTGTGTGGTGCTAGATATTCTATATAAATAAGATCCCTTAATTTAAAAGTACTAATAACAAACATATATATGTACACATATTTATACATATATGAATATAGAATGCAACATGTACATATATGCATGTGCATATAAATATGTGTATGTGTACATATAGGCACATGTGTATGTATGTAGACATGCACATATATGTATAAATGTGTGTGTATACGTGTGCAGATGTGTACGTCCACATATATATGCATATGTGTATACATATGTATGTGTATATATATAGATATGTAGTTCCTCACTTTGAATTTAGAGTCAGTAGAAGTGGATTTTAATTCCTACTTTGCCACTTGACTATCTTTGTGACCTTAGGTACCCATTTAATCTTTGTGATCTTATTTCTTTTTCTGGGGCAGTCAGGGTTAAGTGACTTGCCCAGAGTCACACAGCTAGTAAGTGTCAAGTGTCTGAGGCCAGATTTGAACTTGAGTCTTCCTGATTCCAGGGCCAGTGCTGCATCCACTGTACCACATAGCTGCTTCCTGTTATTATTTCTTTATCTTTTAAGATCCCTTACAATTGGTTAAAGTAATCTTTGATCCTATGATCCTGTTAAAATTGGGAACTCCTTTCATATGGTTCCTCATTTGGGGAAAATAATGAATGCAATAAATTTAGAGATTTATCCCATTTTCACCTTTAATTACTGTTAAAATCTATTGATGGATAAAATCATGTTATGAGAAACCTCTTGCATCCATTTGATAAATATCCATTCATGAATTATTGGTTGATTTGAATCAGTTGAAGCTTAAGTGTGTTTTGCATAGCTTTTCCTAACTATAATTCCCTAATATACAATTAATTTACATAGAAATGATTAAAGATCATTCCAAATTCATTGAAAATTCTAGATCTCTTTGAAAAAGATTGATGTCCTGCGATTTAATCTTTTGTGAAATCTGTGAAATCAGTTGGAAAGAACCTTAGAGAAAAGTCATTTAGTCCAATTCTTCTATATGCCATCCCCATTTTGTAAATGAGGAAACTGAGAACTGAAAGAAATTAGTCACATAATTAGCAAGTGACCAATGTGGAATTCAAGTGCCACCCCACTGCCCATACCCTGTCTTATATTTCACATGTGATATCTTTTGTAAGTATAATAAAACAAAACTGAGAAACTTCATTAGGGTGATTTAGAGTAGGGCTTGGCAAACTAAAACTCATAGGCCAAATCTGGTCCACTGTAAGCCAGAATAAGTGTCAGCAACAGAAATTCTTGAATTATTGCAATCTGACTTTTTATACTACATCCCATAAATCCCCCAAATTATTGTAATGATGAATTTTCTGAAAGAATAAAAAATATTGAGTGGGAAAGTAATGAGATTCACTATTTCCTTTCAGTCGTGTTTATGATTGGGAGGATGAGGGGGTGTAATACTCCAAATATTTTAAGGTGTAGAGATGCAGAAATTTATATGAGAAAGGAATATGTTATATCCATTATGTATTTTTGTGAAAATGTTATCAAAACAGTATATACATAAAGCTTCTTTTCCAATATGTTTAAAAGCATAGCCTACTCCTAATTTCCCTTAGGCTGTTACAGCAGTCAGAACAGTAGATTGCATTTGCCAGTTTTTTCTTCATTTTTTGTTAGCCAAATAGTATTATAAAGCGCTTAAAATAAAGTGTGAAATGTAGACATAAGTTGCTCCCCAAAGAAGTTCTTGTTTAAATATTACCTCAGGAAGTATATGTTTTTTCACCCTCCTTAAGCAGATGCATCTATAATTCTACTAGAACAGAATGTTACATTCCCAGAATATTTTGAAGGAAATCCATTTATCATTATAAGCACCGTCTCTATTTGATCATACCTTTGTTTGGACTATTGAGGGTATAGTTCTAAGAACTGTAGTTCTTAGTAGAGCTGTAATTAAGAATTCTAGGACCTGGTGCTTGTTCAGATGAGTGGAGGGTTGGACTAGGTTGGAAAGGCAGATCTGGGAGGAAGGCCTAATGCTCGGGAAACTTGGGGGTATGTCAGCCCAACACTGAGATGAAGGGTTTCTCTTTTGCCCCGTGGGTGGGGGTGAGGAGAAAGAAATTTACCCCATTAGGCGTCAATGCTTCATTCTTAGTTCCTGTTGTTTCCTAATTTTTTTTTAAAGGAAATTCTAGACAATGAAACCCTTTTATATTATGATAATGTTGTATTTGTAAGCTCAGATTAACATCTGCCTCATAAACTGTTTTGGGGGGGATTTTACTATACCTTATAACATTAGAGGATATAATCAAATACATATCAGAATTAGTTAATAAGCATAGTGCTCCATGGTGGATAGAGTGCTTGACTTGGAATCAGGTAAAACGTGGATTTCTATCTTGGCTCTCTATGACCATGGACAAGTTACTTAAGCTGTTAGCTTTAGTTTCCCCACTTGTAAAGTGAACATGATACCTGAATTATCCGCCACCACCCCCTTTTGTCATGTGGTTCATATGACATAATGTAGGTAAAATGCTTTGCAAATATATATATCTCAGATCTTTTTATTGACCAAGAATGTCATAATACAATTCTGTTGTATAACTTCTGGCAAGAAGTAAGGTAGATAGATACACTGGGAAAGACAGTAAGTCATTTGGGCTAAACAACATTTTAATTAATTCTCCCCTAGTCCTCCATGAATAGAAACCTATTCCTAGGAATCATTGTAAAATTGACTTAAGAGGCAAAACAAAATACTGAAGAAAATTTTTTTTTGCATCGAGATCCAAGGATACTCACTGTACCTTCTAGAGGAAGGTGTGAAATTGACCACAGGGTTTACCATAAGTCTGCAAGGCTTCTAATAGCTAAATTTGCAGGAATAACTTTAATGTGAAAAAGAAAAAAAGGGAAGCAGGCTACATATCATGTTTGGGGCCTAAAAATTAATGTCCAGGTTTTTTTCTTAATAGCAAAGAATTAGTTCTCATTTAGATATAATTAAGAATATGTTCATGAAATATATAAATATTAATCCTCTTGTTTATATCTCTACCCTATTGACTTTTATTATAGAAGTTTAAGGGATGTTCTGTGTAATGAACAATAATTTCTATGAAATCGAAAGGCTTTGCAAGAATCTGTTCTTAAATGAATACATACTTCAAGAAACTTTTTAAAAAGCTGGCACATAATATTTACCTGAGAATTTGAATGTTGAAATTATAACCTTCAAAAGTATATATAAATCCTTTTTCTAAGGTTTAGGAGGGTTCTAAAAATTAATAATTTTTTTCCTGATTTTGTTCTTCCGAAGCAACACTGATTTAAATCGTGAATTAAGCAGAGAGATGAATGCAAAATCTAACTCGAATTGCACCTAAGACAAAGAAGCTTCTGATATTCTAGGACAAGCTCTCCTATAGTATCAAACTGTTTAAAAAGTTTTCTGTTCCAGAGGTATATCTGTTAAAGTTTAGAGCTTATTATTATTATTGAGATTCTAAGAAATAAGTGGTTTTTCACTTAGGGCAGCATACCTTTTGCAAATCAGAGGAAGAAAGCCTTCTTGTTGGCTCCCAATGCTAGGGAACTTGATCAAGTTACTAAACCTCTCTGGCTCCTCATCTGTCAAAAGGAGAATATTAAAATAGGATCGTAGAGTTGGAAGAGGCTTCAGAGAGCATGTAGCTCAATTACTTCACTTTTTACAAATGAAAAAAATGAGGTCTGATTTCTGTTATAAATAAGAAAACTGTTGCTCAAGGAGATTAAGTGACTCTCCCCATTTTACACATGAGAAAACTGAGGCAGAGGATAAATGACCTGCTTGGGATCACATATCTAAGAAGTATCTGAGGCCAGATTTGAAATCTAGTTTTCTTAACTCCAACCCTGGTGCCCAAGAATCCTGCTACAGGAGCTGAGCACTCTTAATTTTTTTTCAACCTCCTGTACCCTGAGTGACTTGTCTTCTTCCTCTTTTTCCCTTAAGGTAGGTTCCTTTTCCAAGTTCCTCCTCTCTTCCTTATGAGAGAGGGGTTGGGGTAGATTGCTTGCTATGCTTTTCTTTCTTGCTTGACCATGGTGTGGCGATACCTTAAGCAGAAGACTACTGAGTTGTAATACACGTCCTCTACAGAGGTGTGAGGGTGTCAGGAAAGACTAGAACCTCTGGTATGAAGGCTAGCCCAAACCCTTCCGCTTACCACCCAACTCTCATCTGTGGCTCCAAGAAGTTGTAGCATGTGCAGCAGCCATACCCAGGTAAACCATTTTGGCAGATGGTCTAAACCAGATTTAAGGTAACCAAGAAATCTCACACCCATGGGTGAGTTAGAGAGGTGTCTACGCCACGCACATGGACTTGCCCAGCCAGAATGGATGGATGTGCATAATTTCTTCCTATGGGGGTCATGAAGGTGACAGAAGCAGGCACCATGGAACACTTAAAGCTTGGTTAGACATCGAAGATGCCAAGGTCATTCACTGTGTTTTTAGCCATCACCAGTCATCTTGTCTTTTTTCTTGCCACTGGACTTTGAGGTATCTGGAGAAGAGATTGAGGCTAACGCCCTAGTACAATTCTGCCTCACATATACAATTATGTGTAAGTCAAAAGATATCACCCATACCATTTTACCATTTTTACCTGTATGAATGAACTATTTGTGTCTTACCTGTTGTAGAACCTTCCAAGCTTGTATTGGTCTGATCAGCCATAGCTGGACACACTGTACCTTGACCCTAACATAATGGTGGTGTCATTTTGGTCCTCTTTGAGAGCAAAGGACAACAGCTGACTTAGGTTACAGATGAGAAAACTGAGACAAACAGGATTAAGCAATTTGCCCAGGATCACACAGCTAGTAAGTGTCTAAGGCCAGATTTGTACTCAGGTCTTCCTTAGTCCAGATCCAGAGCTCTATCCACTGTGCCATCTAGTTGCCTCTTATCTCCCTTAGATGTGATTTATGATTTTTGGTCTTCCTTAGGCAAATATTGCCAATTGATTGAGAACTGGAAAGCTGTCAGGATCTAGTGCTGACTGCAGTCAAAAAACTGTAATCTATGAAGCAGCTAGACTGTTGGACTTGGAGTCAAGAAGACTGGAATTCAAATCCTGCCTCAGGTGCTTACTAGTTGGTGACCCTGGGTAAATCGCATTATTTCTGTGGTTTCATTTTCCTCATCTGCAAAATGTAGATAACAACTGCACCCACCTCCCAGGCTTATAGTGAGGAATAAATGAGATGGTATGGATATAATACTTTGAAGACTTTTGAAGTTTTTTTTGTATAGATGCCATATAAATACTAACTATTAGTACATGGCTCTTTGAAGTCCTTCTTTAATGCAAGATCACTAGGATAGTGATATAGAAATATAATAGTGGCTAATTTGATGGTGGTGTGGAATTTATTATACCATGATTCTTTTGGCTATTACAGATGGCTGTAGGGTTGTTGATTAGAAGTGCTGTTGCGTTCAGTCTAGATTGATAGGTTCCTACTAAAATCTTTTGGGAGTGGGAGCTGTTTCAGAATCATGAATTACATAGAGGAATTGTTGAGTTTAGCTAATCATTTTTTTATTTATAATTCATAAATAAGTTCGTAATTTATTTGTTATTATATATTAAATATGTTATAATATATATATTTATAATTTATAAATAAATAAATCAATATGTACTGGAAATAACAGAATAGAAATGGTAACCTGAAGTTGATACCTAAGATAAATAAGGAAGTCGTAAGAGTACCTAAGGGCCCTTAATGAATTCAAGTTGCCTGATCTAGGGTTTCTTAGGTACTAGGGTAACAAGCAGATGTGACAGTGAAGCCACTGCCAGGGATGTCTGAGAGATTATAGAGAATAGAAGAGGCACTGTAGAGCTGGAGGAAGGGTAAATGTTTTAATTTTTGTTTCTTCAAAAAAGGGAAGAAAAGGATAGGTAAGCTGTAGACCATTGAATCTGATTGATTTCTGGGGTATTACAGTGGATCATTTTAAGATATTGTTAGAGGAGAAAGCAGTGACATCAAGAACCAGAATATCTATGTTTAGCTCTGTGCAGTTCATCATCTTTTTCAATTTCTTTTTTCAAATAAAGGCATAGATGGGATGCTTATCATGTTTGCAAGTGACAAAAATTGTGGGAGGCATAGGTAGGGATGCTAGAGACGGTATCCAAAAAAAGGTATTTATAATCTAGAGCAAAGGTAAGCAAACTATAGCCTGAGGGCCACTTCCAAGCCCGTTTGCTTTGTACAGTCCAAGAGTTAAGAATATTTTTTTTACATTTTAAAATATGATAAAACTTTATTTGGCTCACTGGTCAAACAGGAAGTGGGAAGGGATCTGGCCCACTGGTTGTAGTTTCCAGTCCCTAGGCTCGAGAATCTGTAGACTTCAAGAGGATTTTGATTGGGAAAAAATTTGCTCAAGTTCAAAAAAATCATCTCCAAGTACAAGATAGTAGAGCTGTGGCTAGACAGCAATTTGTGTGCAAAAAAGATCTGGGAGTTTTAGTGGATTACAAGTTCAATATGAGGCAGCCAAAAGAAAAAAAAAGGCTAGTAAGTCAACAAATAAATGTTTGGCTTGATTAAGTTAGCCAGTCAGCACTTATTAAGCCTCTATTACATGTGAGGCACTGTGCTAAGCACTGGAGATACAAAGAAAGGCAAAAGGCAGTCCCTGCTTTTAGGGAGTTTACTGTTTAGTAGGGAGGCATGATTACTTGAACAAACCAATTATAGGACAAATTGGAGATTCTCAACAGGAAAGATACTAGCATTAAGGGGTCTTGGGAGTGTCTTATTGTACAAAGTGGACTTTATCTGAGAATTGAAAGAACCAGGAGATGGAAATGAGGGAGAGAGTTATATGGGGGGATAACCAGTGAAAACACTTGGAGCAGAGAGCTGGAGTATCACGTATGAGGAACAGCAGAGACCATTGTCACTGGATTCAGCGGTGTGGGGTGTAGGGAGCAGGGTGAGGGAGCCTTAATATGAAAGGGACTTTAATGAAATTCACATTTACCTTCTCCTTAAAGCATGCACTCTTCCTTTTCAGAAGAAAATACAAAGTACATGTAAAATAGGGGAATAGGCAATGTTAGCTGGTTTATGCACACAAAAGCTTTCAGACAGGAGAAATGACAGGAAGTGAAAATTATTTTTGTGGAAGGATGGTATTCAACAGCATTTCATACAGTCAGACCTAAAAATCATAGCATTTTAGAGTTGTAAGCAACTTAAGGTCATCTTTACTCGAAATGAATTTCTGGGCCAAGTTTGCACAATTTATTGAAGAGTCAGGACTCGAACATAGTGCTCCCTTTTCCCCCACCTGCATTTAGGTGATCTGTGTCATACACCATACTGCTGTTCATAGGACAAAATGGATCTGTTAATAGATCTCATGTGACTGTAAGAAGATTATATCTTTGTGTAATGAGAAACTTGTAATTTTAAGAGAAATCTACTTCCCTTCTTAGATAAATGGCTATAGGGTATAGGTGAAATTTCGATTTGATTTTTGTTTTGTTTTTTTCATCTATAGCATTTCTTCACCAATTTTGAGGTACAAAGGTGGCCTGAATGTGAGGAGCAAGTTGCCCTTCCTTTTTTTAATTCTTAATTTTTTAGCCAGTTGGTGTCAGGTGATTTGGCCAGGGTTACACAGCTAAGTGTCTGAGGTAGAATTGGAACTCAGGTCCTCCTGACTCCAAGGCTGGTGCTCTATTTATTGAGCCACCAAGCTGCTCCCAAATTTCCCTTTCTTTTTAAAAATTGTCTTTATTATTAACTTTTTTAAAAAAATCAACAAATGAGCATTTTGCTATATGAAAGAAAAAGAAACTCAACTCTGAACTTTTATTACATACAATTCTTTAAGTTTCTATTAAATTTTACCCAAAATCACCATGCTTATTTGTGTCCCTTTCCTAACTTCCTTTTTTGCTCTCTTGTATAGTTTTTTAAAATTTCGTTGATATTCCTTTCTGTGTGTGTGTGTGTGTGTGTGTCTTTTTCTGTGTGTGTCTGTTTCTCAGTATATGTCTCTCTGTTTTTGTACTATCACTATTCATTCATCCTATCCATATCCAATCTCCCTTGATAACTGATATAACTGTATAAAAATATTCATACATTTTTGTCTTTCTTTCGCTAGAGCTGTAACTTAAGTTATGTTTGTAGCATGCCTCAATTTGTCCGAAGTTCAGGATGTTCTTGGTCTCCTCTCCTGGGAACTATAGTCTACCAGAAACATCTGTGATTAGTCCTCTGCAATGGTCCTTTATCAACATTATTAAATCAATATGGTGTCAAGGTGTCTGCTGAGCATGATACTTAGCTAAATTGTATTCTGGTTTGGCAACTTCAGCCTCGCTGGGATCTTCACAGAGTCATCCCTCCTTGGGAAGTACACTTTGATCTTTAGGGTATCTTTATGCCAGTTTATGTATTCAGATTGGGAATGCAGTTGACACAGGAAAGCTAGAACTGCATGGCTTATATGCCAGCCTTTGTAAGAGAAGTGGGACTGTTTATTTTTTTTTCCCATGTTTTAAAACTTTGGTGTAATTGACTTAAATAACTAAGCAAGGGAGTGAAATTTGGTTAAAATGTCTTTTAGGTTGCTTTATTTTTCTTGCCAGCAATATCAGTATCTTTTGATCTTCTTAGTAAATGTCTCTCATGATCATAATTTTAGAGCTTGAGGTAGACCTTAGAAGTCATATAATCTAACCTCATTTTATGAATTAAGAAACTGAGACCCAGAGAGGTTGTAACTTGCTTATGGTAGTAGTGGGGAGAACCAGCCAACAGTTGACCCCAGGGTCTCTGACTCCAAATTCAGCTTTGTTTCTGTTGGATGAAAGATGGTTTATTATTTTCTGATTTATAGATGCAAAAGGAATATAGTTGAAGTTCTAAGACGAAAGATTGTATTTTAGTTACTAGGTACAACTTTTTTATTCTATTCATTTATTTATTACAACCAAAATTTTCCCCAGGTCTAGTAATGAGATTTAGCTCACTAATTTTGAGTTTGGGTGGTTCCTTGCCTTTTGCTTGTACTGTCCTTCCCCAATTTAATAATGGAGAATTAACGTTAATGGCAATAAAGATAAGATAAGAACTGGGCCCGGTGAATATATCTAAAGAAGTTTCTTTTGATTCAGAATTTTAACATTCTTTATGTTTGTCACCTGGAAGGGCAAAAAAAGTTGCTATAAAGAAAAGAACTCTTTAAGAAACAAATAAAAAGGGGTGCATTGAGAGGTGTAATGACAAGATTTTGCTTATCTAGTACTTTTAGTTGCCAAAGCATGTTACCAACACTGGGTCTACTTTAGGGAAAGAATGCTGAGTTTGAGATTTCTTTACATTATTGTTTCTTTCCAGAATACTCAAAGATAGTTTACCTTTGGGATCTGAGTGGTACATAGATAAGGAAGGAGGTAATGACTACCATTCTTGTTATTAAAATCATTTATTGACTTAGTATATTCTCAGCTTTGCCTATCAACCAATCAATAACATTATTAAGTACCTTCCTTGTGCTAAGCACTGGTGCTGGAGATGGAGGCAAAAGACAATCTCTGCCCTCAAGGAGTTTATAATCTAATGGGGGAGACTGCACACAAACAAATATATACAAAGGGTAGCTATATACAGGATAAATAGGACATAATTAAAAGAGAGAAAACATTGGAATTACTAGAGGTTAGGGGAGGTGTCCAATAAAAGGCAGTTTTTTGTTTTTTTTTTGATTGGAACTTTAAAGAAACCCAGGGAGGTTGGTAGTTAGAATAGAGGAAGGAGAACATTCCAGGCTTGGAGGACAGAGCTAGAGAAAATGCATGGAGCCAAGAGACAGATGGTCTAGTTCATGGAACAGCCTGGACCATGTGTGGAAAGAGCAAGAGTTTACCTTTTTAGTATTTACCTAGAAAAGCTTCATTTCTCATCTGTTAACTGTTCCTTTCCTACCCACCTTTCAGAAGACCTTATACCTCTGAGGCTCTTAGGATTTAACTTATATTACAGTTTATATTTCTTTGTGGATGGGTCCCCATTTCTATACACACACACACACACACACACACACACACACACACACACACACTAAATTAAGTTCCATGATGTAAGGGAGCATGTCTTACTTACCTTCATCTCTCCTCCTCATGCCTAGAGCCCTATGTTTGATGCATAATAACCACTTAATGAGCATTTGTTGAATTTTAATTTTCATTGTTGTCATCTCTTGGAGGAGACTTTTTCCAGCTGCTGCAGTTGGAGAGTTTCTCATCATTTGTTTTTGTATTTGGCTAAGGTCTTGCCTTCACACTATGAAAATTCCACCTTCTGTTCTGTATTGCCACATGTTCAATTTATGTCCTTAGGTGTCTTCCAAAATCCTTCTCTTGGTGTTCCTTCAGCCTTGTGGCTCACTGGATTGTAACTTTAGAGCTGAATCAAGGTCTGTTCAGTCAGTATTTGAAAGACTATAGCTGGATGCTGGTCAGCTGGCTCCAGGCAGCTGGCAATATAGCAACAATCCATGCTCTCTCTGTGTTGTTCCTTAACTGCCTCATGCACAGGATGCTAATGTTTGTATTTGGTGTTCCTGAGCTTGGGATAACTGGGGCTTTTGCGATTGGGGAGTTGAGGAGGAGGGGCCTGAAAATATTCCTGGAAGGGTCCCTGCCCACCAGTCAACAGCACAGCAGCGTCTCCCTGTGCGACAGAAGGAAATATCCCCAGTTACTGCTGAACACTTCAGATGGGTAGGTAGCTGCCTACTGAGCCTGGGATCTGCCTGTGTCATTCCTTTGTGTTACTGCTCAGCCTCTGATTTAGTCTCTTCACAAGGGGAAGGAAAAAGTCAAAAAGCTCTAATATATCATTTTAAAGTGCCGGCTTCCTCCTCTAGTGTCACCCTTGAACAGTTTGGGTTCTTCAAGACTTATTAGAATACTCATTTGACCTATTTTCTGCTCTTGGTGTAGAGTTCTGGAAACTTATCCTGTATTTTACATTCTGTGGTGGAAAATGTATTTTTATCATCTTTCAGCTGTTTTTCAGTCGAGTCTGACTGTTTGTGACCCCATTTTGGGGTTTTCTTGGTGGAGATACTGGAGTGTTTTCCCATTTCCTTCTCCTGTTCATTTTACAGATGAGGAAACTGAGGCAAACAGGGTTAGGTGACTCCCCCAGGGTCGCACAGTTATTAAGCTGTCTGAGGTCACATTTGAACTTGGGTCTTCTTGATTCCAATTCTGGTGTGCTATCCATTGTGCCACATAGGTGCCCTGGAAAATGTATTTAGCCTCACAAATATCTTGGAATGTTAGAAGTGGAAGGGATCTCTGTGGATCTTATAGTCCAATTCAATGATACCAAAATCAGACAGAAATGGACCACTAAATGATACCCTGTGGGCTGCATATTGACATTGTTAACTTTATATTAACATTACCAATGTTATTGGTGTTTTTATTTATTTTTGTTAAACATTTCCCAGTTATATTGAAATCTGGTTCTGGCCACATTACTGGACCACAATCACGTTTAAAGCCACCAATGGAGATGTTGAACAAGCCGGGCAGAGAAGAGTGCAGAGGGACTATTGCCATGATCCTCGAAGCTACATCACTAAGTGTAGCCTATTAATTTTATTGATTGCTCTATTATACTAAGACCCCCAGCACTTTTTCAAACAAGCAATTGTCTAACAGTCACCTTGTATTTCTAGAATTGATTTTTTTGAAGTCAGATTATAAGATTTTTTTACATTTATCAGACTAGAATTCACTTTCATTTCAGTCCAGTTTTCTAGACAAGTCTCTAACCTTTTTGGGTTGTGGTCCATTAATATTTATCTTCAAATTAGATAATATGTTACTATACATGACAATAAAATTAAAAAGAATGAATTAAAAATAAACCATATTTAATTTTTTTTGGGTAAGTTTAATACTCCAAAAAAACTTTTAGCTTTCAACAAAAGTATTAGAATAGTGAGGGCAATGAGTTGGATGTGGTGCATTATTTTTTTAAGTCGGTGTAATATATTATGGTACAGTGACCTGAAGATCAGGTTCTAAGTTTAGGTTATTTGATATTTGGTTTTAGTGACTATCATACTTGAAAAAGATACTTCAACAAAAATATGAGAATCTAAGTGGAAGAAGTGAATCATTGACTACACTATAAAATCAATCTACAAGTAATTATTAAGTTCTTTCTATGTGTCAGGTAAATAATGATACTCATTTTTCAATTGTATCCATCTCATCAATAGAAAAATTTTTGTTGTAATTGACCTAGTAAATTTCTACTCTCTCTGATGTTGGCGTCTCACAAAGTGAGGTCTCGGGTCTGGGGGTGGTTAATTGAAAAGCAGGGGGCAATGAGGGGCGCAAAGCAAGCAGCAAAATGCCCAGGTAGGTATTGGTTTCTTTGGTTTGGAATGAATGGACTTCTTCACTTGCTTCCAACTTGTCCAGTGGTTTTGGAAGAGGTCTTAGGAGGGTTACTGATCTGAGAATGTTGTATCCAGCACTTCAGCACAGTGCCTAACACATAGTAGGCCTTAATAAATGTTCATTGATTTTACTACTTGCAAGGACTTGTGTATTTGGTAGCTGCCTCCACCCAGGAAGTCTGGGACCTTGAGAGTAAGGACTATCTTTTGCTTTAGTATATCCAGCGCTTAGTTATGTGGCACATGGTGGGTAACTGATCAACGTTTGCTGACTGATCTCTTGAATTTGCTGACTGCTGCTTTCTGCAGCTCCCATGATTATGTCTGCTGGTTCCGGGCTCTTCTTGATATAAATCCTGGGCTGAGGAGCCTCTGTTGTTCTCTTGGGAATATGAGAAGTTAGGAGAAAGAGCCACCTTGGGAAGCAAGCAGTTTGCATCTTTTGATTCCACTCTCCTAGGCTAACCTGTCCACCTGGACCTGTGATAAGCCTCTGTCCTGGATTTCTTTCAGTGTGCTCAGGCACATGAGTGGTAGGGTATACATCTTTCCCTGAAAGTAAGGCCTTGCATTGGTCTTAAGGTATTGTCTTGAACAAAAGTGAAACTTTGTTTTAGTGATCATTGCTTTAATCTGTCAGGATCTTTTTGTATCTTGATCTTGGCATCCAGTATGTTAGCTCCCCCCTTTGGTTTTGTGCCATTGACAAGTTTGGTGAATATTGTATCTGTGCCTTTATCTAAATCATTGTTAATGATTGTTAAAATAGCATGGGTTCAAGCACAGGTCCCTGGAGTATCCCGCAGGAGATCTATTGCCAAACAACCTACATGCACTTATTTAGTGCTTACTATGCCTAATTACATTGGACCAATTATGAATTCTTTGGCCATTCAACAGGTTTGAATCTCTGTAAATATATTATTCTTTTCCATAAGAATAGTATGGAGTATTCACCAAATCTAATCCCATTTTTTAAAAAAAATTAAGTCCAGCAAGACCTGTCTTTAATGAAACCGTGCTGAATCTGTAATCCCAATTCATTTCCTTTTCTAGATGACCATCTCTTTAATGATCCATTTTAGAATTTTCCTAACAAGAAGTCAAACTCATTGGCCAGCAGTTGACTTACTTTTTTCTCCTCTTATTTTTTTTTTATTAATTATTTTATTTGTTTTCAGTGTCCTACAATCACTTCCATATATCTTAGATTTTTTTCCCCTCCTTCCTCCCCTCCTTGAAATGGTGTACAATCTTATATAGGTTCTACATATACATTCATGTTAAATACATTTTCACCTTAGTCATGTTACATAGAAGAATTAAAATGAATGGGAGAAACCATAAAACAAAACAAAACAGAATACAAAAGAAAATGGTCTGCTTCATTCTGTAGTCCAATTCTATAGTTCTTTCTTTGGATGTGGATTCTCTTCTTATTTTGAAGGGAAAAAAGGAACATTTGCTCTTTTTTCCAGTTCTGATTACCTCTTTTATTTTTCCCCACAGTCTTTTAGATATCTAGATATGACTCAGCAGTCCTATCTGGACCCAAGAATGTGGTTAATCTGAACCAGGTGACTTGAAATCATCAAAGACTACTAGGTATTTTTCCTATCTTCTTATTTATCTTGAGACCTGCTTCCTGTTTGCCATTTTTCCTGTTATTTCCAGTTCAAAGGTCATCTTGACAATGAAAACAGAAGCAAAGTAAGAATTGAGCAACTCTGTATTCTGGCCATTATCATCAATATGCGATTGTAGACGGCAATGGATCTGGACTTAGGATTCCTAGCTTAGGGAAGTTCTACATTAGATATGTGACCCTGTCACCCTCTAGTCACAACTTTCAGGTTTCTCATTAGTGAAACAAAAGTGATACTTGGATTCCTCTACCTCAAGAGTATTGTAAGAAAAATGCTTTTTTGTACATCTTCACATTTTATGAAACTTATACATGAGTGATTCCTTTCTTGCAATATTATTGGGATTGGAATGATGATCAATGATCTACATGAGAAGTCCTATAAATCTGTAGAGAAGGATTCACTGTACTATTAGGGGAAAAAAATGGATTAACTTAGGATGCTGGCCATCAATACCCAAACTCAGATGGACTTGTGTCTCATTGTTTTGCAAGTTCCCTCCAGTGGTTCAGATCACAACCCATCCGTACCTGTCCGTCGTGGGTGACTCTTGTTTGTCAAGCTTGCCTTGTGGATGGATGGGTCTTAACCAAGTAGAGGCCATCTTCACTTCCTTCTGACATGATGAAAGTTTCCATGGTCTACTTCGTCACTCTGTTATCTCTTGCCTTCATCATGTAACCTAGCCCATCTCTTCTTAGCATATAATTCATTGAATATATTTTATTCCTTTTCTTTAGAGTTCTTCCTTGCAACCTACTCACACCCAATGCAAACACTTGCCCTTTGTGTGATACTGATTTTTAATTCTTCGGGGACACTTTTTGTTCTCTGTCTTGCTGCCATATGTAGCAGTGCTGATAGAATGTATCGCCTTCATCGGAGCACTCAAAAGAACTTTGCAGTCTCCTTTTGCTCAACTCTGGACCCAGTTTGTCCATCTGTACTACCCTTTTCAGTTATGCATACCATTGGACAAACTCCATAGAGTATCTATCTAAATGTGTATCATAACTTGTGCTATAGACATTTTTCACTTATGTGATCTTTCAAATAGTCATGAATGATTGGGAGGTACTTGGTTGTGAAAGAGTCTTTAAGGCCATGTTTTGTTTTAGTGAATTGAATGTTTTTTTTTCATAATCAACAAATTTACTCAGTGGGATCTTATATTCTCTTTCTGTTAATTATGGAATTTCACTTGTGAAAGACTACTTATTCACTGCCAATATCCCCACTGAGAATGCCATTGAATAATTTATCTCTCATGAAGATTTTGTACAGATGTGAGGGTAGGCGTATTGATGGATAGTTACTGATATTCTCTTGGTCAACTTTATTGTGTATTAACAAGGGTCCTGTTTGTTTTTTCTTCCTGTCTTTTCCTTCTTTAGATTCTTTGGATCTCAATATTCTCAATGCCTCTCGTCTATGTACAGTCAGTCTAATTCAGCCACCTTTCCTCTCTTTTGTGCCTTTTCAACCTTCTCTACAGGTACATCTAAGACTGATGTTAGGTGCCAGCTAGGATGGTTCCACCATCCTTGAAGAACAAGCTTGTTTGTTATTTATGTAGCCTATAACTTACGGGCAAGATTTTACAAGCAAGCTGCATATCTAACCTGCTGTTGTCTTTGGAAGCCATCACATTTTGTATGTAAATCAGATATTTGATGACCAAAGTGCTGTCCTAGCCTTTTTGAACTCCTTGAAGCAGTTAATTTACATTGGTTAAACTTCAGAATAAAATTGTTAATAGTCAGTGTTAGTCATTTCTGTTGCCTATTTGTCATTTTCATTTATTTATTTATCTGTTTAAGTAATCTTAACGTTGAGCTGATGGGTCTGAATATACACAGAAAATTGACTAGTGGATAACTCCCCTATTAATAACAAGTTTTTCCTGTCAAAATACAATTTAGCGCATTCTGTATGATATTTGTTGCCTACCAGGTCTTTATTCAGAGAAAATATTCATGATATGAAGGCATGAGCCTTTTGTGTAATGTGTAATTCTTTGGCCTCTCTCCCACTCTCCTGAGCCAACATCCTCATTTATTTCTTTCTACCTTCACCTTTTCCTCCATTTGTATTGCAATCACCAAGCATCAGTGTACATTGATATAATTGGGACCCTTCAAGTTCTTCATAGAGTTTTTCTACTACATTATCCTCAGCAACCAATGCTGGTGCATTAGCTACACTCATTTTCATAATGGTCTTTTTGCAAATCTTTATCCTCAGTACTTCAATATGTGACAATCAAATTTCCCATGAAGTATTTTTCTGTTGCCTTGGGGTATTTGATAAAAAAAAAAAACCATTGTACCAATTCCTTTCCTTGCCTTTTCCAGGTGTGCCTGTGAGCTGTCCTTCTATTTAGCCTCAGTGTCAAGAGTGAGATCATCCAGCCATATGTTCACTCATTGTCTATTAGACAAAGTTCTCATATTTAGAGTGCCAGTTATCATCAGGTTGAAACTTTTTGGTGTTCCTGCCTGGTTCTCAGGATTTGCCACATACTATTAACTACTAGAAAATTCAGTGTAATAAATACACTGTTGCCTTTCAAATCTTAGTCATCCATATGCTCAGTAATCCTATAAGCCATGCCACAAAAGGTACCCATGAAGAGTTGTCTTGTGGTACATGACATTTTGATTGACTTATCAACTGAACTTAAAGTCAAGGCTGATGTAAGTGAATGTGAAAGACTCAAGAGGCAGTGTATTCACATCTGAGTAGGAAACCTTGGTCTTCTAAGAGCTGTTTTTGGAGGAACAGAGATGGACTCTTTCCAGAATACCATGTTCATAAAAATTTGTGAATTTCTTTTGCCTAGAATGAGAATTATTAAAATGACATGGAGATAAAATACTCACAGTTGTTGGTGGGTGTATCAGGAGAGCAATAGTGAATCTCAAGAGGAGGAAGATGGTTGGAAATCCTTAATCAAACTCTTGAAAGGTCATCATATAATATTGTTTAGAGTGACTTTTAATTGTATAATCTCAGCTGTCTTATTTAACAAATATGTGATTTGGAGCAGTCTCTATCTCAGTTTCCTCACTTGTGAAATAGGGGGGTTGGGATTATTTCAGAGGTGTCTTCTAGATCTCAATCACATAATCTGATTAAGGGAATAGCTTATTTGTACTCATTCACGCAAGGACATGAGAACTACATTTGCAAATTTAGAAGAATTATGCTTTCCTTGTTTCAGTATTGTTAAATCACAATTCCAGGAGATAGGAAAATATTTGTAGACATGGAGACAATCCAAGAAAGGTTCTTCTCCTTCCTTCTCCCTCTCTAAGGGAGAACATGTAATCAAAATTAATTTAATCCTCAAATGGCAGCTTTTCTCGGACATATCTTCACTGAAGAAAGAATTTTTGCAAAAGATTGGCTTATTGACCTCTCAGAATAATAGTACTCCTAGATATATTTGCTAAGAAAAAAAAATTCCATTGACAACTGATAGAAGCATCTGAGTAAGATCCTTGTTTCAAAGAGGAGAAAAGCGTTGATAAGTGAAAATTTAGCAAAACAAAACAAAAAAAACCAAAGCAAACTAGCCTCATCCATTATGACAGTTTTTCATCATGAGAGAGGTGGATCAGAGAAATAATAAAAGAAGGAAGAATATAGTTGAAAGAAAAAGGAAATAATCAAGAGTAAAGACTTTGAAAATGGCAGTGCCTAGAAACTCTTAGTAAATCTGTGGAATGAGTATTGAGAATTTAGACAATTCCTCCTTGAAGCAAAATGTGAGAACTTGAAAGCTATTTTTTTTTCTACTGAAGCAGTGAAGAAACGGTCTTAAGGGATTTTGGCATTGAGTGAGGTGCTGGAGGCATTCTTTTCTTTGTTCAGACTAAAACAGCTTTTGATGCAACGTTAGAACGTTGGGATAGGCCATGCAGTTGGAAGGCCATGGTAGTCTCAGATGTGGGATACCTGTTCTGTTGTCAGAGTTGATTGGTTTTGAGCAAAACACTATTTTTTAAAAAGTAGTTTGTTTTTTTTTTTTAGAATACACATATATTGATATGGCTATGCAGTCAACTTTTGGAGTTTTATAACGATTTGTGGGATCCCCAGCGTGGTTCTAATATTTTACTTAAAGTATTGTGAAATCCTGCGTAAGCAGACTTTTCCATTGCTGTTCAAATCTCTGATTTCACTTGAGTAGGAGAATCAATGTGAAAACTCCCCTCTATCCATGCAGATAGTAATCCATTTGTAATTAATAATGGCTAGCTTTTATACAGCACGTAAGATTTGAAAAAAAAAATACCTTATTTGATCCACACAGCAATTCTGGGAGGGAAGTGTCATTATTATCCACATTTTTCCAATAAGGATACTGACTTGAGAGAGATTGTGACTTGCCTAGGATTGTGCAGTTAGTTCTGAGGCACATTTTGAACTTGGGTCTTCCTGAAACTACCTTTCCATGTACTGTAAGTTACTAGGGGCACTGAGGTGTTATAGAATTGACCCCAGGTCTTCCTGATTGTACCTGGCCCTCTGTTGGCTCTGCTACCTGCCTCCATCAGATATATCAGTTTTCAAAAGAAAGTTCAATATATTCTCCAAAATATATACTTACATACTACTGTGTATTAATCAAAAGCTGCCTGAGATTAGCATTTGTTCTAATTGCATTTGATTTTTTTTAACCAAAGACTGCACAGTATGTTCTTGAATTTTAATTTGTTCAATAAATTCTTTTCTCATTCTATTCAATGTATTCTAAGCTTAATTTTGGTTTAAATTGTCAGTCTTGCAAGTCTTCAGAAATTTAGTAGTCTATTGAAAAAGTAGGGGTTCATGTTACAGTTTGGGTTTACTAGTTATAAATTTATAATTAAGACCACCCTCCCTTAACCTCAGACCCACATTTATTATTCATGGGTGTATACAAGTTGATACCTGTTGCTTGTAGCTCAATGTAGTCCATATAGTACAGATACAAAAATGTATTAGCATATTCTGGCAATTTCCAAAACAACTTAAAACTAAGCAGAAGTGAATCAGTGTTCCAAATTTATATTCAGCAAGTTAGAATGAATGTTCTTTGCAGTTGGCTGAAATAAGACATTTTATTCTTCAAAATATGTTTCTAAACCAAATATAACTTGGCTTCAGTAACATAGATTTGTAAGCCTAATAGTCAGGGAGAATGTTACTATGCTCTGGAGAATGTTGGCATTGATAAATATTGGTAGTGATAGTTTACATGCATAGCTTAAAGAGCACTGTATTGTCAAAGCTTAGGGCTAAACCTGGAACATTGAGAAAGGATTCAACTCCCATATTTCAAAAACTCAGGTGGTAGAGAGGGTGAACAGTTATTATCTACATGGCTGGAAAATCCTACTTTATTGTAATTGGCCTCTGGTATGAAATCTTTTGGAAGCCAAAAAAATACCATGATGAGAATTTAAATTCACCATCTTCTCATATGCCCAGTTTCCTTTAATGCCTTAGAAAAACAAGAACACTTTTTTCCCCTTGTCATAGCAACCAGAAGGAATTATTTTTTTCCTTTTCTCTCCTGCTCAGCTTAATTTCTTTGTCATTGTTTTTCCTCTCTTCTCAGTGTAAAGTTTCTACCAATTAAGTGACCACATGAGAATTTCCTCTCAGTTCCTAGCACTGATTTTCTTCACCGAGCTCCAATCGTGAATCACCAACTATCTACTGGGCATTTCAAACTGGTTGTCCTGGATACATCTACAACTTGCTAGGTCCAAAACAGAACTCATTATCCTCTCCACCCAAATTCCCTATTTCTGTCAAAGGCATCACCATTCTTCTAGTCTCCCATGTTTGCAACTTTGGTACTGTTATAGATTCCTCTATGAATGAATGGACAACTATACTGTTCTACATTACTCCCTCTCCGTGTACTATTAAGTTACTAGGGGCACTGATGTGTCAGAGATAGGACTGACCCCAGGTCTTTCTGACTTTACCTGGCTATATCTGGCTATTTATACCTGACTATATCCTTTCAGTTACCAAATCTTGCTTTGTCCTCTTCTACAACATCTCTTATATTTTTTTCTATACTCATACAACCATCACCTTAGTTAAAGCCCTCATCACCTCTTATCTGGACAATTATAGCAGCTTCCTGCTATAATTCAGACTTTTCACTTGATGGTCAAATACTGAAGCTGAAGCTTGAGCACCTTGGCCACATAATGAGAAGATGGGACTGATGTTGGGAAGAATAGAAGGCAAAAAGAAAAGGGGATGGCAGAATGCGATGGATAGATAGAGTCATGGAAATGATGGACATGAACTTGGATAGACTTCAGGAGATAGTGGAGAATAGAAGGGCCTGGCATCCTATGGACCATGGGGTCACAAAGAGTTGGATGGACATGACTGAATATCAACAACCTAAATGATCTTCCTGCTTCAAATCTCTCCATATTTCAGTCCATCCTCTTCCTTAATTGTCCATTCCCCTATTTAGATTCCAGTGGCTCCTTACTGCCTCCATAACAGGATTTCTTAAACTTTTCTTTTGCCCTTTGGCAAACTATGGTGAAACTTAATACTCTTCTAGTTTGCCCACGTTCAAAATGGAAGGAAATGCTAAATTTCAGTTAGTGAATATCCAAGTGCATGTACTCCATGGCCCCAAGAGCACCTGCTCTTGAGTAAAATAGAAATTCTTTGCTTTGCCCTTTAAAACCTGGCCTTATCCAGCCTTATTGTTCATTATTGTACCTCCTTCACTCACCATTCTAGCCAAACGGACCTTCTCTCTGTTCTTCATACACGGCAGCACTCAATCACCGATATCCATTTCTTTGCATTGACTGCACCTTCTATCTGTACTTTCCTCACCTCAGTCTCTTTAGAACACTCTCTTCCTTCAAAATTCATCTCAAGTACCACTTGTACAAAGCCATCCCCCCATTACTAGTTCTCTCCCTAATTACCCTGTGCTTATTTTATGGTGTGTGTGTGTGTGTGTGTGTAGATATATATGCAAATATACACATACATACAGATACATAAATACAGGTCAGTGATAAAAATTGAAAATAATACCAAGGACAGGTCCTTCGAGTGTACTTCACTGGGTCACAATGCTTTCCATATGCCATGTTAGCATTAAACCATTAATCTCCAGTTGTGGATATATTATTATCTAATCCAAATCTTTTCCTCTATCTACAAGAATAATATGAAATGCTTTATCTAAAGCTAAACTTAAGCTCTATGTAAAATCTAACCACAGTGTTCCCTTTACCTACCAGTTTAGTAATCCCATCAGAAAAGGAAATGAAATGAGTCTGGTGTAACCTGTTGTTGATGAAGCCATGCAGATTCTATGGAGTAGCCTTCTTTCTAGATGTTAGACAACCATTCCTTTCTAGAGTTACCCCAGTCATGCTCAGTGGCCTATAGTTTTATAAATTCTTTTTTATTCTTTCAGAATTGGGACATCTGCCATACTCTGATCTTCTAGAACTTTTTCTATTTCCCATGATTTTTTAGATAGCATTGACAGTGACTTATCTATCAGTCATATCTTCCATTTCTTTCAGGACCCAAGAAAGTAGTTCATTTGGGTCAGGTGACTTTCTTTTCTCAAGGGCAACAAAACGTTCCCTAGCAAAGTAAGATTCTTGAGAGGGTAGTTTGTGTCATGTTTTCTATTCATATTCCCAGTGCTCTGCATGGTGACTTGGAATGTTTTGTTGATTGACAGTGTTTATCTTTTCTTGGGAGAACAGAGCCTCCCAAGAAACTATACTGCCCTCTCTTCTAGCTTTTAAATTGGGAGAACTAGATTACCCTTTTCTCTAGCTTTCAAATCTGTTCTAAGCTAATGCTTGGCAGCTGTAGTAAAGCGTGGGAGTTACAACTGTTCAGAAACGAATCACAAATCTAGGAAAGACGCTACAGACTGCATTCTTTGTTTGGCTCAGTTCAGATGCGCAGAAATGTTCTGAATGAATTGTTCTTTCTTGATGATTTATCACAATCTCAAGTCCCAGGACTGTTCTTCTGATTCATTTGGTATGAATGGCACAGCCTTAGAGCTTTCCTCTACATGGTTTGAAGTCTGTTACCTTTGCTTTGGTCACATTTAATCATTGTGACATCTGACGTAGAAGCAGCTATTTTCGTACAAATACATTGACTTCTCATGCTGCAGTGAATTTCTCCTCCTTTGGTTCCTCAGGAAAGAGACATTCTGGCTAGAATTCTGCACTTATTCATAGACTTTATTCCTTTTCCTGACTTTCTAATCCAGTTTCTTTCAAGGGGCAAGAACATCTTCTGAAGAGGAATACTTTCCCATTTTTTTAGGATTCTTAACTAGACTAAGTTCCTGTAATAGTGGGAATACGACTTAAACTTCTTTTTTGTTTTTTTGCATTTCCACAGGACCTTGTACCTAGTTATTACTTATTAATTTATTACTTAATTCTTATTAGTTGTAATAATCATTAGTTGAGTGGCTCTGATCCATGGTCAATAACCATTTAATGCTAAGGTCTTACGAGTTTCTAGAATAGAGCAAGCTATATAATTTTGAATAATAACTAGTTCCAAATTATGAATTGTCTAGGTCTTACCTTTTCACTTAAAGACATTCATTATTGCCTCTAATACTATCACTGATAGTTAATATTTCTAATGGGGTCATAAATGAGTGTAGCTAATGAGGTAAGACTGGGAAGGGTACTAAGTAGTCCTGGGCGGATTTTTAGACCCTACCTTTTGTCAAATGAATTTGAATGGCTTCATATCTTTTGCCAGCCTTGTGATTAGAGGGCAGAAAGAGAGTGGGAGAGGATGGGAGAAAGGAAAAACTGGAACCTTTTCCCAATTGCTGGAGTACTTTGTGTACTCACTGCTTCCCACACTCTTAATTCTTTCTCTTTGCTCTTCTATACCTTGTTTTTGGAATTCTCTTTGCTTAGCGCTCATATGATCTGTTCATTGGTTAAATCTGGCATGCCCACTTGATCCAGTGACTAGCAGCTCAAAACTTTGATAGTGTTATATCAACTAGTCAGCTCTTACCACTTGAACATTAATTGCCACAATTAACATGTGTAGATTCTCCAGATAGATAGCTATTCTCATACACCTAGTTTCAAAGGGTCAGGGGGAGAAAAGAAGTTTTTAAGGTACGACATTGGACATACATTGTTTACCTGATGGCCTTTTAGCAGTGAATTGCTGACTTGATAGCACCCTGGTCTTAAAAAATTAAAGGAATGACCTCAAGATTGAAGATGGCATCTCTGCCTCCCCTCCCTCCTCTGCCCCATATGATCTCAGGGAAGAATTGTTTGGCAAGATTGGTACTTCATACATGGAGTGTGCATGGTACCTGGTAAACTGATGTATGTGCTCAATAAAATAAGTAAAAAAAAAATTACAGTAAAAAAATGCCATGTAATTGTGAAATACTGGGGCTACTTTTTCTGCCCCTTTCTTCTTGAGATCTTTGAGACTTGATCAGAATGACCTTCCCAGAACCAGATAGCTAAAGACACTCCTTTGGCAATAATGGACAAGTGAATCTTGTGGACTAATTCTACCCCCACAACAATTACTTCCTTCTTTATGTAAAACTTAACAACAGCCACCACCCCACCACCCACCCAGGTATGGAAAATTCTCTGTTTTATTTTCTGCTTTTTATTAAAAACTCAATCATCAACAAACTAGAATGCTTTCTATAAGAAGCTATAAACTTTTGTACTGTGCTTTTTAAAGAATATATAACTTAGCAAAGTAGTAATAAAATTGCCTTGTTTTTGCTTCATCATTAATCTAATGGAGAATGGCTCTTGTTTTATCTTTTTGTTTTTTTCATTTGTATCAGTTTTCTAAATGTCATGTAAATCAGTTCTTTACAAGAGAAATTTTCCATAAAGATATTTTTCCTCCCAAGGAATTGTTTCCTTTCCAATTCTAACTTCATGAATGTGTTTATGCAGAAGCTTTTCGATGTTATATGATCGTAATTATCCCATTTATGTTCCATGACCATCTTTGTCCCTTCTTGGTCAAAGACTTCTCCCTTTTCTGTAGTTGTGAAAGTAATCTTCCTTTTTCCTTTCATTTGTTTATGGCATGATATATCATATTTAGGACAAATATCAATTTGACTCAGAGTTTGAGAGCCTATGGAAGTGTTGTATGTCAAAATTTCTGTATTAACTTTGCTAAGCAATGGGAAAATTTTCTGTGTTGTCCTGAAGTATTTGTCAGTCTCTTCAACTTTTTTTTCCTCACCTTAGTTAAAAGGTCTAGTATATAAACAGACTTCAGAAATATTTCAGATTTGATTCCAGACCCCTGCAATAAAGTGAGCTGCACAAATTCTTTTGGTTTCCTAGTGCATATAAAAGTCATATTTACACTATACTGTGTAGCTTATTAAGTGTGCAATAGTCTAGTCTTAAAAAAGACACCAATGTACATACTTAAATTAAAAATACTTTATTGATTAAGAAATGCTACCCATCACTTGAGCCTTCATCAGTCTTAATCATTTTTCTAGGTGGTGTTTCTTGCCTCCATGTTGATGACTGATTGGGACTTTGGTTGCTCCAGGTTGAATTGGCCATAGCAATTTCTTAAAATAAGACAGCAATCAAGTTTGCCATATTAATTGACTGACTTTTCCTTTCACAAAACATTTCTCTGTGGCATGCAATGATGTTTGATCGCATTTTATCCACAATAGAACTTCTTTCAAAGTTGGAATCAATCCTCTCAGATCCTGCTACTGCTTTATCCACTAAATTTATGTAGTATTTTTCAATATTATTGTGTCTGAGGGTCTACGGAGACTCTCAGATTCTTCCTCAGAGAGGAAGTGAGATCAAAATGGCTAATCACTGGAGCAGCCAAAACACATGCAGCATTTATTAAGTCTTATATAGGTGTGGTTCATGGTATCCCAAAACATTACAATAGTAACATCAAAAATCACTGGTCACAGAGCTCCATAATAATGTGATATGAAATATCGCATCACATCACAACATAACACACTGAAGTGTGACCAGACACAATGTGAGCATATACTGTTGGAAAAATGGTGCTGACAGACTTGCTCCAGGCAGAGTTGCCACAAAACTTCAAATTAAAAACAACTCCCCCCACGATATTTGAGAAGTGCAAGAAAGTGAAGTACAATAAATGAGGTATATATCTATATTCTCCGTAACCTTTTCTTCTCAAGAATCTCATGAATATGCTGTCTCTTTTCTCTGATCTTAAGGATACTGTTATACTTTCAAACAATTGCCTGTTGGGCTTTTAGGAAGCATCTTTATTGTACAGAAGTTGATTTGCATGTATTTCAAGAGGGTGTGGTGTGACTTTCATCCATTATCTCACTTTTCACCCAATCCACCTGCACTCTCCCAACCACCCCTACTTTGTCCTGTTTGCTTTCAGAAAGCAGGCAAAAAAGTTACTAGCCCTCGTTTGATCTCACCATGTTCTTATGTCTTAACCCAATTTATTTGAGAACTGGTTCAGTCTTTGAGTTGTTCATCTTTCGGGGGAAAAACCACACATGACAGATGGCTTTCTGCCTGAACAGTTTGACATTTGTCGAGGTATTTTCAGCCTTTTAACCACCTAAGGGTTCTGTGTTACTTTTTTTTTTTTAAAGATGTTTCAGTCATAGAATAAAGCTTCAGTCAAACGTGATGTGACACCCAGGATGAAATTTCCTCATAGGATCGTAGGATAAAATCTGAAGCCAGGGCATCATGTACCCCACCACAGGTCTGTTTCACTATTCAGCAATCAAGAGGCTAGTTCCTGAGAGTTAAGAGAAAGAGGATGACTTATGACAAAAGGCAATCTTCTAACAAGAAGACTAGTTTCTTTCTTGCTTTGTTTCTCATTGGCATTTTTAAACTGAGATGTATTATTTTCTTAGATGCATTCAACAAGTATATTATGTGTCTGTACTATGTGTATATACTCCATACACTCACTACTATATATGTTACTGTGTCTATATACTACATATACTATGTACTACAATGTTGTAAAGTACCCCTAATTACATACAACATAAGGCAGTTTTCCCATTATTCCCAAGAGAAATCACAGTAGAAACTGTATCTATTGAATTAGATTTTTTTTTCTTAAGACCTTTCCTTGTGGTCTTCTAGGTGGCATTGAAAGATTTCTTGTTTCCCACTACCATTTCCAGACTTCCCTGCCACCATCTGTCATTAACATTTTCCCCTTTAAGGTTCATTTTATTTAAATTTATCTCCCAATTCAGATTCTGATGACTATTATTTCCCTAGATCTTTCTTCTTTTCTCAAATAGGTTCAGTACCTGATTCAATCTTCCTTCAATACACACCCTGATTTTTCACTGTTACCCTCACTTTTTCTCAGTGTACTCAATTCCCATGACCACCTCCTTTCCCCTTACTTCTAAGGTCAAGAGCTCTGACATTCCTTTATCTGGTCATAACTTTTATCATTCAGTCTTTCCCTGTCCATTATTCTCCCTAACTTATCATTATTCTCACTGAGATCCCCATTCCTTTCACCCTTCAGTACTTTTCCACACCATTACTTCTGTTTTTTACTTTTCTTCCTGCCCATTCTTAACTCTAAAGTTAACTAGTTCAATTGTATAGCATTTTCTATTCCTTCATTCTCTTATTTTATCACTGCTTCTATGCTGACAAAATCCAACTTGAATTACTTGTGCCATCTGTCTTCTCCATATTTAAACATGTACTGAAAGTCACACAGCTGCTCTGAGTCCACATAAATTTGTTATCTAAGCTTAAATGAGCCCTTACAGAAGCAAGGCAATCCTTTATTTATCCCAGTCCCCTCAGTGGCTATATATTCTTTGGTGTCATAAAATCTATATTCAAATCATGCTTACTCCCTCTATGACCCTGGAAAAGTCACTTAACTTTTGTGAGCCTCAAGTTTTTCATCTGTAAAATGGATTCTAAGATCTCTTCCATCCATGAACTTGTGATCCTGTTCTCTGCTTAAAGCTACCCCATCACTCCCTACTCCTCATAACTGAATACCTTTGACTCGTACTTTACCAAGAAAAGAGAGGTCTTTCACTTTTGGAATACAGCATTGGACTTGAAGTCTAAAAGCCCTGAATTCAAATCCTGTGCTATATACTTACTAGTTGGGTTATCTTAGGTAAGTCACTTAACCTTTTTTCAGCCTTAGTGTCCTATAAATGAGGTTAATAATAGCAATTGCCTTACAGGGTTGTTACGACAATCAAATGAGATTATATATGTAAAGCATTTTGAACATCTTAAAACACTATATAAATGCTAGCTAACATCATCATCATCTCCACTTTCTTCTGTCTGGGTTTTTAGAATGCCACCCTCTCCTGATTCTCCTCCCTATCTACTTCTTTATTTCTTTTGCTGGGTCCTCTTCCAAATCATGCCACCTACTAATAACTGTTTTGATGTTCTGTCCTTATCTATCTTCTTTCCTTCTATACTTCAGTTCTCATAAGTCTGTAGACCTTTATCTAAAAGGGTTTTTTTTTTTTGTTTTTTTTTTAATGTAATGTGAATTTGCCCACAGAAGTGGGAGAGGAAGAGAGGGAGGGAGAAAAGGGATAAAGTGCCAGGTAGGTTCAAGGACAGGTGAGGCCCCAAAACCTGTGGGGGTGGAGGACAGAAAGATAGCCCAGGAGAAGAAACACGTGGAGTTGGGGCCAGCCAAGTATGGACCTAGCCAGAATCAAGAGGTAGAACATGTACGAGCCAGAAATGGACACGGAAAGGAGATGGAGGCCAAGGTATCTATGGTGGGCAGGTGGGAAAAGTGGGGCAAAAGCCTTAAGCCAAACCCTCACTGGGTCAGAGTGGCTTTTGGAGTGATGGTCTTTCCACATGTCTGTTTTGCTTTCACTTGAAGGGTTTTTTAAAACCCTTTTTTTTTTTTGTTGGAGTAACCAGTCTAGGAGGTCACAGAGTACCTAACCAAGGTGGAGGGGAATGGGAGATAGTACTGTACATTATACTTTACAGTAAAGTTAACAGATTTTTTAATGGATTTTTTATATGGATTTGTTTTAATGTTTTTAATGTGTATTTGTTTTAATTTTTAATGTTTTTTTAAATATAGATTTGTTTTAGAATTCTTTACATTTATACTGTATATAGCTAGCTTTGTATATATTTTTTTTGCATGTTGTCTCCTTGAGGAGTAACCTCCTTGAGGGCAGGGACTATCTTTTGTCTCTTTATATCCGCACTCCTTAGCAGGGTACCTGGCTCACGGTAGGTACTTAATAAATATTTATTGATTTGATTATCATTATCATGTCCCCCTTATCTATATTGCAAACCCTCTTGTAATCATACCTATTCTTTCTTTTTTTTTATTCCCATCTCTGATGAAGAGATAGCCTTTGTCCATTTACCCTCAATCCCAGGGTTACCTGTCTTTATTATTGCCTGTCTTTTATTATTTACCTATCTTTTCTTGCATATTATCCCTGCAGTCATTCTTTTTCACCTTTTTCTCCTGCTTGATGTTTATTTATTTATTTTTTTTAACATTGTATCTGTGTTGGTTGTCTCCTCGTACTGACCACTCTTCTGTCTCCATGGCAATATCATCCTTCTCCTGCTCTGTAACTGTGGATACATCCCAAGGCTCTGGGCCAGGATCTCTTCTCTAATTCCTTCAGTTTTTATCTTCCTTGTAATCTCCAGTGCCATGTCACCAGCTAGCTAACTATTACCCATTTCACACTGGATGTACCAAAGGTGTCTCAAACTTGGTATGTCCAAAACAGAACACATCTTTCCTATTAAGCCCATGCATGACCCTTCCAAATATTCCTGTTTCTATTGAGGGGATCACCATCCTTCCAGTCATTGAGATTTGCAACCTCAGTCTCATTTTCAACTCCCTGTTCTCTCACCCCACATATCCAAAGCATATTTCTGCCTCAAAAGAAATAATATTTGCAAAAAGTTCTTAACACAGCGGCTGGCTAGTAGTAGTACCATATAAATGTTTATTCTCTTTCCTCCCCACCCCACCCCCACCTTCAAAACATCTTGCATCTGTTCCTATCTCTGCCCTTCACAGTCTTAGATTTAATTCTTACATGGAGTATTTCAATAGCCTCCCAAGTGTTCTTTCTGCCTGAAACCTCTTCTTTCTCCATTCTATATTTCATATTGCTGCCAGAATGATTTTCCTCAAGTACAAATTTGGTTGAGTAAGACCTTTACTCAGTTAACTCTGGCGGTTTCCTATTACTTCTGGAGACAAATATAAACTCTTCCGTTTGGCATTTTAAACTCTCCCAATCTGTTTCAAACCTACTTTTCCAGCCTTAGTATGTATTATTCTCCCCCATGGGCACTTCAAGTCAAACGGGACTTACTATTCCTTATACACAATTTACTATCTCCTTTCATCATGTTTTTGTAATGAACCTCCATCCTCACTTCTATATCTTAGCATCCCTAGGATCTTATTCAAGTTACTCCTTCTAGAGGAAGTCTTTGTCTCTCCCTCCCCCTCATTCTCTTTCCCTCTCTCTACCCCTTCCCTCAACCCCTTTCCTTTCCCCTTCTGCGCCAGTATAGATCCATGTTATTTCTCTTGACTACACTTTGTTCTCCTTGAGCACATAACAACTAATTACAACAGCTAGTGTGTACATAGTATTTTAATGTTAGCAGACTAGGGACAGAGTGGGCACCTTAATTAAATGCTTGTGGATTAGTTATAAGGCATGGTGAAATCTATTTTATTAAAACAATAAATTAAAAAAATTTTAAATTAATAATTTATCCTCATTAAATTAAATTAATAAGTGAAATAAATTAAAACAATAAATCAAACAGGAATAGCATGAAGTTTCTAGGTATCTTTCTTCTTTAATGAAACAAACATGGCATTAAGAAGTATTCTTTCAGAGGTTCATGAGAGGCACGAAGCTTAAACTGATTCCATATACATGTTTGCTGTCCCACCACACTTATTTTCGAGACTGAGCCTGACAATTCCAGAGGGAGGGAGCTAAAAATTCCTTGTTGTCAGACACCTGTAAAGTTCCCTGGAGGGCAGGGCTTAGATACAGCTGCCTGAAACCTATTCCTTCGAGACGCTGAGGATTGAAGAGAAAGTTTCTCAGAAGAAACAATGTCTCCAGCTTCATCCAACCTCAGTTCCCAGCGTTATCATCTGGGCATTCTCTCAACTTTGAAAATATCCACCATTTGCAGAATGCTGAGATGCCATATTTAAACAAAATGCTTGTCCTCTGGGAGCTGATAATGCTGTTAGGGTATAAGACACAAATTGTACGATATTGTGTATTATAGAGGCAAAACTATGCGAAGTTTGTAGGGGGAAGCTAGGGATTGGGGGTGGGGACAGTGGTGAACTATAAGGGATTGTTTAATTAAAGAACTAGTATTTGCATGAAACTTTAAAAGGAGTGGGGAGGGAATTTTAGGGGGAGGCATCGGTATTAAAAGACCAAAGCCTGGAAGAGTAAAAAGGCTTATTTGGGGTGGTTGAGCTAGCACTGAGGGTTGATTGGTTTGACCTGCACCCATTTTGTATCTGACTTTGTGCTAGTGTTTGATATGGAAACACAAAAGCTAATGAGTTTCTGTCCTCTGGGAATCAATCAATCCACATGTATTAAGCTGTGCTGAGCACAGCTTTATGCATTAGAGATGCATATATTGTAAATAGAAAATAGAAAAACAGTCCCTCCCTTAGAATCCCCTTGACACAAAGGACATATAAAATGCGCAAATCTAGAGAACTCTAGGGAAGTGGGGGGGAGGGGGTGAACAATTACAGAAGCAAGAACCTCAAAAGGTGTCATGAAAAAAATAACACTTCAGCTGAGTATTAAGGAAACCAGAGAATTCAAGAAATGGAAGTGAGGACAGAATGCATTCTAGGGATGGGGGAAACCCACGTGCAAACACACAGAGAAAGGAGGTAAAGTAGCACATCTGAGGGACTGCAAGAAGACCAGTGTGTTTAGATTTAGTGTGTGTTAGGGAGAAATACATAATATGACTAGAAAGGTGGGTTAGGTACAGGTTTTGAAAGGCTTTAAATGCCAAAGTTGAAGAGTTTGCATTTGATCCTTGAACTAATAAAGAGCTGTGATAACTTGAGTATGGAGCTGATGTGGTCACACCTGCCCTTCAGGTGAAACTCTTTGGCAACTGTGTGGAAGATAGACTGAAAAAAGGAGAGACTTGAGGCAGGGAGACCTATGGGCAATGTAATATAAAAAAATGTCATCATTCTTGGCAGGGTGGGGTGTGGATAGCTTTGGGAGCTTCAACTGAGGTTAGTAGCTGTAAGAGTGGCAGGGGGGAAACACAGATATGAGATATATTGATGTAGAAATGAAGAAATTTGTTAGATTTTTTTTCACCCCACCAGCCACATACCTGAATATTCTTGCTTTAGAATTCAACCATATCCCAGTACTATGCCTTCTTCAATCTAAAACTTTAAAATGTTGATTAGAAGAACCTGTGCTACTTCTCACACACTCAGCCTGTCTTCTATAAGGTTTTTCTTTTCTTTGGTCTTATCATTCCTTCTCTCCCCTGGTGCCCTCCTTCTTAAAGTTAAGGAGGTTGAAAATTTTTATAATCATATTCCTAGTATTTAAGCATGAATCTTGAAATCCTGAAGGATAAGAGAAGAGGGGAAATAGGTATTAAATCATTGAGAAAATAATAAATATATGAAAAAGCATTTGAGGTGTCTACTGTGTGCTAAGTGCACAAGGCTGGAGATAGATATGAAAGAAAGTGTTTGCACTAGAGGAGCTTATATTTTTAGTGGAGAGAGCACTAAGGGACAGTGATGGCCACAAAGCAGTGTTTTGGTTTGAAAAGTTACCAGGATAGTGGGTAGGGCCATGGGGACATTGACTGACATTCTTTCAAATAGGAATGGTAGTATTGGAAAATTAGGAGGTTATTGTTCTAGAGCAAAAGCTTGTCTTCTCAGTCTAGGCCTTCCAACCAATATGCAGATATATGTGTATTTAGGTGCATAGGAAGAATATAAAGAAAATAATTACAAAGTAATTAGATACTAGATAATTTGAGAGGGAGGGTGCTAGATTTTGAAGGGATCAAAAACATCTGAAACTATGTGCGTTGTGCAGCACTGCATGTTTATTGGATTGTGTGTCATCATTTTTTATAATAATAGTTTATAATTAGAGAAAAATAGATATAGCTTTGATGTCTTTCTAGCTCTGCATTGATTAATGCCTTCATGTTGTCTTTCCATGCATGATAAGACATTGTTTAGGACATGAGTTTCTTGGCTTATAGAATATTTACTTTTCCTTCAGCTACATTTTAGGGAGAAATTTTTAGTTCCAAATTTGTCTGACAATGCTTAATACCAGTAGGGACTTGTGGCATATAACGGAACAGAAAGGAGGCAAAACGTAATCAGATTGAAGGCAAGTATTTTCATAAAAATAGAAAACAGCATATATCATCAGTGCAATATATTTTTCTCATTATAGATGTTTATTAGATATATCATAATCATAGTGGTTCTGGGTAATAATGGCAGATATTTATAAAACACTAAGTATATTCTAGTTTGATTTTCACAACAGTCTTGTAAGTTAAACATTCTTGTCTTTGTTTTATCAAAGAAAAGTCATGCTCAGAAATTAGTAGTGTGGCCATGCTAGTAAACCATTAAGATGAAATTCAGATCCAGGTTTCTTTCTAAACAATTAAGTTGAAATTCAGACCCAGATCTTCCTAAGCCTCAGTTCAGTAGGTCAGGGTCTAATGAGAGAATTTTATAGTCTAGTAACATTTTTCTAATAGATTGTTGGTGGTTTAAATTTTTTCTAATAGCTACATGTTTGACTGCTCAAATCAGTAGCATGCATAGTTAAGCCTGAAACCAACAAAGAAATAATCTGTAGTTTTGCCATGAGGCATAGTTAGCTTTTCACCCTGATTTGGCAAAGAAGGGATAGCTGATACGATAAATTCTGGGTTTGTATTTCTCAAACTGCCGGCTACTGTGTGCTCTGGAAAACTTCAAACTTTTGTAACTTGTGTTTGTTCTTTCTCTCAGGATCAATAACTCATCCTGAAGTCTAATGACATTTCCCCCCAGATTTACAAGAATTTCTTTCTTTTTCTCCCCTCTTTATTAAAAAAAAGAAAATTATTCTTTTTCCCCCCATACCCCTGTAACATGCTATTTGGAAAATTAGAATTGGTAACTGGCAAATTATTGAGTGTAGGTGTACGTATAGCATAGATATGCAATTATACTGATGATAAATGTAACATTCTCGGTAAATAGAGAAATTCATTTTTTGTGTCTTCGTTGTAAACTAGTTGTAAACACAGTTAATCTAATGTTTTACTGAAGCAATAAACCTGTATTTCCCGGACTTCTTAAAACTGTATGTTTATAGTGTTAAGTGAGAAATTATGCTAGATTCTCTGGAAAGATGATAGTTTTGAAGCTGTAGGCTTGTCCTAATTTTCACATTTTCCTTCTCTATGAACTTCTGCCCTACTGCTTTCAAACATCTCCCTATTCTCAAGAGACCATTTGACCTTAACGTCTTTTCAAACTATCTTCCTATATTTTTCTGCCCTTTCATAGAAACCGCACTCAATCTACATTGCTTTCACTTTCTTATTCCCACTCCTCATTCCATTGAAATCTGGTTTCCATTTCTACCACTGGAATTAAACTGGCCCTCTCCCCCTCTGTGTCTGCCTTGTCCTTCTCTCTCCCTCCCTTTCTGCCTCTCTCCCTCTCTCTTTTCCTCCATCTAATCTCTGATTTTCTCATCTCCCATGGGTTTAACTGTAATCTCTATCCAGACAACTCCCAGATGTATTTATTCCATCATCTGCCTATTGGATAAAAGGATATTCTGTAGACCCCTTGAACTTGGAATATCCAAAAGAAGACTCTTGCCTCCTCAAACTCAATACATACTATGCCTCTTTTTCTGCTGAGGGTACCATAATCCTCCAGTCACCCAAGTTTGCAATATTGGAGTTATTTTCAATTAATCACTTTTAGTCACTATTCATTAGCTCTCAGAAAGTTACCAAGGCCATTAAAGGTCACTGACTTCATCAAGGTCACACAGCCAGTATGATGGGACTTGAAGCCATGTCTTTTTGAATCCTAGACAAGAGTAAGGAAGAGTTGAATTAAAATATGACTTACTAGCAGTATGACCTCAGGTGAGTCATTTGATCTCTACCTCAGTTTCCTCAAATGTAAAAGGGGATAATAAGAGCACCTACCTCCCAGGGCTGTTTCCAGGATCAAAGGAGATAATATTCATAAAGTGCTTAGCATAGTGCCTAGCACACAGTAGGCACTTAATGCTTGTTTCTTTCCTTTTTCTCTTCTTCCTTTCCTTACTCCCTCCTCTGTCATACCTTTCTGTGACACTTATAACTTTAGAATTTCACTAATTAAAGAAAAAAGTTTCCCATCAGTTTAACATGGCATAATAGCAATAGCTTAATGGCTAAAGAGAGAACCTGGAATTCAAGAAAAGTGGGTTTGAGTCTTGCCTCTGATATATACTAGTTGTATCACTCTGGGCAAATGTCTTGATTTCAGTTCCTTGCTGATAATTGGTAGCAGTTTTCTGATGGATCTCCCAATAAAGTCCCAGTTTTGCTTTTTAAGGCTATATATGTAATGATGTTTTATGGGTACCATCTACTTCATTAAAACAAAACAAGCCTAAAGATAGAACTTTTCTTGCTATCCTGGTGTTTGTCCTTTATTTTTGCAAAAGTTAGCAGAAGGAAAGGAAATCTTCTACTCTCACTGTTAAGTGACTTTCTGCCATTTGTATTTTTGAACTAACCTTCAATGAAATCTGGAAATCCACTTAATCTTGAACATTCTGGCTTCTCACACATTCCTAATACAAAAAAGGAAAAGACCTTTGTACCAGTAAAAGGTTATTTTTAACTTGAAGTCCTATATTTGGGACTCATTACTCTGTATACTTTCCTGGGTTGAGAACCTTTTTAAAGTTAAAAATATTTTTTTGGTAAAGTTGTTAGCTCCCTCCCCCCAACTCTGACTCACTTTAGATCCATCATACACTATCATTATTCCAATGTAGAATCAAAGCCAGTATTTCAGAGCAAAGGGTAATTGTTTTGAACTTGCCTCTGTTTTGAAATATTATTGATCTGTTTACTAATGTTAACTGCTTGGTAATATCTGTGCCCTGTTTCCTTCTTGTCCTTTATATTTAACTGTCAAGAACAGTTCTCCACAGATTTCTCTTTTAAGCTATCCCTTGCACAGAGACTTTTCCCTCTCCATAAACAGCAGTGATAGATGGTATTTCTCCCTTCTAAGGATCAACTTAGTCAAGTTTAGAGACCCTCCTTACTAGGACAGTTATAGAATAATGACTTTTTTGGCCATAGCAACTATTGGTGACCATGTGATAAATTATAGAGGCATTGCTATCTCTGGTGTTAGCAAGTGCCAGAGCAAGAGCTGTAAAACTTTTAAGTTTTGAATTATGGGTATATAGCCAAATATGCATTTAAAGCTTCCACATCCTACATTTGTATGTGTGAAGGTAATCTTGAATCAGGATCTCCAGGTCTAGTTTAGGCCAATCTGGTAGTTTAGGTTTGAGATTGAATTGAAATGAGATATTTCTGGAACATCTAATAGTTAAAAGGTTTAATAAGTCGTAGCAAGAAAAGGATATTCATACAGGATACAGCATGATTCAACAGAGCATAGCTTCTGTGCTTCTGTATGGGCCATGCTGTGAGATGGTCAGAAGTCTATGGGAGTAAATTGGTTTTTTTGTACTTATACTATCCGGAAGGTATGCCAGGAAGGTAAGTGGTTTGAGTCTTAATTCCCAGAGACAATTCTTAAGGATGGAGATAATTCTTCAAGGTGGTTTTAATATCTTTGAAGGAAAAGCTAGCCTAGTTCACTTGGCAGATAGAGTTCTGATCAGAGTCTTAGATAGTGAAAATACATGCACCAGCAGATTCTCCCAGGTTTTGCGTCTGCCTGACATTCAGGTGATCTTCCAGCCTAGTTGCTGTGGAGTATCTCCAAACTTTAAGTTTGGCCATGTTGTGATGAACCCTTTTTTGGTGCTGACAACTCATAAAATCACTCACTAGTGTAAAGGTCCTTAATTTTTTTTGTGTCATAGACCCCTTTGGAAATGAAGTGAAGCTTATGAACCCCTTCTTAGAATGATGTTTGTTTATATTCACAATTGAAGGAAATGTCAAATTTCATTTGGAGGATAATGAAAATAAAGGTGTAATTTTGTTTTCCTGTATGAGTTCATGGACCCCCTGGTATCTATTAACAATTTGTGGTTTTGTTTTTTAGTCCTAGGTAAGACTAAAGTACTGGCACATGGTAAAAGCTGTCAACTGTGTATATGGGAAAAGTGCTCACAAAATTGCTTATTTATTGAAATACAAAAAGCATCCACACAAAGTTTGGCAAGATCCTTTTTTTTAATACTTGATTATGGATATATAAAAAAGGATTCAAGTGCACTTCATGTATATTTGGGGGATTTTGAAGATTTTCTGAATGCTGTACTGACCTAAAAACTAAAATACTAATGGCTTACTTTCATATGGATGGCTTAAGTTTTAAAAGGAACTGGACTTAACATTAGTCACTTGAGATTAGTCAGGAACTTTTGTAGCGTAATAGAATTTAATGGAAGTATTTGGAGATTCTTCCCCAGGTAACTTTACTGCAGTGCAATCACTTCTGCCTGACTTATATAGTGAGTATTGAAAGGTATTGATTCAGACTATCTACCAAAAAGGATCTGTGCATATATTAAGCTGATGGTGCTTTTTGTAATTTATATTTTCCATTATGTATGGAGTTATCCTTTCCAAAAACCAGCAGGTCATTTAGCTTTCCATTTTATATAGAGTATATCTTTACATTATTTTAAAACATAAGCTCATGGAAATACCTGTCATTAAGAATGACACTAAGTAATGTGAAGTTTTGCATGTGTAAGCTATTTGGTGATAAAATGGAATTACATTGTGCAGACATTATACAGTGAGAGAGCAATGTCAGCTGCTTCACATTCACCAGATTGTTATTAGCGCATATAAGTATGCCCTTTGTTACGCAGTGATGAGATAGTCTAGAGCTAGGGTGCAAGCTTTTTTGGTTCTGCAGTCTTATCAGTAAAAAAAAAATCATTTTGAGCTGCACCTCCATTATGTATATGTTTACTGATTTACAAATTATATACCTGTACTAATTAGAAATTGAAGGATATGAAATATCTTGTCCTGAAGTCAATAAGAAGACACTGGAGTTGATTAAAGAGGAGAATGGCATGGTCTGGAAGTGAACTGGAGAAAAGAAAGACTCCAGGCAGCAGACCACTTAGGTTCTTGTAAAATAGCACAAGTGAGCTGTGATGGAGATTGAACTAGGCTGTCAGCTGGTTGAGTAGAGAGAAGGAGCCAGCTGAGAGAGATGTGGAGGTAGAACAAACAAGACATGGCAAAAGATTGAATGTGAGACACAGGAGATGATGCCAAAGCTGGGAGAACTGAAGTGATTGAAAGGGGTGATATCTTCAGAAGTAATAAGGAAGTTTGGAAAGGAGTGTGTGTGTGTGTGTGTGTGTGTGTGTGTGTGTTTAAAATGATGTAATGACATCTGCCATGAAGACCACAATCCATCCAGGGCTTCTCATCCTGTGTAAGTCTGTCCTACTTAAACTGAAGAGAGAGGTGGGACTCTTACCACACATTCCTGCTGCCACTTGCAGAGCAGGCAATCTCAGCTTTGAGGTGAACTGGGTGGTGGTAGCATTGGGGCAGGATTTCCCCTTTGGCACATGCACAGCTGTTGGCTGTGGGTGGCTGGGAGCCCTGAGAGACAGAAGCTGAGCTCAGAAGGTTTTGTTGGCTAACCTTACAGTTGGCTATTGCAACAGAGGTAAGAGGAGACCCATCTTCCCATCATTAACTTGATTGATGTGTCAGTCAGTAAACATATCTTAAGTGCCTACTGTGTGCTAGGTACCTTGCTAACCATTGGAGGTACAAAGAAAGGCAAGAGATAGTCCATGCTCTTGAAGTGCTCACAGTCTAATGGGGAAGACATGGAAACAACTATATACAAACTATATACAGGACAAATTAGAGATAATCAACCGAGAGAAGGGCCCCGGTATTAAAGAGGATGGGGAAAGGCTTCTTGTAGAAGTTGAAATTTAAGCTGAGATTTGAAGGAGGCCAGGAGGTAGAAATGAGGAGGAACGAACAGCATTCTATATATGGGGATAACTAATGAAACCCTTCCTCTCATCCCCAGCCCCACGTGTCTGGAGATTGAGTGTCATGTTCTAGAGGCAGCAAGGAAGCCAATGTCACTGGATTGCAGGGTATGTGGGGGAAGTGAGGTAAAACGACTGGGATGGAAGTTGAAGGCTTTGAATGCCAAACAGGAATTTATATGTGATTGTATAGGTGATAGCATTGGAGTTTGTTCAATAGATTAGTGGCATGGTCAGATCTTTGCCTTCAGGAAGATTGATTTGACAACTGAGTGGAGTACAGACTAGAGTGAGGAGAAAGTTGAGGCTGAGGCCACTGTAGTACTCCAGATATGAACCAATGAATACCTGTGTTAGAGTAGTTTCAGTGTAAGAGGGGAGAGAGAGTCATATATGAGAGATACTATGATGATCAAATCAATAGAACTTGGCAACAAATGAGATATGAGGGTAAGAGAGGGTGAGGAATGAAGGAAGACTCCTAGGTTGTGACCTTTGATGACTAGGAGGATGGTACCTTTGACAGTCAAGGGGGGGCGGTGAAAAAAGGGGAGGAGAAGTTAAGGACGTGGCCCCCTAGGGAGCCCCATTTCCCACTTTGGAGACTACTAGCCTAGAGGGCTGGTGTAAAATGTATTTTTATACCAGATAAGCAATGTCTACCTTCTGGCCAATTGTATCCTCTGATACAGAATTCACTGAGACACATCTCCTATACAAGTTGGAGCTCTTACGGAGTTCAATGTGAGCTGTCCCTGATAAGTTCTGAGACTATTTTTATACAGAGCAGAATTCCAACTATGGCTGGGCAACAATCCACTGACACATTTTGGCAAGTACTAAATTGCATACCATGAGCCAGAGATCATAGATTTAGAGCTGGAAAGAACCTCAGAAATCTAGTTCAACCCCACTCCCCTGGCCTCATTTTATAGATGAGGAAATGGAGGCCTGAAGAATTGAACTGACTTTCCTAGCTACACACAGTCACTATAATGGTTAAACTTCAACCTAGCCCATCATCCCCCAAATTCCTAGGAAAAGAAATCTTTACCTGTTGCTTCTATTCTCTAACTTCCCTTCGCAACCCTTTGCCTTTTAGTTTACAACCTTATCATTCATTTAGAATGTCTTTTTCAAAATTACCAATGATCTCTTAATTTTCAGTCATCTTTCATTCTTCTTAGCCTCTCTGTGGCATTTACACTGTTTGTCACCTCCTGGGTACTTCACGTTTTTGTGCCACTGTTCTCTTCTCCTGGTTTTTTCCTTCCTATATGATCATTCCTTCTCAGCAAAGTCTTCGCTGGTTCTTTTTCAATATTATGCCTTCTCTCTATGGGGATCCAAGGTTCAGTCCTGACCATTCTTATCTCTTAACATTCTTTCATTTAGGGACTTCATCAGCTCTTATGGGTTTAATTATAATTTCTGTGTAGTTGACTCTAAAATATTTCAAACTGGATGTCTCACAAGCATCTCCAATTAAACATATATAAAACCAAGCATGTTATCCTCAAACGACAATGCCTTCCTAACTCAAACGACAATGCCTTCCTAACTGTCCTATCTGAAGAGAGCGCCTTCCTTCCAGTCACCTTAAGTGTGAAACATTAACTGTGTGAATTTGAGAGTCTTTTGAAACTTGTGTTTGATTTTTGATGTTTTATTTTATTTTGCTTCTCCTTCATAATTTTAGGGCTTATTTATTTAGGACTACATCTGTGACTTTTTTTTATACCCATGACTGGTAAAGAACTCTCATTAAGGAAATTATCACTACTAATACATATAAGCAACTATTTCATAACTTTAAATTTAAGAGAATTACCAGGGGCATTGAGAAATGAATTCCGTTGCTCAGGGTCACACAGTAATTTATATTTAATGCATTTGCTTATTTAAATGGAATTATAACCTGCAAATATAAAATGTAGGGATAGGGGACTGGACCTATGAATTTATTACTAGAGGGCATTCCCAAAGGGTGGAAAGCCTTCTATCAAGGGAAGTCAGAATCTTCTCTCCAACCTTCTAGAAGGGTCTTAGTAATTTTCCTGGATCACTGAAAACTTAAGTGACTTGCCTATAGTCACATAGCTAATATGTATCACAGGTGGGGACTTGAACTCAAATTTTCCTTATGGAGCCATTTCTCTTTTTATTTATTTATTTTTAATTTATTTGTTTTAAGTTTTCAACATTAATTTCCACAAAATTTTGAGTTCCAAATTTTTTCCCCGAACTCTCTGCTCCCCCCACTCCAAAATGCTGAGCATTCTAATTACCCCTATCATCAATCTACCATCCCTTCTAACATCCTTCCCTTTCCTTATCCCCATCTTCTCTTTTGTCCTGGAAGGCAAGATAAATTTCTATACCCCATTACCTGTATTTCTTATTTCCTAGTTGTATGCAAGAACAGTACTCAGCAGTTGTTCCTAAAACTTTGAGTTCCAACTTCTCTTCCTTCCTCCCTCTCCACCCATCCCCATTGGGAAGGCAAGCAATTCAATATAGGCCATATCTGTGTAGTTTTGCAAATGACTCTATAAGAGTTGTGTTGTGTAAGACTAACTATATTTCCCTCCATCCTATCCTGCCCCCCGTTACTTCTATTCTCTCTTTTGACTTTGTCCCTCCCCAAAAGTGTTGACTTCTAATTGCTCCCTACTCCCATTGCTCTCCCTTCCATCATCCCCCCACCCTTCTTTTCCCCTTCTCCCCCACTTTCCTGTATTGTAAGATAGGTTCTCATACCAAAATGAGTGTGCATTTTATTCCTTCCTTTAGTTGAATGTGATGAAAGTGTTTTCTCTCTCACCTCCCCCCTTTTTCCCTCCATTGAAAAGTCTTTTTCTTGCCTCTTTTATGAGGGATAATTTGCCCCATTCCATTTATCCTTTTCTTCTCCCAATATATTCCTCTCTCACCCCTTAATTTCATTTCTTTTAGATAGGATCCCATCCTATTTAACTCATCCTGTGTTCTCTCTCTCTCTCTGTGTGTGTGTGTGTGTGTGTGTGTGTGTGTGTGTGTGTGTGTAATCCCACCAACTACCCAGATACTGAAAAAAGTTTCAAGAGTTACAAATATTGTCTTTCCATGTAGGAATGTAAACAGTTCAACTTTAGTAAGTCCCTTATGATTTTTCTTTCCTGTTTACCTTTCCATGCTTCTCTTGATTCTTGTGTTTGAAAGTCAAATTTTCTTTTCAGCTCTGGTCTTTTCATCAAGAATGCTTGAAAGTCCTCTATTTCATTGAAAGACCATTTTTTTTTTCCCCTGAAGTATTATACTCAGTTTTGCTGGGTAGGTGATTCTTGGTTTTAGTCCTAGTTCCTTTGACTTCTGGAATATTGTATTCCATGCCCTTTGATCCCATAATGTAGAAGCTGCTAGATCGTGTGTTATCCTGATTGTATTTCCACAATACTAAAATTGTTTCTTTCTAGCTGCTTGCAGTATTTTCTCCTTGATCTGGGAACTCTGGAATTTGGCTACAATGTTCCTCAGGAGTTTTTCTATTTGGATCTCTTTCTAGTGGTGATCAGTGGATTCTTTCAATATTTATTTTGGTCCCTGGTTTTAGACTATCAGGGCAATTTTCCTTGATAATTTCATGAAAGATGATGTCTAGGCTCTTTTTTTTGGCATGGCTTTCAGGTAGTCCCATAAGTTTTAAATTGTCTCTCCTGGATCTATTTTCCAGGTCAGTTGTTTTTCCAATGAGATATTTCACATTATCATCCATTTTTTTCATTCTTTTGGTTTTGTTTTGTGATTTCTTGGTTTCTCATAAAGTCATTAGCCTCCATCTGTTCCATTCTAATTTTTAAAAGAACTGTTTTCTTCAGTGAGCTTTTGAACCTCCTTTTCCATTTGGCTAATTCTGCTTTTTAAAGCCTTTTTGTCCTTATTGGCTTTTTTGGACCTCTTTTGCCAATTGAGTTAGCCTATGTTTAAAGGTGTTATTTTCTTCATCATTTTTTTGGGTCTCCTTTAGCAAGTTGTTGACCTGCTTTTCATGATTTTCTTGCATCTCTCTCATTTCTCTTCCCAATTTTTCTTCCACCTGTCTAACTTGATTTTCAAAATCCTTTTTGAGCTCTTCCATGGCCTGAGACCATTGAATATTTATTTTATATGTTTGAGATACAGAATCCTTGACTTTTATGTCTTTCCATGATGGTAAACATTGTTCTTCCTCATCGGAAAGGCGGGGAGAAGATATCTGTTCACCAAGAAAGTAACCTTCTATAGACTTATTTTTTTCCCCTTTTTTGGACATTTTCCCAGTCAGTTACTTGACTCCTTTGTCAAGAGTAGGGTATACTCTGGGCTATCTGTAAGATCTCAGTTCCTCCAAGGTGGCACAATCAAGTGTATACACTGGTCTGGGAGCAACCAGAAATTTTTGTGCCCAGAATCTGAGTAGTAGAGTTTCCACTCTACAGTCACCTGGCCTCCAGTTCCACCAAGCCAGCACTAGGGGCTGAGATTTAGATGAGCTGTAGGAGCAGGGCTGCCATTCAGTGTGAGGTAAAGATCAGCTGCTGAAATCCCCCAGGAGGATTAGGTGGGGGCAGGGCAGACACACAGTGCTGAGGTAGCATCAGCTGCCCCCAGGGGCTTTATGAGGATTCTGGCTGCTGTAGGGGCCGCTGGGGGAGCTGCATGTGCTGCCAGATGCGGCCTCTGCCACCGCTGCCTGAGGCTGTAGCTATGGGAAGGCCCTTCTCTCTTCTCGGCCAGCTGAAAAAACTCTCTCACTGACCTTTGGCGCCTGTGGGTGGAGGGATCTGGGAACAGCTGCTACTGTGGCTGGGGATTCTGCCCCTAGGGCCTGCTCATGTACTCCTCCCCATGCTGTGCTTGGCAGCTAAGGCTGGGTTGGGCTCAGCTCTATGTCGGGTGCAACGTATCCTGTCGGCCTTTCATGTCACCCTGGGCTGGAATTCTCCTCCACTCCATTTTTCTCTGGCTTCTGCTGCTCTAGAATTTGTTGAGAGTCTTTCTTTACAGGCATTTTATGGGCTGTGGGGAAAGAGCTAGTATATGTGTGTCTTTCTAATCCACCATCTTGGTTCCACCCTGGATCCATTTCTTGATTTGCTGTGCCTCACTGAGAATATCCCTATTTGAAAACTAGGAAAGGAAATATTAGCTTTGGGAAAGTAGAGTTTACTTAGCTAAAGAATTTTGACTACCCCCTTTTAATCCCTCCCCAATACATAACAAGAGAGAGTGTGAGTGATTAAGTGTGTTTATGTGTATGAATACGTGCTTACACACACTTGGTATAATATAAAGTATTTTGCATCAGAGTCTTGTATTCAATTCCATCTTTATCATTTGTCACTAGTGTGACCTTAGGGAAATCACTTAATATCTCTGGATCTTAATTTTCTTATCTATAAAATGGGAGTTGGACCAGATGAACATCTAAGGTTTTTTTCTGAGCTCCTAAGTGTGTGATGCTATTATGGGTCTTTTCAGCTCTGAATTTGTGATCCTATTATATACACACATACACAATCACATATCTACACTCATATGTGCATGTATATATTACACACATGCATATATATATACACACATATATATATACATATACGTACACATGTGTGTATGTACAATGGTATAATGCAGTGAATAAGTCTCCAGCCTCAGAGTCAGAAAAACCTGTGTTCAACTTTTGCCATAGACTCTACATCTCCTTTCTAATATGTTGTGTGTGTTGTTTGTGTTTATGTATGTAGTTTTTCAGGGGGAAAAAATTCTGGATCTATCACCTGATGTAGATCAATAACACCTGATGTAGAACATCTGTAACTTAGGGATGCAAGGCAGAGTATGAATCTAAATTCTTTCTGAAAGCAAGGTTGACCCCCTACTGTGTAGAATACTCATGTGAGTTTCTATTTTTTGTGTTTATATTAATAAAGAGATAGACTAAGACAGATACTGAGACATAGAGAGAGACCAAGAGAGACAGAGACTATTTTCTAAGATTTCCAGAAAATGAAAGAAAAATTGCTTGTTAATTCAAATTCAACATTTCAAGAGTGACAAGCCTAAATACAGACATTAAATGGAACAATCCTGGGCTTTGTCCAAAAGCTGGGAGTGAGATTTCAGTGCAGATTTTTTTTTCCTTGGTCTCCTCCTGAGCGTAGTTTTCAAGGGAGGTAGCCCCTGTCCTTGGTGTCTAACTCTACCCAATTACCCAATAAAGCAATTATCGCACATGACTACTTATATAGAAAATTACATAATAGGGTGGAGTAGTTGCCAGATATCAAATCAGCTTCCTTCTTGTTACCCTCTTGATGATTAGAGATGTTGCCTTTTAAAACACTTGCATTAAGATTGTGGCAATTCACATATAGTAATTAAAATCTAATAAAGAACTTTCTTCTCTCTCTATGCTGGTAGTCCCTGATAGTATTGGAGTTTCAGAATATTTTTCCTTAGCTGTATAACTGCTAAGAGTATTTATTACTTGGAATGTAGATTTCTCCTAGCCTTTCTAATATCACGTTGGGCTTTGCTCAGTGAAATGATATATTAGATATGAAACTCTCTCCTTTTCCCCACCCTGGAAAGAAAAAGCCATAGTTTTAGTGTCCTCTTCTCTCCCTCTCCTCCCTGCTCCCCAGGCATTCAGACTTTAAAAAAAATCCTCCAATACTCACTTTCTGGATCCTGAGTCCTTGCCAGCAGGTAGGCGGCAGAGAGTTTGGTGCAAGCCTACTGCAAACCATCTTGCGGGTTATAAGACTCACTAGTCTGGGTCTCTGCACTTTCTAATCAGACAGAACTCGGGCTGCAGTCTGCTTTGCTTAATGTAGGCCAAGCAGAATTTGCTTTAGCTCCTTCTTGTGGGGTGAGGGGAACTGGGGGTATGTGTTGGTAGTCACTGAAACCTCGGTGGTTTCCCTACCCCAAGGCCAGGAATAGATAAGAGGCAGCACATGTAATTCTCTCATCCCTTTTGCACTTTTTTACTTCTTGTGGCTGGGCACAGTCATAGTCTGCTGCCTGTGGAAGGAGGGAAGCTATAAGGGAATGGGGAAGTTGTCCTTGTGGATGCACTGCAGCTGCCAGCCATCTTTAGCCTTGAGCCAGGACTGGCTCAACACTGGGAATTTGCTTGTTCTCTTGCCATTGGCCCCCAGAGACTAGTGGAAGGAGGGACTTTGGAAGTTTATTGTAAATTCCTAAAGGATTTTTCTTTGTCTTGGATTTTGTCATCTTTTTGAATTCAGCTAGAAATACCCTATATTTGGTGCATAATTCCTCTGGGGAATGCAAGTTTTAAGTGGCTTAGAGAAAGTGGCTATTTTGTTATCTTGCTTGATTAAGTAAGGAAGAAATAAGGCTCATGTGTTTGAGGGTAATAACTGCAAGTTTCTATGATTAGCAGGCAAAAAGGTTCCTTCAAAAAACAAACATACCTCACTACAGAGGTAAACCTCAAAATTGCTGTAGTTAAACCCCAGAAGCAAATTTTCAGTGGCTTCTTTGAAAATATAACTGCAAAGGTATGGATTATGGGTTGCTAAAAATAGAGGTATTGAAGCATATTCACCTCCAAGTTAGTAAAGACTCCTGGACTTTGGTATTTTTGTAGCTGAACAGGTATCCTTGAACCCTGTGATTCATGTTACATTGTAACAGGACTGAGAATTGAATGAGTCAGGTAATTGACAACATCAATTTAGAATAATTTTTTTAAAATCATCTTTTCTATTAGTGGTTGATATCATTTAAACAGTATGGACCATACATCCATAAATTTAGAGCTGAAAATGAAGAGCACTCAATTCAACTCTCTCATTTTACATTTGCCATTTCCTACATTCAGAATTCTAAGGTGATACGGTGTAGTCAGAGTATAGGATTTTGAGACAGAAGACTTGAATTCAAATCCTGACTTTGCCACTTTAGCTGTGTGACTTTAGGCAAGTTGTTTAACCTGTCTGGGGCTTAATTATTCAATCATGTGCAAAAGGAGAATATTGAATTAGCTGATCTTGTTGATATTCTTTTTTTTCTCTAAATCTATGACCCTACAAAAATCGTATACACCTATAACAAGATTTTTTTTCTCCTCTGTACCCAGAATTGCCTATTAATAGCTTTTGACACATTTTATAATCCTAGATGTAGAGCCTTAAGAAAGTTAAAGATTTAGTTTAACTTAAATTTTTATTACAAATTTTGTAACTGTCAAAAAACAGTAAGTTGAGCAAATACATAAAAATAGGGCAAAAGCCTTAGCTTTTGCTAAGTCGTTTATTAAGGTAGAAAAAAAAAAGAAATAAACCCCGTCTTTTTTCAAGACCCGTTCAAAATTTCTCTCCCCATAGATATTTTTTCGTAGGTTAACTTTAGAATAGGTCACTATGACTGCCTTGCCTATAGTCTGATATGAAATTGTCATCATCATAGAGACTGGATTTCTCTAAATGAGAAAAACTCTAAGAAAAAAATATAAAAGTTAGTACCCCACTTTTTAGTGAGACTTAGATATATATGTTTAGGTTTATTTTATTTTATTTTTCAGTAAGGCCAATGACCTTTTTCATTTCAGTGGACATAATTATGGCACTCTACACAAATAGGATTCCATTATATAAAGCGAGAACTGTAGCAACTAAAGTTAAACATAGAGGGAGAGGTGGAAAATAAAAAGTACTGGATTAAAATAATGAAATTCCTTGTTCAGAAGTGTGGGAATACACACTTTCATAGATGGATACTTTCAGAGACAAGACAACTAGATAAAATTATGCAAGCATTTAGTTTATATTGAAAATAACAAACTTGGATATATCAGCATAAACCTTTTATGATGTTGCTACGCTCTCCTCTCTGATTTCCTACTGCTGCCCAATGCATAGTCTTTTCTCCCTATTGAGTTATCACTCTTAACAATGTAACCCTACACTATCCTTATATCCTCGAATCTCTGTCCCCCACATTCTATTAAGATTCATGCCTTGCCAAACCTCAATCCTCAGTCACCCCAACATCCATTTTCACTTCTTTTCACATACTTTTGAACACCTCTGGTGAAAGTCACCCTACCATGACAGTTGGGCCTACTGCAAATTTGTTACTTAATCTCTGTTGGGCCATTACTGCTGCATTACTTTCCCCATTAAATCTCTATCAAACCACAATGACTGTTCTTTACCTTATTTATGTTAAGTTCCCTTAATCATGGTCTAATTTCTTCTTACTGAACCCTGCTTTCCTTGTTTCTCAACCTTTTATCGTGTTTCTAACCTAATTACTAAAACTGCTTTTTCCAAGGTTTCCCCTCCTATCTTAATTATTTTAATTCTTGGCCTCCTTAAATTCATCAATTTTTTTTTTAACACCAATGATCATTTATCCTACCTGTCTTAATCTTTTCCCTCCTGCAAGTTCATTTGTCACCCATTTCCACCTCCCAAATAGGGTATATCCCTCAAGGCTCCATTCTGGGCATTTTTTTCCTTTTCATCAGCTTCTGAAATTTTAGTCCTTACATGGTTGACTATTCCTAATATCTGTCTTTGTATACTTCTTAACAGCTGCTTCCCCACTGGATATCTCCCCACCTTTGATTCATCCCTGATTTTTCTCTATCCCATTTACCATATTCTCTCTCCCTCTCTTTCCCCCATCCAATCAGTTGCCAAGTTTGGCTGAGTCTGTATTCCCAATATTGCTTATATCCATCCCCATATCTCTACTACCTTACCCACTACCTTTTCCCTGGACTGTTGCAATAACTTCCTAATTGGCTTCCTGTTTCCAGGCTCTTCCCTCCTCAAATTACCTTTCACACAGCTGCCAAAATCTTGAGGGATATCTGATGATCATCGGTCACCTGCTGAAAAAATTCTCAGTGTTCCCTTATTGCCTGGAGGATAAAATTTAAGCTCCTCATTGCATTTAAAGCCTTCCCTAAATCAATCTGGAAAGATGGATTAAAGCTATATTTCACATGCTTTACATCCTGTAGTTTTATTTCTAGCCAAATTACTCTATTGAATTGTGTAAGCATTCTACTGTAATTATGTCTCTGCTTTCACATAGATTCCTCTCTCATGCCTAGAATTCACTCTTCTTAAATCTAGGTATTATCATTCCTATATTCCTCTGAAACTAGTCTTTAGGATTACCTTTTCTATGAAGTTTTCACTCATTCCCTCGACCTTCCCCTGATGAATATCTGGTCCCTGGATCCAGATGGCTCCAGAGGAGAAGTGAGGCTGGTGACCTTGCACAGCCATCACTCAAAGTCAAGTACAAGTCATGTGGTAATTTTTCTGATGTCATGGTCTTTGACAACGAAAGACGAACACAACAACCTCCTATTGTGTTAGTGTTCTTTCTTTTCTTAGATTTCCCTATATTTACTAATCTATGAGGGCAAGCATTATTTTTGTTTTTGTCTACCTAGTAGGAGTTTAACATTTATAATTTGCTCAATTAGTAGTAAGTTCAAGTAGGTGGATGAAGAAAATAAAAAAAAAACTTTTATATGACATAGATTACGATAGAACAAGATGATATAATGATACAGCATACAATGTGCTTAATACTTTGTGTTTTTCATTCATCACTTTATTTTATTCTGAACTTAAGAAATAAAACAGGTATTTCCATAACATAGTAGAATAATGGAAAGATGATTGTGCATGAAACTGCAAATCTATTATACACAACCTGCTATTCCTTTTAAATAAATAATAAAGCTATCATATAACTTTCTTTTTTTCTTTTTTCTTCTTCCCTCCCCCGCCCTAGAGATAGCTACCATTAGACACAAATATGTGTGTATAGAGATATAGACTAAGCTATATAGATATAATCATACATAAATCTGTATTTCTGTTTATTAATTCTTTCTCGGGATGAAGATAGTATTTTCTTTCATAGGTCCTTTGGAGTTAATTTAGGTATTTGTAATAATCAAAATGACTTAGTCTCTCAAAGTTGTTCTAAAAACAATATTGCTGTTTTCTTGGTTCTGCCCATTTCTCTCTCCATTATTTCATGTGAGTCTGTCCATGTTTTCCTAAGATCATTGAGCTCATCATTTTTTACAGCACAGTAGCATTCCATCACCGTCATATATTACAACTTGTTCAGTGTTAATCACACTTACCCTTGTGAGAGATCCAGGGAGTACAGAAAGAAACAAAGAAAAGTAGAACTGGACCTAAGGGTCCCAAGACTTGTTTTTACTGATGAGTAAACAGAGGCCCAGAAAAGTTAAAAGACTTGCTTTAACAAGATACATAGGATGAGAACTCAGGTAAACCTGAGCTATTTTAGATGGCAGGGAAGAACCAGTCATGTCTTTATTAGCCATAGCATAGAACAGATTCTCAGCGAAGCTACGTCATTGTTTCTAGTAGATGTGGCTTCTCTTTTCTCCTTGTAGAAACGTGCCTAATCAGCATTGTGTAATGACTTGAACAGAAGTGGGTCCTTCACCACTGATTTATCTTAGGCTGGCAGATTTTATGCCCTAGCTGAATAGGTAAGGTGTTTTAGATTCTAGAGCCTCAGTCCCCTGAACCAATCCAATCTTGGGGACAACCCCCTTGATTTTAAGAGGAAAAAAGTAACCTGGCCCATATAATGAAGATTCTGATAAATAGTGTTCCTCCCACATATGGTAACATTTTTTCCTGACCTTCAGCTGTACTCTGTGACAAGAAACTTACTGCAAAGACTCATCTTTGGTTCAGAATACCTGGCTGGATTCCAGTCTTAACTGTGTTCCTAAACAAGTCACTAAGCCATTTGGAGACTGTTTATGTAAAATGAGGGTAATACTTGGGCTGTGCCGCAGAGAGAATGTGATAAAAAGTGAAATTAGTGTTGACAGAGAGTGCTCTCTGATACAGATAAGAACTAAATGAAGGACATTTAGAGAAAACATCATAATTTGTTAATTTGTTAAAGTTTAAAAAATACATTTAGAATTAATTTTACAGGCTGACATAAGAAATTATCAAATCTATGCCACAAATCAGGTTATATGCACATATTTAGAGGATTCAAATGCTCTAAAGAAAAGCACTCTTGATTCAGTGATCTACATTTAAGGCAATAAGGAACAGGAGACAAAAATGGTCATTCTGAACTCAACCTTCATTTATTTAGTTCATTTCCATTATGATTTATTTTTTCATAAGCTTCCCTCAGTTTAATAGAACTGATGGACAGGAGTGGTTGAGATTATAAGCAGGGATTTTACATAGCCCAATTCAGTTTTACATTCTTGTAGCATTGCTGTACAAAACCAGACTGATTGCTCTGTGTTTTCCTCACTTTTCCAGTGATCAAAGCCTGTTAAGCAAGAACCACCTTTAACGTAGGGATAGGATTCTTTCTTCAGCAACCTTTTGAAGGAAAAGAAGCAAAGCAACTAATATAGCCCATCCCTTTTTGAGGAATGCATGAGTTTTTGAGTCTGGTAAACAACTTGCCACAGCTATAATTTTAAACCCCCAAATTACCATGCCCTTGGGTTTCTATAAGCATGTGTAGCACTTGCAACTACAAACAGTGTCAGTGTACATGTGAGAACGTCCAGCATGTTTTATGTCTGAGATGAAAAGTATGGGAGAGTCAGGGATGCCCCCATACCAGGCCACTTTGGTGTTTTGCCCTCTTTTTTTTTTTTTTTTTCCTATTTTTGGTGACAGTTTCACAAATTGCCCAGACAGGCATGATGCCTTCAGGACTAAAGAATGAAATAAATAAATGAAGAAGTTAGTGACTGAGAAAAATTTGAGAGGAAAGGAAGGAAAAATCACTTCTTCCTAAATGCTGTCTTCCTGGCAATAGCTAATAAACTTGCTAGATGCACAATGGGATTTTTTTTTTTGTAGAAGTGGTTAGCTTAGAATATGAAATCTCTTGGGTATTTCAAAATGCAGGGAAACTACAGATTCTTGTTTTGTTTTTTTAAATAATGCTTCTCTCCTCCCCCAGAATCCACTGAGAATTTCCTATCTCATGTAGATAAGCTGAATAACCTTACAAAGTGCTTGATTTAATGATGACAACTGGGCTATAGAGTCTAGACCAGCCTTCCTTCCAGGAATTTGCTCTGCTGATATACATAGCAATGTCACTGCAAAGGAATCTGGTTGAAATGTTTCACTAACACCAACCCTTAAATTTGAACCTGTTCTCCTTTCCCCTACTTCTTGCCATACCCTTGTGATACTCAGTTGAAGAGTTCTAGAGCCTTAGATTTTAGAGCTGGAAGACCTTAGAGGTCATTTGAACCTCATCATTTTACAGACAAGGTACCTGAAGCCTAAAAAAAGTCAAGTGATTTGTCTTATCTTATAAGATTTTGTCCATCAGTCAGTTTTCCCTCAGTGAAAAGTGCTGACATCTGCTATGAGACAAAGGATAGAGGTCTGCTAATAGTTACCAGAGAGCGAATTTAATTTAACCAAGAATCTTTGTTCTACATAGTGACTCTTTTTCTTCTTTTGCAATTATATTAAAATAGCCTTGGCATAAAAGGAGTGTAAAAACATAAAAGAAAGAAGTCATTTAGTGAATCTTTTATTTGTTTTGAGTAAACATGAGGCTATCGGACCATCTGGACTAGTCTTCATTTCTTTTCTGTTTGCAAAGAATTGTAATTTTTCTTGGAATAACTGCCAAGTGTCATTATATTCCCTAGTTACATAATGGGTCTTGTGTGTAAGTCAAAATCAAACCTATTCACTAATAAGAATCTTTGGCAATATTATTTTATGTCTTTGACAGAATCCCAGTCAGTCAACAAAACAACGTGAAACCATCCCTGCCCTGAAAACACTTACTTTCTAATGAGTTAGATGACATGCACATAAGAATAACATAAAAATATGCAATACAAATATAATTTGGGAAGGTAGAATACTAGGAGCTTGGGGTAGAGTGCGGGTGGAGGAGGAAAGGAGGCTCAGAAAAGGCTGTATATAGAAGATAGTCCGAAAAGGCAGAAGGGAGGAGGAAATGCATTCCAGGCATGGTGGAAATCTAGTCCAAAGTCACAGAGGGGAAATGGAGTATTGGGTATGAGAAACAAAGCAAGAAGAGCACTTTGGCTTGACTTTTGGATTGTGTGAGAAGCAGGCATGTATGGGAAAGGCAGGTTAAGGTTATATTGATCCCAAATATTATATTCTTACATACCTTATCAAAAAGAGGAATTTTTCTCGTTGAAATACTGTCTTTTTTCATCGTCCTTCATAGGTTTCTTCATGTGAACGTAATCTTATTTTTTCTCTAAAAGCAAGCTCCTTTATTTCACCAAAGCTTCTTATTAGTAGGTTGAATTGTGATGTCTGCAAGCACTAGACTCATGTGTGAATTTGGATTTTAATGACGTTCTGTGTTTGTTCCGGAAAAATCACAATAATTATATACTTTTGTGACTGAGAAGCTTGTTGAAGATAAGAACATAACAGTTGTTAGGGTTCAAGCAAGATAGCCATGATCATATAATCAATAATAACAGTAATAAGCATAATAGCTTATTCATTAGCTAGCATTTCTTTAGTGCCTCAAGGTTTGCAAGGTAACTTTGGAAATGTTATTAACTCATCTGATCCTGACCACCACCCTAGGAGGGAGGGAGGTGACATTATTATTAACCTCATGTTATGGAAAAGGAAGCCCAGGCAGACAGAGGTGAACTAAGTTGCCATGGGTCACACAGCTAATAAGTGCCAAGGATAGATTTGAATTCTGACCTTCCTGACTCCAGGTCCAGCAGATAAATGTACACAAGACTGCATTTTCAGACTTTATACTCCTGTATGGGATCTTTTTCTTGAATGACAGGAGCAAATAATTTTTTTTCAACAACCAAGCAAGGCAGTGTGCTATAGTAGGAAGAATGCTACATTTGGAGTTAGGTGACCTCAGTGGCTAGTGCTGGTTCTGCCATTAATTGATAGTGTGATCTTGAGGAGGATTGCTTAACCCTCTTCTTGGGTATCAGTTTGTTCATCTATAAAATGAGAGAGCTTATCACTACACTGCCTTCAAGTTTTTAGTGTTCTGTGAGTTTAAGAATATGACCTGGTCCTTTTCCCCTAGAACTAGGTCAGAGCTATTCCAGACGTAAGCGGTGTCAAAACTTATAGGCTGTGACTGTTTCAGTTGTTTTTTTTTTTTTCAAACACTCAAAATCTCCTTCATAATAATCAACTATTTTCTGAAGCAAGAAAAGTGCCCAAGGGGTGGCTTGTCACTGGAGTCTCTCAAAAATAGCATGCGATATGTTATGGTGAGGAAACCTGGTCAGACAGGGCTTTATCTGCACCTAGTTAAATGTAGCGGTGCTTAATAAATTTGGAAGATAATTGGACCTAACCAAATGCTCTCAGAAGAAATCTGTTCCAGAAGCAGTACCGTAACATTTTGCAAGTACAAGATCATCAAGGAAGGGAAAGATTCCAAAAGAATCCAGGGAAAAATCATGAACAAGTACTTATTGGAGAACTTGGCAGAAGGGGATAGTGACTAAGAAGACAGGTCATTTAACTAGCCATTTCTATGCCATGCATGATTGTCCTCTGACCAATCTTTTTTTTTCCTCCTCTCCCCCCTCCTGCTAAATCTTAGACTCCCATAGGTGAGCTTTTTGCCCTGTCTTGCCTGGAAATAGGCTTCCACATCACTTACCAGGTGTTCGCAAACCATATCCCCTGTGTTCTAGTTTTTCTCCTTATCTTCTTCATCCCCCTCCCAGTAGATTCTGGAAACCATCTCTAGAACCCCAGGCTCTGATAAGCAAGCTTTTGCCTAATCTTTCCTGGAGCCAGTCCTGCATGTCCCTTCTCAGACATTTCCAAAGTACACTGCTGTGTGTGTACCCCCACCCCACCTTGGAACTCTTCTTTATCTGTCTTTCCTTGTTAGAATATAAGCTTCTTGAGAGCAAGGACTGTCTTGATTACTTGTCTTTGCATCTGCATTGCTTAGTACAGTGTGGGGTATGTGGTAAACACTTAAGAAATACTTAATCATTCACTCAGAAGTATTTTTTCCTTGTGGATGTGATGACTATTTTATTTTCCTTTATGACTTTCTAGATCATTTGCCATTGAAAATAAGTGCTTCTAAGGAAAGAATATTGTGAGTTATATCAAGCGCTGTGTGAGTTAGTTTTTATAATAAAGGAGAATTCTTTTTTTTAAAAACATGAATTGAAGATTGAAAAATAAGAACATGTTAAGAAGCAAATCATTCCATGTGAATAGACCTCTGAGTCCTCTTGCTCTTGTGGTTATGTGCATAGTCCATTAATAATGATAATAATAATTAGCATTTAACTAGCACATTAAATTTAGTAGAGTATTTTATAGATATTATCTCATTTTATCCTCACAATAACCCTGGGAGAGAGTTGCTATTCCTTACACCATTTTTTAGTTGAGGAAATTAAGACAAAGGTTAAGTGACTTTTCTGGAGTCACACAGGTCGTCAATGTCAGAGGCTAAATTTGAACTCAGGTTTTCCTGACTTCAAGTCCAATGTTCTATCCACTGTGCCACCTAATTGTTCAATATTAATATTAATGTTTGAAAAAAACCTCTATTTTAGGTCTCTGAGTTCAGATGGGAACTTCAACATGAAAGGAAAAGATAGATTTTTACATTTCTGTTACAGACCTCTTTTTCAATTTCCCCCTTTCTCTTCCCTGCCCCCAGGATTTGGGGCTTAAACCTGCTCTCCTTTATGACTTCCTTCTATTAGTGGCATCAAACCATTGTGTCTCCAGTATTTGAAACATTAGTGTTTAATTCTTCCCTTTCTTCTCTCCCATCCCTAACTCCCCATCTAATGGGAAATATTGGATTTAAAAAAAAATGTTTATTGTATCTTGTTCACTGACCTGTGTTCCACTGACTCTTAAAGGTTCTAGTAAAAGCTACTTCTCACAAGGACTTGTAATAAATAGCTTTTCCTTGCATTCAGGGCTCTATATCTTATTACCACACTGCTTTTTCTTTGACCTCATAAACATGCGGTGTGTGTTATGCAAAGTAGACCATTTGCCATTCCTTGTATTTAGTCCTGTTCTGCTTCACTTGTTCACATCATTGCATGTACCTGAGATGTCTTTACTTTCTACTGACATCCTTTTCCTGTATTAAGACCAATCTGAAATGCAGGCTTCCTCCCCGAAGTGTTGCTTGTTTCCTTCCCTCCAGTTAAAATTCTGAAAAGTATTTGTCTGTACTTCTCTTATGTATTGAGGTACTATGTTACAGTATCATTGCAAGGCTGTAATGGGAAAGAGCACCAGACTTGGAGGATTTGGCCAACTTACCTGAGTATCAGGCTTCAGTTTCCTTCTGCTCCAAATCCTAAGGTGATTGGATTTTGTGGTAGTTATTTTTAAGTGTTCTGAAGGCTACTAGATAGTTTCTTGAGGACAGGGATTTATTTACTATTTGTACTGCTCCCTGAGACTAGGGCAATGCTTTGCATATAGTAGGCAGTTAAAGCACATGTGATTGTTTTACGGACTTTTTCAAAATAATGTTTTCATTCAGAGTCCAATCACAGGGCAGGGTAGCAAACTGCAAAACTCATCTTTTTTCTTTCATACACTCAGCTTACTGTTGGTCGTTTGGGGTGGGGGGAATCCCTCTTGGATAATTTGAGTGCATGGCTTGACTTACCAATTCCAATTTCTCTCTCTGACCAACCCAAGCTTCCTAATGGAGGAATCTTGTTATGTTGGGTTTTGGGGGATTTATATCCTAAGCTCTTGGTTAAAGTCCGAGGTTGCTAAACAGAACAGTTGCTGGCAGCCTTTGAGATGGAAACTTGGAATGATGGTACATCGATAGTTTGTAATTCTGCAGTAATATCTCAGGATTTTTTTCTGTGTGTGTGTGTGTGTGTGTGTGTTTATGTGTATGTGTATGCACTAAAAGAGCATGCTAAACTTCTTCAAAGGATACCATCAATTTAAGGCTTTCTATGGCAAAGGCTTATTTGAGTTTGAGGACATGCAGGAATACCACTTGAAGTAGAGAAAGTAGAAAGGTTCTGATTGCCAGTAGTCGTATTAGCAGTGATGTATGGCTACCAAGATGAAGTAATAATCTGGAAACTCCTTTTGTGAGGCTTTTTTTTTTAAGTTGACAGGGCAATAACACTTTTCTACTTGCATTGAGGAAGTCATTCGGTTGGGAGGGAGTGTCTTCTGGCTAAGTGGCGTTTCCAGAATCCATTCCAAAAAGTGCCTTAATATACTTTTGAAACCAAGTGTGGGAAGAACTGTCCCCATTGGGAATGATGGCTATGAAATGCCTTTTCACAGTTTCCTGAGAGGATGTGACTATTTCAGAGGAAAACAAAATTCCCTTTGTGTTTTTAGGGGGTACTTGTTATACTATCCCCAGCTTATTTAGACTGTGTTCTATTATTTTGTTTCCAAATCTTATTTGGCATCTGATGTTTTAGGGAAATAAAAGCAGACATGTGGAATGTGTAAGTGAATAGAAAGAGCTTGAAAAGAAGCAAAGCATTTTTTCCCTAAATTCTTCTTGATAAGATAATTTTGGTTAACATACTATTATCACAATCCAAAATGAACATCAGTGAGCTTTTTAGAAACTTGCAAAACTCATGGTTTTCAAGCTTCTGTTATGTCCACTTTGTGCAACTTGAAACACATTTTTGATATTTAAAAATTCTTAGCTTTTGTTTTCACATTATTTACATATCCTACTGTATTCCTCTCATCTCCTTCCAGCAAGCCATCCCTCATAACTGGGAAGAAAACAAAAGGGTAAAAAGTTTATCAGAACTAACCAATGGATCAAGGCTGACATGTGCAGTGATTGGCACCCATTCATAGTTGTTACCTCTGCAAAGAATAAAGTCTTTTCCTATCTCTTCCTTGGGTGCTAAGCTTGGTCATTATAATTTCTCAATATTCAATTACAATTGTTTTGTTGGTTTTCCCCCATTTATGTAGTTGCAGTTATTCTATATATTGTTTTACTTACTTCACTTTGCTTCAATTCATATATTTTTCCATGGATTCTTTAAATTCATCTATATCATTCTCTCTCTATTCTTTAAATTCATAATTTCTTATAAGAGCAAAGTACATGGGGAAAAATGTTGGAAAATAGAATGTAATGGAATGCCTTTACACATATGTACCACAGTCCAAACTTATATTTTGCTTTCTCTCATTTGTTACTACAAAAGGAGTTGCTATAAATATTTTGGTGCTACTTTCCAACTCCTTCCACTTTGTAGTAGATACAGCCCTACAGTCAGGCTTCATAGCTGTTTCTGGCTTATCCTTTGCTTGAGTATTTAGGGTTTAGTGTCCTGGTTCCCTGCCCTGGGTAGTCAGAGGACAGGATAGAGAACCCTGAGTTTCCCTCCAGAGTAACCATTCATACTGACTCCCTCTCCTCCTTTGTCTCTTTTCCTTTCCTTATTTGGCTAGGTTGAATGAGAATTTATTCCTTCCCCCCCCCCGGGATTGGGGAGAATGGGAAGGGTGTTTTGTATAAATTTTCTGCAGCCTTGTGGGGTGTGGGGTTCCAAACCTAGGGCTGTTCTCAGAAAGCAGTATATTTCATTCTCCCCACTCCTGTCCATTCTCCTCACGCGGCTGAATACAATAAATATTTGCCATTTGTTGAGGCATGGGAGGAGGGTGTCAATAGTGGCTGAGAAACTTTCATCAAAGTTTCTGCAGGAAGAGAGGATCCCATTGCAGGCCAGACATCATTTTGCAGGTTGGTTGATTGTGATCATTTGCAGGAGACTGGAGGCTGATGTGAACAAGAGTACTGAGTGAGCACAAAGACTAGCATTTTTGCAGTGTTAACTTATAAAGATTTTACTTTGCTGGATTCTCTTTATCCTGTGAATTTAGCTGTACTCATTTGACATCTGACATGTCATTCCTCTTTTGAAAGATTGTTGAGAATTGATGGGATCTGAAAAAAATTTCTAGTCTTCCATCTTCTTGGTCCCATGACTTAGAAGTCAATTACCTTTTTTCTTCCAATGGCAGAGCTGATTTTCCCTTTAAATTTATCTGTAGTAAAGGAAGAAGGTAACAATTAGGTATCTTTTAGTGTATTTTTTCCTTTCAGAGGCAAACATCTCTTAAAATATTGATCTTTTAAAAATAAGTTTATGATTTGAATATCAGCATTAATTTTGTGAGATTTGTTTGAAATGTCATTCCTTTTTTTCTTTAAATTTGTGCTTTATCAAAGACTTTCTCTTGTCTTTTTCACTACCTCACATGTTTGTTGTGATGCTTAAATGAGACCGTGCATATAAAAATAAAAGCATTTGGTAAATTGTTGAGGCGCTATTTAAATGCCATTGTACACTACCACTTTGATAACTTTACATTGCATCTGGAAGCCTAGGGATCAGACAAATGCCTTCTGGCATTTGGGTACCAAAAAAAAAAAAAATAGCCTCATTTCATTGTTAAGATGTCAGCATTTTATTGAAGCATTTTTGTAGAATTAAACATGAAAGATTATCTTGATTGAAATGCAAGTAGACACCCAAATCTAGTTCTTACCATAGCTTGCAAATACAGGCAAGCCCATCACAAAAAATTTCTACTCATATTTGGCACATTCAGCTCTTCTCAACCTGAATGAATGTTACATGTAGCTCTTATTTAGAGAATGTTACCTTAATTGAAAAGATTGAAACCAATCTGTAGTAGTTACCAGCACAGTGATCTTAGAATGGAAACACTTTCACTGCTTAGACTCTCATTAGGAAATCATTTAGCTCTGTTAACCAGGGGTTAGCAATATTGTACTACAGCCTTTCTGCTAGAATACGACACATATCAATCTTTATTAACTGGAGAGAGATAGTTTAGCAGGACTTTGCAAGTCAAAGACTTGAGGATGATTAACAGCAATCTCCCCAGCAGGCCAGAAGGAATAGAGTTGAAACATTGGGTGAGAATTTGGGTGAGAAGCTGACAATTCACATGTTAGAATATGGTACACATGTGGCCAGTGTATAAAGTCTTATTCCTCTGGTGGATAAGGTAAGTCTGGATGGAGACAGCTCTACCTTGGGTACACAGCCAGCCAGCCATCTTGAAGATGGGCTGTATTGCTTGGAGATTTAGTTGAGGGATTGGGTTTGCTAGAATGAAAGTCCTTTTCATTATCGATACCTTGAAAAGATCACTACACACTTCATGGGATGTAATAGCCTCACCTCTGTTAAGTAAAAGCAAAACTTAAAAACAGGTCAGTTTGTGTTGTGATAGAATATTAATAATAGAAAATGTATAGGCTGTTTTTCTAGTGTCCTGTAGCTAGCATCCTTTTATAGGGCACCTGCAGGATCTCCATTGGGCCCTTTCTTTGAGTTAATCACATTTTAAGAGTCCTCCCCACAAAAGGGCACTGTAAGCTATTCTGACTAATTGAAAAAAAAAATAGTATGGATAGAATGGCTTATTCTTTGCTAAGCAAAAGGAACCTGTTCCAGAATCCAAAGTAGCTACTTAATTGTTTCTTTGTGCGGTGTATTGCAGTGACCTGCAATATTTGAGCTGTACTGCATTTTAGATACACCAGAGATTTCCTTTTTGCTTCTGAGCAAATGCCAGAAGCTGAGATGAGCAGAAGTCCATTGATGGAAGGCCCAGATGCCATGTTGGAATTGACCTGATCTGAATAAAAAGAATTCAAGGTGTTCCAACACAGGTCCCGTGACTTCATTAACAATCCATCACTTTGGAGACTGTGGAAGGGGGAGACCTTAATTGTTTGGGCAAGGGAGTATAAAAAAAAAAATCATCCCAGCTGGGTTGGTTCAGGGAAATAATATGGTCAAAGTAGTGCCAAAGGAATATTAAATTGGCCTCTATGTTTGACAGATGGGAGTTAGGAAGACCAGTTAAGACTTGAATTTGCTCTGAAAACATCTAATTAAAGGCCTATTTTATTCCTTTATATAGCTGACTGCACTTTAACACAATTTCTTGCTTGTTTGCATATCTGTAATGTGGTTTGATATGTCTTCTCATTTGAATGAGTCCTCATTTCTCCCATTTTCTCTCTCTAGGGTTGTCATTCAAGAAGTATAAAGAATTTTAACTATGACCCCAAGGAAAAGAAGTGGACGGATTTCATTCGTCTTTTGTTGTTTCCAAAGTAACGATCCCCCAGAGATCACATATCGATTACGCAATGATAGCAATTTTGCGCTTCAGACGATGGAACCTGCATTTCCCATGCCCCCTGTGGAAGAACTGGATGTTATGTTCAGTGAACTTGTGGTGAGTTTTGGGTACAAATCAGTACTCTAGTAAGGCAGCAGAGGACTCGAAGGAAACTGAACAATGAATATTGGCTTCTCTTTCTCCATGGCAGCACCCTACCGTAGCTGATCCCCTTCATTCTTTTCCTTTTTCTCATCACTGAGTTTGAAAAGTAGGAAGAGGGAGGGAAGATAAAATAGATGTATTTAAGTGTTTTGAAGTTGTTTTAAAATAACAGGACGGATCTAGGCCCTTGAGGAGGCCATATTGCATCCTGCCTTATTGCCCCTTATGGCCACCCATAGTGACCTTTGGTGAGACTTGAAAATACTAAGTAATACCCCACATTCTTCTTACATCCTGGGGCATTGCCCAAGGCCTTTTCCTCCCATGTACTTTGATTTTTTTTTTTGGACAGTTTAAACATATCATTCCTTTTCTTTTTTTTTTCTTTAACAGAAAAATGAGGAAACATTTTTAAAACTCTTTGAAAGCTATAACCTTAGTACCATTATGTAGTATAATGATGGGTTTTGAGCAGTAACTGTTGAAGGTAACTCTTTTTTTTTCTAGGTGCTATCTTATTTGAGAAGCAGTGTGTTGAAATAAGTGACATTTAGTGATATCTATCTTGGTCCCATCATACAAGTACATTGCTCAATTTCTTTTTAAAAATCCCTTTGAAATGTTTCTGGTCTGTTTAGAAAAAAAAAAACTCAAGTAGAAGGAAATATATAGGTATTAAAGCCCTGGTCTATGGTAAAGAAAATGTGGTTTTGGTTCTAGAACTGCCCATACCTCAATTGTATTATGCCTTCTCTAAAGAATTTGGTTCTTAATATTGTGATTAACAAATATTACATAATACCATTAGGTAGGTAATAAAGGTTTGTATTAAAACAAACCATGTTGATCCAATAGATGTATACAGTGAAATGAATCTGTTAATAATAGAAATAAGTCAATTTGAGGGCATCACAAATGAGCTAATGTTTACGGGTTGTTGGTGTTATCTAAGTAAAGTTGTGTTTCTTCTTCTTGGATTTTGGTAGGGAGCAGCAAAGGCAATGTTTGCACTTCTTTTTCGTGCTGATTAATCTGGAAACAGGATAGTGAGCAATCATCATGCAAAGTACTATACCTGGTGCTGTGAGGCCCAAAGGTTCATAAATTGAGAAGTACTTATGTTGTTAGCCTGTGGGGGTAGGAATCATTTTTGTTCCATAGAAGAGAAGGACCTTAAGCTGGAGACCAGAGAGGTTGCCTAGTCTAATACCCTCATTTTTCAGATAGGGAAACTGAGACCTAGAGAGGTTGTAACTTGCCCAAGGTCACACAAGCAATAAGTGGCAAAACCAGTATTCAAAACCAGGTCATCTGCCTCTGCTGACAGAGAGAGAGAGATGGGGGGGGGGAGTGAGAGGGAGGGAGAGAGTGTGATCTTTGCCTAAAAGAAGACCATCTGAATAGAAGTGCAAATCAATATAGTACAAGCAATGAGTGATGGGTGTAGTGGACTTGAACAACAAAGAGGAACTATACTTTTTGAATACTGTTTTTAAGTGGTGATACTTAAAATATTAGACCTTTGAAGGAAAGACATAAACCTAAGCCAAAGTGCCATTTTGCCCCCTGTTTAATGAGTTTTAAAACCATAGTCAAGTTGTATCAGGTGTTGCCTCAGACTCTGTAAAAGCTTTTTTGGGGGAGCTTTCCATCAGCATGGCTCCCACATTTTCTGAGCAGGAACTCTTAGAGTATCCCCTATGTTACCTCTAGGTCACTCTAACTGTAATAGACCTACCTCCCAGGATGAGATTGGGAGAAGTGGGTGGCCCGGTAGTAGATGAGTAAATCTCAAAGACAGATCACTGTCTTGCAGTCAGAACGGGGAAGTCCTCTGAGCTCTAGATTTTTGATGTCTTAATTCTGAGAGAGCATTGCTTACAGCTGTTAGTTGTTGGCTAGTGCCAAACCAGAGCTTTAGGCCGAAACCATTGAAAAGACAAACTGTTTGGGGATTTGCGACTTTTCTGGTAAGTAACTGACTCTTGACTGCTGCTTGAGTTCACTCAGAACCAACCACAAGCCCTTTTACAAACCCCATTGCTTTAATGTGTGAGGCTGAGGCGAGGCGTATGTGTTTAAAGTCACAAGACTCAGCTGTTTCATGGGATGCAGAGTGAGGAAGGCAAGGAGAAAAGTTCCTGAATATTCACATCAACCACACTAAAGAAATCTATGGTCAGCAGAGGTGACACCCTCTGGTATGGTGACATACAAATAAGTGATTGTTCTTAAGTGTTATCATTAGGTTCATTATGTTATGACTGTTCATAACATGATTTCTGTATAGCAAATCTGTACATCAGGTAGTACAAGTATAATCATCTCCATTGCCTCTCAAATCCACCCCCTTCTCTCCACTCACAAAACTAACCTTTCAGTTCTGGCCTTCCTCTTTTCTCTCCTCTGCTCTTTACACATCTTCATTGCCTTTCCCCTCAGCGTAGCTGGCAAAGGGATTTTTCTAAGGTATAGGTTTAATCATGTCACTTACCTATACTGAAACTTTTTGTGAACCTCTTTTGTCTCTCCCTGGAATAAAATGCCAACTCCTCAACTTGACATCTTAAGGATCTCCAAAATCAGGTTTCGATATACCTTTCCAGCCTTTGTTTCTATTATTGCCTAGGTAAAGTAACCTACCAGCTCTCCCCCAAACAGCATTCCATTTCCACCTACTTCCTTTTGTCCAGGCTGTGTTTCTTACTCACAATGCCCTCTCTCCTATCTGCCTCCCACATCTTTAACTTCCTTCAAGGCTTCATGCAAGCACCAACTCCAAGAAGCCTTTTCTGATTCCCATTCCATTCAGTCATTAATGCTGTCTTCTTCCTTAAGTTACCCTATATTATTTGATACATGGGTAACATATACTTTAAAGACACATCGTATCCCCAGTACCCAGCACAATGCCTCAGTGCTTAAATGCTTAATTGGCTGAATTTTACAAAGGAGGAAACTGAAGGTTATAGAAGTAGCATTGTGTGTCTATGTAATTACTTTGTATTAGAATCCAGGACTGAACTTGGGCCTCCTGAACTTTACCACTTTGTGTGGGGAGCCATCAATTTATAAAACCCTGAGCAAATACCCTTGCTTCTTCCTTCTTAGGAAAATCATATGCACATATGAAGCAGCTAATGTGGGATTTGACATTCACCTCCATTTAGCCTTCTGAAACTTTGAATCATCATACTGGTCTGATATTATAAGTCTTTTCCTCTGCTCTATTAGATGTGTGTATGTTGTGTTTGTGTGTGTGTTTGTGTGTGTGTGTGTGTGTGTATGTGTGTATTTAAAGTGGTACCAAGTTTGCTTGAGAATTTCCTATAGCAGTTTTATCTCTGCATAAATAAGTTACAGGAAGGATTCGGTAAGGTAGGGTTCACTCAACTCCCTAAATCTTTGAGCAATATCAATGAGCTGTGAATTCCACGTTTTCCAGTGCGCTCATCAGACACTGGCAGTAGTATCTGAAATTTTCCTATTTCATTTTATAGTTTGCTAAAAACCTTTGGGCTTTTCTTGTCATCTCTCTTTGATCAGTGATCACTTATTTAACATACAGTTCCCTTATAAGATGTATTAATGAAAACTTTTAATTTATTTAATACTTTATGGTTTATTAAATGGATTTCAGATTTCAGTCAGTAAACATAAACTAAGTTCTTGCTCTGTGCTAAGTGCTGGAGATTGAAAGAAAGAAAAGATAGTCCCTGCTGTCAGTAAGTTTCTGATCCGATGGGGGAGGGGAGAGGGGCTCAGCATGGAAACGTTTATGTGCAGATAGGCTTATTTATAAAATAATTTGGAGAGAAACATATACAGTGCTATGGATTATTTCTGGTTTGTAGATGAGGAAACTGAGGCCCAGAGATTGTACCTGGACAACTGAATGTGTGATTCTGGGCATGCATGGCTTGCCCTAAGTCACAGCTACTAATCTGATTCCAAATTCCATGCAGGAGTGTGCCTACTGAAATTCTCAAGTTACAGTTTTAGTTTATAATCTCTCATTGTGCAAACTGGATGATTTGAGTTAGCTTTGAGTAAAGGTTCTCCTTTTTTCTTATACCAAATTGAAGTTAATTCTTCATGTCTTTTATCCCTCCAACAGCAATGATTTTCTCTGTATTTTCCCTTCTGATCTTTTCCTTTGACTCTTACACCACCTTCTAAATTCTATCTCTGGTAATCCTCTAAATCAGAGGTTCCCAAATTCATTTGGTCACCCTCTTTAAAAATAAAAATTACTCAGCATCTCCTTGGAAATCTACTTTCTTTAACCCTTTAGCAGTTTTTTTTAAAATTTGCATCATTTCAAAAAATAATAATTTTTTTTAAAAAAAGGACACATTTTAAATTTAATAATTTATTGTAAATTTTGATATGATATTACATCATGTAACCATGTAGTATTGTACTGGAAACAAATCATTACATGCACATATTTCTTCCAATGCATGCTGGCCTTCCCAATAATGGGCGATATACCTGCCAACACTTGCTTGTTAAGACCTGTTGGCAGACTTGACCACTGATCAATTATAACTTGTATTTTGTGTGTTTATTTGGAAAATAATGTGATCGCTATAACTTTAACTATGTTATGCAACAGATTCATACATGTATGAATGGTTTTCAAAATTCTCTTCTTTCCTTATGCTTCCACTGCCCCCTTATTTTTTATTCAATGCCCCCCAGTTGCACCCAAGGCTACTACTGCCTCCCCAACCCTCATTCTAGTACCCCCCAGGGGTGGTATTACCTACTTTGGGAACCTATGGAAAAAGCTCAGGGAGAAATGCCAGTGCTCATTTTAAACTCTACTGTAGTGGAATGAAAAGTTTTAGCCTCATTTTTATTCCTTCTTTCCAAAAGGCAAAGATCCTTAGTTAATCTTTTGGATTCCCTGTAGTTCTGGTTACCCTAAGACCTTCTGATAATTGTACGTTCAATACCTTTGTATTCAGTGGTAGACCTGTCATTGCTCAAAAGACTTCCCCAGTCTGAATATTGGCAAAAGAAACCTTTCTCTGCCATGGAGAAGAATATTTATTGATGATTCAAGTATGTAATGTTATAGTAAAGTAGTATGTTCTTCCCTTACTATTACCCATGCCCAAACTATCCCTTTCTCTATTTCCACAGTAGCATAGCAGCCACAAAGAAGCAATAGAGGATTAATTTTTCCTTTGTACAAAGTGAAAAACAACTGACTCTGGAGTAAGAGAACCTGGATTCAAATCCTTCCTCTGATAGTTATTGTCAGTGTAACCTTTGACCTTGAGCCTTCTTTGTTAAAGGAGGGCATTGCACTAGGTGACTTCTGAGTCCTTGTCTGTCCATCCATGATCATATGATCTTCAAGGGTTATTTCTAAAAATATTACTTAATGAAGTGTTCCTAGCAATGTTTTATTCTTAGTACAGTACAGCCCTCCATGTGAATATGTAACTTGTATGAAGTGTGCTATGTGAATCCAGTTCATCTATTTTCCATGGAATCTGAAGTTGGTTACCTTCTCCCAACTGCCGTACTTAGTCACTCAGCATGTTTGGCTTGTAGCTTTTAATTCTTGGGTCTAGTAAGCAGTAAAATTCTTGGCAAAGAATTAGAAACTGAGAAGGTGTCCATCAGTTGGAGAATGGCAGAATAAGCTGTGGCATATGAATGTCATAGAATGCTATTGGGCTGTGAGAAATTATGAGCAGGATGCTTTCAGAAAATCCTGGAAAGACTTACATGAAATGGTGCAAAATGAAGTGAGCAGAATAAGGAGAACATTGTACATAATAAGAGCAACATTGTGCCACTAGGAATCACTTAGCTCTTCTCAATAGTACAGAGCCAAAGACTCACGAAGGATGAAATGGGGTCTGAATGCAGATCAAAACATACTATTTTCACTTTTTTTTCATTTTTTTCTTTCTACTTCTTTCATAGCATGACTAATATGGGAGTATATTTTACGTTTGCCTGTATATAGCCTATATCAAATTGCTTTCCATCTGAGGGAAAGGGAGAGGAGGGAGAAAATTTGGAACTCAAAATTATAAAAAATTGAATTTAAAAAATTTTCTTTACATGAAATTAAAAAAAAGAAAATACTAAGAAAAAAGTACAATTCTTTACCTCCCAGTAATTGTACATCTTATTTTTTTTATTTTTGAAAGCTTCTTGTTCTTCATTAATGATATTTTAAGCACTAAGAAACAGCCATGTTTATTACTGACCATTTCCAATGAAGCAATAATAATAAAAATAGGAGTGGGGAGGCAGTAATGGTTGTTGGTAGAAATACATTTCAGTTGGGCTACAGCAGAAGTAAAATTAATTTGCTAATAACAATTACGATTTAAATGATAGACCAAGTCTGGGTTTTTTGTGTTGTGTTTTTTTTTTTTACTGCTGAATTGAGGAGAAGCTGAGGAAGGAATGCAGTATGACTGAAGGAATTCAGCTGATCAGTGTCAGGGAAAAGAATTCACACTGAAGATAAGCAGTACCAAATTAATTCACTTGGGAAACTACATCAGTAACCTCCTCATTACTCAGAGCATACTATGAACCCTTTGGAACCAAAGGAGCTAGAGGAAATCAGTCTCCAGGATCTAGTACAGTACACTTTTATTCATTCCCTGTGCTAGCAACATAGTTATCTGCTCACTCTCTCAGGACAAAGGATGATGTATGCAAGCAAGTAACAAGGAATGCTGGCTTCATTCATTTTATCTGTGTTCCATTAGAATCCCATTTTTTAAGGTGAACTGAGCTTTTTTCCTTTGTCTCAATCTGATTTTTTTTCCCTCATGCTCTGAAAAAACTTTTAAACTAAAATCATGACCAGGACTAGAACCTGAAACAACTACCTCAGAAAGGACACAAGCAATGGAAATTTGGGTGTGAATTTTCCCTCTGAGAATACTGTAGAACTTGAATGTGGTGTTCTTCATATTAGAATGTTAATGAGTTCCAAATTATTAAATGGAGAAAATTAGGCTATTATAATTACATTGAGTATACCTAAATGGGAGTTAACTTTTTTTTTTGGGGGGGCATAGTAGCCATCTGGACTCCTTATTAAAAGTGTTTATAAATGTATAAAGTACATAGGATTACAAAGGAAAAATAATTATATTGAAATACTGCTGGAATTTTTTCTTCATCCAAGTTTATGAACCCCCTGACATCTTGGAGTGAAGGGGAGACTTTAAAAACCCTTGAGTTACATCATTCTTGTTTCCAATTGGAATAATTGAATGGAATAAGCATTTATAAAGTGTGCCAGGCTCTGCATTAAGGGATTTTCAAATGTTATATTATTTGATCATCACATCAGTCTTTTGAGATAGATTCTGTTATTATGACCATTTTATAGTTGAGGAACCTGAAGCAGACTTTAAGTGACCTGCCCAGGGTCACATAGCTAGTGAGTGACTGAGGCTGGATTTGAAGTCTGGTCTTCCTGACCCAAGGCCAGCATTTTATCCACTGTGCCACCTAATTGACTCAGTTGTGTGGAAGCACTTCTTAGTGCAGATGACAATATTGGAATTTAATAGAGTGATTTTTTAGAACACTCCATTTACATAAAATTTAAAAAAAATTATGTTAGATGTGGCCCTCAAAAGATCGCAAGGAAACTTGGTTGAGTGAAAGGATGTTAGTTAAAGTAGAAGGGGAAAAATGTAGACTGAATCTTCCTTTAACATTGCAGTGTTTATATATAAATCATATCGATGAATTCATAGAACAGGCTTGGAAAGAACTGAAAATATGTAAATGTATCACAAAAGGAAGTAGATAATTTGAGATATGGGCTTGAATGAAAGTATTTGTAAATTTTTATGCTATAAATGTGAAACATTGCCAATAAATGACAAATATCAAGAGAGCAAAAATATCCTAAGACTGAGATTTTTTAAACAAAAAGCTGTTTTGATTTTAAGAGCAACTGATAGATTGATAATGTAGGCTGACATTCAGATGATCTACTTTACTTTTCTGGGTGGGGATGGGGGTAGGGGCAAAGCATCTGCTTGCACTTTTAATCTTATTGTTACAATGTGTTTCAGTAAAGGCCTCCATCCCCTAGAGAATATATTTGTCTGGATTGACTAGAAAAGCATTTGATAAAGTATTTCATACCATTTCGGTGGGAAAAGATGGAAAGATCTGGCCTAAATGATAATATAATTAGAGAATTTGGTTGAATGTCTGGACCTTGTCATTAATAGTTCATTGTCAGCTTGGCAAGAAGCCTCCACTGGAGTGCCCCAGTCATCTGGGCTTGGCTCTGTACTGCTTAATACTTTTGTCGATAACATGGATAAAGATATAAAAGACACAAGCTGCAAGAGAAAGCCAAGGCATGGATGACAAAGTTAGACTCCAAGAAGATGTTGATAAACTGAAGCATCTGTCACAATCTAATAAGATGACATTTAGTGAGGATAAATGCTTTACATTTGGGTTAAAAAAGTCAGCTTTTCAACGTGGTGGGAAATGGAGGCACGGTGAGACAACAGTTTGTTTGAAAAGATCCAATGTGATAGTAGGCTACAAGCTCAATGCAGCAAGCAAAACAAAAAGCAAACTAATGCCATCTAGGGCTACATTAGAAGAGGTATAGCTTTCAGGAGTAAGGTTGTGTTAACAGTGTATTTTGCCCTGATCAGACCATATCTGGAGACTTGTATTCAGTTGTAGCCACCACAGACAGGGATGGGCTACAGGTAGTTACCACTGGAGATCAGATTGTTACATTGTTAGTATTTGCACCTCAAAAGTTAAACAATTATTACAATTTAGGGCTTGATTTATAGTTCTATTCATTGCAGAAACTTTAAAAAATGATAAAGATTCTAGTATTGCAGATTTCAAGTTAAAAGTATGTTATGCCTTTTTCTTTTTTGAGAGCTGATTGTTAAACATTTGCTCTTATATCCCCCAAAGAGCATTAGTAAGCTAGAGAGCATCAAGAGGAGGATAATAACGATGGTGAAGGGCCTTGAATCTGTCATATGAAAACAATCTGAAGAAATTGGACATGAACAAGGAAGGATTGAGGGGTTAACTTGGTAGCTGTTTTCAAGCATTTGAAAGGCTGTTATGTGGGGAAAAGGGATTTAAAGTGTTCTGTTTTGTAATAGCGGCTGAAAGTTATCAAAAGACACATTTATTGTGTGTGTGTGTGTTTGTGTATTAACAATTGTCAAAAAGTGAAATAGGTCACCTCTTGAAGTGGTGAGTTTCCCTTCCTTTGGTCAGAGGCTGGTCAATGACTTCTGGGCTGTGATAGAGGGGATATTTCCTTGGGGTATGGTTTGGACTTACATGGTCACTGAAGTTCCTTCCAAATCTAATCTTGTATTTGTCTGAAGCAGAAGTCAGAACCTGGACAGAATGACCAGTTGAGGGCCTCTTATGTGTCTAAGATCCATAGAAACACATTACAATATAAATGAAGCTCCAAGAGATTTTTTTTTTCCTCACATGGTTCCCAGTAAAGCACTTCAGATGGAGAGCTCTCTATGGATGATTACTATTTTTTTTTTTTTTTGGTTTGTAAACTGTTGACCTTAGTTACTACTCTTAGTGGTAGCTGCTTTTTCACAACACATTTGAGCCTTGAATGCCTGAGTGCATTCGTCCCCTTATTAGATTAAGAGAGTTGAAGTAGAGGAAAAGGAATATAAAATATTTGGAAGTGAGAATGCTGTAATGTCAACTGTGAAATTATTATGGTGATAAGAAATTATGACTCCCTTCTGAATGTAAGTCTCATATTAGTTAAAATTTTCTAGGTAATCTCTTAAGCAGGTCAATGACAATTTAGACCTGGCACCCAGAGAGAATGTAGCTAGAATACAAACATATTAATTTACTTTATTTAGTAGAATTTATGTCTCTGGTAACCTAATCGTAAATGTGTGCTTTAAAAAAATATACAAGTGTGTGTCCAGAGATAGAAAAAAAGCAGTCATTTGGGACTTAATATGCGTCTTCTTCAAGTATGATTTCACTCTAACTTCCCTGGTTTTTATCTGGCCTATGCAGCTGAGTTCTATTTTGACTTTCTGTCTTTCAAAAAATTATCATTTAGTTTAGTAGTACTCAATCTTACCATGTGCAAACTGTAGAAATATGATACTTTGCATGACTTTTTTCATATTAAGACTAACATAGCTATTAAAAGATCTTTGTGGTTTCATTTCTGTAACTTCACCAGGATTTTTATCTAAACTACACTAATTTAAAAAAATATTTAATGGCTAGATATGTTTAATGAGATATGTAAAAAAACTTCACTGTTCATGGCTCTTAAAAAAAAACCCTTTTAACATTAGTTTAATATTAGTTGTGGTGGTAGATCAGGGGACTTGGAATCAGGAGGAGCTGAGTTCAAATTCTTCTCTGTGACCCTGGGCAATTCATTCTACCTCTGCCTCAGTTTCCCCATCTGTAAAATGGGGATAATAATACTGTTTGTCTCACAAGTCTTGTGAGGATCAAAATGAGCTAACACACAAAAAGCACTTTGCAAATTTTAAAGCTCTACATAAATGTTGGCTGTTAGTACTAACAGCACTTTTACAAATGAAATTATTTTGAGTTGGCCCAGGTTCAAGTCCAGGAAGACCTAGGTTTAAGTATTGTCTCCAGTACATCCTGGCTATGTGACTCTGGGTGAATCACTTAACTTCTCAGTACTCTAGGAAGTAATCAAAGATGACAAGTTACAGAGGGGGTACCAACCTGTATTGGTAGAATTTACTTATTTCAAAGTTGCCTACACCTATGAAATTGCAGCACCAATCTCCATCCCTGTCTTAACTTAGTGTTAGATATAGTTAAACCATTGTGGCTGCAAATGGACCAAAGTATTAAAGTGAGTGATTAAATTGTAAGCTGTCTTTGTGCATTTCCCTCATTCATCTAATTTTTCTCCCCCACCAGTCCTTAATAGTGTAATTTCATTTTTAAAAGAATTAAAATATGTTCATACCATGAGTTCTGTTTCCAGCCGAAGTCAGTTCCACTTTGTTGACTTATTGTGGGAGAGCTTTGTCCCTTTGAGGGATAAGCCATTGCCCACCAACTTGCTGTTTTTCTCCTGGTCAGTTCTCAGTAAGTTCACTGATTAGTCTACAGCTGCTAGCTGTTTGTTTCTTCACACAAAGCAGTCCTTAATAAATGAAACCATATGTCCGAAAGCTAACTTAGAGACAAATCTGTTCATTGTTTTCTGGAAAAGGTTGGCATTTTTTAGCTTTGGAAAAGGTTAGAAAGTACTTGGACATGAAGAAATTAAATGCTAAGAGATTTTAAGTGTCATCATCAGAAATGACAGTAGTTTTCAGTTCACTGACAATCTCTTCCTATGTGTTGACTTTCAGAGCGGATGATGGTCCTGTTGCACCTCCTATCTGAAGGACATGTACCTTGGGTTGGTTTCTAGTAAATGCTGATGAGTTCGTGCTGATCTAGGTTTGCCTGGGCCCCCTTGCCAGGATATCATTTATGGCCAGAAAATAAAAATTCCTGAGCATAAAGAGTAGCAAAAGAAAGATAAGCAGTGACCTTTTAATGAGATTTTTGTCTTCTCTGGAAACATTTTTCGATTTTCTTCTTTTCAGTTAGATTCATAGTTGTGTTACCCCTCCCTTTCTCCCCCCAAAAAGACTCCTTGTGCCTAGGCATAAAGATAGCTCCCTCCTTCCTCCAGAGGAGGACTTACACATTTTTCCTATGAACTTAAACATCAACAAATATGAACATTTCACTATACAAAGAAAAGAGGGTTGATCACATATGAAACTGAACTTTTATTATTAATAATCAATAAATTTTAGTGGCTCCTTATTATCTATAAGATCAAATTTAAATTCCAAATAGGAATTCATTACTCTTCACAACCTGGCCTCAATCTTCCTTTCCAGTCTTCTTATACTTTATTGTTCTCCATGCGCTCTTATGGTCCATCTGCAGTAGCCTCCTTATTACTCCTTACGTCTATCGATATGCTTTTCCTTGGGGTGTTGCTTCAATCAAGCAGACCTGTTAAAGACCTTAGCTTAAATAGGCTAAGGTTTCCCCTTTTGTCCTGGGCCATCTCCAGTCATCTTGGTCTATATCTTGCCACTGGACCCAAATGACTCCAGAGGAGAAGTGAGGCTGGTGCCTTTGTGCAGCTGTGCCCCACTTAAATCCAATTCATTTGCATATCATGGTATCATTTCCCTGATGTCATGGTTCTCTTAGAGAACATAGGACAAACAACAGTAAGCACAATGTGTGGAATGCTCTTCTTCCTTACTTCTGCATCTTGGAATCCTTAGCTTTATTGAATAATTAGCCCTAACCCACCCCATCCTTCCCCCCCCCCACCCTTTTTTTTTTTCAGGAGACTTTTCCTAGTCTTTCCTTCTATTTGGTATGTATCTTTCATATAATAGCAATTTCATTTGTGCCCAATTCTCCATGATTTGGGGTTTTCTTGGCAAAGATACTGAAGTGGTTTGCCATCACAGATGAGAAAACTGAGGCAAACAGGTTAAGTGATTTGATGGTACGGTGTATTCTTGTTTTTCTTTCTATCCTCAGAATAAATGGCATAGTAAATGTTAACTAAATCCTGTTGACTGATTGGATAGTGTAATGGTTAAACACATTTCCCTTGTTGGGTCTGTTTTTAAAACAAAAGACAAACTCTCCTTATGTGAAGAGGAGAAAGGAGAAGTATGAAGGAATCTCCAGCCTTAGTTCCAACTCTTCAAACATTTTCCCCAGACCCACTTGTGATTCTGATGCATGGCTGGCTCAGATAGCCATTGCTCTGTAGCCCAGGTCTCTAGGGCACATGACTGGCATGCTCCTTCCATGGCTTCTGCGAAGGTGCAGACTCTTTGCATGGCTGCCCTAGGCTTGCCCTCTTCTCTGGTATGTGATGATTAGGGCTTCTGCTCTTCCTCTTCATTAGATTAGGGGAGTTAGCTTATAAGTCAAAGCTGGCTGTCAGTCAGAAAGTTAGGGCAGCTCCTTGGGGGCCTGAAGAGAGGAATGATAGTGATTTTCTACCAGCCAGCAGCCACTGACCTCCAACACCCTGTTACACATGGAAAATAATGACAAGTCCAAACCTTGGCTTTGTTCCTTTACTCCCTAATCAGGTCATTTTTCCTCTCTGGGCTTTATTTTCTTTATCTGTAAAACACTGGTGGGGGAGGGGTAGATAAACCTCTAAAATTCTAGGATCCTTTGAAAACTAGTTTTGCCTTTTGTTCTAAAAAGGATTCACATTGGAGAATGCTCTGAGTGCTAGAGCATGACACTTTCTTAAGTGGTCTTTCAGCATAATTCAGTAAATGTTACTACTACTGCTATTCCTACTACTCCTACTCCTACCACTAATAGTATTTATGTAGTAAAACTTGCAAAGTACTTTTTAAAATATTAATTTGTCTTCACAACTCTGGGAGTTAAGTGCTACTAATATCCCTATTTTAAAGATGAAGGAATGAATAGAGAGAGGTTAAGTGCCTTGTCCAGGATCACAGGGCTAGCACCTGAAGCCGAATTTTGACCAAAGTCTTTCTTGACTCCAAATTCACACTGTCCACCATGCCACCTTTTGTTGTTTGTTCGTTTTTCAGTCTTGTCCTATTTTTTTGTGACCTCATTTAGGGTTTTCTTGGCAAAGATACTGGAGAGGTTTGCCATTTTCTTCTCCAGTTCATTTTACAGGTGAAGAAACTGAGGCAAACAGGGTTAAATGACTTGCCCAGTCATTGTTTGAGGCCAGGTTTGAACTCAAGAAAACTAGTCTTTCTGACTCCAGGCCTGACACTTTATCCACTGTGTTGCCTACTTGCCCCAGACTGCCTACCAAACTAAAAATCTATAGAGTTGTTGTATTGACCTCACTGTTGTATGCCTGTGAAATCTACTGCCCACCCTGCCACCTAACTGATCTTAAGTATCTACTATGTGCAAAGGTCCCTTTTGACATTTTATTACAAAGATCTTTTTTTTTTTTTTTTAAAGCACAATCCCTGCCTTTAAGAAGCTTACAATCCAATATGGGTGAGTGGGTGAGAAGTATACAGATTACATAGATAAGTACAAGATAGATAGTGATAAAGGCAAAGACCAAAGTGCTCTTTGGAGGAGGAAGTGATTCTGATTTTATGATCTCTTCAGTGAGATATCTAGGAAACCTTCTCCCTGGAGGTAACCCCTGAGCTTTGCTTTGAAGAAAAAGGTTGTGAATAGGCAAAGGTGACAAGGGAGTGATTTCCTGACCTGGAAAACAGCTTAATATGTGTGTAAGGTAAGGGTCGAAGGAGCAAGACACCAGTCTAAACTGAAGAAGAAAGCAAAGCTAAATCCAAAGTCTGCAAGTTTTATAGCAACAGTGTTAACTGGATACAGCTTGTATTTCCTTCCAATCAGTTGGGGAGAAGACATCTATTTGAAACGTAGGATCGTATCTTTATAGGTTGGAAGGGACCTCAGAGACCATTGATTTTACAGAGACTCCATCATTTTACAGTTGAGGAAAGTTTGGTCATCTGTGAAATGAGGGAGTTGAACTAGATGGGTCTCTGAGGTCCCTTCCAACCTATAAATATACGATCCTTTGTTTTTAGTAATAGCAAGAAGACCAAGATATTAAAGAAAGTCATGTAACTTCACATGCAGATATTGTGCCACAGGATTCCATTGCCTCCTACTGATAGTAATAAAAAAATGTTCAATTAATGCTTCCGGAAATTCTCATTAATTTTGGTTTTGTGGAAAACACGTTGCGCAGGAATGGTGGCACATGTCACAACACCTGCTACTGGGGAGGCTGAGGGTAGTGAACTGCTGGAGCTTGGGAGTTCTGAGCTGCAGTGGCCTTAGCTTGAATAGGTGCCTACACTAAGTTCAGCACAAGTATGGGGAGCCGCTGAGAAAAGGGGACCAACAGGCTGTATAAAGAGGTACAAAATGACCTATTAGAAATGGAGTGGGTCAGTAGGGGGCCCAGGAGAGGCTGCAATACTTTCCAACCTGGGTGAGTTAGGGAGTTAGGGAGACTGGTTTTCTTAACACAAACAAAATATCAATTCACTGTAATAGAGAATATTGCTACATAACGACAACAGTAACATTTGTGCAGTACCTACTATGTGTTAGAGACTGTGCTAGGTGTTTTACAAATATCAACTCATTAGATCCTCACAATAGCCCTGTGATATAGGCACCATTATCCCCTTTTAAAGTTGAGGAAACTGAGGCAAACAGAGGTTAAGTGACTTGCCCAAGGTTGCACAGCTTATATGTGTCTGAACTTGGATTTGAACTCAGGTCTTTCTGACTCCAGGTTCAGCTCTCTGTAGTATCCTATATATTGCTACATAGTTGGTGGTGAGTGAAACTGTGGCATTTTTGCGTAATGACTAGCTATGTTGGAAGAAATACACCTCTTATATAGGGTTAACATTTTTAAATTCAGTCTTTCTGTTGACACACTTCAGAACTAAACATCCAAGACTTGTTTCATTTACAAATAAAGCAATCTGCATTTGATTTTTGTTCTGACTTCAAGAACATTTTATTCAGTTATTTCTCCAATTCACTCTGTTAAATTTGCAAGTCTTCAGTAGATAAAGTTTTAGCTTTCTATTAGCCCTCTGCTACGAATATAAAATCTTCTACAGGCTATTTTACCTAGACTTCGGTAAAGGTTTGAGTTATTCATAACTACTATGTATGACTAGTTTTTTGCTGTTATGTGGAAAAATGGTTGCCAATTCCATGAAACGTCTCAATGATACCTTATCAGTTAGAACATTTTCCTCATTTGTTTATGTCATATCTCATATTCTTGCTTTTCATAACTAACAACACTTTCGCTTCCATCTCTATCACCTCATTTTTGTCTTGAGGTTAAGATAACGGCACTCCAGGTATTAAATTCCTTTGCGATTGCTCATGCTAATATAGGTGCCATTCTGTCAGAAAGAACATTATGTGGGTGTCCAATAATGATAAACGGAATAACTGACCATTAGATGATACTTAAGAGTTTGCAAAGTGATTTCATTCTAGTCTCATCTGAACATCAACATTGTGAAGGCAAGGATTGTTTGGAAAATAAGCTTCTTGAGGAGAACTGTATCTTTTCTGGCTTTGTATCCTAGCACTAAATTGATTTAGTCTTCAAAAATAAAATGGGAATTTTTCCTGTAGCTTGGTCAAGTGATTAGCAAGCATGTCATTTTTTTCTTCTATTTCATTTTAAGGTTGAATTTTTCAAAATCAGGAAACAGAAGTATAATTTTAAGAAAATTTAAAAATTCAGTCATGTTCTTTCTTGATCAGAGTGTGTATTTGAGGACTTCTTATTCATCTAGTTAGGGAAGGGGCTCTCTGAAGTACTTCAGTCCAAAGTAGGAGATATATGATCAAAACAAAACATAGGTATGGCAGTGTCACTTTGCTCTTTGGCAAACTTAAGTGATTCTTTATTACTTCTGGGATCAAATATAAACTCCTCTGCTTGACTTTTAAATCCCTTCACCTCATGCCCCCAGACTAGGTCTCCAGCCTTATATTTTCCTCCTATTCTCCACAGTCCAGCTAAACTGGCTATACTTGTTTCTCACAGTCATAAAAAACACAGGTAACTCATTCAAGCATGAATGGAAAATTAAGATCTGATTCCATCCAACAGATCCAGGTAAATAGGAATATTTATAATAAAAACTCTGCTGAGTTGAAATGAGAGAATTACTTTGGGTTACCTCTTTTGCTATGTGGTCAATACATATTTCTAGAGAAAGAACTAAAAAAACCCAAAACAATCCTATGTATTCACTGATAGTGAATGAATGAAACCTATTGTTTGTACATTTAAAAGAAATTCTCTTACTAGTTAAGCAATAAAATTAATCAGAATTGCTAATTACTAATAAATAATGTTGGCAAGTCTTCTTCATCCCTGAAATTCCACCACTACCATCCTCAAATGAAACCTATTCAGTTAAATTGTTCTTAAGAGCAAAACAGTTTTTGTGTAATTAAACTAATAAAAAATTTTTAATTTATTAATAAAATATACTAATAAAAACATATATTAATAAAAATTAATAAAAAATATTTAATGTTGTTTGTTTCATTTGTATCTAATCCAGAGGTGGGAACTGCAGCCCTCAGGCTACATGTGGTCCTCTAGGCCCTTTGACTGAATCCACACTCCTCAGGACAAATCCCTTAATAAAATGATTTGTTGTGTAAAACTTGGATTCAGTCAAAAGGCCTCACTCAAGGACCTAGGAGGCCACATGTGGCCTTGAGGTCAGAGGTTCCCCACCCCTGATTTTAAAACTTTAAAATTTTCTGTTTGGGAGGATGTTTTATAATGTACGCTATATATTAATGTAATAGCAGGATAGGGCTAGGAACCCGACCTAGGATTGCATTAATTTAGGGACCTGCTGAATGGGGAAACTACCTCTATGGATGCAGTTAGCACCTCCTCAGCAACTTTACAGTTTTAGAGAATTGCCTATATTTAAAAGGTCAGGTGACTTGTCCAGGGTCATACAACCGTTCCTTATGTGATGTAGGACAGATCTTTCTGGTTTTGAGTCCTGCTCTCCAACTACTGTCATGGCTGCTTCTTGGCTAATAGCACATGCTTATAATTGAAAAATAAATGTACATGGGATGGAAATGCATACTTAAAATTTCTCTAATGATAAGAGATTTTTTACTGATAATTAAAAGTATAGATTACCTCTGGGTTAGCATATCCAGTTTTTCAAAAATATCCACAGAATTTGCAAGTTTTGGGAAGAAATTTTTGTCTAAAAACTTGACAAAAAGTGAAGCAAAGTGAATTTGCCTCATTTTATCACCAAGAACAATGCCACCTTCTTTTGCTAGTACAAACACTTATTTTGAAGGACTTTTGACAAAAAAAATCAGTATATTTGACAATAAGAAGAATCTTGTGTCCTACCTTGTGTCCCCACACAGCTTCACATACAACCTTCTCTTTAGTGGAGAGTTTTTTTTATATAAATTTGAATACTCTAAAACAGAGGTGTCAGATACGTAGCCCACAACACTGCTGAGTGCAGCCTGAACCACATTAAAATATAATTGGAAAATATTAACAATAAACACAAATAGAATATAACATGTTTTAAAACTAAGTCAATATGTGGCCCATAGGAGTCCTTATGTACATTTTAGTGGCCCCTATTTCTATTTGAATTTAATAATACTAAAAGATTATGGAAATTTGAAAACTGCATATAACCCCTCACTTAGGGTTCTCAATACAAGTGATTGCGAAGCATACATGTGTACAAATTTCGCAACGGGGTCAAGTCACAGTTTTAGCTAGTGTTTGCAGAGCTATGTTTCATCTTGACATGGATTGTGTTCCATCACTGTGGAATCCGATACAAAGTCCTATGTTACATAAAATCTAAAAAGCCTGAAAACAGATGGACTATCGTTTAATACGATAATAAGCATATCTCCAAAACCAAAGGCTAATGTTGTTGTAATGGGGAAACCACCATAAGCTTTCTTAAGAAATAAAAGGGTAAAAGAAGAATAGTCATTCTCCATATTATTTGACATTTCTAAAACTCTTAATGATAAGACAAAAGAAAAATAAAATTACAGGCAGATGACAAGATCATTGCTGTTTGCAGTTAACATGATGATTTTCTTAGAAAAACCCAGAGATTCATCAGAGAAACTAATTGAGGCAATTAATAGCTTCAGAAGTAGGATACAAAGTAAATCCACAAAAAAAAAAAATCAGGTTTTTTTTTTAGCGTAAATAAATGTGTGGTGTACTTTGTGAGGTGCTTTTTCTGTATTTACTGACCCCGGGGTTGGAGGTATTTTTGTCTTTAATGTGATTATATTAGTTGATTTCCCAGTGTTGGATCATTCTCATATCTCTGGTTTAAATTGACCTTGCTCAGGTCAATTGCACCTGAAATCTTCATTGCCATGCCATGCCATGTTGATCCTCAACACCTTCTCAGCGTCCTCAGTTTCCCCTTCCCTCTTATTGGAGGATGGAGCAATAAACTCCTCCCAAAGCCTTCTGTTACAGACAGCTCAGAACTTAGCAGAACCTTTTCACTTTCTACTAATTGGTCAGTTCTCTTGAGCATCGTGTCCTATGCTCCCCTCACCCCACCTTGCTCCTTTTTTTTAGCTTCCTTTTGAGCATTATCTTCCCTTATTAAATTGTAAGGTTTTTGAGAGGAGGGACTGTCTATCTTTTCCTTATTTATATCTCCAGTACCTGGCATGTAATAGGCACTTAGTAGTTATTGAAGTCATGGTGAACATTGTTGGATATATTACTATAATTTTGTTAGGATTTTAAGTTTTTGCATTAATTTTAATTAGTAATATTGGCCTATATTTCTTTTTCTTTGTGTGATCTCTCTTAATCTCACAAAAAGTTCATTGAGTATTGCTATAACTTGAGAATAATTGGTGTATTGCTTTTTAAGATTTTGACAGAGCTTATTTGGACCAGGGTTCTCCCTTCTGTCCACTTCGGTAGTTATTTTATGGTATACTAATTTTTCTTAGGATTGTTTATCTTTATTTTAGATCTGTTAACCTGGCTATCTTTTATCTGTGATTATGCCTTCATTCCTTGCTTTAATCATTTTACTTTCTTCATTTTTAGCAGTAACATTATTTTGAGATATTCTTCTCCCTCTTAAATTTTCCTTTACTTTTTGAATTTCTTCTTTACTCTCTCCATGTCCCTCCTTGAAGTAGTTTCTAGGGTGTCAGATTTAATCTCCTTTCTTTATCCTATTTTTTGATACATATTTATAGATCTTACCTACTCTCCCCTTTTTTCTTGATAATTGTATGAATTCTCTCTCCCTCATTTTTTATAGAAATGCTTCAAGTAATTTTCATTGACAAATAGACTCATCATCAGGTAGCTTGACCTCTTTTGGCTTTTGAAATATATTATTTCCCTTCCTTCTGGTTTCTGGTGGCTGAAAGGAAACCTGGGGTTATTTGAACTGACACACCTTTATCTATAAATGTCTTTTTTCCTGGTTACTTGCAAAATTTATTGTTACTGAAATTGTGAGATTTTGCTACTTCATGACTTGAGCTCCTGAGAAAGGAGGCTGAAAAACTCCGTAGTGGGAAAGAAACTAAAAATAGAAAGGAAATGGGTTTCTGCAAGATGTTGAGAGGAGGAGTCATAGATAAGTCCAGTTCCCCTCCATCTCAAATTAGGTATAACAAGATAGAGTAAAATACTGACCACAAATGATTAAAAAAAGAGATTTGAAAGAACTTGTGACAAAACTCCCAGAATATCTAGTAGAGTGATAGCAGAAGAAAAATGAGCAAAAAATACAATGAATAAAAATTACTGATGGAAGGAAATTCCATCACCCACAAAAACAATTCTGAAGAAAGGGAAAGTGCTACAGCTACTCTCTTGAAATGGCTGAAAAAATATACTATTAGACTGCTCCAAAGATCAATTTAAAGAAAAAAACAGGTGTAAAGATGAAAATTCTTCTCAGAAGTAAAAAAGAAAAGAAAAAGAACAGGGCACTTAGAGCAAGTGACAGTAGATCCCCAGAAGGACAGAATAGCAGAATTGAAATTCATTTGTAGAGGTGGAAGAAAAATTGATTGCCTAGATTTTGGTTCTGCATCTGGTTCAGTGAATGGTTTGGCTAAGAATTCAAATGCCAAATTCATTTTTCTAAAAATTTCCTCAGTTCCCCTAGGTAAAAGCAATTCCTAAGGCAGTCAGAAGTAATTCAGGAAGATATGAACAGATCAAAGGAGAGGGACAGGAAAGTTAAAAGCAGTCAGCAAGGATCTTCCCTAAGATTTCAAGAACTCCTGGGTAGCAGTCACCCTTATGTTCTTCTTGCCCAAAAGGTCCCACAGCTGGATCCCACATAAGTCCCACATATGTCCTCTTCTTGCCCAAAAGGGTCCCACAGCTGGATCCCCACATAAGACAAAGTTAAATCAAACTGCTCCAGGTCTAGGACTTTCCTTGCTCACAGCAAGTCTTAGTAGCTGATTTTGTTGGAGATGGGATTGTTAACTTAAACTTTCCTAGTTTACTTGGTTTTACAAGCAAAAGACTAAGCAATTGGTTCAGTATTTTCATATTTATAGAACTAATCAAAGTAATTTAAACTCATTTCTGAAGTAAAAAAAAGATCTGTGGTCAGACTTCAAGGGGGAGAATGTCAGAAGAATTGGGAGGATGGAAAGGGGAAGAATCATTAATATTTCTGTGTTTCTTAGACTAGTACCCCCATTTTTTGATTGGCTGACTAATTTTTACAGGGAAAAGGAAAACAGAAAGGAATGTGTTTGGGGGAAGTAAGGGGAGGAGGAGGATAGGATCTTGGCCCTAGAAGAAAGGGAGTGGGACCTGTAAGGTCTTATGTTTTTAATTTCTTGTCCTGCCTGAAGATCTTTTGAGAAGGAAGGGAAAGAGCGCTGAGGAGCCAAGCTCCAGTTTTTAGAGTGGGAATTGGGTCATATACATGAAAGGTGAATACTTCTTTCCCCAGAGAGAGAGAAAGAATGATGCAAAGGGGGCTTAAAAATGGGCCCTGGTTGGGGGAAGAAAGGGTAATTAATCCAAGAGATCTTTTTCTATGTTGTTTTCCTTCTTCTCAGGAGCCACCTTCCACCTTAACTCCACATATAGGTGGACTTATATAAATCTGAGAAGAGACAGGAAAGAAGAAAATTTAGATCCATTACGTCATTGAGGAATGGGGCACTGTTCTCAGCATGAGCAGATAGTAACTTAGAAGCCTTGAAAGCAATTCTGAATGTGCTGTCCAAGGTCTAATTCACACCTCACTCTGCCTCCATCATTAATTGATATTTCTGGGAAGAGGTTTCTCAGTAAAAGAGTCTTCAAACCAGATGAGGAGACATGGAGATCTGTAATTGTATGAATAGTTGTGAAACAGAGAAGGGATAAAGATTTTGTTTTTGGCTTTCAGAAGTCCTATCATTACCTGAAAGTTCGGTCATCAAATAAAGAACTAAATGAGAAGCCAGTGAAATTGGGATGTATTCTAAAAAGAATTATGGAAAGGGAAAAGAGTAAGGAGAAGAATGAATTAAAGTAATATTTCTTGGAAAGAATGATTCAAACTATCATTGTGAGATGAGGATAGAGAGCATTAATTACCATGCTCTTATCTGTGCTGGGAAAGGAAAAGGTTAAAAAAAATTAGTTAAGGTAAAAAGAAAGAATTTAGGAAGGGAAAAATAATTGGAGGGGTGAAGGGGAGAGTCTGTGGGAGGGGAAACTAGGATCAGTTCAGTTTAGCAAAACAAATCCATAGGGATTGAGGACTAATTTAAAAGATGTAGAAAAGAGATGAACAGAATACCATAATGAAAAAAATTCAAAGAACAATTACAAAATGTATATAAAATATCTGAGTTAACCTACTTAAAAAAAGCCCAAGACACATAGATTCAACTACAAAACATACTTTATGGAAATAAGAGAAGTCTTAAATAGTTGGAGAGAATAATTTTTTCATGGTTTAGCCATATCGATGGGGAAAAATTAACCTACATGCTTAGTGCTACCAAGAAATTACTTTACAGAGTTTAGCGACCTGTTAAAATAATCCAACTATTAGCACAGTGAATAATTTCAAGGAAATTGGAGGACAAAGTGGGGAGAGGTAGGGAGATGGCCCAGAATGATCAGATTTTAAACTGTATTATAAAATCACCATCATTAAAGCTATTTGGTGCTGGTTCAAAAATATAAAAATAGATCAGTAGAACTGACCAGACAAACATTAATTTTTTTAAACTTTTATTTATTTATTTTTATTTATATTTAATTTTATATATAATTTATATGTATAATATATAAAATAATAAATAATATATTTACATATTATTTATTTATAAAATTTAAAACTCAATTAAAATTTTTAAAAGTTACAAACACAATTCATTGGAGGAAAATTGCTAAGAATTGGAAGATAGTTTAGTAGAAAATAGAGTTCAGCCAGTGGACAAATAATCTAAATATAAAAGATCACCAAATCAGAGAACAGCCAACTATCACTTGTATAAGGATGGTTAGGGAGTAAATTCGTTAACAGACAAGGAACAGAGGAAGTTGCAAAGGACAAATTGTGTTTTCAATTATATAAATTTTAAATTTGTATGAGATTTTCGTATTCTTTGACTCCTTATCTCTTAGGAGTGGCTTACCTATATATTTATGTCAGTTCTTCCCACCCCACCCTCAAGTTTGGTAGCTTCTCTTATTCTAGTTACTTGTTCACACTCAGATGTAAGGGGCCATAAGAAATCATCTAAAATCTTTCCTGTGAAATCAGGCATATTTACTTGCATACTTAAAAGCAACTATAGTTCCATCATTGTGGGCATTTTCTACACTAGTTTCCTCCAAAGTAGAGGTTTCTACAAGAAGATTTACTTTCTTTTTTTCTGAGTAATTTAATCATTTTATTAATAAGACTAGCATATTATAAATAAAAGAATGGTCATTTGGCCATTTTTCTTGGACCAAAGGTCTACAGGAAGATATTCACAAACCCTTTTAATTCTAATACCTTTCTTCTGTTAATTATTTCCTACTTTCCTGTATAAAACTTGTTTGTACATTTTTGTTTGTCTCCCTCGTTAGATTGTAAACTCCTTGGGGGTAAGGACTGACTTTTGCCTCTTTTGTGCCTTTAGTACAATGCCTTGAACATAATAGGAACTTAATATGTATTTATTAAAACAGTTACTTTTATCCCTCAACACCCCCTCCCACTTTATCTTCTCTCTTCACTGAGCAAACTCCTCACTTCTGAAATGATACCCTAATAAGACACATGCCCCAAACTGAATTCATTATTTTCTTTCCCTCCCTTCCTCAAGCTTCCCTACTTCCAGACTTCCTTATTTCTGTCAAAGACACCACCATCCTTCCAGTTTCCCAGATTCATAACAGCATTATCTGGGTTTCCTTCAACACCTTCACCCTATATAGCCAATCAGTTTACAAATCTTGCCATTGCTGCCTTCACTACATGTCTCATGTTTGATCCTGTCTCTTGGTTCACAGTTACCATCTTGGTCAAGCACTCATCACCTCTTGCTTGGGTTGTTGCAACATCCTAATTGTTCTCCCTGCCTCAGGTCTCGCCACACCTTTGTCCATTCTCCACACTGGTGCCAAATTCATTCTAAAGCGCAGACATGACCATTTTCCTCCACTTTTCAGTATCATCACCTTTTCTGCTTCTTCTACGCTCTACCTCACCTTTGTACCTTTGCACAAACGATTCCATATTCCCTGAAATGCACTCTCCTTTACCAACTCACCTCTTTTCTTTAAGAATGCTCCAGGCTCATCATCTTCCCCATGAACTCTTTTTCTAGTGCCTTTCTTCCTAAACTTTCTTGCATTTGCTACTTTGTACATTTTGGTGTCTGTTCACTTTATATTTATGCTGTTCATATTTTTATATGTACTTATATGTATTTATTTCTCCCATTGTAGCTTCAAATAGACATTATTTTGGTTTTCTTATTTGCGTCTTCAACACATGCATCTCTTCCTGGCATGGGGAAGGTGCTTAATAAATGTTTGCTCTTTGATTATCAGCTACTACCCATGTACCTCAAGTGATTGCTGTGCCTGTGTGTTGTAAAATTCTGTTAACTCTGCTTTCCAGATCACTGCCTGCCTACAACAGGTGCTCCTCAGAAAGTTGGGTTTGCACTCTAGAATAAGACCCCCTGAAAGTTCCCTTTTTGTTTTGGTTGGGACTGAGTAAGTCACATGAGATGAGCAGGTACAGGTAGATATTACATTACATTATTTTACTTCTCCCCACTGCCAACTCACTCTTACTCTAAACTTACCTATTAATATCAAAAGGCACTGTCATCTTTCTTCTGGTCACTCAAGTTTACAGCCTCATCATTATTCTCTGTTTTCCATTGTCCTTCACCCCACATATCCAGTCAGTTGCTAAATCTTGTTATTTTCTACCTTCACATTTTTGCCATCTGTCCCCTTCTCTCTACTCACCAGCCCAACCATGCTTCATACTTTTGTCACCTCTTGTCTGAACTCTAACGTAATAAGCCTAATTACTTTCTCTATTTAAGTCCCTCTGCTTTCTAATTCCATCTTCCATATAGCTGTCTTGTGGCTTTCCTAAAACTCAGGCCTGATGATATGGTTCTCCATTCAGTAAACTCCACTGACTCCCTATTGACTCTAGGACCAGATACCAACTCATATTTATCTCATTCTTCTAAAAATTTTGATTTTTGTGTAAATTTTATAATGTACATAGTTACTAGCATAGCAGTTCATGTGGGGATAATCAACTAGGAAAGACGTTTCTGATCAATACAATGAGCTACTACAACTCCAAAGGATTCATGACATAAAATATCACCTTCTGATAATGAACTAGTGGACTCAGAGTACAGATTGAAGCCTATTTTTTTCCTTTATTTTTCTTGCCTTTGTACGCCTCAGAAATGTGGTTCATGTGGAAATACATTTTGCATGACTGCATATGTATAATATGTACAATTTCTTGCCTTCTCAAGGGGTTGGGGATAGGTTGGGGGGAGAGAAAGAATGTGGAATTGAAAATAAAATTTAAAAAAACTGTGCCACTAGGACAAAGACATTAAAATGGCTTTAAGTATCAACTTGAGAGAGATAGTCATATAATCTTTGTGCAAGGCCAAGCCTAGCTAAGTTGATACTTTATGTTATGAATCCTTTGGAGTTATAGTGGCTCATTGTATTGATCAGAAATGTTTTTCAAAGTTGATTATCCCTGCAATTTTGTTGTTGCTGTGTAGATGGTTCTCCTAGTTCTGTTCACTTCACTTTTCACCAGTTTATGTTGATTTTCCCAGATTTTTCTGAAACTATCCCCTTTATTGAAAAAGTCTTTAAGCATCCAAGTTCACCTTCATAACATGATGTGGTATCAAAGGTCTTTAGTAGAATAAGTGGCATATAGTTGAGAGATTTTTTTTTTTATTTTAAGAAAAGTTTACATGGGGAAAAATGAGCCATAAAAATCTCAAATTCAGATGAGAGGAATGCCTAGGTATAGAGCAGTTACCTGCTTTATTTTCATAGCACAAGTTTTATTCTCTTTTAATTTGTTTTAGAAAACATAGTTCAGGAAAAGCAAAATTAATCCTTCTCCGCAAATAAATATTTCTGCAAAATTGAAGGTATAAAGAGAGTTCCACGGGCAGGCACTATATCTCCAAAGATGAAAATATTTGCATGTAGTTAATAAACATGATAGAGAAGTCATACTACCTAGAAAATTATACTTTCTAGTCAACTACCACACAGAGGCAAATTGAGAGAGAAAAAGGTTACTTAAGGACTTAACTGATGAAGTGATATAGAGAAATTCAGTTAATTCTAATGTCATTTTTCAGCTGAAGATCTGATTACTCAACATTCCAATCAGTATTCCCTTTTCTTTCTTAGCTTAGGTGACATTTTCCTACAGTAGCCAATAGTGAGACTTGTTCCCAACATAGTTATATCTACCCTTATCCTTCAACACTCCTTGACTTCATCCCCTCTCTCCACTGAGCAATCTTTCCACTTCTGAGAAGACACCTTAAGTTCAACATGTCCCAAACTGAATTCTTTATCTCCACCTTCCTCCCTTACCCCTGCCCCATTCTTTTAGACTTTAGAAAGAGAACGCAGTACTAGGCATTGCACTAAACTCTGAGGATATTAGAGCCAGAAAACAAAAGGGTTCCTACTCCCAATGAACTTAAATTCTAAAAAGGGAGGACAAAACATAAAGGGGACCAGAAAAGAGTAGGGTGGGAGAGAGATGGAAACTCTGTGGAGGTAGAGCACTTGGAAGAGGTGGGGTATTGAGAGAGTGAACATCCCAGCTGGACTTTTCCGTGACAATGGCAGGTCCAGGCAGACACTGACCAGTCATTCAGTTGGCCTCAGGGCTCAGTTCATCTCTATTGGAGATGGAGCCCACTAATGTGGTGGTCACACTTTGAATTTTTTATTTTTATTTTTGCTAAATTTCCAACGCAGATCTCACTTTTCTTTTCAAATACTGATAATCCTATGGCATTTTAATAGCATTTCTATAAAAATTAGGCTGCTCAGCAACTGAACAAATAAACAATGAGAATATGCATATGGATTACTGAGGAATATAAAACAAGTCTTTGATATTCTTTTGGAATTATTTCAGAGAGAAAGTCAGTTTTTTAGAGTGACTTTCAAGTTAGCTAATATTTATTTGAGTTTTTTTTTTCTTGTTTCCTTTGATTAATGATGGAATTTTCACTACTACTAAGAACCTGAGAGAGATGAGACATAATAAGCAAACCAGGTCACCGTGAAACAGAATTATTGCTATACTAACACTTAACTCAGCCTGGAGGAGTAGATGGAGCCCTGGTTCTGAAGTTAACCTGAGTTCCAATAAGGACTCATACATTTACTTGCTGTGTGATCCTGGGCAAGTCACTTAATTTGTGTGTCTCAGGTTCCTGAACTGTAAAATGGGGATAGTAATAAGACCTATCATCCCAGATTGTTGTGAGAATCAAATGAGGTAATATTTGTAAAGCATTTAACACATTCCCAGGTACATAGTTGATGCTGAATTAAATACTTGTTCCCTTCTCTTCATCCTCTATAATCATTGAAATGCAGCGCTTATCACTAAATCTTGCTTTATTCTTTATTATATGTTCATACAAATTTGTAAAAACTGAGAAGATACTTTGAGTTCAGCATGTCCCAGACCAAATTCTTTGTCTTCTCCTCCCTTCTTCTAGACTCTAGAGAAAGAACGCAGTGCTAGGCACTGTGCTAAGCTCTGAGAATATGAACCAGAAAAGAAGATGGTTCCTACTCCCAAAGAATTTAAGGGGACTTGGAAAGAGTGGTGTGGTGGGGAGATGGAAACTCTGAGGAGGTAGAGCACATGGATGAACTCAAAGTAGAGAGTGACTATCTTACCCAATTAATCTTTGCCTTCCACTAAAGTAGCATTCTGTAACCACTGCAATTTTCATATCACTGACATTGGATAATTATACCAAAAATCCTGACAGAATACTGAGCTGAAACTAATAACCTAAAAATTAATAGTAAAGGTAAATTCTTACACTTGGGTTAAAAAAAAACAGCTTTACAAGCATAAGAGGCATCATGGTCAAATGATTTAGCTGGAAAAGATCTAGGGGTCTTAGTGGATGATGATATGTCAAAATAAGCTAATGTTATTGAGGCCACATTAGGTACAGTGTTCAAAACACAGAAGATAGTGATACCATTGTAGAATAATGCTGTTGTCAAAACACGTTGGAGTACTCTGTTTACCTTAAACTACCTGTTTAGTTTACCTGTAAACTGTTTAGTTTTGGGTGCTTCTGGTCTTGGAAAAGACATCCATAAACTGGAAAAGACATCCATAAACTAGAAAAGACGTCCACATGATGGTGACCAGGGAGACAAAGTCAAGAAGACCTGTTTTCAGTCCCCATCTCAGACCTTTACTAGCCATGTGACTCTGAGCAAATAACTTCAATTCCCTGTGACTCAGTTGCCTCATCCTTAGCATGAGGAGGTTAGACTTACTGATGTCTAGGTTCTTCTCTTCTATGATCCCATGACCAAGTGAATGGAAGACCTTGAGTTCATATTGTTGAGCTGAGGATGTTTACAGGAATGAACTAAAGCTATTTAGCTTGCTTGTGACTTGGGTGAGACCTGAGAGATAGATCAAGAATTTGAAGGTCTCTTTTGATGGAAGAGGTATATAGAATTGTTTGTCTCCAAAGGGTAGAATCAGGATCTTTAGAGTAATATCTCCTGGAGGTAGATTTAGCCTTGATATGAAGAAGATCAACCTTCTTAGCTATCAGTTATCCACAAAAATAGAATGGGTGCCCCTAGGAAGTGGGGAATTACCTCTTACTAGACATCTTCCAGCAGAGATTGAGTGATTGCTTCCTAGGTACGTTGCAAAGGGTAGTCTTATTTAGGCATGGGTTGAATCAGGTGGCCTCTGAGATTTCTTCTAACTCAGATTCTGGAATTCCTTGGGCTTCCTGACTGTAAGGGGGGGGAGACAAGAAAAAAAGCCACAGTAATTAACATCAAAAATAGTCTGACAGTCAGCAAGCATTTATTAAGTGCTTACTATGTGTCAGACACTGTTAGCAATTAGAATGTTGAAGATGAATAATAGTTGTGGGACTGTGGTAATTATGACACTTGTGTTTGGGTCTACTTGGAAGGTACATGGTTACGTTGAAGATCTTTTCTTTTGTATATATATATATATAATATTTATATTTATATATTTATGTGTGTGTGTACTTTGGTGTACAATGTAAAGACTCAAATTCCTTTGTGAATGTACATTTATGCATGTGAATGAACAGATGAATGATAATTCACTTGTGTGGGGACAGTTTAGTATTATAGAGAGGCAGAGAATTATCTTTTATTTATTGAAAGCTGGAGAAATGTGTGTAAAGAAACAGTTACAAGGACACGAAAGAGATCTTGGTCCAAGTTGAAGCCTTCAGAGCTGCAAGTTCATTTGCACATAACTGTATACGACCAAAGAGAAATAAGATAAATAAAAAGAAAAATAAGATAAACATTTGGAGTCTGAGGTATGATTTAAAATGAACTTTCAATTTTATCAGAGGAACAAAAGGGAGAGCTGTGACAGGTGTCTGTGTCAGTGAGCACCCAACATACACAAGGGGGCCTGCTATCACAGGTTCTTAACATCTGCATTCATAAGAGGAAAGGCAACTTTCGAGGGGTTAACAATCACTTTAATCAAGCACATATATCATTCACCTTGTTCATCAAAGGTCATGATGTTTAAATCATCAGAGAAATCAAAGATCAACAGACATGGCTTCCTCTGCCTGACCATAATCAATATATCACATATATCACAAATTAACAGATAGGTCCAATTGTCTGACCACAGTTACCAGAGAGGGAAGCACCAACATCAGGGTTTTCAAAGCCGGAGGCTGCTTAGCTTCCCAGAGTCTCATCTGGCACACAAACCTTCTTCCACAAACTAAGCCCCAAAGTAACACCTCACCCTCAGCGTATTTATACACTTTTCAGAACCAGAGGGAATGATACTGACCCAGTGTCTCAATAGAAAAAAACAAAAGATACTTGGGACCCTGCTACAGAACAACTCCTCTAGTCAAGCTTCCCTCTATGGGCAGGCCCATCCATGGTTGGGGCAGATCTTCTTTAGTCACATTCAAACAGAGGTATTATACTTCTTGATTATACTAAAACAAAAACAGCAAAAGATCCTGTTTTGCTTGGCCTCACAGTACCTAAAAGTTAGGAGTACTCTCATTTAAGCAAATAAAGTGCAGAGAAATTGGATAAAGGAGCCCTTTTAGGAACTCTTCATGCCTGTCAAGCTGTCACTCCATCTCTGATCTCTCTGCCTTTTTTCCAAGGGGTCCCACATAGTTAGAATGCAGGCTCTTTTCATCTCTGCTTTGCAGAATCCCTAGTTTCCTTCAAAGCATGTATGCAACATGTAACAAATAAGTGGTTACTGTCTGCCAGGCACTGTGCTAGACCCTGGATATACAGTCCCTACCTTCAAGGAGCTTACATTTCATGGGAATCTAGTCTGTAAATCAAGTTCCCCATTCTGCTGGAGACTTTTCCAGTTCCGTTCTCCCTGATCCCTCCAGTTGTTAGCTGTGGTCCTACTGGGTTTTTTTCGGTATATGTTTTAATTTAGGTTGCTTTTCCTGAATAGAACAGTAGACCCACGAGCACAGGTACTTGTCTTTGTATCCCTAGTATCTTGTACTTAATATGAGCTTAACAAAAGTTTTGTGAATGGAAATGAATTAAATAAACTTGATAAGTTCTTTTTTCTTAGGAAGTATTATAAAAAAAGACATTTGATTCTTGTACTTGGTAGAGAGCTGGGTTCAAAACCTACCTCTGACATTTGTTTACCTTGGATAAGTCACTTAATTTCTGAGTCTCAGTTCCTTAACAATACTGTGGGATGAATAGCGTCTGTAGTAATATCTCTAGTGATACAATGTACCTAAAGTTCTTTTCGAGATTTAAATTACCATGTTAATGTCTTTCATGGCAAATTATTGATGTTGGCTTAACTTTTTTTGGCTTGCAATTTAATATTTTGACCATTTGACATCTCTTTTCTTCTTAGGATGAACTTGACCTCACAGACAAACACAGAGAAGCCATGTTTGCACTTCCAGCAGAGAAGAAATGGCAGATATATTGCAGCAAGAAAAAGGTCAGAGATGGATGTGTTTCTTTTTAAATTTGACTTAGCTAATATGGAAATATGTTTTGCATGATTGCACATGTAAAAGCTGTATCAAATCTTTTACCATCTTAAGGAGAAGCTGGGAGAGAAGAAGAGGAAAAGAATTTGGAACTTAAAAACTTTTTTAGAAAGTTCAAAACTGTTTTCACATGTAATTGGGAAAAATAACATTATTTAAAAAATAAGAGTTAGAACTCTTAAATCTCTCTCATTAAACACTTTGCCAGGAGGCAGTTCTTCATATTAAAAGTCTGACGAAAGCATCTGACATACCACTTACTTATATTTTTTGTTATACGAATATACCATTATAACAGTGTTCTTCCCTCTTTTCACTTAACTTATGGCTGAATCTTCTCCTTAACTTGAAGTATGAGGTTGGGGAAAACAGTTTCACTACTCTGGATCTCAGTTTCCTAATCTAAAAAGTTAAGTGGGCTGAAATAAAACAGGGATTTAAATTGTGTGTTTGTGTGTGTGTAGTGGTCCCCATTGGCTGTTTGGTGAAGTCTATGGATGCCTTCTTAACATACTGTTATTTTAAATTCATAATTGAAGGAAATGATAACGTTCAGTTAGAAGTTAGTGAAAATGAAGATGTAAAATTTCCCCATCTGAATTCACTGATCCCCGAAATCTATCCATGGAGACCCCAAGTCAAGAAGCCTTGAATTAGATGATTTTTATAGTCCTTTCCAAATTCTACCTTTGTCATTAAAAAAAATCTCTCCAGCACCGTGAATTTGCCTAGCTTTTGTAAATGAACATATGGCCATTTTTTAGAATCCCTCTTTTCTCCTCTTTCCCTCCTTTTTTCTCCTTCCCAGCCTATGTTTCTCTCCCCCCACCCCTACCATTTTCCCATGCCCGGTATTAGAGCTACTCCTGCCTGCCAACTCCACTCACCTGCCACTCCCAGCTCCTGCTTTACCAAAGACCTGATCTAGGAGAACAGCAGAAACCAAACCAGGAAAACTTTGACAAAAAATTAGCAAGTCAGAGCATTAGAGACCCTGCTGGTGGGTCACATCACCAGTTATAGGATTTTCACTATATAAAATGAAACCATTACCTCCCATATGGTTTTATGACCTTATACCTTTGCAGAGTATTTTTAAGATTAAATATTTTTAGTATAAAAATAAAAAAATAATGTAGAAAATTGAAGCACGGTTTGTTAATTGAATGGAGATAATTTATTAAAAAGCTGTGTTTTTGAGAACTTTCAGCAATAGTAAATGGAACCAAAAGTGTATTGCTCACTCCTTCTGTCTCTCAGTCTACTCCTTGATATTGTCAGACCAAGTTGTAATCTTTAAATTAACTAACCAATTTATGATCAATACAATTTCATTCTGGTCATTTCCTTCCTTTATATTAACTGTGTGGCAGTAATCCTTCTTATCCATACATATCTAACCACTCAGCAATCTTATTTCAATGACCTGGTTGCCCTAATCAATGAGTTTTATGTTCTGTGAGTATTATCAAAAATAAATTTCAAGAATGAGAGGAAAGTACATGACACTTTTTTGACAAATATTCAATTATGGTTTTCAAGGTAATCAGGTTGTATTGACTTTGGAAGCAATATAAGTTGCCACAAGGCCATCTTTTAAAAATATAGTGACTATATTTGAACCAGAGCTCCATTATTAAAATCTTGTGCCTTACATGCTTAATAATGCTTGTTCAATTATATCGTATGCAGAAGATATGATCTCCTCTTCACTGTGCTATGAATTCTTTTTTTTTACTTACATTTAAGGCAATATAGTATGAAGTTTGAGGTCAAGAGTTGGCAAGGGGATAGGAAAGGGAAGAAAATGGGAGCAGGTTACTGAAAGAGGGGAAAGTTTCCTTCTTCCTTCAGGTTTTTTTTTTTTTTTTATTACACCCGTGACAATAACTGAAAGTTAATCATGGAAACTACTGACCTTCACGTGAGGAAAAAGCATCCTCTGGAGGGTAATGACCTCAGACCAACAGCTGCTGCCCATTTTTCAACCTGCCAGTTTACAGTTTCCCATTGTAGTATTCCATTTCAAGCGCTGGTGATGGGGGATGCTTTTTTAGAAAAAAGAATGGATGTGGACACTAGCTACTGAGTTCCATCTCTTGACAAATGAGTTAGTCTTACTGGTAAGAGGCCAGTTTTCAGACTTTTACTATCCAATGACTCCTTATTCCATCAGCTTGGATTTGATATGTGACTTGGAAGACAAAAAAAGAGCTCACTTAAATCCTTTGAGGAGTCACATGGGGCTCATGGATCTGCCTCACTTAGAAATGGATGATGGCTGGCTGACTAAAAGGATATTTATGGTTAAAAGCAGTCAGATTAATAAAATCAGTATATGCTTTATGATATTTAAGTAGGAAATTTGGATGGATTTGAAGCAAACCACGATGGATAAAGAATGTTTGATTAGAGCTTGTGACATTTGCCCAATGTGCTTCCATCTTTTAAGGTCAGGAAGAGTTACAAGTCTTATAGTAGTCATATAGTAAAGAGAGAACCTTTGAGTTGGAAAATAATGAATTTACTGACCCTTCAAACCAAGCTTATCACAAGCAAGTTGAATTAGGTAAACTTTTCATTTTGTGGGTAAACTTAGGAAATCACAGATTTCTCAATCTTTTAAGACTAAGAACTGGAGAATTAGAGAAATTCTCACACATACTGAACATGTGAAGTAAGTTCCTAGCTAAAGCCAATGAAAACATACTGTATGTGTTGGTGATAGGCAAAAATTCTAAGGCAAAAAAAATGAACAGAAACTACATGGGTGAGTAAAGCTGAGAATGCAAGACTGACTAGTCTGTTTTTTTTTTTTCAATCAAGTGTTTCTCCTTCTTTTCTAATAATAACTTGTGATCTGATCTGTGACTTCCTAGAAAAGCATATTGTGTTCATTTCTCATTTTGTACAGGAAGCTTTTCCCAATATCTCTTAATTCTAGTGCCTTTTCTCTTTTAATGATTGCATATTTTCCTGTATATAGCTTGTTCATACATACTTGTTTGCTTGCTTTCTCCCCCATTAGATTGTAAACAAAGACTATCTTTTCCTTCTTTATATCCCCAGTGCTTAGCATAGTACCTGGCACAAGGTAGGTACTTAATAAATGTTTATCGGCCAATTGACTGATAACATAATTTTGCCTGTAAGACTTAGCTAACCAGGTCTCCTTCATATCTGCCAAAATGAAGGCAGAGAGAACTATTTCAAAGGCTAAAATGATATGAAAGAATCATTTGGGAGGTGGAGCCAAGATGGCAGAGCAAAGTCAGAAAATTGCCTGAGCTCTCACCAGCATCCTTCAGAAACAACATTAAATCAAACCTCTAAATGGATTCTGGAATGACAGAATCTACAAAAAGATGGTGGGAAACAATTTTCCAGTTTATGATAACTTAGAAGGACTTCCGGAAAGGTCTGTCTCACTGGGGTTAAAGGGGAATGCAGCTCAGTACAGATGGTGTCAGGGCAAGGCAGCGGGAGGCTCTTGGTCAAAACAAAGATCAGCAGCAGCAACTGAGACCCCTTGAACTTGACTCAGCAGACCAGCTGTGAGGCTGCCAGCCCCAGAACCCCTAGCCCAACAGATGCAGCTAGACTGGACCACCTCAGGACAGTGGGCAAGCTGCCAGCACCTGCTGCAGAAAGTCAGTGACTTGCACTCAGACCCCCCCCCCCCAGTACAAGAAGCTTGGGACAGTGCTCCTACGCCTGTTAAGTAGAGTTCAACTTTAAAAGTCATGAAATAGACTTTAAAATGAGCAAAAAACAGAAAAGAGCCCCAACTATAGAAAACCAGTATGGAGACAGGGAAGATCAAAACACAAACTCTGAGGACAACAATGTCAAAATGCCTATATATGAAACCTCAAAGGGCATGAATTGGTCTCAAGCCCCAAAAGCCTTCTTGGAAGAACTAAAAAAGGGTTTAAAATAAATAAGAGGTAGAAGAAAAATTGGGAAAAGAAATGAGTTATGCAAAAGAGTCAACAATTTAGAAAAGGAGGGGGAAAAATTGCCTGAAGAAAAATTCCTTAAGAAACAGAATTGGCCAAATGGAAAAAAAATCCACTGAAGAGAACAACTCCTTAAAAAGTAGAATTGTTCAAATGGAAAGGGAGGTACAAAAGTTAACTGAAGAAAATAATTCCTTAAAAATTAGAACTGGGCAAGTGGAAGCAAATGACTCTATGAAACATCTCAAGAGTTAGTCAAACAAAATCAAAATAATGAGAAAAATAGAAGAAAATGTAAAATACCTCATTGGAAAAAAACAACTGATCTGGAGAATAGATCCAGGAAAGAGATAATTTAAGAATTATTGGACTACCTGAAAGGCATTATCAAAAAAGGGTCTCAACAGCTTCTTTTAAAGAATTTTCAAGGAAAATTGCCCTAGAACCAGAAGGTTAAATAGTCATTGAAAGAATTCACCAATCACCTCCTTAAAAAGATCCTAAAATGAAAACTCCAAAGAATATTTTTGCCAAATTCCAGAATTATCAGGTCAAGAAGAAAACATTGCAAGCACTCAGAATGAATTACTTGAACTTTTTCCTTATTGAATAGCAGAGGCAGGGACAGAAACACAGAGGAACACAAATACATTTTTGTGACTTTGAAGGCCAAACAAATCAGTAAATGTTAATCAGGTAGGTAAGTGGTGTCTGTCATAAGAAGTTCAACAGACAACATTATAACTTTAACATTGTATCTTACCCTCAACATCGGGATGTCATTTTGTTCCTCTTTGAGAACTGGACAACAACCATTATAACTTTCTTAAAAAATCAAGAAAATCTTCTGTCTATATGATTGTGGTTGTTTGCAGAAAGTATTTGTGGTTCTTATCTTTAAAGGTAATTCACTTTTAAAAAATTTCCAATTACAACATACTCTTTTGTTTAAGGGAGCTTTTTCCCATCCTGAAGCCAGAAACTGCATCTGTTAACAATCTTTTGGATTTTAAACCGAAATTTCTTAAACGATGACGTACCTAACAATGAAAGGTATCTTGAGCTCTATTGGCTTATTATCAATGTGGTTTTTGGTTAAGATTATGATGCAAAAGGTTGTAGAGAAACTGTCTCACATAAAACCTAGCAAATATCTCAAATTGATCCTAGAGAGATGAATAATAAAATTCAAAAGATCGGAATTAAGCTTCTCTGTCCAGTTTGGAGCTGCACAAAAAGAAATCCATAAACCAGCAGAGATGGGCAGAAGAGTCAAGCCATCATAAAGTCCAGTATCTTTGCCAAGAAAACCCTAAAGGGGTTCATGGAGAGTCGGACATGCCTAAAAGATGACTAAATAAAAGTAAAGGAAAACTAACTGAATATATTGGAACCATAGGGCAAAGAGAAAATAGAAAGACTTGACTGTTAACCTCTTGAAAGGAACTCCTGCACTGAAAACACCCAGGAATGTCATAGCTCCAATGCAAGGGCACTCACAGACCTTGGTCATCTCTTCTAGATGTACTTGGAGTACAAGAAGTAGCTTGGCTCCCTCTTCAAGTCTTTTTCATTTGAACAACTGTTGAGGCACCTAGGTGGTATAGTGGATGGATTGGTAGACTTGGAGTAGGGGAGACCTGAGTTCAAATTTGGCTTTAGACACTTGCTGTTTGGGTTTGTAGTAGCTGGATAGAGCCATTAGATAGGGAAAGAATGAAGATAAGGGAGAAGGGGGGTTGGGATGAAAGTTCACCTTTGGCGTAGTACAAAGGATAACCTCTTCCTCAAAGACTATAGGAAAGATTGAGGAAATGGTGGATAGGGTCAAGGTTTTGATTAGAGAAGACAAGAAAGGTCAGACGGCAGTGGCCTGGATTAGGAGAGGTCTTCTGCTGAGAAGGAAAGAGAACAATTGAGAAGACTTGGAATAGCTACTACTGGAAATGCTACTGAGCAGGAATTCTTACTGATGTTGGTTTTTTCTTCCTGTCCCTTTGGCAGACTGGTGAAGCCTATGGACCCTTTCTCAGAATGGTTCTTTGATACATAGGAATACACACACATGTGCTTATTGGACACACACACACACACACACACAAGACAACAGTGAGAGGACACAGTCCTAAAGCACTATGATGTGTCTTTGGGCTTCAGTTTCCTCATCTGTAAATGAGTAGATTTCTGAAGTGCCTCCATGCTTGGAATTAACAATTCTATGTTCAGCCTCTGTGTCTGATCTCCTCTACAGTTATAACATGTATATGTTATATAACATATACATATAACATGTAGAGGCTTTATTGGGCAAGCTGTAAATAGGATTAATGGCATTTGAAAGATGAAAACTATGAGGAAAGGTCAGCTGAATGGGAACTAGTACTGTTTGGGGAGAGAAGGTTGAGAGGTCATTGACTTAAGTTTTCAAGTATATAAGCAGGTATTGATTGATGATAGTAACCAGCTGTTCTCCAACTTATAGAATAAGAGGAGTCAGTCTTAAATAGCAGAACAAAGATTTTTTTTTTTTTTATTACTGAACTTTAATTACTTGCAATGTGTAGGCAGGAGAGAATTAGTTATTCATTAACATCAAATTGTGAGCAATTAAAAAAACACATTTGTGTTAAAAAAACACAAATCAGCTATTTAAAATAGAAAATAATCAGATACATATAGACTAGATGATGCCAGTATTATTAATAGTAGCTCACATTTTCCTATGATTTTACAATTTACAAAGCACTTTGCTTAAAAAAAACTGGGAAATAGGACAACTATTGTTACTCAGTTTTTACAGATTAAGAAACAGACTCAATGAGGTTATGATTTATTTAATATCATATTACAACTTTGTGACAAGGTGGATTTTAAACTCGGAAGTCTTCTGAATTCAATTCTAGCATTCTTTCCATTCTATCATTCTCCCTCTTTAGAACCCCCACAACAAGTATTTTTAAGCATTTCTTAACCCTTGAGTATAGAAGTAGGTTACCAAAGGAAGTAGTAGCATCTCCTCTGGACTCCATCTCATTCCCATCTTCACACCCTTATCCCTACCTTGAAGTAAAACCATGTTGTTGTCAATAGAAAGTCTTTGTAGCCTTTGTTGTATTCATGAATGCATTATATATTTATTAAGTACTAGCATGCTAAGATAAGCCCTGGGGAGGCAGATAAAATAATTATGCCCCTGCTCTCAAAGAATTAAAGAGCTTATAGAGTAGTAGAGGGAGATAAGATACAATGCATACAAATAAAAATACACATTACATATACAAATGTTAGAATGTGACTGTTGACAGACCAACATACATGGATTTACCTATTATACAAATGACAGGTTATTGGAGTAAGGTAAGATTTTTCTTCTACTTAATAAGTTAGCACTAGGGAATGGGATGGAGAGAACAACAAGGAAATTAAAAGAATATTTTCAGATCAGTTTTTCTTAAAAAAATTGTCATTACACTTTGGAGCAAAAGAGCTAATGGGTAGTAGGTGTTAGTTTTAAAATTCAGCTAGTGACTGTATTAAGAGGTTAAATATAATTTTTCTGTTTTAATCAGCATCCAATCTCTACTTCTTCCAAATGAGCAAAAATACCTCATTTCCTGCTTTGGTGAAGTTCATGATAAAGAAGACTAGTTTGTGAAGCTATGTAATACCATTTATCATCTGTTTTGGCAGTAACTGTGTGATTGTTCTGATCTCAGACCCGATGAATGTTCCAGTATAGCCTGCAGACTTTCTACGCAAGCATATTAAAACCTTATTCCAGCTTTCGCTTGATTTCTTTCTCTCCTCTTCATGAGCAGAAGAAACTCAATTTGGTGACTCGTAATTCTATAACTTTTCAAAGGCCAATGCTATAAAAATAAGTATCCAGTGTTTGTGGAGAACATGCCCCGCAGTTAGTCCTGGTATTTTAAGTATTGTCTCCCTTTTCTGATTGCTGTGCATACTCGGTCCTGGGCTTTAGAGTTGGATAATTTTTATGATTCTTTGTCTTCAAATCCCTTCATCTTAAAGATAATGAAGCTTAGCACTAATGAAGCAGAGCCAGCATTCAACCCCAGGTCGTCCGACTTCAAATCTAGTGCTCTTCCTTCAGTATCTCACTGCTGTTTTATATTTTTGACTTGTTTCTCCCACAGTGAAACTTAAATTCCTAAGCTGCCTGAGGGCTGTACTTTGGTCTTTTCTATAGTTATAGTCATGTAAAAAGATTAGAGCATAAAATAAATGTTTGCTTATTGAACTATCAGGCACACATCTTAATTCTGGAAAAATGATAGACTCATGAATCCTTTAGACTTGCCTACAGGATAACTAAACAGATTTGCTGTTATTATTGCTATGGTTATTAACAATTAAAGCTAAGAGTTATGAAGTACTATAAAGTTTTCAAAGCACTTTATGAATATTCTCTCATTTGATCCTTACAGCGACCCTCAGCAGCAGGTGCTAAGTACTGTTCTCATTTTATAGAGGAGGGAACTAAGAGGTTAAATGATTTTATCACATAGCTAGTAAGCATCTGAGACCAGATTTGAAATCAGGACTGTAGAACCAGTTCTCTGTCCACTAGGTCAATCCAATTGTCTTTCACAGGTTAACTGGTAATAGTGAAGATGTTGTTTCTTCTATATACTTGGTGGCAGAGGGAAGAAGCTAGTAAGAAATTAGATAGCCTGGAAAAAAATGCTGGAGCTTTCCTTTTGTCTTAGGTCCTGTGATATCATCATCATTCCTTCCCTGAAGCATATACTACATCCCTCCTGACAGTGCACAACAGAGAGAATCACCTCCAGAAATCTCAGTTTAGAATAGATCCTGCACAAGGTTCCTGTATTTCACCCTTTCTTCCATCTGTTCTTAACTGTAGCAGTGTGCTTTATGAAAATATTGTCCTTTAGTAAGTTTAGTCCAGGTAACAGTTTAGGAGGTAACGGAGGGACCCTGGTATTTTCCCTTGATGACAAATGCCAGCCAAGATACTGGAGATTATTATGGAAAAGCCCATGAAAAAGACACAAGGCTTTGTTTCAGAATGGTGGAACCTGTCAGGATTCTATTTTTAGGTATTATTCATTCAACATATTGCCATTACTTAAGCAATATCCTGTTTCCCTAGACCATTAGTGGTAACTTCAATACTTGGAATACTAGTAAACTCAGGAGGAAAGATCTGAGTCTGAAAGGAAGCCTTTAACTCTTACCAGCAGATACCAAAAACCTACTAAAGAATGCCCCTTCTAATTTGGCAGCATCATGCATATCTGAAAATAACATTTAGAGGTAGGGTTATCAACCATAAACATTACAAGTTTGAAGTGGCATGTTATTTAGTTTATCTAGAAAAATAGATATCAGATGCTCAGGAGCTGGATAAGAATGTGAAGGAAGTGTTCATGAGAGTAGTTCTTAGGAAGCCCAACATCACATAAATAATATTGATAAAAATGCAGCAGCTTGGTGGCACGGTGGATAGAGCTCTGGACTTGAAGCCAGGAAGATCAGAATTTGAATGCTGCCCCAGAAATTTAGCAGCTGTGTGATCCTGAGCAAATCACTTAAATTCTCTATGCCTCAGTTTCCTCATTTGGAAAATGAAGATAATAATAGTCCCTACTTCACTGGGTTGTTATGACAATCAAGAGAAATATATGTAAAGCACTTGCAAACCTCAAAGCCCTATGTAAATACTAAATATCATGTCTTAGTTCAATGGGATCCAGATTGTCTCCTGGGGTTTCCTCTAAATGATATCCTCATATTCTAAGATTCTTATGTCTTCTACAGTGGGGAATTGTGTTAATGTAAGCATTGCTATGAATTTCTAACGGGTCAAAAATCAAAGGAAAAATAGTATTCTCTCAATTAGCAAGTCTATGACTTGTTCCAGAATTTAGGCCTGAGTTTTCTTAGAATAACCTTGGGAGGTAGAAGCCATTGCTATCCTCATTTTACACACAAGGAAACCAAGGCAGACCAAGGTTAAGTAATTTGCCCATGGTCAGGCAGGTAGGAAGTATCTAAGACTGAATTTGAACTCAGGACTTCCCGACTCCAGGTCTAGCATGTTGTCTACTGTTACCACCTAGCTTACCTTATTGAGGGTTTTATGAAGAGCTTCATGGAAGAAAGATACACTGTACTAAAGATTATAGGACACTATAGATAGATTTTGGAGAATGAAAAATAATCTGCTTATGTACACATAAGGAGGAGAAAAAATCCCACTAACATTATGGAGTATAAGAACATGGGCATAAGTTCACTTATGTCTTATTCTGATGACAAAGGACAACTGTGGCTCATTCTGTAACACCCTTTACCTCTTCTTTGAACTTCATTGTCCTGTGGCTTCCATGCCAACTCAAGCAAATCATGTTTCCATCTTTAGCAGACCCTTGACTGATGAGTGCTTGAATATCCTGCCATCACCAAAACACAGGAAATTGCACTGGATCATTCATCACTTCCCATATATGACTAAATTGCAGGTGTAAAATACAAAGTGTCACATCTGCACAAATAAGCCATGTTTGTGGGATTAATAATTTTAGGTTGATCAGTCCTTTATTTAACTGGCATTCATGTTCCCCCTTTTTTTCTGATCAGTATCTCTTTATAAAGTTATGAGATTCTCCTTCAGGTTTTGTACAGATAGTAGTCATTGATGTTTAAGGTTTGAAAAGTACTATACATATATTCTCATTTGAGCCTTGCAAGAACCCTGTGGGGTAGGCACTGAAAGTATCGTTGTTCCCATTTTACATATGAGAAAATTAAAGGTTCAATGACTTCACCCAGGTAGCAGGTGTCAGATTGAAATCCACATTGTTTTGGCACCACGTCCAGGGGCCCTCTCCTTTCTGTCCCACGTCCTTAATACAAATACAGCTGAAGAAATTTTAGCAGCCCTGCAGTCCTGTCATCCTAGTGATGAAGCTACTTTAAGCCCGACACTGTTTTTGTGCATGTTGTCCTGTAGTCTTCTGTAATCAGTCAGTAAAGATTTATTTAATACCTACTCTTTGCCAGAAACATAGTAGTGGGGATACAGAAAAAATTGACTCACTCTGAAGGTATGATCCCTCCAGAAACTTTTATTTCATGAAGCAGATTATTGTAGAAAATGTACTGAAGGATCTCGTGCTGATTTGGCAGTCTCCGATATTCTTTGCAAGTCTTTCAACTCAGTCCTGAACTGTGGTCAACTTCCTCAACCTAAGATTTTGACATGATTTTAATATTACATATGGCTGTTAGATCTTTCTGTGAGTAAGGAAAAACAAAATAACTTTCTTCTAGAAGATAATGAATACTGTTCTCATTAGTGTATTTCCTACCTATCTTAAGAATATTTTCCTGACTGAAATAGCAGAATCTGCCTATCACTTCCCTTGATCAGTAAATACTTATTTCTAGCAGAGTTCTCCTTTATAATCTCACATTAAGCATTATATTGCAAATAATAAACACACTTTGATAGTTTTCCCAAGAGCAGGTTATATCAAAACCTGCATTTTACCATTTTGACAAACTGATCTGGTAGCAGCAAATCTGGGAGCAAGATGTGGGGCAGCAAAGGTCATTGATGCCTTTGATTGGATTTCCACATGCTGTTAAGAGTTTATAAATATGTTCAAAATGTGTTAATTTACTAACCAGCTAGGCTAAAAATTGCCAACATGCCAAACATATCAAAGATTTGACAAAACTTGATGAGGTATGATGAAGTAATTTCTTTTATATTATTGCCTTATAAAGTGCTTGCTGGGTATGTGGCTATGCTTGTTTGACTGAGTGAGCCTGAAAAGTGCTAACATTTTCTGAAACCCGACCCCAAAACCCTCCAGCTCTTTCCTTATATATAGCAAAGAAAATGTTAAGTAAAACCAAGTCAATATGGATCATATCTGACATGTGCAATATTCTGCATTTATTACCACCACCAATACCCTCTCCTCCCCTGCACACCTATTGTTTGAAGAGACAGAGTTGTGTTTCATCATCCTTTTGGGGGGAACAAATTGTCTCCATTGCCTTTCAACTGAGTTCCACTGCATCTTGCTTTCATTTACAGAAATGTGGCCATTATAAAAGTCTTAAAATTGCACTAAGAATTTGGGGTATCCTGTGTAGATTTTCCTGGTATTTCTTTCTTTTCTTCATTCCAGATCAATTGAAACAAGTAAGTGATTAGCAGAATTCTTAGCAGTATATATGAAGAGCCCTAGGAAGACATTTGGTTTTAAATTTTATTCATTGGATCACATGATAGAAAAGGAGCAATTGTTCTGATACTTCTAAGATAAATCATATATGGGATTCTATTTACATATACCATAAATCCTAGAGGCAATGTGACATAGTAGATAGAAAGCCAACTATGGAGCCAGGAAGATCTGACTTCAAGTCCTTGCCCTTCTTGGCTCTGTGTGAGCTATTTTGTTTTGTACTGTTGCATACTCTGTCTTTAGGGACATGATTATGCCGGTCTGAGAACTGTAATGCTAAATACATCAGCCATGTCAGTCCAGTGGGACTTTCCATGATACCTCTGTTCTCCCTACAACTACTAAACCCTTTGACTGTAGCAAGGAAAAATAGGCAAAACCAGTCTCTGCTGGTTGACTCTGGACAATTCACTTAAACTGTGAGTGCCACAGGGGGACTCTCTTAAGATTAGAAGAGCAGTTACTGAGCTGCATCGATAGAAGGAGTTTCCTCACTATTTGTTCCTTATACTAATGAAAACACAGGGATGGTCTCTCCAAAAATACTATTAAAATATTTAAACATTTTTTTTTAAATTGCTTCAGTAGCAATCACTTAATGTTAGTGTTTTCACTTATTTCATCAACATGAATTTTGACTGACCGTTACTGCCATTTTGCTTATTTGTCTGCAAATTCTTATGACCCTTTTTCTTGCAGTAGCCATAGGTCTTTGCATTTTTTATTTTTCTTAAGAGAATTGGCTGTATCAACCCTGTGATAGAGAACAAAAGGCTTAAACATGTAGATGTGAATACCATTCAATGTATGCTGTATTGCCACCAACCTTGTACTTATGTGTAGAATGATGCATTTTGTACACTGGCTGAAAGAGATACGTCATAGTGATCAAAGGATATGAGCAAATAGTTTTTAAAAGAATTTCAAAATATTTACTATACACAAAATTATTCCAAATTATTAATGATAGAAATGCAAATTAAAACCTCTGAAGGTGTTCACCTAACATCCAGCAAATTGGGAAAGATGACAAAAGATGGATACAGTCAGAGTAGTACAGGAGCCATGGAAAGATAGGAACTCCCTTGGAGGAGTTGTGAATTGGCCTAAACATTCTGAAAAATATTTTGGAATTAGACAACACCTATGTACGTACACACATTTATATACTTACATAAATTCCCTTAACTTTGGACCCAAAGATCCCATTGCTCAGCATATGCCCCTAGCAGATCATGGACAGAAAGAAAAGTCCCATCTGTTTTCCAAATTATCCATAATGGTACTTCCTGTGGTAAAAAGAACTCAAAAACAAGGAGGAAGGGAATAAGCCATTTATATAATACCTACTATGTGCCAGGCATTGTGCTAAGCACTTTACAAATACTCATTTGAATTGTTCCTCACTGCAATTCTAATAAATGGGAAAATTCTTGTATTTTAGTATTATCTCTCTTTTTTTAAGAGTTTAGTTTTAGCACCTACCAGTGATGTAGGTACCACTCATATTTCACAGTGGAAAAAACTTAGGCAAACAGAGGTTGAGTGCCTTGCCCAGGGTCACAAAAGCTAGTAAGTGTCCAAAGACAAATTTGAACTTGGGTCTTCTTGATTCCAGACCTAGTGCTCTACCCATTGCACCACCTAGCTATACCTTCTAAACAAAATATCTGCTCATTGGTTAGAAAATAGCTAAATGAATATAATGGAATTTTATTGTGCCATCAGACAATGCTTGATATGAGAATTTCATCCATCCATTCATTCACTTATTATTTATTTTAAATAATATTTTATTTTCCCCCGGTTATACATATAGTTTTTTAACATTTATTTTTTTAAAAATTTTAAGTTCCAGATTATCTCTCTCCTTCTTCCTTTCCTAAGACAGTTTGATATAGGTTATACATGCACAATCATCCAAGACATTTCCATATTACTCATGTGAAAAGACAGCCATAAAATAATAAAGATGAAAAATGGTATGCTTCAATCTGCATTCAGACTCCGTCAATTCTTTCTCTAGATATGGATAGTAGTTTTCATCATAATTCCTTTGGAAATGTCTTGAATCATTGGAGTGCTGAGAATAGCCATGTCATTCACAGTTAACCATCACACAATGTTGCTGTTACTGTATACAATGTTCTGATTCTGCTCATTTCACTGCATCAGTTATGTTAAGTCCAGGTTTTTCTGATATCATCCTGCTCATTGATAACGAGAAATTTAGAGAACCATGGGAAGTCTTGTATGAATTCACGGAGAGTAAAGTAAGCAGAATCTGGGGAATGGGGGGAATCCTACATGTGTAATGTAGTAAATGGAAAGAACACTAAAAGGAAACTATTCAGCTATGACTTAGCTTTTCTTGGCAGGAGATACAAAGATGCTTCATTTCCTTAGAAAGGTGGGAAATTATTGTTAGATGTAGCCAATGTATTACTTTTGTTTAACTGTTTTCCCATTTGCCATAAAGGAAGATTCACTGGGTAGAGGAGGAAGGGAAAGGGAATGTTATATAAAAGGGAAAGGGAATGATATAAAAAAGAAAAGGCATCAATAAAACTTGTTAAAAAGAGAAACATTATTAAGATGCTAGAACTTTTCCATTCATTAAGCAAAAGTTAGCAAGAACAACATAACCCTATAAAAATGAGATATCTGTTCATCTAAGCCCTGGGGCAGCACACACCAACTATGTGATTTCTTTTTTTCTTTTTCTTTTTTTTTTTAAATTTATTTATTTAACTTTTTACATTCATTTTCACAAAATTTTGGGTTCCAAATTTTCTCCCCCTTTTATCCCCTCCCCCCACCCCAATACACCCAGCAATCTAATTTTCCCTATCACCAATCTGCCCTCTCTTCTATCTTCCCTCCCTTCTCTTGTCCCCATCTTCTCTTTTGTCCTGTAGGGGCCAGATGACTTTCTATTCCCCATTAACTGTATTTCTTATTTCCTAGTAGCAAGAACAATACTAAACAGTTGTTCCTAAAACTTTGAGTTCCAAATTCTTCCCATCCCTCCCTCCCCACCCATTCCCTTTGGGAAGGAAGGCAATTCAATATAGGCCATATCTGTGTAGTTTTGCAAATGGCTTCCATAATAGTCATGTTGTATAAGACTAACTGTATTTCCCTCCATCCTATCCTGCCCCCCATTGTTTCCATTCTGTCTTTTGATCCTGTCCCTCCCCAAGAGTGTTGACTTCAAATTGCTCCCTCCTCCCATTGCCCTCCCTACCATCATCCCCCCCCCCCTTGCTTATCTCCTTCTCCCCCACTTTCCTGTATTGTAAGATAGGTTTTCATACCAAAATGAGTGTGCATTTTATTCCTTCCTTTAGTCAAATGTGATGAGGGTAAACTTCTTGTTTTTTTTCTCAGCTCTCCTCTTTTTCCCTCCACTAAAAAGTCTCCTGCTTGCCTCTTGAATGATATATAATTTACCCCATTCCATTTCACCCTCTTTCCTCCCACTACATTTCTCTCTCACCATTTACCTTAATTTCTTTTAAGATATGGTCCCATCCTATTCAATTCACTCTGTGCTCTCTGTCTCTCTGTGTGCGTGCATGTGTGTATGTGTGTGTGCGTGCATGCGTGTACGTGTGTGTGTGTGTGTATGTATGTGTGTGTGTGGTCCCACCAACTACCCAGATACTGAAAAATTTTAAGAGTTATAAATATTGTCTTTCCATGTAGGAATGTAAACAGTTCACTTTTGGTAAGTCCCTTATGACTTCTCTTTGCTGTTTACTTTTTCATGCTTCTCATTCTTGTCTTTGAAAGTCAAATTTTCTTTTCGGCTCTGGTATTTTCATCAAGAATGCTTGAAAGTCCTCTGTTTCATTGAAAGACCATATTTTCCCCTGAAGTATTATACTCAGTTTTGCTGGGTAGGTGATTCTTGGTTTGAGTCCTAGTTCCTTTGACTTCTGGAATATCCTATTCCACGCCCTTCGATCCCTTAATGTAGAAGCTGCTAGATCTTGAGTTATCCTGATTGTATTTCCACAATACTGGAATTGTTTCTTTCTAGCTGCTTGCAATGTTTTCTCCTTGACCTGGGAATTCTGGAATTTGGCCACAATGTTCCTAGGAGTTTCTCTTTTTGGATCTCTTTCAGGCGGTGATCGATGGATTCTTTCAATACTTATTTTGCCCTCTGGTTGTAGAATATCAGGGCAGTTTTCCTCGATAATTTCATGGAAGATGATGTCTAGGCTCTTTTTTTGATCATGAGTTTCAGGTAGTCCCATAATTTTTAAATTGTCTCTCCTGGATCTATTTTCCAGGTCAGTTGTTTTTCCAATGAGATATTTCACATTCTCTTCCATTTTTTCATTCTTTTGGTTTTGTTTGGTGATTTCTTGGTTTCTCGTAAAGTCATTAGACTCCATCTTTTCCATTCTAATTTTGAGAGAACTATTATCTTCAGTGAGCTTTTGAACCTCTTTTGCCAATTGAGTGAGGCTATTTTTCAAGGTGTTATTTTCTTCAGCATTTTTTTGGGTCTCCTTTACCAAGGTATTGGCCCATTTTTCATGCTTTTCCCATGCATCCCAACCAGGCATCTCTCTCATTTCTCTTCCCAGTATTTCCTCCACCTGTCTAACTTGATTTTCAAAATCCTTTTTGAGCTCTTTCATGGCCTGAGCCCACCGCACATCCTCCTGGGATGTCTGGGATACAGAGGCCCTGACCTCCACATCTTTCCCTGATGGTAAGAATATTTCCTCGTCATCAGAATTGAAAGGCTGGAACATTTGCACCCCCTCAAAGTAGCTCTCCATAGTCTTATTTTTCTTCCCTTTTCTGGGCATTTTCCCAGCCAGTTACTTGAGTCCTGAGATTCCTGTCCACCCCTGCCTAGATCCGCCCAGGTAGTGCTTGGGGTCTGAGATTCAAATGGGCTTTCCGTGGCAGGTGCGGCTGCTATTCAATGTGAGCTTAAGTTCTGGTGCTGGGGTGGGGGTAGGGCCACCTCCCAGGCTCAGTTCCCTCAGGGGGTTTATACAGAGACCTGAATGTGTGCCTGCTGCTGCCTGCTGTCCCGGGGGCCGCCGCCGCTGCCTCTGCTGCTGCCTCCCAAGGGGGCCCAAGCCATGGAGACACCCCGCTCCTCTCTCGGCCAGCCCAGACATCTCTCTCACTGACCTGTAGCGTCTGTGGGCGGAGGCACCTTTGCGGCCTCCGGAGATTCCATCCCTGAAGGCTGCTCGGATCTGCTCCTGTGGCGCTGCCCAGCCAGGGCAGCTCAGGGGTGGGCTCCACTTTCTGGGGCGCGACGGACCCTGGGGACGGCTCTCCAGGGCTCTCTGGAACAGAAATCTCTTCCACTGCATTGGTGCGCACTTGCTCTGCTCCAGAATTTGTGGGGAGTTCTTCTTGTAGGAAATATATGGTCTGTGGGTTCGGAGCTAGCATACGTGAGTCTTTCTACTCCACCATCTTGGCTCCACCCACCCCCCCCCCCCCCCCGCATGTGATTTCTTTAGACAAATATAAATATACTTCCTCAGAGAGGTAATCTCTAAGCCCAACCTAAAGGATAGATCCCTTTTCCCTGAATCAAGAAATAGAGAGTGTACATAGCCTTGACCACAGAATATTTTCATATTTAAGTGGCAAAACATGGTCTTTTTTTCCTCCTTTCTTTGGTCACTCACCTTGGTTGTGATAGATTAAAGGAATGGATATTTGGAAAGAATTGATGATTTGGAAGATGAGGTTTAGGAGGAAATGAAGGAGGGGAAAAAATCAAACTGAAAAAGGATAGAACTTTTGTCATTTCTAAGAGGGTGTTAGTTACCAGATTTTTTGCCATTCTGGAATTTGGAAGGTACGGGCTCATGAAGAATTTGTGTTTGACATATACATTCAACAAAGCAAGTTATTGAGAAAGTCATATTAAGATTTCCTTGTAAATTCCTTTATTTTGTTCTACAACCTCAGATTCAACTACTGAGGGTTCCCTCCCTTCCCTCTTTTCTGTTTTGACTACAGTATCTAGTTTACTTTTTGATAATCTGTTTAGATTACTGCATGCTTACAACATGTAAAGGAATCTCAGTACAGACACTCATCTTGCTTATCTGGTTTAGAGCCTCTCCTATAACAATGACTAGTAGAGCTTAACTTGGGCAGGCCTTCACATGATCTCTGATGTACAAATGATTTTGGTTGACTTTTGGAAATTTGCCTCAGCTCAGCACCATTTTATCCTTTTGTATCTCCAAACTCCCGTGAATAGCTATGGATTTGGGCTTCTTAAATACTCTAGTAATGTTGAAGTTGATCTAGTAATCCTTTGGAGAGAGGGGAAAAAAAGACAAAGGGGGTGGGGCTATGGACTGGTATCTAGGCCACAAATCCAGCTATTTTGTTTACTTATGTAAAAATTGTGTCCAGTGCTACTCTGAAGTGTAATGGAGTCCAACATCAAAAGTATTTCTCTAGTGTTTGTTCAGTCATCTAGGACCTACTTTCTAAATAAAGTTCATGGACTTTTCTGAATACACACTTGCTAACCAGCTTAATATAGTCATGTGTACCTCTATGCTTACCCCTTTTACTTGAGACTGCATAATAGTTCAATACGAAACTTATTTTCCTCCCTCTCAGATTAGATCGGTCTCAAAAGATTTATTTACAGTAAAATGTTTTAGGGGCAGCTACGTGATTCAGTACATAGATCTTGGGCTTGGAATTAGGAATACTCATCTTCATGAGTTCAAATCTGACCTCAGTTACTCACTAAAAATCTGTTTGCCTCAGCTTCCTTTTCTGTAAAATGAGCTGGAAAAGGAAATGGCAAACCACTCCAGTATTTTTGTCAAGAAAACTCCAAATAGGGTCACAAAGATTCAGACATGATCCAAAAAATGGCCGGAAACGTGTTTTATTGATGAACTATGCCTGGCATGTCAGAAGAGAATAAAGTGCTCTAGCTTGAAATAACTATGATACGTAGTTGGGTTTGGATGATGATAGTAGTAATAACATGTTCCTAGCCGCATTCCTTCATGGTGTTGCCCTTAATTTTCAGCCATTAAATCAAAGGTTATAAATGTATCTACTGCTCCATTACTAAATAGTAAACAGTTGGTACAGTTCTATTTCCCCCCCACAAATGTTTAATAGAAACTATTTCATTGTTCTTTGAGAATATCAGACTATGTTTTGCATAATTTTATACATATAATATCATTACTTTCCTTCTCAATGGACCAGGGAGGAAGGGAGAAAATTAGGAACACAAATTTTTTTTTTTTAAAAATTAAAGTAATATATTTTAAAAAGAGCAAACAAAAAAATATAGAAGTATCAAAATAAAGGAAAGTCTGAGTTCCATTTTTCCAAGCCATAAGTTTGTATGCTACCCTTGAGCCTGGAGAAGACTTCCAATTGTACTTCTGATTTTAGTCACACTTGCACTATTGCTTGGGAATCCCCAAAAGTAGTATTATTTTCTAATATGAAAGATAATTTTACTGATGTAACTTTTATGTGTAAACATGCAACTATAATATAAATGATTGTTGGACTATTTGGAGCCATAGATCACTACATTTATTCCCATTTAAGTCATCCCTACCCCCCATTCAGGCCCTAGCCCCAGTGATTCCCAGTGGTTCACACTGTGCCAGGGACTTAGGTTATCCTTAGGCCATTTTTAGTTTCCATCTCTGGGAAGGAAGACTGAAGCATGTTTGGGGTTTATGTCAAGATTAGGAACAGGTAGCTCAGTGAGGGCCTTGACTGCTCACTTCTAACCCCAGATCTGCTTTATATTCTGCTTTAGTCAGTCTAATACTGTGCCTCTCCCTTAAACCTTTTACTAAGATGTAGGGAACTCACTGCTTTTCATTTGAGGGATAGCAAAATTCCCAATGAATTTTTTTTAGTTGTCACCTGGAGACTAAATAACCAATATAAAAATTCTTTTTTGCAAGGGAATAAGTAGGTAATACCTTCAGTAATGAAAAGAATACTCTATTTTCAGCTCTGCCATTTTCTACCCAGGTGATGAGCTTATCAGTTAATCTCTGTTTTCTTGTTTGTAAAGTGGTGGTAATACCTGTCTTTTCTATTTGTAGAATTATGAAGACTAATTAAAAACCATATGTAAGTGCTTTGAAAACCACTGAAGCACTATTTAAATGCAGATTATGGTGGTGGTGGTGGTAGTGGTGGTGGTGATGATGGAGAAATCTGAAGTGTAATTTTGGACATGTTTTCTGTTGAGTTTTATTAATGTTTATTCAGGCAATCTATTGTACTTGATGTGGTTCAGAACCTAGAGACTACCTGACCATTCGATAAAACTTATTGCCTTAAGGGGACTGTCATTTGAAAAACATCTTTCAGGTTATGGCTTTACCATGCAGTAGCTCAAAAGAAACGCGAAGTGTGCAAATTTAGAGACATCTCCACTCCAAATGGTGCTATGAATTATTTATGCCCAATCTGTGGTAGGGCATTCTGAGCAAGTATTGGTATGACCAGCCACAGTTGGACGCACTATATCTTGACCTTGATGTAGGGATGTCACTTTGGTCCTCTGAAAACAAAAGGCAACAACAATAATTGATTTACCATCTAAAATGTATTCGTGTTATTTCAGTGTGCTATGTGAACCAGAAAGTGAATTTCAGAGGCTATGCTATTTACGTTTGTAGATTTCTCTGGGTGGATAACATTAGGAACATCTTCCCAGTCAGATGGGCATTTTGGAGGATCGATTCAGCAGCTCGATAGATGTGCTTTACACTAAATTACTTGGATGTTTTGGAAAAGGAATTATCTCGTAGCATTGCCCTGGAGTTATGTACATGTAAACATCTATTAGATACTATTATTCTCCTGTTGTCTAATTTTTGCTATCTTTTCTTTCCCCTTTTAGGATCAGGAAGAAAACAAGGGAGCTACAAGTTGGCCTGAATTCTATATTGATCAGCTAAACTCTATGGCTGCTGTAGGTACATTTTATGTATTATTGACACTGTGGGGGAAAAATAAGTCTGGTCCAAAGCACTATTGTGCACAATAAATAGCCTAGAATCAATTATGAAGGTTTTCACTTGGGTAAGACATTCTAATCCCATTATCTTTCAACAACCTATGTTAAGATCCTCTTTAAAAAAAAAGTCAGTAAAATAATTTCTCCAATATGTTCTAAATAAAAGCATGCAATAAAATATGAGTTTAATAGTATAACAGGAAATTTAATCTCCTGAAATCTCATTTATATTCATCTTTAGCTTGCATCCCTGAGGCTACTCATCTGGATACATGGCATCACCTGGGAAATTAACACAATTTTAATATAGTTGGGTTTAATTCTAACACTAATACTTCATGTTTCCTTTATTACTTGGAGTGAATTCTAAGGTCTCATCCATTCATAGATTTCTGATCTTTTTATCTTTCTGACCTCTAAAGAAGCAGGCAAATTCTTCTTTCAAGAATGCCAATGTATTACACCTAGAAATGTCAGGATGAGTGACAAAATTAGAAGTCAGCTGAATAGTTTTGAAATGTCCTTGGGAATCCTTTTGGAGCATGGATTCCTAGTACAGTGTACTTAACTTGCCCAAAATATATATTTTGAGCATGTAGATATCTCCATTCAGTAGCTGAACAAGCATATTATTAATTAAGTGTAAAATATTCAACAGAAATGTACTGGCCAAACTTTTCAAGTTCAATAGCTTAAATGAAAATGCCAATAATAAATGTTGTGGTTGCTGATTGTAGAGTATAGTTTTTTGCCTTCCCAGCCTACTCCAACTTTTCAGTGGCTGCCTATCAGATGATCTGTAGTTTATAACACAAGTTTCTGTAATAGCTTAGGTAAAAGTTGCTTTTCCCATTTTTACGCTGCATCTTTGAAATCCTCTATGGAGAAAAAAAATGTTCTCTAAAATGTAAATTAAATGTAATGTAAAATGTAAATTAAAATGTAATCTTTGAACTCATTTTCCTACCTATAACTCTTATCATTTGAAGCTCTGAACATGATGCTCACCAAATCTTCATATGCCCTTATTTAGAAAGCTCAATATTTTGCTGCTGTTGCAAAAGTTTAAAACAGAATACAATAGGTTCATGATAGATGAACTACTCACATTTTTGCTAGAGTTTAGAAGACTTAAATTTTTGTGTGTTCTGCTTCCCTCTTTGTGGATTGCTGTTGTACATTGTATATTAAATATATATAACAATATGTAATATATAATAATGTAACAATATTGTATATTAAACTTTTAGTCTGGCAAATGTATACCAGGAGAAGTAAAAGACTAAGCCTCTACTCTGACGGTTTCCAGTCTAAAAGCTAAAGGAGAACAAAACAGAAAGTGAAGGCTAAACCTATTTCTTTTGCAATTATCATTAATCCTTCCTCCCCCCCATTATGACTTTTTTTAAGAGGGGGAAAAATGATCAGAAAGGAATGATTTCAGCATGTTAATGATGGCTTCAACAGAGTGAAAGGTTCTTACGTGATTATCAGAAAGTTCTCTACAGCTGCCCAGGGAATGGTAGTAAAGTATTGCTATGTACATTTTATATTTCTAAAAAAGATTTTCATAATTCTCAGATTAGGCTCTTGACAAAAGATATTGATAGAAAATATTTTTTATTAAGACAATGTTGTTTAACATCAACAGTGAACATTCTTTTTGATAAGTAAGAATTTAAAATTTAAGAAATTTAAAATTGCTTGCTAAAGTCTGTGATTTAAAAAGTACTAAATATCATAGTTAAGAATTTTTATTCAAAATTTTAGGCAATATAAAATTAAAGATGGATTATTTTATGCCCCCTCTGGCACAGATGAGTGCTGAGTCCTCCATTAGACAGTTTGCAGTATATTGAAATGTCTTCATTCTTTAAGACCCATTGCTTCTTGCCCAATTTCTTTGGGTACCTGTTATACTCTTATGAATGCTTTCAATATTATGGTACTTGATTCAAAATCTTGGAATTGAATATTACTGATACTTCAAAGGACACATCAGAGGTGTTAAAGTGGTTTTGTTTACCCTGTTTCCCTCTTTTTTTTTTAACCTGACAAAAACATACATCATTGCCTTTTAATGGGTTGCGTCAGCTCTATATGCTAACCAGAGGACAAAGGGAATCAGTTTTTCATGACTTGATGAGGCCTGTAGCTCCCTGTCATAATAGTACTATAAAACAGTAGAGCAGGAAAGGAGCCCTAGTTCAATTCCCCATCTTCCATTTTTTTACATCAAGAACCTAAGGTTCCTAAGAATATTATTTTCTTCCCAAGTGGCAAAGGAAACACTTGGATGTTAAATTCCTACCCCCTCCAGTAGACTTTCCATTCTGACATATTGTTAAACCAAATACAAAACATTTATGAAATCACGGGATAGGAGATAAGATTTATACCTTTTGGTTCAAGTTATCTAAAACTCCAAACAACTCTGGTGTATCTCTCTGGTGACTACCTGAGATTCATATTGAATACTAGTGGGGAGTGGATGAGGGTAAACATAAAACCGGTCTTTGTAACGAGCTTATTCTCTAGGACCAGAGAACCTTCAGGACCCTGGAAAGTGACCTCAGATCTAGTGGTGGTGTTATTGCTTCCCTACTTCTGTGTCTCATGGATTGGGCATGGAATTGCTCCCGGTGAAGTATATGGTGCCACTTATGCAAGCTTCATAACAAGAAGATTTCATCCTTTATAAGCCAAAATATTTTAGGGTCCTTTTCAAGACTGAAGAACAGTATAGTAAATTCAACTGTGTAGGTTTGGTATGTGCCTTCTTGTGTAGGTTTGATGTGCACCAATCTTGGTCTAGACTCTTGATACAGTCTCATTGTGCAAGATAAGAGATGGTATTACATACAGGAATATTTAAGGAATGTTTTATTTAAAAGTGAAGAAATACTGCTTAACTTCTAGCTAATTTTTACGGGATCTTAGTCCCATCCCATAGTCTAGGAATAGTCATTAGAGCCTTTGAGAGCTGGCCAGTGCCTCAGTTGCCCATAGCTCACACATTTGGTTAGTTCTGCATTGACCACAAAATTATTTTGCCAGAGTTCCATTCATCTGACTGCCAGCTACCCCATTACTTATGAATCCAGACATTTTGTTATGTGTAGAAAAAGTGCCATAAAGTCTGACTGCACACACGCATATACATACATAGATACACACATTCATATTTGATTATCGTAGAAGTTTATATTGGGAGATGATTATCTGCAGTGACTTGGATACTTGTCCCAATACTCCCAAATCATGAAAAATTGTGTTTTAAAGCAAGTTCTTAATGTGAAACTTGCCAACTTTTGAAACTATCAAATGAGGTTTTGGGGGGTCCTTTTGTTCCTAAAGACATGTTAGAATAGTGTGTAATTCATCCTGCCCCAAGTGTTTGTACTGAACAGGTTGTGTCTTAAATGTCAGTTCATTAGCTTCCTGTATACAAAAGAGGACCCATTATCCTGGGTTAAGAGAAAGTCAGCAATGCTCTGTTCTAAATTCTCTGTCAATAAAAACTGTTTCTTAAAGCCCCTAATTCCATCAAGGCAAAAGCAGATTTCTTCTTCAGCCATTCTTTTCAGCTTAAGGATACTGAAAATAATAAATAGTTACATTTTTTACTCAATATTCATGGCCAACAATGCAAAGTGTTTGCTTGTGATATTTGATTTTCAAATGAATTATTAAAAGCACTGACTTGTTTTTGTTAATACTTTGGGTTCAATTCAGTCTTAGGAAAAGGTAAGTCATCTTCACAAATAAATTGATTCTCAGCCACAAATTAAGAGTTGCTTCAGTATCTAAAACTGCCTCAGTTGTAGGGGAGAGTAAATGTTCTTTGCTAGATATGTGCTGAATTTTCCAATGAATGAGCTTCAAAAAACAATGATGGAATTCAGTGGTTGTTTCTGCAGGGCACCTTTCATTTTCTGTAACACACTGACAGTTAGCTATCTGACAGCGTCACTAGCAAGACAGCTTTAGTATAAATAATAACATAACAGAGCAGTCTTCTAAATCTGCTGTCACATTATCTGCCATTTTTGTGGATTCTAAGGTTGTAGTCATTTCCTTCAGGTCTCGCCTCTTCCCCATTTTGAAGTGAAATACTTGTATTAAAGAGAAGCAGGGAATGTGCTTTAAATGAATTAAATTTATTTTAAATTACTGACTTTAAATTATTTAAATTTGACACTGCCACTGCTTATGTGCCTACGTAAGTAAATCACAGATTTACTAAAAACAATTATAGCCATCCTTTAAGTGGTCTATAGCAATGGAGAAGAAAAGATGATATGGGCTATTGAAATCTACATAAATTAAAAAGTCCTCTCTATCCTTCCCTCTTTCTTCCTCAAGCAAATATCTTCTCAGAATGCTAATAAAAGTAGAAAACTGAATTTAGTCCAGCATGAGTTGAGTTGAAGCATAAAAAGTAGTAACTAGTAGCTTCGTAGTCTTTAAGTAATTGATAATATTGCTTCAGTAAGAGCTTATGAGAGAATGGGAATTAACATTTGTAAAAACAAAAAAATAGATCTTATAAAATGGAGGGGAAGGGAACAGATCTGTCAAGTCTTCAAACTTATGAGCATTAATAATAGATTGCATATTTAAGTATCATATTCTTGGAGTAATTTATCAGCTCATTTATTTGAGTTAGCTCTCAAAAGAACCCCTGAAAAGTAGTGCCGGAAGTATCATTGCCTGAATAACATCTTCAAGTGAAGAAGGTGACCCTCAGGGTAGGGATATATGCATGAGGCCAAATTGAACTATTCTTTTGATTTTTAAAAAGTATTTAATTTAATTTATCTACTTTATGTGGTATACTTGGCCCTGTACAAAGACTGAATGAGGCTTATCTATTCACAAAGAGCTTTTATACCCCAAGAGAGCAAGCATATTTGAATATGTGTATCTTCACTTCCCCAGCTTTCTTCTGGGGCTCTGTGACGTTAAGTCAAGGAAAACTCTAAAGGAACCTCCCTGAACTTTTGTAACAAAATCCCTCTGATCTCAGGTACCCTCTTGACCTTTTTTTGACTGCTGCCTGTATTCCCACAGTCTTAAGTAGAATTCTTTTTTAGGCTTCAGTGGCTAGAAATATAGTATCTGACTATGGATTTAATCCCCATTTTATGCAATCAGAAGATCTACATTGCAATATGATTATAAGGTGCATGTTTTATGTGTCTATTTTCATACATACAAAATATTTCCAAATTCGGACGTTTCAAATATTTACTATGACTAACACCTTTTTACTGATGTTTAATTTTATTACTTTTCCAATTAAAAAGCATTTATTTTCATTCATCTCCCTACAAAGTGAAGTTTTGTTAACCAAGGGCAGGGTATGCAACAAACATTTATTGAATGCTTGCTATGTGCTAAGCCTTGTGCTTGGCCCTGTTGGCTAATATAAGAAGGAAAAGACGTCCTTACTCTGAAGGAGCTTACTTTCTAATGAGAAAAGACAGCACACAAAAAGAGGTACTCCAGGAGTGGTAACGAAGTATTTCCAGCTTGGATCACTCCTCAAAATGGAATCCAGAGGAAATCATCAATGACGGAGAGAAGGAAACAAAGAAAGAAAGGGGAAAAAGAAGAAAAGAATACCTTTGTAGAAAATAAGCATAATAAAGAAAAACAAATTCTTGTATTTATTGGCTGTGTTCAACAACGTATGTCTCATTCTGCATTTTAAGACCTTTGCTTCTCTGGCAAGAGATGAATGCTATTGTTATTTGGAGACTGTAGTTTGTCCTTACAAAGTTCTTAAAATGACTGAAGCCTAATGTAACAGGAGTATGTGGATGGTCCTTGGAGTTGTTTGCCATGGGATTTGATCTAGAAAAAAATCTTGGTTATAAATTTTTCACGTGGCGTATTTTCATCAACCGAGTCCATAGCAGAGCCGTCACCCCTGCTAGGGACTTGGACTTTGTCATGATTTAATTGACCTGTAAGGAGAACCAACTCTTTATTCTACCTCTGTTTCACTTTTCTCCTTATAGAGAAAATCCTTGCTAATTTTAGAAAAAGAAGAAGAAGAGGAAAGGAGTAAAACAATTGAAAGTTTGAAGACTGCACTGAGGACAAAACCCATGAGGTACTTCTTTTCTCGGGTCTGGTTTTTTTTTTTTTTTTTCCTATCTTTCCTCTGGTTGGCACATGGCAGGAGGTTCTCTGGTATTGAGAATTCATCTCTTCTGCCTTTCATTCACTGTAAAACTTCATCCCCCTCCATTTTCTAAGAGCTCCCGTGGAGTTTCATAGTGGTTGAGGATTGTCCAGGTGCTTTTCATGAGCACAGGTGTGCAAAATCAAGCACAGCCGGTACATCGAGTTCTGTTAGATCTCCATCCTTTGCTCTATATCAGATGACTGGAAAATAAGAACATTCACCTGTTATCAGATAGTTTATGTTAGTACTGTGGTTTATGATTACAAAGCACTTTCCCATTATCTCCTTTGATCCCTACAACAACCCTGTGGGGATAGTTAGGACAAGTATTGTTATTACCTTTTTGTAAGATGAAGAAACTGATGGTGAAATATACATTAGGTAGGATCTAACTTGCCTTCTGTTGATCAGGTGTCTGGCAGAGGGCTATTTAATCACATTCTCTATGGGAAGAAATTATGAAAATGAGTCTTTCAGTGACTTAATCCAGGCTTGTTTCTCTTCAGAGTTTCTAGAGATAGTCTTGAAGAGAAGTCAGGCATGTGAAAAAGTCAGTGTAAGATCCCAAATGATCCAACAAGTCCTATAGGAGAAGGCTATTCTCACCATTGTTCTAGCACGTCCTTGTCATTTTTTTTGTTCAGTTGTGCCTGACTCTCTGTGACCCCATTTGGAGTTTTCTTGGCAAAGATGCTGAGTGGTTTGCCATTTCCTTTCTCAACTCAATGAGGAAACTGAGGCACACAGAGTTAAGTGACTTGTCCAGGGTTACACAACTAGGAAGTATCAAAGGCCAGATCTGAACTCAGGAGGATTAGTCTTCCTGACTCTAGGCCCAGCGCTCTATCCACTATGCTACCTAGCTGTCTGTACTATCTTGCCATTTATCTGTATTCATCTAATTCCCTTTCAATTCAGTAGACATTTACTAAACCCTTTTTCTGTACATAGCATGTGGCACCAACAGCTATGCTAATATAAGTAAGCCATGGTCACTGCTTTCTTTGAGCTTACCCTTTTTGAGGAAACTATGATACATATACCAATAAATGTAATGTAAAAGAGAGCTAGAAAAGTGCAAGATATAAAGTCCATCTGTGTCTTCACTTCTCGTCTCCACCACCCCGCTCCCAAAGTACAATCTTGGTTTCTGCAACAGGAAAACACATTTTATGAAAAATAGTGGGATCTTTTTCACTTAGGGTTGTTGTACACAATTCTGTCAGTTTTTTTTTTTCTTTATTGGTGAGATGTGGACAAGGGAATTGCATCTGCTAGTTCTCATGGAAACTCTAGGTCAAATGTTTGAACCTTTTTTTTTTTTAATCATAAAACTTATGTGCTGTGAAATGGTGCTAAAAATTTATACCTCCTCACTCCAAAAGACATGAAATTTATACATGTATAAAGCAATATTCACGTATAAATAAGTTTTTATAAATTTATATAATATAAATCTATACATAAAAATTGATGTGTTCTCTGCTGCCTTTTAGAAACTGTCTTCAGGTATACTTTTTGAAGAATTAGTGTCTTGGTTGAGAGGCTTAGGGGTTATGGAATGCTTTGGATACAAGTTTAACCACCATGTTTCAGAGCTTTCAGGAAGAAATGCAGGTTCCACTGGTACCCTGGTCTTTGAATATCTATGGCTTAATCATTTAGATGCCATATATTTAGTGCTAAAATTGCCTGGTGTTTATAAATATTCTTACTCCACCACTTATATAGAGGCAGTGGAATAGTAGAGAAGCAGGATTCAGTAGTGTACCAGACTACATGGAGACCAGATATAAAGAAGAACTAAATGGATAATTACAATCTGGGGGGAAAATTATTTCTTTTACAACTTCCTACTTCCTGTGTGATTCTTGTTATCTTTAAGTGTCATTGGGAGAGAAGGTACATCCGTTGAGATTTTCCATAGCTGTACTGTTGCTTCACTATTAAGACATCAGTCCAGGTCATGGGAAAGTCTTATTATTGATATTTTAATAAGTTCTCTTTGATATTTCATTAACTTGACCCTTTTTGGATGAAACCTAATTGGTTAAATATAGAGTTAAGTTTGGTAAAGAAGAGTATAATGTCAGAAGACGGGCTAATGGCCTGAGAAAGTACTGAGGAATAGAAGAGTTGGAGGCTTCAGTGAGGACAAAGGACAGATTTAGGAGAAGTGAGATACAGAAAGAAAAAGCATCATAGAAGGTTGCAGTCATATAGAGGAATGTCCACATTTCTCACTATGAAAATGGAGCACCTGTGAGTAATGGTGAGATCCAAAGGGAAAACTATCAGAACAAAGTTCCAGTATTAGTCAAATTTTAAGGATTAGACATATTTTCTGCTTAATAACTGTATCTGTGTTGGGGGCAGGGAAAGGAGCAAACAGAAAGGACTTTTGGCTATCTTAATTTTAATCTGCTTATTTTCCTGACAGGTTTGTAACCAGATTTATTGATTTAGATGGTTTATCATGTATTCTGAACTTTCTAAAAACCATGGACTATGAGACATCAGAGTCTCAAATACATACCTCACTTATTGGATGTATAAAAGCGCTAATGAATAACTCTCAAGGCCGGGCTCATGTTATGGCGCATTCAGAGAGTATTAATGTAATTGCTCAGAGTCTAAGCACCGAAAACATTAAGACAAAGGTGGCAGTGCTGGAAATCATGGGCGCTGTGTGCCTGGTTCCCGGAGGTCACAAAAAAGTTCTGCAGGCCATGCTACATTACCAGAAGTATGCCAGTGAAAGAACTCGTTTTCAGGTATGTTGTCTCTAATTAATCTCTAAGTCACATCCTTGCAAGATAGACTTAATTTTGAAGTAGGACTAAATTATTCCTTCCATTTTGAAGATGGTTATACTTAATGCCACTTAAAAGTCTAGTCCTGTTCTCTCAGCCATTTTTGTCTTGGTCCCAATGAAAGATAATACATGTCAATGACCAAACCAAAGATAATCGGCTTAGTGAATTGCAACATTGCTTTTTTAATGGATTTTGTACCATCTATGGAATTTATAATAAATATTGTCTATTTGTTCAAAAGGAGGATTTTTCCTTGAGGAATTCCCAATCATCCATTTGATTTTAAGGGAACAAGTTCGGAAAAATTGATGTGACTGTTGTTTTTAACCATTCATAAAGAGCAGAAATTGAGAGACTGAACGCATCTCTACCTACAAAACCATGTGCATTTTCCATATGGGTTTAAATGTAGAACTTTTAGGGACATAAAATATCTTTAATTTTAAATCAAGGTCTTTCAATATAATTATAATAAGTAAAAATTAGATTTCTTTAAGCTTCAAAGTACTGGCAAGTTTAATAAAGTTAATACTGTACTAGCTCTGATTCAGCCCTATTTGTTATCTATTTATACACTTGATAGACGCTAATTAATGACTTGGATAAAAGCACAGGCCGATACCGCGATGAAGTGAACCTCAAGACAGCCATCATGTCCTTCATTAATGCAGTACTAAGCCAAGGGGCTGGAATGGTATGAGCATTTTGTTTTATAGCATTTAAATAAAATTTTTAGCAAAATCTATTTGATGTCCATATTCAGAAAACTCTAAATGTGTTTAATTGTGTTTCCTTTCAGGAAAGTTTGGACTTTAGACTTCATCTTCGATATGAATTTTTGATGTTAGGAATTCAGCCTGTAATAGATAAATTAAGGGAACATGAAAACTTGACATTAGACAGGCAAGTTAAACCATTAAGTATTGCTCATTCTCACTTTTACCTCTTTTGTCCCGTCTCTTACAATCTTATCACTGTTTCTAAAACAAGTCCTCTGACCTCCTACCAACTCTAGGCAATGGGTTTCCTTCTTCAGTTTGTATTCTCTTTAAGGGAATCTTTGAGGAATCTGTATTTCCCAAATGATGAAAAGTCATCTCATCCCTATGTTGTATGTGTTCTTTATAATTTTATTTTGATTGTATTTATCTTGATTCCTTTCAGTACTTTAGACACTCTCCAAGTTCAGAGTCTGAACCTTTGCGTTCCTAGAATGTTTTGACTTTCAATTGCATTTCTTTGAAATTTTTATTTTATTTTATTTTGTCAGGCACTTAGACTTTTTTGAAATGCTCAGAAATGAAGATGAGCTGGAATTTGCCAAAAGATTTGAATTGGTGTGTATATGCATGACTATTTCGATTATTGGTGAATGGCTTGTTCATCATATATGTGAGAAATGTTCTTCATTCTACAATCAACATATATGTATATATACACACATATATATACATATACACATATGTGCCTATCTGATGATTCTGATATAGATCTGATATATATGTAGTAGAACTATACATGTGCATGTGTGTACGTATTCTCTCTCTTTGTCTTCCTCCATCTCCCCTCCTCTCCTTCTCTCCCTTTCCTTTTCTTCCTTCTCTCCTTTCCCCTCTTTTCCTTTCCTTTTCCCTCTCTCACCCTCTGTCTCATTTTGCCCAGGTACTAAAATGTTTGAATTAAATTGTGTAATGTAAATTTGATTACTTTGCATTAAGGGAATCCTATAAAAAGACCAGATGGCCTCAGAGGACCTGAGTGTTTGACTTAGATTTGCTTTTTATTTGAAATAGGTTCATATAGACACAAAAAGTGCAACACAAATGTTTGAGCTGACAAGGAAGAGGTTGACTCACAGTGAAGCTTACCCTCACTTCATGTCTATCCTGTACCACTGTCTCCAGATGCCTTGTGAGTAGAGACCCTTTTCATGTAGACTAGGATTAAAAAATATATTGGTTAATGTTTTGAATATTATCAGAGGGGGACTCTTTTCCAAAAGAGCCCTGATCTGTTGAGTAGAGACTAGGGATTCCAATCTTGGTTTGGTGACAAGCTAATTTAGAGCCACCACCTGTTTGTTTTTTGGCTTTTTTTTATAATTGGTTAAATTGAGTGGGTTTTTTTAAAACATTTTAAAATAAAGCTGTATTTAAAAATGTAAAAACCATTCTTAGCTGGACGGAGGAAGGTGGAATTTGCCCTAAGGTCATAGTTTGACAACCCCCTCCCTAGGTGTTTTCAGTTATTTAAAAGGGTACTATGAAAATTTCAAAATAAATAAATTAAGTTTCAAAGTGAATATGTACCTCACAGCCCTTTTAGAGGAAAGTTGGAAAGTGCAACACCAGAGAGGGTGTCACCATCTTGGTCAATTCAACCTTTGGTTTCCTTATCTATAAGATGGATTGGGTTCCTTAAGGCTGGAAATCTATAATTCCCTAACCTCCAAAAACTTTGAGGGTTGTTGATATAGACAATACAAATACTTTATAAAATCCTCTTCCCCTTGCTATCTATTGGAATTTGACACTTCTAGCTAGAATGCTTGTCAGGGGCAGGAATTGTACATCTTCCTGACTTCAAATTCAGCTCCCCATCTACTATGCCAGTCTCCCTTTCATGAGAAGTGACAGTTTTTTTCTTCTGTAATGAGAAGTTAGCATAATTACACATTTAATTTTTCTTTTATGTTCTTTCTCTTCCTCTTTTAGACAAGAGAAGTGGAAACACAGTTCAATACTGGCTGCTACTAGATAGAATTGTACAACAGATTGTTATACAGAATGACAAAGGGCAGGACCCCAATTCTACTCCTTTAGAGAACTTTAATGTCAAAAATGTTGTACGAATGTAAGTTTCTTACTTTTTTTACATGCCATACTAATTTTTACTGTGGTCTCTTAATGAACATACACATAATGCTTGTACTTTGTTCATTGCAAAATATCAGTAAATACAATAGATTTTTTTTTTTTAACAAGGAAAAGGGGTCAGAAACTGGACTTGTGATTTTAATGGTATAGGGAACTTAGAAGTTGTGATTTTTCCAAGGTTACATAGCCATTGTGTATCAGAGGTAGGACTTGAACTTATGTCTTCCTGGCTTCAGGACTGGTTCCTTATTGACTATACTATATTGCCTCTATTATAGATTATTTCAAAAGACCTTTTACACATTCATTTTAATTTAGGCAATTTGATATTTTCTCTAAAGTAAATTTTTAACACACCTTTGGTCTTACATATTTATTCAGTAAGGAAACTTTTATATATTTTTATTTAATAATGAATGCTGCATTAACATCTTGCTCTGCTTATATAGGTTGGTTAATGAAAATGAAGTTAAACAGTGGAAAGAACAAGCAGAAAGGATGAGAAAAGGTAATGAAGCTTTTGAAATATAATTAGATATTTCTAAATGTTACAAATTAATTCTTTTGTAAATTTGCTATGGTATTATATGTTGATATTTGTATGTTGAATGACTAAACCTGTGAGTTTTTAGGGTGCTTTGCCTTGTTTTTTCTTAATAAATCTGCTATTATAAGTGGCATGCTTCTGACACTCTTTTTTGTTTTTCATTGGATTTCACATGAGTTCTTTTGAAAAGCAATTTAGCATTTGCCTTTCAGTACCCAATAATTCCAATTTATCTCTGCTTCCTTCCCTGTTTCTCCCAGGGCCTCTCCTGCACTTAGTCTCTTTAGATAGGATTTTTTGTTGGTTGTTTAAATAAAAGGCAGTTAGGTACTGAGGAGCAGGCAGACTTGTCTGTGCTATTTCAATGAGACAGTAAAAGTGCCTCTTGTAAATCTTAGCAGCCTCAGAATATCCACATCATCCCCTTCATCTGACATCAGCTTTAAATAATTTTTTAAGTATAGAAAGTCAGTAACTTTGGGAGATTTGGGAGCCATAAAACGTTAGTGGGTGAGCTGTTGGTATTTTGAATATATTATTGGTATTATCTTTCAGAAATCAAATGACTTCCTTTCCCTCTTCCTTCACAAAAGAGGGGGAAGGATCAACATTTCTAAAATCAACAAAATAGTGGCCTCCATTTTTGTGAGTGACTGGCACAGAATCAGTCCAAAGTTAGCTCCTCCTTCACCTTTCCCCTCTTTTGTGAAGGAAAGGGAGAAAGGAAGAAGGAAGGGAAGAAGGTATTGATTAAGCATTTACTATATTCTAAGTATTGTGCTAAATACCAGGGATACAAAAGGGAAATCATTATGTTCAGTAGTCTACTCTTTCATCATGAATCATCTCTCATTGAGATTATTAACTGTCCCAAATTAAATTTGTGATTGACAAACTGGTTCTCAAGAGGACCTAATACCTTCTATCATATTCCTCCAGCTCCAATTTAAGTAAAAAGAAGTGGAACAACTAGGGTTCTGAAGAGTTACTCAATGAAAAGTATTATTGTCACAGTCATCATCAGATTGGAAGATGTATGTGTGTGCGCGCGTGCACATGTACGTAAATAAATGGTGGTCTTTTCTTTTTTTCAATTTTTTTAATGGTAAAACCTACTAGAAAATCAGAAAACATTTTGTTAAAGGAACAGAAGAACTACCTAAGGAGAAAGAAAAGAGAATGTATACATAGGAGAAAAGTTTTAATAGCAGAAGATGTTTTAGTATCATAAGTGAGAGAACGTGGGGTATGGTATATAAGGGAATGAGAATGATAAAGAAAAGGAATGGTAGATGTTAAAGGGAGGAAAGAGATAGTGGGAGAAAGTGATGATAAAATGAATGATGAAGGGAACACAGGAAATTCTTAGAGATAGGTGAAAGAAAAGATTTGGAAGAATAGTTGGTAATAGGGAAATAGAAAGCAAGGAACTTTATGGTCCCTGGGTAGTAGAGCATAATGTAGTACAGAGAAGAACCCTGCAGTACTCTGAACACAATATTCACTAATGAATTACTTACTGAATGGAAAATACTGTGCTAGATGAGGTATACAATGGAGCTAAATCATGGTCTTCTTTTAACTTACATTGTAGCAGGGACTCCAGTGCAAAATAATATATATGTATGTACATGAAAACACTGAATGTAGTAAGGTCTGAAGGGAGACATGTTACAATATGACCTCAACAAATTATAATTTAATAACTATGTGGTGAATCTCAGATGTAAGTAGGAAGTCTGAAGAACTGATTCTTTCTGACAAAGTTTAATGGGAAATTTGGGAATAAGACATTATAGCATATTTGGGGGCGGGGGGGAGAAGCACATAGTTTTTTAATATATAATGTGAAAAGCATCATGGTATAGTAGAGGTGGGGAACATGTGGCTTCAAGGTCATGTGTGACCTCTGGGTCCATCTAAGGGCTACACTTGAGGACCTAGAAAGCCACATGTGGCCTCAAGGCTGCAGGTTCTCCACCCCTGGGATGCAGAGACAGCTCCAGAATTAACAACATTGAGATTATAGTACTACCTCTGGCACAAGCTGCCTCTGATACCAGTTATGTGAACCCTGGGCAATCACTTAACTTCCCAGAGAGAGGGAGAGAAAGAATTTGGAACTCAAGGTAAAAAAAAAAAAACAAACACTTAAAATTGGGGATAAAATAAAATTTTATTTAAAAATTTTTTAAAATGTGATGTGAATCATAAGGAAGGTCATTCACCTTCTTTGTTGTTCTCCTTTGGATGCTCTTCTGACTATCAATGTCTTCCTTAAACTATGGCATCCAGAACTGGATACAATATTCCAAATGAAGCCTAGGCAAAATATAGCAAAAGTAGGAATATATCCTAAACCCTGAAAACTTTGCCTCTTTTAAAGCATCTCATGATCTCGTTAACTTTTTCCTTTACTATACAATACTGCTGACTCATACTGAATTTACAGTCAAACTTCCATCTTTTTCAGGTAGACCCAAACTACTATCTAATCATAGCTCCCTCAATCATGTACTTGCAAAATTGATTTTTTTGAATCCATTTGTAAGACTTTACATTTATCCCTATGAGTTTCATTTTCTCAGATTTGATCCAAAATTGTAGCTGGTCAATCTATGTTCAGATCCTGTTTCTCTTACCTTAGTGTGTTAAGTGTCTTTTCTAGCTTTGGCAAATTTGTAGATTTCAGAATGCCATGTGTACCATTGCTAAAAAAAAAAAAAAATTAAAAAAAAAATTGTTCAACAGCCCAGGACCAACCATAAATCCCTAAGGCACTCCATTGGAGACCTCCTGCTCCATAAATGTTGAACTATTAAGACCACTCCTTCAGTTCATTCATTCCACCACATCTGTATCTAGACATTTGTAGCATTATCTATTCCACATCTCCATTTTCTCCACAGGAAGAGTGTGGAACATATCACACTCTATCAGATTCTTTATTAGAATCTAGGTCACTGATAGATATCATTACTTTTATCTCCCAGTTTAATAGCCCTGTTGGGGGTGGGGGGAGTAGAGGTTGGCAAAACAAAAAAAAATATGAAAACGGAAATGATTTGAAAATAGGATTATAGACCAAATTTAATAAAGCATGGGAAAAGTATGGTATATGTATGTAGTATGTATGGTTCAATATGTATGTAGTATGGTTCAATAGACTATGGAACTTGAAATCAGGAAGATTTGGCCTCAAGTTATAGATTCAAGTTACAGTGTGTTGAGCCTTAGAATGGACCTTGCACAAATGACTTCTCTGAACCTCAGTTTCCTCAGTTTTAGGATAGGAATGATAATAGTACTCCACAGGGTTGTTGTGGGGACAAAATGTAAAATGCTTTGTAAACTTTAAAGTGCCATATAAACGTGAACCATTATTATTATACTGTTATAGAATTGGGAAGGAGCTAACTTCAGAGATCATCTGACTTAACCAAAGTATGATTCTCCTGTACAACTAATGTCATTCAGATCTTGTTTAATGGCACACAGCAGGGGGATCTAGTAATTCCCCAAGGTGACCCATTCCATTCGTGGACATCTTTGATTATTAGTCTTCCTTATGTGGAGTTATTACATTCTGCAGGCAAGCAATAATGAAATAATTGAAAATAGCATTTTTAAACTTTGAGATAGACCCTGGGAATATGCTACAGATGGACCTCTGTAACTTGTACCCTTTGGTTCTTATTCTTGCCTCTGGGGCCAAGCAGAATACGTCTCATTCTTACACCTGACAACCTCTAAGATATTTTAGAACACAGCTGTTACGTTGTCTGAGTCTTCTCTAGGCTGAACTCCCAAAGTTCATTCAACTAAATGTGGTGTGGAATTAAGCCCTTTCACTGTTCTCGTTACTTAGCTCTGCACACAAATTTGTTTTGTCCATGTCCTTCTTAAAATGTGATGGACGGAACTGAATGTTCTAGGTCAGATCTGAACTGACCAGAGCACTGAGTGTAGTAAAGCTACCACGCTTTCAAAGCTCAGCATTCTTCTGCTGCCACAGTAATTTGAATAAGGCTTACTCTAAATTCAAAGGCCTATTACATAATACTGAAGCCAGAAAAATGTGTATTGGCTGGGATCAAATTTTCAACCTAAATCATAATGGTTAACTTTTCCTAATATCTACCTATGTATCTTCCCTGACAAGACTTCGAAATGTTAATATATAGCATGCTGTTTTCTATCATTTTAATTGCTGTTTTCCCCACAGTGTAAGACACTTAACATCTAAGGGAACCTTTAAGAGGAATGAAAAGGATGGCTGAGTGGTGAGAAAGAGAATAATTTAATGAATAAATACTAGGTCTGGCAGTAGCGGTCCTGCTCCATGTTGCAAAAACTTTCCTGAGGGTCCTTTAGCTTGTTAGATGAAACCCGGTAATCTACTTCCTATGAATTGGAGTTCTCTGGTTTCCACTTTTGCATTGCAAAATTAAGCATTTATTTTTCCTCAAGTTCTCTTCAAGAGTTCCTCAGGCCTTACTGAGTTCAAATTCTGATAGAAGAGTGCTTAATTTGTCATCACTCACCCATAGTTTTCTTAGTGTTTCTTTTTTGAGACATTTTCTAGTGGGACGGAGAGGCCCAAAGGTGGATGCAGTGGCAGGAATACTGGGCTTGCAATCCAAAAGACCTGACTCCTCCTGCTAGGTGACATGGGGCAAAAGGACTCTTGAATGTCCCTTTATGGCTAAGGTAGAGATAATGCGTGTGGAACTTATTTCACAAGAAGAGAAAATGGGATGATGCGTGAAAAGAGACTCGCGTACCTTTAAAGTGCTATATAAGGGTCAGATATAACTTAAGACTTCTTCAAAATGGAATATACATCTAAGTGTCTTGCTGCTTTTCTGTACTGGACCTATAATTTCAATAATGATGGATACAGGGAACTCCATATGAGGAAAAACTCCTTGCCAATGCAGATTGGAACTGGCTTCACAGCTTATAGTCTTGCCTGGTGAGGGAGGAGCAAGCATTTATTAAACACCTGCTGTATGTCAGATAAGCACTTTACAAACACTTATCTCTCACAACAACCTTGTGAGGTAGGTCACTGTTATCTCTGCTTTATAGTCGAGGAAATGATAGAGGTTAAGTAAATTTGTCCAGAGTTACTCAGCTAATGCTTGGGATCAGATTTGAACTCAGGTCTTCTTGACTTCAGGCTTGGTGCTCTGTCCTTTGCTTACTTTGCTGCCTTAGCATTTAAGGACACAAAGAAGTTAGGTGACTTGCCCAAGGTCTTACAACCAGTTTGTGTCAGATCCAGGACTGTAAATCTAGACCTTCTTAATTCCTCAAATCAGCTCTTTAACCAGTACGCCATCCTTCCTCTCTATGGTCCTACTAACTATATTAATGCTTACAGTCAAGGGGAATATTTCTTTTAGGCTGTCAGCTCCTTGAGAACAGAGACTCTCTTTTACCTTTCATTGCATCCCTATGCTTAGCACAGTGCTTGGCATATAGAAGGCACTTAATAAGTGTTCATTGACTGACTCATGTTAATTGGGGAAGTAAACCAGCAAATAAAAAATACTTTCTGATCTTCCCTACATGATTTTTTTATATAAAATTCTATAATTTCGAAGAGTTCCTTTGGCAAAATGATCTCATGTCCTATTTTTATAGAACATAGCGATCTGCAGCAGAAATTGGAAAAGAAAGAAAGAGAGTGTGATGCCAAGACTCAAGAGAAAGAAGAGATGATGCAGACCTTAAATAAAATGAAAGAAAAGCTTGAAAAAGAGTCCTCTGAACATAAGCAAGTCAAGCAACAGGTGGCTGACCTCACAGAACAGCTCCAAGAACTCAGCAGGGTGAGGGGACTTTGTGGAGTTTTCCATTTATGGTCAAATGTGGAGATCTGACTTTGATCCAGTAGGTGTCCAGAGTTCTTCCTCTATACCTAACTAGATTTCTGGTTGGTGGAATACAATGAAAGAACCGTCATCTTATTTACCCTCACAATAACTATGAAACTTGAGGTGTAGACCATCCCTGCCCTTAAGGTAGATATAGTTAATGTGAAAGGCAAGTTAATTTATTAGGGCAGGGGGAGTTAAAAAAAAAAAAAAAACAGGGTGGTAGTATTTGCAGTTGAGTTTTTATAAGTTTAATACACATTAATGAGATTCAGGCTCCTTTTTCTTAAAACGAAAGCTAAATTTATGAAGAATGTTATGAAAAGGGTGAAGGACCTAGGACTTAGAACATGGACATTATAACGTTAAATATAAGGTGAAACAAAAACATAATGAATGATCCAAGAAGCGACAGGAAAATCACGGTGATTACCTTTTTTAGACACCTTGTATATGGAGGGGTCTGGTGTAGTGGATGCTCTCCTAGGTTTGGCATCAGATTCAGACACTTTCAGCTGGAGTTTGTTAGCTGTGTAACTCTGGAGAACGCCCTTCACAACTCTGCCTGTCTGCTCTTAGTGAAAGGAGTTGTATCCCAGGAGTTCCAAATGCTGGAGAAATCTCAACTCGATTGTCTAGTCACTTACTTTAATTGTTCCTCATCTACCGATCTTTGGAAATATTCAATTCATATTAACCGATACTTTATTACGTAGTGAGAGAATCTCCATTTTAGCCCCCAAAGCCTAAAATAACAGCTAGGATGCTTTATGTAGGCTGCCTCACAACAGCAGTATGAAAGTACTGCTATTGTGCCCATTTTACAAAAGGAAACTTTCCGAGAGAAGTGATGTACCCAAGATTACACAGCTAACTTTTCTGAGGCCGAATTTGAACTCTGGTGATTGCAAGTTATGCACTAACCATTATGCCGCCTCCTACAAAAGATACTTCAAACAAACTTCCTTGAAAGATTGTTTATTGATCACCCTTCCCTTCCTCTTTTACATTTACAGAGAGCAGTTTGTGCCTCAGTTCCTGGTGGCCCTTCACCTGGAGCGCCAGGCAGTCCCTTTCCTCCGTCTACCGCAGGATCTCTTCCTCTTCCTCCCCCTCCACCACCACCTCTGCCAGGTGGAGGTCATCTTCTCCCACCACCTCCTCCAGGTGGTCCTCCTCCCCCACCAGGACCTCCTCCTTTAGGAGGAATAATGCCACCTCCAGGTGCTCCTCTTGGTCTGGCCCTCAAGAAGAAAAACATTCCCCAGCCCACAAATGCCCTGAAATCCTTCAACTGGTCAAAGCTTCCTGAGGTAAGCCATTTATTTCATGCCTAATGGGCAATATGATTCTCTCACTGTAAAGGAAAATGACCCTGACTGTTATATGGCTCGATTTTCTCAGTGTGAATTCAATGGCCTTGCTTCCACAGAGATTTAAGGGATAAAAATCTCAGAATGAATGACATCTGGTTTATCCAGACCAATAAGTACATTTTCAACATTCAACAGAATGAATAAGTCAATACAGCAACAATCTTTGTAACACAATTGTCACTGAAATTTTTTTTTGGTGTAGTTAGGAAATATAGCATTTTATCATCTTGATACTTTCAGAACAAACTGGAAGGAACCATATGGACCGAAATTGATGATTTGAAAGTATTTAAAAACCTCGATCTTGAAGACCTAGAAAGGACTTTTTCAGCTTACCAGAGACAGCAGGTAAGCAGCAACATGTGTTCCCTGATGCCACTCAATTAGCTAGAATGCATTTACTTGTGGCTAGTATCCATCACCACAACATGAAATGAAAGGAATATTAGATCAATTCAGACCCAATAACTACAACCTCATTCCTGGATATCTTTAGTTCTGCAAAAGATTTACTTGTTGCATAGCTTGACACACAAATGCATAGAAGAGCCTGTGTGCCTAGGTTAAGCAGATGCTTAATCTATGCAATGGGAGCATTTCTGACTTTTGAAGGTGGGCTACCTGAAGGACAGGGTTAATTTTAAAAGGAACACACACTGTATCAATCAATTGACAGGCATTTATTAAGCTCTTGTTATGTACCAGGCCCTGTGTGCTGAAGATACAAAGACAGAAATGAAATGGTCCTTGCCCTCTTGTGATTGACCATGTGCCTGAAATGGTCCTTGCCCTCTTGTGATTGACCATGTGCCATGCTTGAAGTGTATGCAAAATAAGCACAAGAACATTGGATGAGGGACTAATGTGGTGGGTAGTGATCAGGAAGGGCCTCATGTAACAGGTGACATTTGATCTGATCCTTGAGTGAAATCTGGGATTCTTAAGAGGCAGAGGAGAGGAGGAAATTCATCCTAAGCATGGGGACTAGGGACTACCTGTGCAAAGGCATAGAGGTGGAATGTCATGTGGGAAAGACATGATGATGGGTGATTTGACTAGACCAGGGGTGGGGAACCTACGGCTTCGAGGGCACAAGTGACCCTCTAGGTCCTTGGGTGCAGCCTTTTGATTGAGTCCAATTTTACAGAACAAATCCTTTTATTAAGGGGATTTGTTTTGTGAAGTTTGGATTCAGTCAAAAGGCTCCACTTGAGGACCTCGAGGGTCACACGTGCCTCGAGGTTACAGGTTCCCCACCCCTGGCATACAGAGTACATGAAGGTGAATAGTACAAACTAAATCTGGAAAAATAGGTTGGGGCCGTGCTATGAAGCACTTGAAATGCCATACACAATGAAAAGTTCAGTTGATCCTAGAAGTAATAGGGAGTCATTGTTTATTGAACAGTGAGGTGACATGGTCAGATTTATGCTTTAGATATGTCACTTTTGCTATTGTTTAGAAGATGGACTAGAGAGAAGAGAGACCACTTAGGAGACTGCTGCAATAGTACAGGTGAGAGTTGATGAGTCAGTCAATAAACATTTATTAAGCACCCACCGTATGCCAGTCATTGTGCTAAGCACTAGGGCTACGAATAAAATAAAGACATTCCCTGTCCTCAAGGAGCTTATAATCTAATGGGTGATGTGAATCTCAGGTAGGGAAGGGTGCCCTTGTGAATAAAATGAAGAGGATGAATGCCAAAGATGCTATTAAAGAGAAATAAACAAGACATAGCAGCTATGAGTGGAAATGAGAAATTATGGATGATTCTAATTGTGGTTGACCCTGTGTGCCTGGAAGTATGGTAGTGTGGGTTGGAGGAAAAATATACTTTGTTTTGGATGTGTCAAATTTGAGATGTCTGGGGGAAAATATGTCTGGGGGGAACAATATACTTTTGTTTTGGACGTGTCAAATTTGAGATGTCTGGGGGACATGCAATTGGAAATATCTCATAGCTTGTGAAAAGGAACTGAGTATAAATATATATATATACATACACACACATACACACACACACATATATGTGTTATCTGCATAGAGATAATTGAATCTATGGGTGCTAATGAGAGCAGGTAGGAAAGGATCCAAGAAAGAGATTTTAATAAAGTTAGCAGTGTGGAACATGTATGGTCATCTAGCAGAACTTATTGGGAAGAAATAATCCAACAGGCAGAAGGAGAATGAAGAGAATAGTACCATGAAAACCCAGAGGGATGTACCCAGGAAGAGAAGTATGGTAAACATTGTCGAATATCAAAGATTGGTCGGACAGGAGAAAAATGCCCTCCAGGGCTTTCATTCTATAAAGGGAGAAACCATACATATATGGATATATATATATATATATAAAATAAAGAGGGGATGGGCAAATCAGGAGGATGAAGACTGAGAAGAGACTGTTAGATTTTGTACGTTAAGAGATCATAGGCAATCTTGGATTCATCAGTTTCAATTGTATGATACTCAGTATTCCATTCAGTCAACAAGCATTTATTAACTCCTTACTGTGTTTTAGACACCTGGCTAGGTTGTGGGAGTAAAGAAAATGCAAATAAAAAGCCAAACAAACAAATCATAATAATCCTAGAAATCCAGTTGCAAGGAACTGATAGCTAAGTGAGAGGAGAAAAAGTGGAGGCAATAAGAATAGAGAATTTTTTTCTAGGTCTTTGACTATGAAAAGGAGGAGAAATCTGGCAAAAAGATGGAGGAGTGTTTTGCACTTAGTTCTTGAAAACCTTGGTTTGCATGGCTCTAAGCTGATTTGTACATGTAGAAAATGGCTCTCCTAGCTCTGGGATATTTGGTGGAACAGATGGGGTCTGTTAGAAGTGTGTGAGAAATCAAGGAACTGAATTCTGGTGAAGATTTATTGCCAGACAGATGGAGGAGAAAAAAATGGAGAGAAAAGAGTTTTTGTCATCAAGGCTTACAAATGACAAACAGGGTTGAGAAGAGTCTGGGAAGTAAGGAGACACTAAATGTGCAGAATAGGAGAAGCCAAAGCTGGTATTAGAAAAAAGACAGTAGTATGGTCACAGCAACAGGACAAAAATTATGATCTTAGTGAAAAAACAAAACAAAACTTACATTCTAGATTGTGCCAGACTTATGTAGTCATGGTCACTAAGCACCTCAAACTCAGATTTTGGAATGTCTCCTTTTACCTCAAATACATTTGAACAGAATTTATTTGTTGTTGTAGAAATAAAGTGGTTTCAGGGTAGTTTGGGAGGTAATTTTAAGCAAAATGATAAAATATGAATATTTAGCATTAAGTCATAAAACAGATAAGCTTGAATGACAAAATTGCAAAGGAGTAGAAAATCAGAGGCTCAGAAAAGGAAAGTCAAACAGTTTGAGAAGAACCAATAAGTGAAACTATCTAAAACTGAAGGACTTGAGAAAGGGAATTGTGGTGCCCCTTAAGTAGGAATGAACTTGTGGAATGTGTATACAGGGAGAAATGAAATGTAATCATAGAAGTTATGGGACCGCTGAGTTGGGAGCATATTGCTACCCTGCTGAATTACATATAGGGTGCTGGCCCTATCATTCAGCATGGCGATCAGTTTCTTCAGGAGTGCAGCGGATCTCCTGTTTCGGTTAGGTCTAGTTTAATTATCCAGTACGGGCAATAAGGGTATCTGGAAAGCTGCAGGAGTCAAAGCAGTAACCACCTGAAGATAAGCTAGGATTCTTTCAGATTTATCTTGTTTATCACTTTAAATATTGCTTTCAATTCACCGAAGATCAAATGCCTTGAATTATTCCATAAAGAAAGAATACCACTCAGTTTATAAATGGAAGACTTCTCTCTAATTCCAAGTTACACTATTTTATTTTTGTGTAAATACAAGATGAAACTCTTAAAATTATTTAAATGAAATATGGCAAATGGTGCTGCTTTTTTTCAAATCATGAAGCCAGAAACTAGAGTGCCTTTATGATAAACAGAGAGGTGGTGAGGGAAAAGGAAATGAATTCTCAAAGAACATTGATTCTAAAAATATTAAACTCTTGGAGTTCAAAATGCTTCATTAGCAATCTCTCTGATGTACTATAAAGATATCCTTCTGGCTTTGGCAATCAAGAGAGACATCGAATTTAGATAAAACGAAATTGTGTTATTTAAAAACTAACATTTATCCAGATGTTATTTATGATTACATGGCAGGTGCTGAGGATGCTGTACCACTGTGTAATATCTGTCACTATAAAGCAAATTCAGTATAGCTTAATAAATCTCAAACACCATCCAAGTGATTTTGATTACCAAAGTATAAGGACAAGGACCAGATCTGTGATTTCACTGGTACGAAGAACTTCTGGGTGAAGGAACCTCTTTCTAGCAATGCAAGTCAACTTGTAATCTTAAAAGTGCTTCCTAGAGCCTGGAAAGGGTAAATGACTTGCCCAGGATCACACAGTCATTATATGTCAGAGGCTAGACTTGAATCTAGGCCTTCCTAGCTGAGAGGCTACTTTCTCTATCCATTATGACACACTGACTTTTTTCTTTTTTGGTTACCAGACCATCTCATTAAAAGGTGGTATACAAAAGGCTGTTTTACATAAAAGGTAATATCACAGAATGAAGTAGGACTCAGATGTATTGTTAGGGGACAATTGAGAGAGTCCCAGAACCTATTTAGATATACCAAGTACTATCTTCATTTCTGACCCCTGTAATGACTGGTTGTTTTGATCAAAAAGCATAAACAACTATTTGTCAATTTCAAGAAGAGAGTTTTAAAAAAAATCAAAAGTCCTGGGCACTTATAGTGGTTCTCCTCATGTCTGAACATGTGGGCTGCATTTATTTTAATAGCAGGTGGTTAAAAGGCCCAAGTTTACAAGACTTGTAATTAACTGGCTTTCAGCAGAAGGTGTAGGATGATGTCTTTCTGTGCCAAAAAGCTCTGGGATGGGTACATAGACAGTATGTGAGATCTGGTAAAAAGAAAGGGTGGAGAAAGTGTTATAATTGGGTTATTGCCATAGCAACTAATTGCTGTTTAAGAAATCTGTAGTAGTCACAGACTAGACCAGATAAGAAAACTCCTGATGTGTTTAAACACTAAGGTAGCTTGGAAAGAAGGAGTAAATCTTGCTATTTCCTAACACTTCCAAGCATGAGGCATTGCCACATTTTGAGACAGTGTTTCCTGGAGGGAAGTTTCAACACAGCTGCTTAGCTTAAATAATTAAGTCTGGTTTTCCTTTTAAAACAGATGAGCAGTGAAATTGAAACAGTACTTTTGAGAAGGGATGACTTTTTTTAAATAAAATTTTTAATATCCCAGAAGGGAAAGTTAAACAACTTGAATAAACTTGTTACAGGAAGAACCAAAATAGGTGGCCCTTTCTGTGACAGAATATTTAAGATATTCTAAAGGAAGCTCATTAGCTGAATCATCCTCCTCTGGCCCTAGTGACATCTTTCTGATTAATAACAACACCAAAGACAGAACTCATTTACCCTTCAGTCTTTGCCAAGTAACACTTAATTGTTATAACCCTTGCAACTGCTCCCATGTATAAGATGTAATTTCCCATGGTGTAGTCACTCATTTACTTGGAATGAGCCGGTCACTTACCCTCTGATTTATAGTGAAAGGTTAGTTTCCTCCGTCTCCAAAGACAGAGGAAAAGGAGCAATGTGGTATTGTCACCTGTGGAAGAAGCTGTATGATGGAGTCAGGAACACATGAATTCTCTACTAATCCCTCTTCTGTCATACTGTTTGTCTAGGGATGGTATTTAATCTCTTTGACCCTTGTTTTCTTTTTCTCTAAAATGGGAGGGTTCTACCAGATGAAATCTTCAGACTTGGAAAAGTCTCACAAGATCTCAGAATGATGGAATTATCAATACAGGGAGGTGGGTTTGACAGAATCTAGTCTTAGTTGGAGATCAATGGGAAGAACTAAAAGAGATCCAGTGACTTCATGTGTTACCTCAACACATATCTTTAAGAAGGACCCTTGAAAATAGCATTTTGTTCTGTGGCTCCTGTTTTAAGGATGTCAGTCGATCTGAGTGATTAAGGTGGTAAAACAGTATCAACGTTTAAAGTATGATTTTAAATAAAAGTTCCTTGAAGTCATTTCATTCAAATCAAGAGAAAAGTGATTTAGATCTACTCTTGAGTGATCATTTTGTGCCCTACGTACGCACTTCTCAGTAGTAAATACAGTATGTTCAAGATCATTTTGTTCTCTGTTCAGAATTCAGCAGCAAAATTATCCAGTGCCAGCTGTGGGGAAAGACAATATTGGGATAAAATATGAGTCTATCCTTATGGAATTTATAGCCTATTGTAAGATGATAAGACACAGATAATTGTAATAAATGACATTACCTAATAAGTGCATTTAGTCAGTGGAAAGAATCTAGGAAACCCAATACCTTGGTTAGACACTCCATCTTATTTTCTTTTCTGACTTGAGACAAGTCACTTAACTTCTCTGGGTCTCATTTTCCTCATCAGTAAAAAAGAAAAACAAAAAAGAGGGGTTGCACTAGATCATTTCTAAGGTCTCTCAAATATCAGCTAAATATTCTGATGCCTGGCCCATAGTAGGAGCTTAATAAATTTTGATTGATTGATCCCAAAGAATTACAAGCAATGCTAGATAAGATCCAAAGAAATAGGCCTCCCAGAGAAGGATGAGAAAAGCTCCATGGAGTGGGGAGGGGTCTTTGAGTTGGCACACAGATTAGTCTGTGTTAGCTGGGACATAGAGTATGTGGAAGGAGATAATGAGAAAAGTTGGAAAGGTGGGTAGTGGGATAGAATACTACACTATAGGTGTCCTTGAATAGCAAGCAAAGGTGTTTGAAGGTAACTTGTCTGGGAATAGAAAGTTATAAGTGGTTTCTTAGCAGAACAGTATGATGTGATATTTATAGGCAAGAAAGATTATTCTATTAGTGGTTTGAGAACTGTGTGGAAAAGGGAGAGAGCAGAAGGTCTAGTATGGGTCATTGCAGTTCACATAAGTGGCAATGAGGGGGCCTACTTGGTGATTTCAGTAAAACTCGAAAGGAGGAGTAGACCTGAGAGATGGTGTGAAGGCAGAATTGATGATGGATAGTTCATTGGATATGAGTTAAAGGAGGAGGAAAAAATGAAAGGTTAAAAAGAAGTTAAGAACATGGGAGCCTGGGTGAATGGTGATGCTGTAGACAAACGGGAAAGTCAAAAAGAAATAGTAAGTATAGGGGGAAAGTTAATCAACTCAATTTTAACATGATGAATTTGAGGTACCTGTGGAGGTCAATGTAGGTAATTGGATGTAGAAGTTCACACAGAATAAGTAGGGATGAAGTTCTAGATTTAGAGGAGAGAATGTAGCAAAAAAGAAGGAAAGAGGACTTTGTTGTTTTTTAAACATCTTACATTACAGAGAAAAACTTGAGCAGCTTTTCTTTGACAAGCAAAACAAAAGGTTCAATCAAGGACTGTTTAATGTGGACATTTTTGGTCATTTGAAGTTTCATGAACAAATGCATTTTCCTAAGTATCACAAGAGATACAATTCACTGCTCTAGTAGTGCTTTTCAGATAGTAATGGAAACTCATTTGGTGAACTCACTGATAATTTCTGCTTATTTACAACTGATTGCAATACTTCTAATTTTTATGTTTCAAAAAGTTCAAAATGTAATCTTCATTGAGTATGAACTCTAGTTCATTTTTAGTGTGATTCATTTTTGTCGAACTGAGAATTACAAATAATTACAAATTTGAAGCACCTCATCAATGAGAATGTTAATGTTTATGAAATGGTACATATATTGTTACAGTAGAAGCTTGTATGAACAGCTCCCCTAGGACAAGGTGCATAGAGATGTCCTCTTCTTGCCTGTGTTCTCACTGAGTAGCCAAACTAAAATAAAGTCTAGTTTTCTAACTAGATTTAGATGGGTAGGACCTAGTATAGAACATATCATTTGCCATAAGAATCAGCTCTTTGAATATTGAACAATTGAAGAGTTAAAAAATTGAATCTTTAGCATCTGTATGAAGACATTTGTTTTAATATTAGCTATAAAATGAACATTTGAAAGGTTTGAAAGGCTACATTATATAGTGTCACTATCTTCAAAGGCAAAGAATTCTTAAAGAATTAATCATACTTTTTCATGAAGCTGTGCTCACTCTTAGTATATAATCTGAGAAAATAAGAGGGTAGCATTTTTGTCTAATAGATACAGCATTTCTTTTCATCTTCATGTGCTGGTAATTAATGATAGACAATGGAGACTTGCTAGTTTATAATTGCATTGAAAGCTGAACCAAATCAATCAGTAAATGTTAAGCACCTACTATGTGTCAGGCATTGTGCTAAAGGCAGGAAAAAATGGGCTTAAATTTTCATATAAAGAACACAGCGTGAAGAGCATGGGCTAGAATTCTAATTTCTTGCTGTGGGATTTTTACATCAGCAAATGAATTATCAGAAATTTTTAGAACTTCTCCTTTAGAGACCTATAAAAAACAAAGGATCTATTTACATCTGGCTGCAGTGCTGTAGGTGTGGTCCTTCCTGAAGGTGAGGGAGTAGTTGAAGAGGAACTATTGGGGCCCATTCCGATTTGGAGTTTTCTCTGCCTTTGAAAGGAATGCACTCTTATAAGGAAAGGAAGGAGAGTCTTGGGGATTTAGAGGAAAACTGCTATTCCTGCAGGGACAAAGGAAAACTGACATCATTGAGAGGGAAAGTTGCTTGTTGGTTATTGACGCATTTAATAATGCTGTTCTCAGAAAGCTATCACTGCTTGGATGCGTGGGATAGGAGAAGGATAAACGTTTTGCTTCCCACTAGAGGAATTTTATGAAACAGCTCACTGACCCTGGCAGTATTGCCAGGACCAATGAGACCTTAAGGAATACGATGAGTAAATATTCCTTGTGCAAGTTTTTGGCCTGAAAACTGTGATGGACTTCTTACAATCAAGTTTTAGTCCTTCCAGCTTTGAAAAATAATTCAACAAAAGCTGTGACTTCCTTATGTGAGATACCTCTTTATTTTCCATTTTCCCTTGCTTCAAATGTTTTCTGTATGTTAAGTTAGGAATTAATCTTTTGTAATAGCTTCTTTGAATAACATTTGAGGCAAATGGACTCTAACAATGCCACTGACATTTCTTTCTATTGGAAACTTTCTTCCCTTCATTTTAAGAGTTCTTTGTTTTCATCTCTTAGAGGCACTCACAAGTCTCCTATATCCTTCTCATTGCTGTAATTGTGTGGTCGGAATCACATTCTATGCCATAGTGACTTTTTGACCTAAGTTAAGGACTTTGAATCTATTTCTGTTCAGTTTCCTTTATTAATAAATGTTTGTTGAATGTAATTGAATAATGTGTGGAAAACTTAGTTATCTCATCTTATTAGGAACCTTTAAAGTCTTAATTTTATTCAGTATATAGCTTCATGCTATCTGCTAATTTGATAAATATCCCCTTAATAAAACTGTGGAACAGGATGAGGAAAAGGACTGATTCCTAGAGAACTTTCTCCATGTTGACATCACCCTTTTTTTGATCGAATTGTTCAACCAGATCCACCTAATTCCCATCCCAGTCCCATTTCTCTGGGTTCATTGAGTCATAGGTCTTAAGGCAGAGGAATGTCAAAACTCAGCGAAATGAACGTATGTTGAGTCATAGTATGAACATTGATGAGGATGCTGAAGTGGGATGAAGATGTAAGTCATGACCTTTGTAAAGGTGACTACCAAGAGAATGGGGCATTGAAAGAGAAATCAACATATAATGTAGCTATCAAAAAGAAAGCATAGATAGATAGGAAGACTAAGAGCTCCTATTCTCCTTGAAAATGGAGGAAGAATGACCTCCTTTTGCATGAATGAAAGCCAATTGATGACTGTAACATGGATCTGGACAGGGTGGTATCAACAAATGGAGGAAACCCCAGAGTGAATAGGTTGAATGATGACTACTTGGTAATGACAGTGAGGAGAAGGAAAGAGTATTTATACCTGTTCCTTCCCCTGGACCAGTGTGTCATTGAGCATGAGGGTAGGCACATCCAATACTAGGAAGGGTAATCTGTGATGCAAAGTCTGTCAGAGGGGGAGCTAGGTTTTCAGAAGAATAAAAAAGAAGTCCAGGATGAAAGAGACTTTGTTTAATGAAGAAACAAGGCTTTCAAATGACTGAGGAAAGGTAGCACTGAAAGAGCTACATGATGGTGAGAGAGCAGGAAGTGGTAGCCATGTAAGAAGGTCTGTGTTCCAACAGAGTGTGGGATGATGGTAGATGCCTTCATATCATGTAACTCTTACCAGTTTTCCTGAATACTTGATGACTTGTTGGGGATTTTTGCTGTGACTACTAAATTGCATGTTTTTGATTGCCTTTTCCATGCTTCTGCTATGGCTGTAGGATTTCTTTATCAACAGTAACTCCAAGCAGGTAAGGGAACAATTGCCAAAAGTCTTGTTTAATGTAACTGGCTCATAGCCAACTTGAAAATTCTTAGTCATATTTGTCTGTAGACAAAAATGCAGTGCCTGCTGAAAATCGAATTGTATGCTTAACTGTAGCAGGATTCATTCAGACATTGCATGTGTGCTCTGAATCTCAGGATACCTGGAAGACAATTGAAGCAACTTCAACATTTTCCCTCTTAAACTAAACTGATATTTAGTAATAAAGCTGTCTTGTTTTCCTGCATTTCACTGAAACATCCTAGAAAGCCTTTACAGATCCTGAAATTTAATGACGTAAAAATTGCGTATTTTTGTTCACAAGCTTTTTCTGCCGATTCTTCTAACATTTCTTTATTTAACTGTGGTGAAATAAATAAAAAGCTGTGTTTCCTGTGTCCGTCCTCTTATTTGATCCCTGATGTCTTTGGCTACCTGTGCAGGAAGGGTAGGCAGCAAATGTGTTCTGGAAATCAAAAGTTTGAACTGATCCCTTGAACAGTCTGTCCTGTTCCAGGATGATAAGGTGCCAGTTATATTTGGTAACCTCCTGGTGCATGTAAAATAGTCTGCAAGGATTTATTGTTCAACCTTTTGGGTGTTTGTGATGCAAATAATTCTAGCATGAATGAATGAATGAACACTGACAGCACATGTCTCAAGTGGCCAATAGAAGACCCAAAGTGATCTTGATTTATTGTGGCAGTTCTCTCAGGGAGGGCCAGTACACATATACAGAGGGGGAAATGCTCATTAATAATTTATGCTTGATCATATTGTCATCACAAACTATCTGTTCCTCTAAATAATAGTTTTTAAAATGTGTTGTTCTTCAGTGTTTTTTCAATTGAAGGCTAGATTGTAACAGTCTTTGTTTCTGATTTCATCTTTTGACATATGAGGAAACCTTATTTTTATGCGTGTGTGCATGTGTGTGTGTGTGGTCAGAATGTCATTGTTTGACTTTCATGGATTCCTATCATGCCCTTTATAGAAAGAAACAGATGCCATTGATGACACGTTGAGTTCCAGACACAAAGTGAAAGAACTTTCGGTGATTGATGGTCGGAGGGCCCAGAACTGCAACATTCTTCTCTCAAGGTATTGTCAATATTGAGAAAAAGAAGCATTTGTAATATAACTGTTCAGTGCAGTGAATGATTTTGGTATGTGACTCACAACTGTTTATATTTGTAAATATAAATACATTGTAAACTTCAAAGATTGTAAGCCTGTTGAGAAATCTGTTTGTCTGTTGTAATACTAATTTGGGTAAGTGATACTTATGCCTCCCTCTGTGAAACAACTAGGGATGAATTTGAAACTTCTTTATAATCTCTGTAAAAAAATACAAAATTACTTAAAATCTTAAATAGAAATTTGTTTTCGCCTTGCCACATGTGACCTCGAGGCCACAGATTCCTCACTCCTTATCCTTGACATTCAAAAAGTGATTTTATATAAGTTGTATACATAGCCAAACTAAGCTTTTGTTTATTTTCCTTGACCTTTTTATCTTCCTGTCATATACGATGTTTGTGGGGTAGCTCACTATATCACCATACTATAACAAATATTAGAATGTTAGCTTTTTAAATGTCATTGGTCTATTCCTTCAAGCTTTAGTTCCTTCTTGGTATTTTGTTCTAACATTTTCTTCTGCTGCTATTTTTTGCTAATTAGAAAGATCAGACCAAAATAAAAATGTTAATTTTTAGAGTTCAGTCTTCAAGGACACATTCATATAGCACCCAAACTTGAACAGAGGAAGGGAAAATGGAAAATTCTGATTGCAAATTCTCCCTCAGCCACAGTTTGATTGGCTTGGGTCATCACATTTAGCTCCTTGGTTTCTTATTTCTTTCTTCATGTGAATTCAAGTTAAGGATTGTTGCAGTGATTGTGAGGAGTAATGGAAATGTTTTTTAAAATCTACATTTTTTTTAATGTATTAGGGAAGTCATGTTAGGCAAGTTCTGCCCTGAAAACTTCATATAGACTAACATTATCATAAGGAGAATTTTTCCAGGAATACGAATAATTAAACCATTAATTTTTATATGGTTTTAAAAACTGCTTTTGAGAAAAGACCTTTGTAATGCAAAGAGCTAATTTTATGCTCTATCTTGTAGCACCAAAGCCTGATTATTATTACATGTTCCTTTAGAGATAAATTATCTCATTGTGTGGGAGAAATGAGTTTAGATTGCTAAATTTTAGTCTGGTAACATGTGAAAAATTGATGTGAACATTTCAGTTCAATATCTAATTGAAAAACATGTTTGTGATTGCCTGGGATTCATTCAACTCACATATTCCCACTTTTACCCTCTGAATGCCCCTTTGAGGTTATTTCACAGTCTCTATTGTACTAAAGAAGAATGTAAATTTTCCTCAGGAAGTCACCATTGAAAATAATTTTAAGACAATTTATATACATGGTGGAGTATATTTAAGGTTCCCCTCCTCCCTTGAAAAATATGTTGTTGTCCAGTCATTTCTGATTCTATGTGACCCCGTGTATGGGATTTTCTTGGCAAAGATACTGGAGTGGTTTGCCATTTCCTTCTTCGGTGTTTCCCCATTTTACATATGAGGAACTGAAGCAAATAGGAGTTAAATGACTTGCCCAGGGTCACACAGGTAGTAAGTGTCTGAGACTGGATTTGAACTGAGTTCTACATAACTGCTCCATCCACTGTACCACCTAGCTGCCCCTGACAAATAATGTATTCTTATATAAATGCTGAACTAAATGAAGATTTTTGAAAATTTTTTTTAATCTTTTAATTCTTTTTTCCCCATATTATGTCCATTGTGGGTTTTGTTTTTAATATCATTGAAGTGCAGAAGAAATTATTTTTAAAACTTTTCAAAAAGGTTACTGTCATTTTTTATTTTTATGCCATAGGGTTAAAATTCCTATGAGAGTAATTACGTTGATCCAGTTTCTTGCAGACACATTGTACTTAGCAGGGGCTGCTGGTGGTGACAATTACTGAGCTTTAGGGATAAACTCATAACTTTTCCTGTCCAATTTTTAAAGAAGTTGTTTTATTCTAATACTGTATAATTTATTCTCTCCAAACATATCAGATTAGAGTGTTTTTTAGGATTGGAGCTCTCTACAAATACTCCCTTGAAGTAGTCAAACTTAAATTTAGTCAGTTTCAAAGGGAATGAATTAAAATCTGACCCATACAGTTTGTGACATAAATTAATAATGGATAGAGGCAAAGCTCCACTTTAGGGAGCATCAATTTCCACAGAAGGGAAAACTATTTTTGTTATATTAGAGCTGCCCTGAAGTTGTAATAGGCTGCTATTGGGGAGGTTATAAGGTCTCTTTCACTACAGGTCTTTAAGCAAAGGCTCTATAATTATTAACTGAAGATGTTGCAGGTGGGATTCTGGTTTCAAGTACAGGTTGGATTAATCAATCATCTCTGAAGATTCTTGCAATTCTAAGGTTCTAGATTAAAGAAACTCTGTTCTGTATAACACAACTGTGGCCATATTCTGCTTGTCCAAATAGTAATAATTCTTCATTCATCAGGTTTTCTTTTGTGTATTGCTAGTGTTTATCACAGTGCCCAGCATATACTGGTAGGTGCTTAATAAATGCTTGATTAATCATGTTCAATTATGGTCCTGACATTTGAGGGAGAACATTGATAAAATGGCATAACTCTAGAGAAGATTGAGTAGGATGGTGAAGAGCCTTTCATGCTTGGCTTGGAGAAAAAAGTCTTAGTTGGGATATAGTAGCTGTTTTTAAGTATTTTGGAAGTCTGTCAATAGAAGACAGGCCAGACTTTTGTGTCTGGATGGAACAAGGCACAATAGGTGGAAATTTTAGGGAGGCAGATTTGGGCTTTGTGTGAGTGAAGAAGTTTTAAACATTTAGAAATTCCCCCAAGTGGAATGGGCTTCTTTGGGGGAGTGAGTGTTCCCCATCATTGGAAGTTTTCAGGCTAAGGTTGGATAACTCCTTTTGGCAGGGATTTTGAGTGAGATTCTTGTTTAGGTTCTCGTGTAACTGGATGGCTTTTAAAGTTTCTTCCAACTCTGGTTTTCTACAATTCTGTGTAATCTAAAAGTTTACTTACCAGAGGAAAAAGGTCAGATAAGAGGTATTTTGTAAACAAAACATTTATTGAGGGTCTCTTATGTGCTTAATTCTATATAAGGTGTGAAGCAGGAGACGAAGAGCTTATCTTATTGGAGAAACAAAATTGGATCTTGAAAGTTATTTTTTAACAAGTTAGTCCCTGATTAAGTATCAACTGAGTAGTGATGTTGCTCTGTAAGTGCTATAGAGTTTCTGGGAAAGGAAAGGTCCCTTCTTAGAAGAGGAATCACTTGAATAAAACCTTAAAGGATATCCAGGATTTCAATCCCAGTCCTTCATAGCTGTTTTAGAAAACATAGAGGTTGGCACAGAAGGGTAGATCAGCCAGTCAGGCTAAAAGATTGCATGGGATTCTAATTTTTATTTTTAACAGGCATGTTTCAGTTTATGTATGGGAAGACTTGTTTCTTTGAGACACTGAGGAGCATAGGAGGTGGGCATGAAGAATTAAGGGCAAAGGATATAGTCCTGTAGTCACCATAAAGATAAGAATACAATTAGGTCTTTCATGGGGACAGGTAGTTACATATGCGACTCAGCCAATGGAGTGGTGGGGACATTCGAACCTGAAAAGAGATGAGCTCTGTACTACTATAGTAGTACAAAATGCTCACTTTCAGCCTAATACTCAGATTACTACAAATTCTCCTCATTCATCCCGTCTGGATTCAGGAACACTTAGGTTGGATCCTTAATAGAAAGATATCTCAGTGATGCAAAAGAGGGAAGAAGTGTGAGGTTGGGGGTGGAAAGTAGGGTTGTGGGGGAAAGGTTCCTCTGGTAGATGTTATGCTCCTGCAGCCATATATAGGCAGGAAGGTAGCAATGATCAAAAATGGATGGGGCATGTAAGTTTCTAGAATGAAAGGTTCTAGGTGTAGATTTACTGGTGTGGGGAAGGGGTGTGTCTGGATCCAAGGCAGTTCATAATATATAACCTTATGCATCTTTGAAGCCTCAGAACAGACTGGTTTCCTGAAATGGTATAATTTAAAGAGGCAGAAGAAATTTGGGATAGGGCAAGAAAAGTATGAGCAAAGGTACAGAGGTGGATTAGCACCGGTCTTATTTAAGTAGTGTTTGTAAGTAGTGAGAAGTCAAATTGGACAGGTAGAATGGGGCCAAATTATGCAGACTGGACCAAGAGATTTTGAAGTCTGAAGTTTCTAGAGAATTGGGATTGTTTCCTTCTTTGTGTTTGTAGCCCCTGTGGCCTGGCAGATAATAGATCCTTAATAAGTGCTTATTGGTTGAAAAGTCTTTTCCAGCTCTTCCTGCCAATTTCCTTTAAGTCAATATGTGAGACCAAGAACCATTCCCCAGTGGATATGTAAAAACAATTCTAAAAAGAATTGCAAATGATTAACCATCCTTTCTGTGAAAGATTGTTCCAAATTACCAGTAATCAGAGAAATGCAAAGCAAATTGGCATAGATTCTCCTCTTGGTCTAACTGAATTGATTTTGTTCATGCAAAAGCTTTTCAATGTAATATAGCCAAACTTACCTGTCTTATCTTTAGTGATTGCTGCCTATGTTCCTTGTTAGGAGAGACTCTTTATCATAATGATGATGAATTCTCTCCTGTCCTCTGCTCTCTTCTCCCTCCTCAACTGTGACTATTAATATTTTGTTAAATTGCTTCTTGTTCTGCATTACCCAATCCTTTCCACTAATCTACTTTTTAAAAATAGAATCACCAAATAGATTTATTACTATTTTCTACAGCATAATTTGAAGTCTAGAAATGTTTGTACTCCTTCATTCCCCTCCCTTCCCCATTTCCCTTGAACATCTAAATCTAAGTATTTCTCTAAGTGAATTTTGTTATTAATTTGTTCAGCTTTAGAAAGTATCCTTTGGTAGTTTAGCACAGCACTAAGCACAATAACCTGTGAGTAGACAGCTAGCTAGGTAACTCAGCTCCTCCTCTCCTGTCTGTCTCCGCCTCCTCTTTCTTCATCCTATCCAAATGAGGGTGAATTTGGATGGCCAGAGGATGCCAGTTAACTTGGGATTTACTGGCTAGTTCCCTTCCCTTCCCTTTCCCTCTCTTCTGGATCTTCCAGGCTTAAGAGTGATTATCAATAGTAACTGTTGCTGTTTCCCTCCAAGCCTGATTGAGTTATTTATTTTTTTTTTTTTTGCCTCATTAAAGGGGCCATCCTCTGACTACTTCTTAAATAGGCCCATTCACTGAATGGGCTTTACCTCACCCTAAGTGAGTCCTGAATAGGCCTTGGCCTAATGGGGCCAAGGTCTCCCAGTGCATCCTGGGTCATCTCCAGTTATCCTGATGAATATCTGGTCACTGGATCCATATGGTTCTGAAGGAGAAGTGAGGCTGGTGACTGACCCTGCCCAGCCCTCCCTCACTCAAAACAAAGTCAAGTGCAAGTCATGTCATCATTTCTCTGATGGCATGGTCTTATTTGGCAACGAAGGACAAACACAACAAAAATCTGTATATTAATTTAGGTAGCCTTGTCAGTTTTATTGTATTCACAAGGTCCAAGAGAGCAGTGTCTTAAGGAGAGTTAGTTTGGTATACCTTGACCAGGATGGGTTAAAAAAAGGAGAGGTAAAGCCAAGGATATCAGATAAGAGATTATTGCTATAACCTAGGAAGGCGGTGATAAGGACCTAGTCTGAACCGGCATTAATAGAGGTTAAAAGAAAAGATACAGAAAAGAGGAATACTTTTTTTTTTAAAAAATCAATAGAAATTAATGATTCTGGAGACAGAAACTTTGTTTCTCATGTCTTTTCACTTAGTTTGAAACCCTGAGGCTTAACATTAGCTCTTTTTCTCTTCTAGTAGCCTAGGAATTTGATTTCCTATAGTGTACTTTTCTAAGTTCCAGCAGAACAAAGTAATGAGTATGTATCATATAGTGCATGATGGGGCCAATTCTAGAAATATTATCACGTACCTACTACTATATATAGCATTGTGCCAGGTATGATTTTCAAGCATGTCTAATATTTGGTGACCCCTTGAAGGTGTTTATATCCAGAGATAGAGAATAATTAGTCAAAACTGTAATAAGTAACTTCATCTCCCTAACTTAAAAGAATATCTTTAGCAAGAGACTAACATGATACAAGCAGAGAAGGTGAGAACTTGTTTACATCAGATGTTCATCTAGTGTTTGAGTTGGAAGAGGTCTATAGAGATCATCTGTTCCATCCCATCATTTTATAGATAAAGAAACTAAGACACATAGCATCATGGTGGAAAAGAACACTGCATTGGGACTTAGGAAGACTTGGTTCAAATCCAGATTCTGCCACTTGTCTTCCTTGAGTAACCTTGGGAAAGTCTCTACTCTCTAGTCCTGACCTCTTCAGGGGCTGTAATAAATCATTTCTATGAGTCCTTTCAACTGTAAATACTGTGACTTACCCAAGGTCCTATCTAGGAGTAAGTAACAGAAGGCAATTTGAACCAAGCTCTTTGTATTCCTTTCCTTTCTAGTGGGTTGCCTCTCTAAGGAGAACGATCATTTACAGGTACAGAAAGAGATTGATATAGATTTGAAATGTCAGCTCTATAGTATTAAAGATCAGAAAAGAATTGAACATGGAAAGGAGAAAAGCTGTGACTAACAACTGTTGGTAAACTACAAGTATTTATTTGTCTGGCCTTTGCCTAAAACAGCTTTCAAAAAAATTTAGAAACAGGGTTTATATTGCGAAATGAAACCACATAAAATACCTTTTTATGAAGTGTCCTGCCGTATTTTTTTTCCAGACGCACAACTTAATGTCTGCAACTTGAGCACAGTAAACCGTAAAAGTGCCCCATTGTTCCCTTTCCCTTCACTTTTTTATAGGGGTGGAGAGCAGGTCTTTACCTTACCTGCAAGGATTTTATACAGAGCTCATGCAGTGAATAAAGAATGGGACTAGATGTTCTCTGAGGTCCTTTCCAATTCTGATGCTGGGAAGAAAACTTTCATAACAGAATAGGAGAACCTGAATCAAGCTACTTTAAATTTCAGGCCTCCGATACAAACCTAAGACCAAAATACTGAAGTGACTCATTTACTTAATTAGGCCTTTATATTTCAGCCCTCATGGTAAATTATTAAAACATTTGGTACTGTTAGGTATGGGCAGCTGAGTGGCAGAGTGGATTGAGTGGAGTCAGGAAGACCTGAATCCAAATCCATCCTCAGACACTTACCTGTGTCACCTTGGGCAAGTCACTTAACCCTATTTGCCTCAGTTTCCTCATCAGTAAAATGAGTTGGAGGAGGAAATGACAAGCCACTCCATTATCACTGCCAAGACAACCCCAAATGGGGTCATTGCATCAGATATGATTGAAATGACTGGCCAACAAGAACTGTTAAGTACATGAAATACCATTGAAACTGTTTCTTTTATCTTCCTATTTTATAAATAAAGTTGAACTGCAAGCCATCAAGTCAACCAAAATTTATTTACTATGTGCAAGGAACTGAGGCTACAAAGAAACACAAAAGTAGTCTCTACTCTGAAGGAGTTCACAGTCTAATAGAAAATATAATTGCAAACACCTATGTACAGACAAGATCTATTTAGATAGAGATGCATCATATAGAAACATCTATAGGTATATCTTAGATGTAGCCATATCTATATCTACATAAATTTTGTTTGTACATAATTATTTTGCAGTTGTAACACAATGATTTGGAGAAAATCAAAAGAGGAAAGACTCTAGCATGAAGGGGATTCAGAAAACACTCTTTCAAAAGCTGTCATCTTCTGCCTTCTTGAAATTGTGCCATGTATTAAGTTAGAAGAATGAAGCTTAGAAATTTTAAGCTGTCACTCATACAAAGTCATTCCTTTCTATTTAGAACTGACTCCCAATCCAGAGTAATATAGACTTGGCTTTAGCTTCTTTGCCTTCCGTCAGCAGGCTAGCTTGATGGGGTCACTTTTCTGGAGCTCTTGTGGTTCTATATTCCTCATTTTTAGAGAAACCCAAACTGTTCTCCCTTCCTCAGGTTGAGTTCAGTCCAGACACAGTCTCTGGAGGTCAGATATATACAATTTCAAAAGCAAGAAGTTCTGTGGTCCATATGGGAAACTAATGAAATGCAAATTTGGTCCTTATTGTTTTTACTCTCTGATTTTTTTTTTTACTCCATTTCTTTTAAATGCAAAACAGAAAGCCTTTCCAGAACTAACCCATAAAAGGGTTTCTCCAGTTCTGTGTGAAAAGGACACAGAACTATCTTTTTTTTTCTTATAAGCCAAACACTGTGAAATGGTTATAGACATTTCCATATCCAGTTGATTCTCACTAATGGTAAGTTAAACCTTCCTTGAATAACTTGTTTCTCCTTTCTTTTTGTTGTTCAGTCTTTCTCATGACCCCAAGGTTTTATTGGCAAAGATACCAGAGTGGTTTGCCATTTCTGGAAACTGGGCAAGCAGAATTAAGTGACTTGCCCAGGGTCACACAGTTAGTGGTTCGCCATCTCTTTCTCCAGTTCATTTCACTGATGAGGGAACTGAGGCAAATAGGTTAAGTGACTTGCCCAGGGTCACACAGCTAGTAAGGTGTCTGAGGCCAGATTTAAACTCAGGATGATGCTTCTAAGGTCCAATACTCTATCCACTGCACCGCCCAGCTGCCTTTCCTACCTCCTTCCAAAAATGATTGTTTCTTTTTTGCTGTATGTCAACATGAAAAGCGTACCTGACTTCAAGTAAGCACTTAATAAATGCATGTTGACTTGATTAGTGTGTACATAACAGTAGTTCCCCAGAGTCCATTGATTTGATTTAAGCCCATTTCTGTGACATACATTATATATTATATAAGAAATGATTGTGAAGCACAATCAACTAGACTATATAGATAAGCATCCAAGAAAGGAAAGGAAACATAGGCTTGTCAAAGGGTATTCTAGGGTAGATAAGTCAGCACCATGCTCAATGGAGATTTCTCTGACTTTTGGACCAGATTTCATTAAAAGAGATAAAAAAAAAGCTCATAGCTTTTAAGCCAGAGCTGACATGAAATCTGTTTCACCCTTCAACAAGTGCTCATGTGACAAACTAGGTCACATTTCTGTGACATATATTAGTTTGTTTTCCTGTCATGACTGCCCATTCCCACTCTGCTCAGTTTTAGCCATGAAGTTTAAAGTTTTCCCAGTATGATGGTCTGATGAACATGTCGAGGAGGTAAGAATTTCTAGGGAATTCTGGTAAGTAAAAATGTCAGTCCTGGTCCAGAACTATGGGGTTGCCATGGCTGTTTTCTTTGTTAATAAACACTCTCACAATGAGATGTCGTGTGTTCATTTTGTTTAAGGCAAATAAATTTATACTCTGCCTCACTGCTTTTGATTATGAGAATGATATAGCGGTGGAATGGAAGGAACTGACAAACGCAGCTGTCTACCTAGTTTGTCACATGAGCACTTGTTGAAGGGTGAAACAGATTTAATGTCAGCTCTGGCTTAAAAGCTATGAGCTTTTTTTTTTTATCTCTTTTAATGAAATCTGGTCCAAAAGTCAGAGAAATCTCCATGGAGCATGGCGCTCACTTATCTACCCTAGATTACCCTTTGACAATCCTATGTCTCCTTTCCTTTCTTCGATGCTTATCTATATACTCTAGTTGATTGTGCTTCACAATCATTTCTTATATGTTTCTTTGTCTTACAGTAATTAATTTTTTAAAAATATTACTAAGTACCTAAAGCATATAAAATATGGTGTGTAGTGGTAGGTAGGTAGGGTTTGGGAGGAGACACTAAGTTTAGAAAGGTAGTCATTTAGTGTTTGCAAAGCACCTATTGTGCACCAGGCCAGGGGTAGGGAACCTGCAGCCATGAGGTCACATGTTCTAGGTCCTCAAGTGCAGCCCTTTGACTGAATCCAGAATTCACAGGAAGTTTGGATTCAGTCAAAGGGCCATACTTGAGGGCTTGGAGGGGGCTACATGTGGCCTCAAAACCACAGGTTCCCCACTCATGTACCAGGCACTGTGCTAAGTACAGAGGATACAAAAGGACCAAACAAATAAAAAAAAATGGTCTTTTATCTCATTATTTGTACAGTGATGTTGTCCACATGCACAAATAGCCATCTTATAAAATATGTTGTTCAATTATGTCCAACTCTTTATGACTCTGTAAACCATATGACACCACTACTGTCTATAGAGTTCTCTTGGCCAGAATACTGGAGTAGTTTGCCATTTCCTTCTCCAGAGGTTAAGTTACATGACCATAGTCACACAGCTCCTAAGTATCTGAGGCTGGATTTAAACTCAGGTCTTCCTGACTCCAGGCCCAACACTCTATCCACTGAGCCATGAGAAATGTGAATTAAATGCTTTGTGAAGTCTTAAGGCTTAAGATTTCATTACTGATTTGATGGTTTATAAGGAAAATCAGGGAAAGAAGGAGAAGAAACATTTGTTTCCTGTATAGCAACTCACAGTATTTTGTACAGAGGGCTAATACTTTGAAAAAATGAAAAATACTGTATTAGTGTTAATTATTAACCTAAAAAGTAGCAATATTTCTGGATAATTGATGGAGGAAGTATCAGGTTACTTGAGATCTGTGATCTTATTCATGTGAATACTTTCATGTACACCATCCATGAGAATATTACAAATACCAGGATTTTTCTCCTCCCTTAAAAGGAGAAAATTTACTTTCAAACTTGTAAGAGCTGTTGTACTGTTGCTCTTTTTTCTCCCATGAAGGCCAGTCCCAAATATGATCCCTTTTTGGGAGTTTCCTATGAAAGTACAAATCTTTGCTCCTTGGTATAGATGACAGAATAATTCAATGGACTTAAAAAAAGGCAAATAGATCACAATGCCTTGTCTATAATAGGACAGAAGAGTTAGCACCTTCAAGAATTCTGTTAATGCTTGTGTTATTGAAACTCGTCACCTGAGATGTCCTGCTTTAGTATTCTCTGAGTTAAAATCTGGCCTCAGACAAATACTAGCTGTGTGTCCCTGAGCAAGTCACTTAATCTTGTTTGCCTCAATTTCCTCATCTATAAAAATGAGCTGGAGAAGGAAATGGCAAACCACTCCATTATCTTTGCCAAGAAAATCCCAAATGGAAGCAGATACAAGTAAAATGGCTTAATAGCAACAAAACTTAAGTATTTTAATTTCCACAAATGTTTGAACTTCATGACTTTTATTTCATAGCAGGATTTTAAACCAGGTAGAACTTGCATAAATTGGTAATCAAAGCATAACCTCTTAAGTCAATTTATGATGATAGAACTCTGTGATTCACAAATGGCCAAACAGAAGCTGAATTCATGAATTTATTATTCTCTGCATCGAAAATTTCCTAATGTTCAGTCTTTAACAAGATGACATGGTTTTAATTTTTTTTAATTCATTTTTAGGAACTTTAAACATTACCCAGAATGAAAGTAAGCAAAAAGCTGCCAGATTCAATTCATGTCCTTATGTGCATTTCTCAGGCCTTATGTAGAAGTGGTGTCCTAATCTCAAAATCATCAAGTTTGGACAATAGAACTGTGTATTTTTTAACTTCAAACCTAATAGAAGGGAGTTCCTAACCTTTTTTTGTCGAATAATGAATATCTTTTCTAATCCATTTAAGCCTGTGGAACTTTCTCACAATGTGTTTAATTGCATAAAATGAAATATGTAAAAATACCTAGAAAACCAATTAATATTGAAATAGTGGTAAAGATTTTTTTTAAGTTCATTGGATAGGTTAATAATAACCCTGTGACCTTAATGGGTGGAACATAAAAGTTTTGTTTTCTGTGGT